>OY987288.1:14117016-14717016 GCA_963920785.1 Sphagnum contortum
AGACAACTAAAACAGAGATTGAAGAAAGTGCAACCCTAGTCACTTACTGGTTCAAGCCTGCAGGACCTTTTCTTTCGAGAGGCTCAAAGCATATAGGGCAACATAGTAGCTCGGTATCTGATGTAGATACCTCTGCCTCCTTGTTCACTGTGCTTGCAGGCTCCTGTCATGAAAGAATTTGTGAAATGGCAATTGAGTAAGCTACTTACTTGAAAGAACAAGCAGATCATTGCATAATGGTTCTGCCCTTTAAATTATATCCATAAGGATGACAAATATTCAACATACTAAATTGGAAACACATGGTGGTTAGCATGGTGAAGCCCAAGTGGATCCTTCAATTATGCTGGAAATGTTTTCTATAGTGGACTCCGCATGATCCTAGAATGTGGGGATACCAAACTTTGCCGAGTTTTTGGGCGCATCACAATGTCGCTACTCTCCACCCTGTAGGGAAGAGCCAGTAAAAGAAAAGTCCATGATAAAGGAGCGATCAAGATGGCAATTCGCAGTTCAACGCCACCACCACCACACATGCAAACAATCCGACAGATTGCACAGAGATGAAAGTATCGTGCATACCGAATCGACGACAGCCGGAGTAGCCATGGCCCTTGCAACTGTTCTTCGTGAACTGAACCGCATCATGTGCTCTGATTTTGTGTACATAAGATGATGCTTTGTGACTCCATAGCTGATCACAAAACGCAAATTCCGTCCTTGTATCGGCAAGGTGTCAATATTCCGGGACAGGAAATTCCGTGAGGAAATTAGGAGACTAAAACGGCGTTGCACAGCCACATGAGACGACATCAGCCTCATCGTCGTTGCCATCTCCACTACCATGGTAATTGCCCTCAAAATCCTCCACTATAGGTACACACCAAATCGATAGCAGATTCTCGACCTGAAGTTGTTGCAACTTCAAACCAGCTAGCTTCTCCGGTACTTCAAAAATATATATACAAAGAGTAACCTCCCCGAGGCGAGCAGAATCGTCTGATCTTAGTACCTCGACTACGAGTCTTCCAGCAACTGGCGTTGAAAATCCGCACAAATTTCAACAGAAAGCTCTCTCCGTCAGCCAGCGCTTCGCGTCAGGAATCGCAACCTGACCAGCGTTGGGCGGTTATATCCCATATATTGGTAGCCTCCGGTTGTTCTGGTTTCGAAAAACACTTGGACCTTCCTTGGCTCTATTTTCTTTTCTTTTCTTTAAAAAAAATTTAATTACTAATCATTTTCAAAATCAAATAACCTGTGGTTGCAGTAATTTGAAAACTTTTCAGGATCAAAAAGAGCATCCAGTTCCGGTTCTTTCTCCACAAAGCTTCAAAGAACCTGCGGTTCTAAAAATAACCGGAAGTTTTCATGCAAGGTTACTACAGGCCGCTGTTGGGGGCGGTTATCTGATTTTGTAACCTCTCTGGTTCGGGTTTCTAAGAAAAGTTCTGAATCAAAGAACATGTGGTTCTGGTCTTCTTTGAAGAATCTCAAAATTAGGGAATCAAAGGTTTTTTTTTTTTTTTTTTTTTTTTTTTTTTTTTTTTTGTGAATATTTTCAAAATCAAAGGACCTGCTATTCCGTTTATTTGCAGACTTCCGGAATTAAAAAACAAAGACTACAGTTATGGAGTCTCTTACAAGCCTCAAAGAACCGGTGGTTCTCTAGAAACCCAACTGGCAGTTGTATGAATGGTTACTGTCCAGTGTTGGACAGTTATCTGATTTTTTTAAACCTCTGGTCCTTGTTTCTTGGAAAAATGGAAATCGAATAACCTTTGGTTCTGGTCTTTTGAAAATTTTCAAAACTCAAAGAAAACCTGCACTGGTTTTTTTAGTGTACATGGAAAGTGCTTTTTTAAATTTTTTATTAATTAAAAATTTTACCTAGCTTGAAGAGCTTGTGACCTGGATATGCGTCATCAAAATTTTGTGATGACTAAGCCCTAACCAAAGGAAGTGATGAGATAGCCTTAATGAATGAAGTATTGGGTTGATGGATGTACTAGCAGAAAAAAGCCAAGAGAGAGGATGGTTGGCGATCAGTCACTTTCGAGGAGTTGCATTTTGCTTCTTGATGTCTTTGTTATTTTTTATGTTTTTGTTGTTTGTAGGTTATGAAATTTTGGGCGTTGTTATTCATGGAATGCCAATGCCTAGATCAGATGCCGATAGTGGAGCGCTACTTTTTGGATTTCTTTTGTTTGGTGATGCATGATTTGCTAAGGGGAGAGAAGAAGGCACTTGGCGAGGGAAGGAGATAAATACCTAATGAAGAGGAAAGCTAAGCACCTTAGTTTTCTCATTGCATTTGGTTTTCAATTAGGGAGTTTTGTGCTAGAAACTTTCAGGAAGAATTCTTGAAGCTTGGATTTTGAATAGTTTGTTCACTTTTGTTTCATTGTTTTTCGTTGCGTTGAAGTTGGTGAACAAAGCGTTAGGAATCAATGTGTCGATAGAATTCTAGAACAGAAGTGATGAAAGGCTCAAGGGGGTTGTTTGGACTGGCCTTAGTGGGATTCCTATTCAAGTTGAACATGCTTGAGATAATTGGGAAGGGTGCATGGGAACTCCAAACAAGTTTTCTATAGTGGGAGATTTCTAAAAAGATTTGAAGAAGATGTTGTAGATATTGTTTTACCATCTTTGTACCTAAATTTATGTTGGGATTTTGGAATGTTGTGGGAAGAATTCAATTTTCGTTAAAATACCCAGTGGAAGGCCATGATAGTCCATAAAGAGAGAAATCTAGAACGTGTTGATCCGTCAAAGTCCTAGAGTCCTTTTGTTATCAAGTTATAAGAAATTGTATTGCCCCCACACACACTGGTTGTGTGTTTACAAGGTTTTTTGTATTGGCATATACATTCATTATTCTATTGTGACAAATTAGCATACATATTTGTATATTACCCTCCTTTTTGTTGACAAGCTGGCAAGCTTTCAAAAATATGATTGCTCACCTCTACATGCATTATGTTTTTGAAAAGCCCATCAACATTTTTTCCTATGATACCAAGTGGGTATCTAGTGAGGTATTATGGCAATTTTTCTATTAGACAAAATGAGCAACTTTCACATAATGTAAAACCCTTGGGCTAGGCTTTATAGGAATTACTTTAGAACTAATTATTGATGAAAACTTGCCAAATGTCAATAAAACAAAACATCAAAAAAAAAGGAGAAAAAGGTATAAGATGAATGGACCCAAGTCCAAACAAAAAGAAGAAATCACTAACTAGGCAAACCACAATGGGAATATGAACAAATAAAGTACTCAATCCCCCAATCACAATGAGCATATTAAATAAGGAGAGGGGTGGAACACACATGAAGAACAATTAGAAAAACACTTAATTTTTAAAAACCTTCACCTATAATAACAACACACTTCAAAATAAAGGTCGCATGTGCTCATTGTAATTTGATTAACACCCTTTGCCTATAAAATGAACACAAAACTAAAAGAATAAGGCTTCTAGAACCCTTTACATTCCATGCCTTGTTAGCACATCGATGAAAAAATCTCATTAACTTGTTTATGCAAACACCTAAAGACCTTTACAACTAGAAGGAGAAACTAGTTGTTAGGTATTGATCATGATAAAAGTCATCCTTAGGATGAGCTACAACTATAATGACAATTTCATAAAATAAAGTTGCATGTGAAGCCAAATTTATTTGACTGGAATCAATGATAACAATGTCAACCAATGTCTAAACATCATCCACCCAAACCACAATGTCAACTCGCCAACATGTAGACTAAAGAATGGGTGATGGAAAAATGTGGGTCTACTCACATAAAATGTGAAATCCTCATTTCTTGTGATACATGCAAAAGCAAACCACGCAATATAATGGGAAGTCGTTCTTTCCCCACCATGGATGCAACGAATAAGGTGGATCCCCATAGGGTCCAAAGGTTGACCATAAATGCAATGTGACAAGCCAAGGGCTAAAGGATGGGGAGGCCTAACCAAGTGTGCAATGCAATTTTAATAATATTTGAAATCGATTGGAAAAAGATCATTGGGTCAATAAACAATTATGCACTCGCACGTGGCCTCGCATAAAATATCAAACACATTCGAAGTGAATCAAAAAGCAAATAAAAAATGATGTTTAAAAAAAAACATTCATGCAATCTCTCCGAAATATTCTTCTTAAATCAATATGTTCCTCTTTTTGCCAACTGCTAAAAAGGGGTACACATGCCACCCCATTAGGGTAAGAGGTTCCCTCACCAACTTCAATGGGCCTAGAAGGATAATGGACTTAATTGTTCGTTCCTATCACTTCCAATAAAAATGGGTGAGAGCCCAACAAGAACTTAAAAGTAATGATGGTGGCAACAAGAGCCCAATTCCCTAGATAAGTCGTTGAAACAATGCTTTCTATAGAAATGAGGCCTAACTCTCCACTAAAATTGGGGAGACAAACTTTTCGGACTTGGGGAGCCTAAGGACATTCAAAAAAACATGGGCCCAAAAGCCTTTCAAAAATTCCCAACATAGTCAAATCAAAAGTGGCAAGCTAGTCTTGAAAACCTAAAAGAAGGGAAAAACAACAACAAAAAAAGGAATGCCTCTTAACAAAACAACAAAAAAGGACCCCAAATGCTACCTTGACATCCCCTAACTTCAAGAGCGCATTAGCATGATGGACTTCTTCATCCAAAACCTCCTACAAAAAGGATGAAAAAAAAGAACCAAAATTAAAAAAACACCTAGGATCTAATGTTATCGAAGGGGCAACAATGACTAATTGGGAAGGTGAATCCATGAGGTAAGCTAAAAGGGGCCCAAGTTGAACACTTGTGAAGCTGAATGACCAACCCCACAAAAGCCAATTAAAAACAAAATGATCAAAAGTAAAGGGAACAACATGGGCAAGGCCTAAGATATGGGTGGCATTAACCAAAGAAGCAAAAATATAGGAGGGAAAAACACCTGAAGAATAATGCAAAACACAAAAATGAATGAGCATAAAAAAAAACCTAGCAAAAAAGACACCTTAACACATGCCCATAGTTGAAAGGATGACAAACAAATCTTTCAAAGGGTAGTGATGACTAGAAAACAAAGTTAATTGAAGGGTTTGAAAGGAATGGACAATGCCTAAGGAACAACCTACAAATAAATGGGACATGTGTAAAAAAGTTGACCTAAAAAAATCCATGGAAAGCTCCACATTTGTGTCCGATTGAAAACTCATCAAAAAGTTTAAGCCCATGGAATCTAAATCCAAAAGATATAGGGCTTGCAAACACAAATCATTTCTAATGATGTTAGAGTTGAGGCAAGAGGGGTAAAAACTTTATTCACACACACAAATTCCCCAGCACGCTTAAGGGTCAAGTTCCATCCTAATTGACACAAAAAGGGTAGACCACAAATAAAAACTAGAGGAAATAAAGTTACCAACAAAGCCCGATCTAAAAACAAAGCCACTATAAGCGCATGTGCTTGAAAAAAATGTTATGCCTAAAGTTTTTTCCAATCCATATGCCCAACTATTCCACCACGCGAAGGAAGGACAAGACGCCATTAAGGGAATACTAGGAATAAGTGTTAGGGAATCTTATCAAATGGGTATCGCGCAAGTTGGTTTGAAGGAAGGTGAAAATAACTTGCACCTTTTGATGCAAAACAAAAGGAATGTGTACATATGGTCAAAGTTGAAGAAAACCCAAATGGAAAGCACTAATGGGATGTAATGGTAAAATATAAGCCCAAGCTGTCGCAAGGGGAAAAGGGTTACAAGCATGATTGAAAAGTTAGGGGTGCTACCAAAATGTAAAGACTGAAAAACCTAACAACGTTTCTAATGACATGCCATGGCTATGAAAATAAAGTGTTGTAGCAAGAAAACAAGGGATGTTGAGTTGAACCCCACTTCTACCCCTAAGGGATGAAAAAAGGAAACATCAACCATGCACCCAAAAAACCATGCTTGAATTAGAAATAGATGGAGGCCCAAGGGCCAAAGGAGGTAGGGCCTCCATTGGGAAGCCCACCTACCTTATGAAAACCCACAAGCCTAACCAAAAAAAAGAAAAACCCCCACCTAAAACCACCCAAGGATAGTCCCGCCCTTCCAAAAAAAAAATGGAAAAACAACAAAGGATCTACCAAGGCCAACCCCACCTTTAAAAAATATATATATTTTCTTTGTCTTTGTCAATTCTTCTTTTATCATTCCTTACGTGTTGTTGAAATCAAGCCGAGGAATGCGTGTTTCTCTCTCCACTTCATCATATGTTATTTTTCCTTTTTGTCTTCTATGATCATACCAAACATATTGACATCTAGTATCACCACATTTGAAAACATGTGAACATAACAAACATATTACAATATATATTTTCCTAAAACTCACATGCTTGTTAACATCCTCACAAAGTCTTTTGGCACTATTAGAAACTCCTACCTTTGCACAAAGCTATGATTGTTTGGATGATAAACAAGGTGGATAATGTTTCTAAGTGGGAGTGTTCAACCTAATCTTTGCAAAAATCACATATCCATGTGATATGGATAAATAGGTTATAAACAAATGTGGAACTATTGATGTCAACTTCTTCTTCATTTATGATTATAATCATTTGGACTTATGTGTAACTATTATTCACAATTCACATAAAAATTCTTATGATCTTTCTTTCATGTGTAAAACCATTTATAACAAGTTGATGCAACAATTGCTTAACAATTGTTGTAAACTTGATCTTTGTGTTTAAATTTGAAAAACATCATTTAATATACATAGGAAAACAATATTATTAGTGTTGTATACAAAAGCATTTACCAAAAAACTTAAGTGATAAATGTTTGTTTAAATTGAAATAGGAGCTCGTTCAGAACAAAGGAATAATCCAAAAAGTTGAAACCAACACTTCAAAGAAAAAAAAAGATTTATTGGGTGCATGCTACAATTGTTCATTTTTAAAATAAAAATTCTACCATATGTTGATATTAGATTTGACAAAAAAAATTGAACTTGCAAAATTGAAACTTTTGATTTTTAAAAAAAAAACATGTCTAAAATTCAAAAAATTCAAACATTTTGTTTAATAATTCAATTCTTTAATTATATCATTTTAAAAATTAACAAAAAAATTATATATTCAAATCCAATATATAAAATGTTGGAAATATAATAAAATTGTTAATATGTAAGGTACTTTGGTAATACAAAGTATCAATATATGTAAATTTATTCATTTATATGTCAAACTTCACTAAGGCATTTCCTCATCAAATCCATAATTTCAACATCATCAAACAAATCTTCTTAATCTGTGTGATGATCTTCATTAGTTTTTTCAGCTATTGCATTAAGTGCATTAACCAATAGTGAACATTGCATATTACTCCATAATAGAGATTTGAAATTTTGCTCTCCTTAAACCACACTTTTCCTATCCTTTGATATCATGTCAAAATAACTACCTCCAACTTGTCAAGCTTCAAATAGTTTGTATACACAATAATTCACATAATGTACTAATATCTAAGTCAAGTTTGATTTCCAAAGCATGACATTCCATTTGTTCATAAATACATGATAGATACCACTCTTGAAACATGTATTCAATTTATATTTCAATGACCTTTATAAAATGACATATGTTGGCTACAAATCCAAAGTATAATTTGAAGGTACAACAAGAACATAAATAAAAAATAAAAATAATTTTTTTGTTTATAAACTAATAGTAAATGAACCAAATTGAATATTTTCTCCTCAAATAAATTCATTCATTGCACAACATCTTTGTTGTAAGGCACCAATATCTTTCAAACACATTGTCAACATGTTTTGAAATAAGATTAACGATTGTTTGTTATTGTGAAATGGAAGTTGTAGTTTAAACACAATTTTGTTGTTGTTCTTGTTTTGTGTAAGCAATGTTTTATATTATTTATAAAAATCACTTGCATTTAAAGTAATGATCCATCACTTGAAGATGAAACACAAATTGTCACTTAACTTTTATCTTCCATCCTAATGACCAAATGATATTTTTTGTCCCATTCATTTGCCAAATGTGTTTTCAAGCCATGGGAACCAAATGAACACCTACACATCAACTACTAAAATATAAGCATGAGTATTTCTTTATGTCTATATGCCCATGTAAATTGAAGCTATGTAGTTTTCATCAATGATGTGCACCCAACTCAAATGAATTTCACTATCCAAAAACATCTTATAACAAAATGTTTTTTCAACAAACACATATTATGATTTAAAGAATATATGTATACCTATTTCATTCATAATGACAACCAAGGTAAGTGGTATGTCATATGTTTCAACCAAATATGCAATCTCATAAGCCATGAACATCCCTTAATTTTCCCAATCTTATGTAAATTTGTCATAGGTTATGGTAACACGTTTATAAGTCCAATTCAATTGAATCTTCATAAAAACTCGTCCATTTCAATGTGATTTTGAACTTTCCCAATATTTTAGGAACACAAACATCAATGAAACAAAAGATAAAAGGTTGACTAATGTTAACACTCAATGGGTGCCTTCCATATTTCATTTTCAAAAGCAATTCACATAGTTCTCATGAATAAGATCTAACCTTTCAAACCTTCAAACAAGGGGCCTTTGTGCTAACTTGTAGCAATAAATTGATTTCACCTCTTTAAATGATTCAAATATTTTGATTTCAATTTTCTATTAAAGGTAAACAATTTCATGCATGGAACTTTTATTGAGCTTTTTAAAAGGGCATAATTGCCTTTTAAGCACATGTAAACAAGTAAACCAAGTAAACAAAAAGTTATATGCCAACTTCAAAAGGTAAGACCTTTCACAATTCATTATAAAAAACTACATTGGTTAACAATAGTCTTCACTCAAACAATTCACTAGAGAACATTCAAAAAATAATACTCATACTCAACTATCAAAAGATGCAACACCTTTGAAGTATTTCAATGATGTATGGTCATGCTCAAATAACAACCAAGTTTGTTGACCGCAAATTGATTGATGAATGAACTTCTCTTGCCCCTTGAACTTTGTTATATTTATTGTGGCAATGAATTTGAAGTTGTGGCAAATATAAGAATGAATGTTATTTGCAAAATTTTGTGAGACCCACCAATTAGGTCTTGGTATTGCAATTGCTTGAGGAAATTGTAAGTAAGTGCTAAGGGTAAAAATTCCTAAGCTAATTAATGCCATGGGCATCCTAATAACTAAAATGTTACTAATAATATTGACTGACTATCTTTTACCAAAAGATGAAACTAATAGGATTAGTTACATGAATGATTAGTGGTAATCCACTAATCATGTAAAGATTTTAAAGAAGAATTAGGATAAGGATAAGGAGGGCCTATTTTCATAAAAGGCATGTGGATCTTGTGTGGTATGAGAGAAAGGGGATTAAAAGGAGAATAAATGGAGATTGTGGATCATTCTTTTGTATTTGAGATTTATGATTTAAAATTGGATGTGGCTAGGAAAATCCTTTTGGAAAAGAAGTGTGTATGTGAGATTGGCGAGAGAGGAGGAAATAGAATGTACTTTTATTATTGTAATGGAAAATGGTTGATGGATTTTCATGTTTCTTGTTAGTGTTTGGTTATACTTAAAGTATGAAAAAAGAGGAAAAAATAGTTCATATCAGTATTACATAAAATTTTGTTGTTCTTATGTATTATTTGTATGTTTATATTATAATATTTAATTGTCACTTTCTAATTTGGTTTTTGAAGTAAAAAATACCTTCTGGCACAAGATGGTAATTATGATTGGAAGGCAGTAGCAAAGAGGTAAACCTAATATTTGAAGCCTAAACGGAGTGAAAAACTATTGTAAATAATACGTAACAATGACAAAAGTTCTATAATTGTTGCAAATGATAGGCAAAAATCACAAAAGGTTTGCAAGCATTGTTGATTATAAACAAAAGTTGTAGGAAATTTAGAAAATGGTTGTGGGTATTTTTCAAGCCTATAGAGGATGGTATTTGTTGTTGGATGACAACTACAACATGATACTAAGCAAACAAAAGACAATCCCTACTTTCAAAACTTTTCATTTTTCATTTTATTTCTTTTTTATTCAACAACCCTTTTTTAAAAATTATAATAAGATTGTTGAATCCTACAATTTACTAAAAAAACAAGTGTATTTTTTATGCAATAACAGGCTTCACAAATTTTGTCAAGAAAACTTGTATGGATGCCATTTTACCCTAAAACAAATTGACAATCGCTTTATGAATGATGAATGTGTGAATTCAAAAATCATTATTAATCAAAATTAGTTGTTAAATGAATGTGGACCTTGTCTTTTGATTTGACGAACAATCAAAAGCCCTATGGTCAAGAGATATCTTTGAGAAAAATGAAAACCTTATAGGGTGCATAAAGTGTTTGTTATTGTAAAGCAAGTTCTTGTAAAATAAAAGAACTTGTGTGTTGGAGGTGTTGAACAATTTTGTATCAAAGAGCCAAAACCTTATGGAAAAGAAAGGAGGTGTCATCCAATCAAGCTTAAGGGCCAAAAATAATTAGGTGTTGAATCCTATAGCAAATTAGGATATTCACAACTATATTTTCCATTTGGGTGTTTTCATTGCATGAATTGTGTGAACACATTGGGAACCAAGGGAAAATGAAAAAAAAAAATCATTTCCCACCCAAACTTAAAAGGAAAGAAAGCAAGGCACCTTGAGTGCATGCTTGGGCCTTCTTCCCATTGGTTGCATAAAATATTTCTTCCCAAAAGAGAATCATCCATAACCTACTCAGTAGGTGGATGTGGAATTTTTTTCATCCATACACAAAATTGGATATGGAGTACTTTCCATCCACACATAAATCATATATAGGCCAGCTTAAATATAGCCAGGCCAGGCCATTTAACAATTCTGATTGGTCAGAGGGGTTGGAATTCCAATACTTTGGTGATTATGGCAGACCTAATTCGGTGCCACTCGTCAAAACAAAAGGACAAAGAAAAACACAAAAAGGACAACGCATTTTTGAAAAAACTAAAAAAAATAAAAAACTAAAAAATCCCAACGGTCCTGAAACGCCTGACGTGAGCCACCGTCTTTCGGACGGGGTGGGATTCAAAGCCCTCAAACGGGGAGTTACTTGACACCAGCCAAAGAAAGTTCTCCCATCCTTCGGACGGCCGCTCCCCGTCCTCCCCTTCTGACCGTTGGAGCTCGGTGGGCGGCTATGGCGATGGCAGCGCTCTGGAGTGCAGAAGGCCCGTGCAGGCAGAGAGAGAGACTATCCTCGTCCTTTTCTCTATTTCTTTTGCCCGACTCGCTGGGCGATGATCTCCGGAGTCGGTCGCTGTGGATCGATAAGAGTCCTAGCTTCTCTCTTCCTCATGATTGTCTATTCTTTGTTTCATATTTGGAATGAGCAACTTTGTTTCTGATCTTTTGTCTTGAAGCTGGTCTGTGCTTCTGGAAGCCCTGCATTTTGTTTCGTGCTGTTGTTTGCATTGCTCCCATTTCTTTTCGTTGCCCTTTCAATTTGGTGGACAAAATTTCTAGACCTCTTTGTTTGTTTTCTTGTTTTGTTTGTTTGCATTGCACCCATTTCTATTTGTTGTCCTTTCAATTTTGGGGGAGAAAATTCTAGACATCTTTGTTTGTGTGCGTGTGCGTGCGTGCGTGTGTGTGTGTGTGTGTGTGTGTGTGTGTGAGAGAGAGAGAGAGAGAGAGAGAGCTTCAGTATGCTATAGCCGTTGTTTGTGCTGTCTTTGTTAAAGCTTGACTGTTTGGAAGGGTTTGTGGGTCGATCGGCACTTCCGTTGATGATCTCGTGAGGGCATTTTGTGAGGCAGGCTTTGTATTTGTCTGCTCTGTTTCTGAGCTGTTTTCTCGGAAGGTGAAAAGAAGAAGAGATGGGGGCATCAAACATAGGGATGATGGATGCGGCGTACTTTGTGGGAAGGAACGAGATACTTGCATGGGTGAACTCTACTCTGCACCTGGCTCTCTCCAAAGTGGAAGAGGTAATAGGTTCACGCAATCCACATAATCCATATGATTTTTCTCTCATCTCTCTCGCGAACTGCAATGTGGAAGAAGAGAAGTTCGAGATACTGATTAACTCATAATATGAATCTGGTTCTATGTATTTCAGGCAGCATCTGGGGCGGTGTATTGCCAGTTGATGGATGTAGTGCATCCAGGAATGGTGAATATGCACAAGGTGGTCTTCATATCCCATCATCTTCTGATTTTTCCATTCTCTCTCCTTGCTATGCAGGCATGC
Organism: Sphagnum contortum; assembly: GCA_963920785.1. Taxonomy (NCBI): domain Eukaryota; kingdom Viridiplantae; phylum Streptophyta; class Sphagnopsida; order Sphagnales; family Sphagnaceae; genus Sphagnum; species Sphagnum contortum. The sequence continues at coordinate 14,129,295 of OY987288.1, forward strand.
TGTTGAGCATGGATAGAGTCATTGCCATTACTAGTTTTATTCAGTGTTGAAATGGAACTCTTATGCATTGCTTCCATGGCTAGAGTCTTTGCCATACTGTTTTTTTTTCAGCATGAAAAACTTGTTGAGTGGAATTCTTATGCATAGCTTCCATGTTTTGAGTCTTTGCCATTTCTGAATTTTTTTCAATATTGACAAATTGTTGGATTGGAATTCTTATTATGCATTGCTTTGATTTGCAGGTGAGTTTTGGGGCAAACACAGAGTATGATATGATCCAGAACTACAAGGTGCTTCAGGATGTCTTCAACAAGCTTAAGATTGCGAAGGTACTTCATCTTTTCAGATCAGGACTGCTTGTGCTGGGATCAAGACTAACCCAGAACTCCAGTGAACTGCCAACACTCTTTCTGAAGATGCCATTGTGGGTGTGGTCAGACACACTACTTTGTTGTCTCTTGATCCATTTAGTGTCATACATTTTGATTGAGAGCATTAATGGGTGCAGCACATTGAGGTCAGCAAACTTGTGAAAGGACGCCCGCTTGACAACTTGGAATTCATGCAGTGGATGAAACGTTACTGTGATTCTATCAACAGCAGCTACAGCAATCCCAAGTACTCACTGTGACTTACTTGGCATCAATCAAGGTTTTCTTTTTAAGTTGGATCTCATTGAAGAGTAGAAAGCATTAGTCACTAATGTACATGACATGGTGATGTTTGAAGGTATAATGCAGCAGAGAGGAGAGAAGCTTGCAAGGGAGGAAAAGAAGCAAATAAAAAAGCACACATGACTGCAAATAGCCTCAATACACCTGCTGGCAAGGTGTCATCCAATGCAACTGCTCTGGGTAATCAGGGTGGACCTGCCCGCCGAACAGAGAACACAAATCCCAACAGTAAAGTTCTGACCCATTTAATCCTCTCTTATGGTTGTGAAATATTGAACTTTCCACTGATCTGCACATATTTCTGGGTGTAAAAACTTCAATAGTTCAATTAGGTGACTTGAAAGTTTGCTTTTGCTAATTTGATGAAGTATGCGGATAAAGATGCAAAATTGATCATCTACTGTTGTCATTGCAGTGAGCAGGGCTGCAAAGAACCCTGGTGTGGGAGCATCTCCGGCTCCCAAACAAGTCAAGATACTCACTGAGCAGGTGACTAATCATAAGCACTTACTTTTGGTGGCTCCTCTCTTCCAGCTTTGCAAATTTACATGCCTGAAAGAATTAGTGTGATCTTGCTTTTTTGCAAACTCTGAATTTCACTTGCAGATCTTGTCAAATGATCTGCTTGAATGGATCTGTTCTCATCTGCAGTGGATGGTGTCTGTTCAGATGTCTGCAAACCATGAAGACTCTTACACCAAACAGGTTACTGAGCTCAAGCTCTCAGTTGACAGTCTGGAGAAGGAGAGGGACTTCTACTTTGCTAAACTTCGTGACATCGAGATCCTGTGCCAGGCTCCTGAGCTGAGCCATCTACCTGTGGTGATGGCAGTTCAACGAATTCTTTATGCAGCTGAGGACACCCCTTCAGTGATTGCAGAGGCACAGGCAATGGTGGCAGATTCTGCTGGCCACCATAACCCACACTCAAATGAGCGACACCATAGCTCCATTTCTGACTTGGGTGAGATGGATGATGATGATGAAGGCCTGCTTGGCAGCAGGGACAATGATGGGCCTCTCTTTATCAACATGGATGACTCTAGTGAGGGTATTAAAAGAGATATTCACAAGCGAAAGTCCTTACTGGGTCTGGAATATTCTGAGCTTGAATCTTCCTTGTCACCCCCACAACGGAGATTAAGCTCCTATCGTGCAAACAACCAAGCCTTGGCTTCCCATTCAATGTCCATTGTTGCCAGTGACTGACTGCCCAGTAATTTTGAGATAGTTTTGACACACTGTTTGTGGACCTCTATGGATATAACCTGTTCTTGCATTTAGACCCAACTAGGGACAATCTGAATAGGATGAAATCTCTTCTTGAGCTCACACATCCTGATCTCTCACATACAAGGGGCTTGCAAAGAGAATGTCTCTTTACAATGCTAGTGCCATGTTTAAGTCTGGTTACCACTCGGTTACCACACTACATATTAACAAATCTTACAAGATCTATTGAACTTCCAATAATAATTGGCTGTCTATTTGCAAAGCATGTGTGAAGTTCCAAATTGTCCATGGCCTATTACTCCAATTGTCACCCAAAGTTGTCAGAATTTCGCTATCTTGAAAAGTGTGTAAGGAGGAGGTTGGAAAGGAAGTTCCAAAACTCTGAAAATATTCCAGTCCTACTGAATTGTCCAGAGATCAGATTCGATTGTAGACAATAATTGAATAAATCTTACTTTAAATTGCGGATTATTTAGTTAAAATTGCAGTCAAAACAATTCTTGTGCTGTTCCTGTAACACTTGTTACCACACCTGAAAAATAAACAGCTACATAAATCTGGTACAGCTGTGTGTGATCACATGATCATAAACGCTCGTAAACTTGACATCGAATTCCTGTAAATTTTAACTTCATAATGTCCATGTGAGATGAACGATACAAAATTATGCAAATTTACATGTCAAACTGACCTGAACATCAAATAAATTCATAAACGACCAACATAGAGCACTTTCTAAGAAGCATAGTCAATATTTTCAACCCTGTACATATCACAATTAGAAATCTTGCCCTTTGCAAGTGCTTAGATCTTTTATTGGGGATGTCACTTCTTGGAGGATCTGCACAAACCCTTCAATAATTGTACTGGTCCACTGATTGAAGCTGAATGTACTCTGCAAGTAAATTGGTAGTAGCTGTATGCAAATCTGACATCTACATCATGCTAAACAGGTCCACTGACCTCACTTCCATGGATAACTAGCTGCGTCCCGCCAAGTGCAAGGCCGTTGCCCTCTATCCCTAATTTTGCCCTCGATGCTGCCATTACTAACAACATCTGAGCCACTACTAAGTGGAGCAAAGTAGAGATGGGTGTGGTCATTTTGGACACGCTCACGGTACTTGTTCTCATCAGTGTACTTGGGGTGTGGTATGAATGACACACCTTTGCAAATCAACAACAGTGCTTGCCAGTAGATCCAAAAGGCTACCTTGTGGGGCATCAGCCAAGTGAAAAGCTCAGGATCGTGTACACCATCTACGCGCTTTGCTTTCAAAATCGCTCGAAAATACAGGCCATAGTCAGGATGTTGCACAGATATCTGCAGCAGCAGCTCTTGCCCAGGAGATGTAGTTTGCATCACCCACACCCCCTTCATGTCCATAAAAGGACTGACATAAAGTGACTTTGCAACTTGGTCCATTCCAGGATTAAACAGGAATGTAGCTCGCTCTGCCCAAGGGGTGTTTGTGACCTCAGCTATGCACTGCAAAAGCTGACCTTGCTCACTGTAACAGTAGTACACACTTAGAGGATTTTGCTCATATCCCACACTTGTTGGCACCGTCAACAAGTGGCTTCATTTCACAAATCCGCCCACCCACGAACAAACAAACAAGCTGATCAGATTAGGGTTCTGCCTCAAGCAGCTAGTTCTCCTCTGGGATTATGGGTACCGTGTTTTTCCGTGGGTGTATTGTAAAGGAGAGCCTCAGCAATATCACAGACTCATCAATATGGGTTTGCAAAAACATGAGCACAATCTCAACTGGGAAGAGAGTTTAAACCCTAAACACCAAGGGCGGGCGTTGATTACTTACACAGCTCCGGAAGTGGATGCAATATGGCGTGCTTCGGAAGCAGAAATGTGGTGCAGAGCTGGGAACCAAGACGGGGGTTTGTCGAGATTGATCAATGCGTAGCGGACCGGGTACTCAAACTTGTGCACCAATGGTTTCTTGCGTTCATGCCACACCTTTCCCTCATACATCTGCACATTATGATCTTGAGCAGCACAATTATCAAGGAGGTTCTCAGCGCTTGAGGAGGTGGGTGCTTTGCGACAGCTGAAGAAGTTGAACACGAGGCGTGGAGCCAGATAGATGGAGCGCAGCAAAGACAGTGCCACAGTGGAAACAAGGGTGAACGTAAGACTGCACAATTGAGCCACGACATTTCCTCTCCCTGCAAACACCTGTGAATCCATTTCTCACTCTCTTTACACCCTCACTGTCGAAGAAAGGTTTTAGCTTCTTCTCCACCCCGAACATCTGCACATGGTACTATCCCCCAAGATGTCGATCGTCCTTGGCGATGACCATGTACACCCAGCAACGGAAAACACTCCGCGTCTTGCGACGGTGCAAAGGCTTGTACTGCGTAATGGGTCGTCAGCCATCTCGAAAAGCAAAATGCCCACTTCACTTTTTGGAAATGCCCCGTGTTTTACACTGTGCAACACCCTCAGGCTGAGGCATTGCATTTTACACATACAGGTTCAATAGATCTAAACCCTAAACCTGCTTTCTGATATGCTTTGCAAGAAGACATCTTTATGTGTGCATTTTTTTACATGGGTCAGATTATTCTTATTGAGATTTCACAACACTAAGGATTAAGGATTTAACTTTGACGAGACAGATGGATGGATGGATGGAAAGCTTCACGAAAAACGACCACGACGTCCTTTACTATATGTAATACTTGCTCTTGTTTTTGTGCTGATCATTTTTAATAAGTTTTAAATATATATATTGTCCTTTCTTTTTCATTATATTTATTTATAAAATTTCCACATGGTATCAGACTGGTGCGTTTTTATGTGTGAACTCCTATAATCTATTTTTTTAATCTTTTGTTCTTTCTTTTTCACATGATATGTACCATTTTTTGTTTAATTTTACATTTTTCATTTTATTTTGATGTTGGATTTTATTTATTAAGTAGCTAGTTTGTAGTAATAGAACTTAAAGCAACAATGTTGAAGGATAGTTTCGCTCTAGAGGGACATGCTAAGCTAGAAGGCTCATCAAATTATCACTTGTGGCAGCACATGATTACACGAACAGTCAACAAGGAGGGATCATCGTTCATTCTAAAATCGGACCCCAACAAAGGGAAAGGAGCTACACCCTTGAATCTGGATGAAAAGAATGAATCTTTGTTGTACATCATGGCACAATCAACCAAGTCAAGACTTTTCAAAGAGCTTATAGACTTTGATGATCCCAAGGAGTTGTGGAATTTTCTCAAGACTAACTTTGAGATCTCCAATGACAGCTTCAAGTTTCATCTCCAAAACAAGCTCAATTTGATCATGATGACCAAGGAGAGCACCTTTGAACAGTACTTCTCCAAATACAAGAATGTTCTCACATAGTTGTCGGCATTAGGAGTCAAGGTTCTAGATGTAGACTTGGTTTAGATCGTGATGAAGGCGGTACCTAACAACTATGATTCCTTCATGCAATAACACACCAACCAAGCTAAGTTTTCTAGCTTCCAACACCTAGAAACTACCTTTCTGCTTGAAAATAATAGATGACAAACTAGAAAAGGAGTTTGAGAGTCATTAGAGGGTTTTTATTTCTGTTACTATACTCCACAGAATGAAAAGATTGACATTGAGACCACTTCTTAGCATCAACATGATGCCACATTTCTTGATGTCAACATTGTACGTCCCACTTTTAATGGTGGCAACAACAACAACAATCAACAAATTTTGGGACCATGCAACTATTATGGATGTCAAGGCCACTAGAAGGTCTCTACCTAGAACGTCTGGCTAATATTAAGAAGTTGGAGGCTGAAAGGCGTGAGAAATTGTAATCAAAACAAAAGATTTTAACAAGTGTTGTTGAAGATGAAAGTTCATGGACTCGTGGAGAAGGACTAATGGATGTTGATTTATCAAACAATGACAATGTCAATGAAGATGTCTTTGAAGCTACGATTATAACACTTGATGTTAAAGGAGAAGATTCTAGTTAGTATCTCGATTCTATAGCCACTAGACATGTGAGTAGGACCAAACACCATTTTGATAACATAGAAAGTTGTAGTGGTAATCTAAAGACAATTGGAAGGTAGAGTCATGCTATTGTAGGCAAGGGACTGCAAACTTCTCTTTACCATTGGGAGAAATAAAGAATGTGTTTGGAGTTTTGTACGTCCATGGTCTATAGAAAAAGTTACTTTCCATTGGGTCCATGACTGAACAAGGTTGTGTAACTTGTTTCGATAATAAAAAATGTTTGTTAGTTAGTAAATGTCATGGCAAGATTATAGTTGAAGGGATTAGGAATCCTAAAAACAGATTTTACAAATTAGTTTTTCGAAATTTAGAAGTCCATGTAAATGTAACAACCTCATCAATGGAATTGGCACATTTGTGGCATCATATATTGGGCCATCTCAACTATCAAAGTCTAAATAACCTCATTGTAATTCACATAGTTATTTGAATTCCATACATTCCAATGCACAAGGAGGTTTGCAAGTCATGTCAATTTGGAAAACAAATCAAAACAAGATTTTTAGTTGCAAGTCAAAATTGAGTGTCAAAGCCATTACAACTCTTGCACGTAGTCTTTGTAGACCATTTCCTACTCAGTTGAGTGGTTCAAGATATTTCATGGTCATCGTGGATGACTTTAGTTGTTACATTTGGGTGAAATTTTTACAAAAAAAATCTCAACCATTTGAATATTTTAGGACATTCAAGTTGATGGTAGAACTACAGTTAAACACAAAGATTGAAGTTGTGTGCAATGATTGCAAAGGAAAATTTCTTTCTGGAAAATTTCAACAATTGTTTCTTAATTTTGGAATCTAGCGTTAGTTAATGAATGTAAACACACTAGAACAAAATGGTGTGGCCGAGAAAGTGAATTACAAGTTGTTGGATTAAGCTTGGAACATGTGGTTTGAAACTGAAATGCCATATTTCGAAATTAATTACAATAAAAAAATTGCACTAGTTGTGAAATGGAATACCATTTGCATTGTGTTATTCATGGTAGCAAACAACAATTGGGACATTCTATATTTGGATGTCAAAACTGCTTTCTTGAATGGTAGTTTTAAAGGACTAGTTTACATTTTCATTCCCAAAGGATTCAACTACCCCAATTCACAAAACAAAGTTTGTCAATTGTTGAAGTTTTTATATAGGTTCAAACAAGCTCCAAGGACTTGGTTTGAAAAGATTGACAATTATCTACACAAATTGGGACTTTCTTGCACATATGCAAATTAAAGTTTTTATCACATAGGGGATGATGGTGGGATGTTGCTACTAATATTATATGTTGATGATCTTCTTTTGACTAGTAACAAGAAGGCAAAATTGAGTTGGTTAAAAGACCAACTCCTTAACAAATTTGAAATGTCTGATTTTGGTTTTTTGCGTTTTTTCTTGGAGTTGAATTTCTTGTATCAAAAGTTGCATTGATGCTCATTCAACGTGAATACAACCTATCCATATTGAAAGAATTAAAAATGGATGATGCTAATCTTGCTTTAATTCCTCTTCTAGAAGGTTTAAAGCTAGGACATGAACTAGATTTGAATTGTTTAATGTTTCTATTTATTATAGACTTGTAGGAAAATGCATCTACCTGCTCAATAGTAAAAAAGATCTTTTGTTCATGTAAGAGTTCTCAACATGTACATGCATGATACAAGGGAACCACATTGGCAAGCTATTAAACAAGTGCTATGATATTTTAAGGGAACTATTGATTTTGGGATTGCTTATGGGCAAGATGAAAACACAACTATCATGGGCTACATTGATGTAGATTGGGAAAATAATCAAGATGACCACAAATCAATAATAGGTTATGTGCTTAAATCTGTAGGTGGTCCTATCACATGGCATTGAAAAAACAAAAGATAATCTCTTTATCTTCCACTAATGTAGAAACCAAAGCCATTTCTAAAGATGTGAAGGAATCAATCTGGCTTCACATTTTGCTTGGAAAAATTGAAGGAGAACAATTGGATAGTATCCCATTATTTTGTGATAATCAAAGTGCACTAAAAAAGGCTAGAAACCCTATTAACCATGTAAATTCCAAATGTGTTGAAATTTGGCATCATTACATTTGTGAACATGTTTTATCAAGAGAAGTCAACTTATTATACATTCCTAACAATGACCAAATTGATGACATTATGACAAAACCTTTAGGCAAGCAAAGGTTCCAAAAAATCATGATGATCTAGGTTTAAGGCTTATAGCTTCGTTAATTAGAAATTAAAATGTAGAACTGCCAATAATCAATAGTACTAGAAAGCAAGGTTTACTTATGCTCGAGTTGTGGGGGGCTATTGGTACAAATTGTTCATCCAACTTGAGATAAATTTCTTTCATTAACATTTATCTACTTTACGACAAATCAATTAGTTCTCTTCCTTCTAGATTTTTTCTCTAATTTGTGTGTATATATTTGTTCTTGTTTCTATGCTAATCATTTCCAATAAGTTTTAAAATGTATATTGTCTTTTCTTTCTCATTATATATATATATATATATATATATATATATATATATTCTACAATTACATCTCAATTTTAAATTAGCTTCATGTGCTTTCTCTTCTTCAGAGTTAAGTGGTAGATGCACATGGGTTTCCAAGTATGAATGGGATGGAAATTACCACTATGAAATAAGGAATACACACACAATTTTTGACATAATGCTCATCAAGAATGTTATTTCTGAACTTGATGAGGAACATCACAATGTTGTAGAACTAGTGTAGAAACAACACTTAGGTGCATAACAACACAGACCTGGTGATGAACAATACCCAACATCCAGATGCAATGGGTAATATTTAGATTTTTTTAGATTTGCAAATGTCACCATTCTTGCCAAAGAGTGTTATAAGAGTGGCCACCTTGTGAGGTTTGGAATTGTGCCACAATCTAAAGATTATTTGTTGAAGGTTGGTGGAGGGTAGACCTATCTATTAGAAAAAAGGTCAAAATAGTAAGAAGGGATGGTTTTTTACCCACATTGGTACAATAGCCTTTTTTGGCTATATATCCAAAGATAGAAACATTACTAATGAGGGGCACATCTTTCCAATGTCATTCCCTTGGGTCCTAGGGGAAATGGTCCAAGAAACATGTGTCAAACAACCAAATGAGGGATTTGGGAAGGAAAGTGCAATTATCCATGTCTACCTTGAATGGAGTTTCGTGCTTCTTTTGAAGAGCACTCTGACCTACATGAGTCCTTGGTTTATAGGTCTGATGTTGTGTTGGTTACTCTAAATGGGCGTACCATAGTTAGATTTGTGAAATTCAAAAAACATGATTCCAATGATGTAGGAATTGGTTTATATGGGGTTCTTTGCAAAAAGTTTCATATGTCGTTTCTACACGATCATTCTAATCATATGGTCATCCTTGGACCATTCCAAAGACAATTCATAAATAACTACCTCATTTTCAAGCCTAACTATTTCATAACTACTTCCTTTTCCTATTAACTTTCATAATAACTATCTCCCACCTTTCCTAATAACTACCTCCATTTTATAACCACCTCACTCCTTTTTCCTATCCACCAACATGGAAATTTAAAAAAAAAACAAAATTAACATGTGTCTTTTCATGTCCATGAAATGTGTATTAGTTTAAATTAAATTTGACATTGATATAATTATTTGAAAACATAAGAAAAAATTAAAAATAGTTGATCATCACTAGTAGTACACAGCAACTTGGAGCTCAAATGAAATTAGGTAGAACTTTAGAGATCCTTTACACCCCTAAAGGTAGCCAGTTCTATGAAGTAACCACATGGCAGACCCAGTCTCTTGGCTGCAGCAAATATAAAACTAAAGTTGGACTAAAGCGATGGCTGCCATAAGGTGATCCTTGGTAACAATGGTGGATGGGGTGATTTGTCATGCAGAGCTCTGCTACATCCTTCTAGTGCTGAGAAGTGTTGTCCCAAAGGTGTTGGATTCTTGTGCAACCAGCGAATGGCCATAGCCCCTACCGTCACTGGTTTTCCCAATCCCAAGGGAGTTACCTTTTGCTATTGAGTAATTGAAGGTTGCCAAACAAAGGCTACCTCAACTCTTCATCAAGATCTCTAGGTTTTGATTTCACTAAACCTCCTCTACCATTGCGCCAAACCTCCAAAATTCCTCTCTAGTATGGGAAGGGGGGTTTGTGAAGCTTTGGGGCTGCAAATAGCCAGTTTATATCAGCTGGCATTATGGAATGCATACAACTAAGGGGTTGGGCGTGCTTGGCTCTATGCTTCAACACATCCTTCCATGGCTGTTCACCCAAGCTCAAACCGTAGACCAACAGTTTGGCTAAGAAAGATTAGATTAGGGTTCTGACTACACAACAGTGCAATACAAAGACTTAGATTGGGCAAATGGTGACATTGTAAGAGGTTCCCTCATTGTTGGAAAACATGTATTCAGAGAAATCTGTCCCACAGATTATGGAGGCACAGGACATGAGATTATAATCACTCTCTATGTTCATAGAATAGCATGACACCACCAAATTTTATCCCTTCCTGCCTCAAGTAGAGTTTGGATTGGTTTCATTTCCGCATGATACAGTCAGTGTTCATCCTCTTCTTATGCCGTAAGAGCTTTGTTGATTCATTGCATCACTAGTGTCAACTTTTCTTCTCTACCCAGGAAAGAACAGTGAGCTAAAATAATGTACACAATGTACACAACCGCTATTGCAGAAGGTGGGAAGTTGTTGGACAGTTGTGGAGAAGTAAAAAGTATGGAGCAGTATTTCTGTACATCATGCTGTGCATGAATGTGCGGAGGCCAATGCAAGTGGCACTGGTAACAATACAATCAGTTTGCTGTCAAATTCACCACATTGACCACTCTAATGATCCAAAAAGAAGCAGGAACTGTTGTTGTACATCTAAAGGCAGCCGGTTGTCAATGTTTTAAGGCTTGGTTTGTGTGTCTCTTTGTTTCAAGTTCTGACTACAATAGATACTTCGACACAGTTTTACTCAAATTACATGAGACCACTGTGTTTTTGCTCAACTACATCTGCATGCAAGAAATTATATGTGAGGAAAAAGGTTAGTGATAAGCAGATGGTAGCAGCCTTTTTTTGATGGACAGAAGACTTAAACCTGTGCATCAATCAATATTCCAGACATGTGCCTTAACTACTTCAACATTCTTCTTGATCTTCTCTGAAACTGGATGAGCTGAATGATGACAATTTCAGTGCTGGCAATGAAAAGATTAAACACATGTTTCAGCCTGACGATCCACTGCTTCCACTTCGTGATCTGGAATAAAACCTGCTGAATGTTGACGAAGTTCGTGGCTTCTGTGGTGGAGTTTCCTCCAGTACCGAATCTTCACCTAATGATTTTGGTCCATTGTTGGTCCGGTTCCTCAGTGACCAAAGAATAGGTGCTGGAGATCGGGCTGGTGATGGTGGCACTGACATTGAGCCATGCCCCAAAAAGTCAGATAGGCCTGGTGATGGTGGGGGCAGTGTGCCCACACCATCATTCAACAAGTTGTTACTTAACTTGTGAGCACCATTTTCTTCATGTTTCTGACTGTAAAAGCTTTGGTCAGCATGGCCCTGTTGTCCACTCTGCCGCCTTCCAGGTATTGGGAGTGGGCTCTGATTGCCTCCGGTGCAAGGCTCCGGGGTGGTAGCCCATGGGGAGCTTCGTTCACGCAGTGCAGATGGAGAATGGTTATGTGTATTGGCAATATCAGGGAAGTATGGGACCACTTCAGCCTCTGTCTGCCAACGGAGAAACTCCATGCTCTGAGTCAGCTTCTCAATAGATTTCCCAGAATTGGTTGATGAGTCAACTAATGTATCTGTTGGTTCTCGAGCCACAGGAGCTGCTCCCATGCCCTTCAGCTGCTTGCCAAGGGCTAGTATTGTTCTTTGACACTCTGCAAGGGCTGCTGCAGCAATTTCTCTGTCTTCTCTCTCCTGCTTCATTTGAAATATACAAAGCACCAGAAACAGGGTTCAGGAAAGACTCATATAGAACAGCAAGGGAATCACAGAGATGCCACAAAACTTGATCTTAGTACAAGGACATTGGTATATCTTTACAGAAGCAGACTGCAGTTGAAGGAGCTGCCATTGATGTTTTTCTGAGTAAAATTGGGATTGTCATCAGGACAGAGATCACAGAACAACCCAAAGTCCTGATAGGTTTTCAATGGGTGCAGGGAATGGACCTTTCTAGACTTGATGTCTTCATCTTCTGATGTGGAGTGACGGCCCCAGTCCCCATCTCTAGCATTGAAACTTCCCAAATGGTCACTCTTGCAAGTGCCCCTGCAACAAGGTGATCACAAATAAATTTGCAGCTGATTTCATGACCAAAATCTGCCCTGAACTGAGATTCTAGAAGTAAGCCAGGTGCTGTTGCCAGATTAAGAGAATTTGAGCTCACTTGTGAATTTGGTGCTGGAGGTCTTCAAGCTTGGTGATAACCTCCTGATGTTGTTGCCGTTCATCCAGCAATTGTACTTCCAATGCAGCCACCTTGTCATGCAAATGGTTCATCTCTCCACTTACTGCCTGTAAGTCCGACACCAGTCTTGGATTGGCTGACGAAAGAACCATCAACTCTTCCTCCAGCAGTTCATCCTCCTTCAAACCTTCAGAACCTTGTGTTGTATCATCCTGCCAAAATGTCACACATATTGGAACCAAACAGCAATGCATTGTAAAAGGTCCCACCCATTCAGATGCAGTTCCTGACAGTACTAAGTTGCAGAGAACAAGTCCATGAAAGTGATACCACATTGTAATATAAGCACTGGCCACTCATTAGTCTAAAATTGCATTAAGTTTCTGATGATTTCAGCTGAGAATGTGAGCATAGTGTTGGCTGAATTAGGAGCAAGCTTTGGTGGTCTATTGTGCGCAGTGCATGCCAAATTGAGAAGCAATTTGAGAGTAATTACCTGGAGCCTGTCCTGATCAGAAAAACTTGTCTCTTCTTGTGCCTTCAAGTGGTCGTCATTGTCAGATTTCTCAGTTTTGAGATTCCCCGCCTCTGCATTGGCTCCCACTGATTGATTCAGAGTTGTTGGAAACTCCTCTTCCAGTAATGTTTCCCCTGCCTCAAGCTCTTTATTTGGTGGCAATGCCATGCAGCTTAGTCCACCCAAGTTCATTTTGGCTGATGCGGCATGTTCAGCAAGTTTTGAATCACATTCTGTACCCTGATTTGGGATTTTAAATGGCTTGAGAAGCATGATTCCTTCCAAGATCAATGAAAGCTCTGAAATGAAATCAACCATATCAGCCTTGCCTTCCAACAACTTGTTTCCTGCGAGGACAAGGCTCTGCATTCCATTTTCTAGCTGTGCATCTTTCCAGTGCATGCTTTGTGCAATTTGGCCACTCTCTTCGTGCAGATCTGCCTCTAGGATTTCACTTATGTCATCAATTTGTTTGGAAACTATCAAGGTGTGTTCACTCCCCGTTGCTTGTGCAAGGGTTTCAATAATCTGCACAATTTTTGAAATTGATGCTGCCAGCTCTGTATGTGCTGTGCTTGCCTGCAAAATGGCAAAAGGAAAACAGAGAAAAATTAGGAAATTTTCCAGTGTTTAAACACAACATTTCAAGCCCACAAACCCCAGATCTTCAACAAGTGAAGCCTGTGCACTACAAGCAGATTTGGGCTTGCCTTAGACTCTGCATCAGAAACAGAGGCATGCTCTTCCTCGCCGTCAGATGAGCTTGTCTCCAATGCAGACCCAATTTGCACACTCTCTTTTCCCCTGGCCAGGATATCTTTGATTGAGAAACCAGACATCTGATCTAGCAATGCTGGAGGGCCATCACCACCTTTTTCCATGTCAGACTGGATTTCATTTAATCGGTCCAGTTGGTCTTGCAAGCTAGTCAACAAGGTTTCATTTGCAGAATTCTTGGTCTGAAGAGCTGCAAGTTTTTCCTCAGCTGTGGCAAGCTTGGCATTCAGGTCCTGTACGATGGTGTTTGCTGACTCCAATTCCTGACGAGTTGAAGCCAATACGCATTCAAGCTCTTGGATTTGGTCTGAGGCAGTTGTCAATGCACTTTCTCGTGGTCCATCAAAGGATGCAGTGTCTGAATAAGTGTTTTCAGATTTTGCAGGTTCTGACATCTTTGCAAGTCGCTCCATTTCAACAAAGTCATCCATAAGCTCAAAGCTGAGAGATGCCCGCTTGCTGTCATTATTGCCATTACTATGTGGTTTTGACTTCTTCTTGAATTGGTCAAGCTCAGCAACAAGTGCAGATGCCCAAGCATCTGATGATGCATCACCATTGATCTCCTCCACAGAGCGAGGACTCCCTTTGATTAGTGCATGGACATCTTGCCGCTTGGATTGGTTTTGAGGTCCAAGGGCTCGATCAAGTTCTTCTTGTACAAGTGCCAAGCGATTAGCAGTCTTTGCACATGTAATGTGTGCATCACGCAGCTCCTCATTCCGACGAGCCAGTGCCTCCTTCAGCATTTTCATTTCTTCATCTATTGACACCATCCTCTCTGCTATCCCACTTGCTCCATCATAACCCATATCCAGATTCTCTTGCATCATACCAACAGAACCTGGATCCAAATGGCTTGCACTACGCCCCATCGAACGCCTCCGTCTGTTCTCTACTCCATCAATCTTCCCCAATCCCTCAACCTCATGCCGCATCCGCTGAAGAGCTGCAGGACCTGTATTGGTGACAAAACCAATTGCTAATACTTTCAATTCTTAAGATCCAGAAGAAGAGTGAGCAGAGTTTGAGTTTGGTGTAAAAGAAAATCCTACAGCAACCATCTTTATGGTTGAGAACCATGTTGGTCCAGTATACAAACATGCACATGGTATATATGGTCTGGTCTATGCACTGGTATTGAAGGACCCTAACAGGCTGCTATGACTTGGAGGGCAATAGCAGTACTAGCATGGTAGGGACCTGAGGTATTATCAGCATTGTACCAGTTTCATATCAGTTTCAATACCAGGCAACTTCTTCTGTGAATGGAATTCGTCATTAGGACATAACATTGTTGCAATTATTGGGCAAGTCACCTGGAAGCTTTTTGCGAATAAGAACTCGGAGACGATTGCATTCCTCCTCAAGCTTGGCAATTTTCTTCACACTTTCAAGTTGCTGTTTGTCTGCATTATCAGCTGCTTTGCGTTCAATCTCTCGTTCCTGACTTCTGATCTCAAGCTCCTTGTTGAGAACATGCACATCATACTTGAGGCTTGAATTTTCCTTCTCCATTGCTTCAAGCCGTACCTACAACAACCCACACATGTCAACCTCAAAGCATTCTTTCTACCTCCATGTTGGAGACTTCTAGTGCCATACGTGGTTGGCAAAACATGTAAGGTTGCAAATTGGAGTATTCATACATTGATTTTCTTCAGACTCAGGAAGCAAACCATGCATGCCTCTCATTTGACTGACTAGTTTTGTTGGAAGAGAAAATATTGCAGGAACTTTAAGCATTTCCTGCCCTAGAGGTGAATGGTTTCACAAGTCTAATGTAAAGTCTCTAATACAAAGTTCTGTGAATTTTCCCCATTCAGACCCCTCCTGACCTGTAAAAACTTGATATCTGCTTCCGCACGTCCTTTGGCTTCACCTAGTTCTGTAAGGCTCCTTAAGCGCTCCTGTGCACATATAGATCCAACTTAAGAAAATCATAGAAGCTAAACAAGTTTGACAATGATCATGTGCTCTAAATCCCCAAACACAGGATCATAGTACAGTCATAGTACAAATGGACTATTTTTTGTATTGAAGTTGTGGAAGTTTTGATGCAATCGCACAAGTGTTGGTTGTTTGTACCTGCAATGCATTAGAAAGTGCCTTTCCCTCAGCCCTGGATTCCAAAAGCTCTGTGCGTGTCTGGCTCAATATCTGTGAAGCTTCAGCTAACTTGGTCTCCATCTCAACTCGAAGCTTGTCATACTCCCTAGTCTTCTTGACCAATGTATCATGAAGGAGTTGATCTTGCTCTTCCCGTACATGTCGCAGCTGCTTCATGCACTCTTTCAAGGCTCCATCAAGGTGTGCTGCACGGTCCTCTGTCGCTAGTTTTTGCTGCAATGCTGTATCTAATTGCTGCTTCAAAGCCACTGCTTCTGCTTCTGCTTTCTCCCACCCTGATTGCAGCAAGAGAGAGAGCGAGAGAGAGAGAGAGAGAGAGCAACTTATTCTCATTAGGGCATGATCTCATCATTCCTTCCATGAAACAAGAAGATCGATGAAGTTGCAGAGCAATCTCCACAACAACAATTAAAGGCAACACGACAATGAGTGCAGTCATAACCTCATGAGAGTCGCTCACAAAGTGACAGACCATCACCTTCATCACGAACGGCAGTGACGAGCTGCCATGACTACCCACTGAGTTCATCAGCTCCCAACAGTGGGTGTAGATTCCTTCCATGAAACAAGTCTCTCTCTATATCCCTCTTTGAGAACAACAGTAACACTTCCAAAATGCAGCACACAGCCAAAGGTTAGGAGAGAATTATATACCACAGATAGCTTCTTCCGCAAGTTTGGCTTGTTGCTTGACCAGGTTGTCCTTCATGGTGATATCTGCAAGTGCATTAGCAAGCTGCTCACCGACACTTTTTACCCTCTCCTCTGACTGCTGCCTTGCCTCATTGGCTGCCCTCGTATGATGTTGCAACATCCTTGCAGACACATCCTGCGGGTACAACAAAGTGGGTGGAAAGATCATATCAGAGCTAGTCATAAATTGCAACTTTTTGTGCATATTCAAAGAACCCTAAGCAAAGATCTCCCAAATTGAAGGCATTCAAGAACAGCAACATCAGTTACCCTTTGAAGAGAAAGATAATTCCATTCTATACTTACAATTGAGAGAGAGAGAGAGAGAGAGAGAGAGAGAGAGAGAGTAGTTCTTCAAAAGCAGCAACAAACAAGCACCGAACAGAAACAGTTCCTTTCTGCAAGGAAATCAGGAGTTTTGCATTTCTCTATGAATCTGAGATTTGGTACCTTGTGAGGAGAGATTTGTGCCGAGTCATTGCGAGGATTCAATCCCCATCTCTGCATCAACAACAACAACCCCCTTCAATCCTGTGTTGGAAATCCATGTCCATATCAAGCAACCCCAACCCCGAGGCCTACTACTTTCATGCTGCAAACCTGGGTGGATTGATGCCAGGATCCCATGAGAGTCGGAACTCCTTCAGATTTGCAGACAGGAAATTAGGTACACAGGGGCCAGCCAGACAACGCAACAAAACAGCACATGACAATTTTGGAAATATTGGGTTTTGTTGATTGAACCTGTTGTTGTTGTGGTGGGTCATCGAAAAAAGATGAGGAATTGGGCGAAGCAGCTCCTGCGGAAGACACTAAACTGGCAGCAACCTTGTCACTGGACTTTTTCTTCCATGGCCAACTTCGGCGTGAAGAAGAAGAACCCTCTTTCTCCTTCTCCATTGCAACACAAATCTATTTGCCCTTCTCCAATCCTCTCGAATCCAGTCCAGCTCTCAAGTCCTGCTCTCGACTCCTCTCTCTACTCCTCCTCCAACCTGTTGCAATGTGGAAATAGATGATCATAGATTACTCAGAGATCCCCAACACAAGATGAAAAGCTTTTGCGCCATAGCCCTCACTCTTCTTTCAAAACTCGAATCTAAATCGGAGAATCCGCAGTATCTCAGACTATTGAGATCGAGGAACTATGCGATCTATATTGGAGAACAAGAAACAAACATAAAAAGTGAGTGTCTGCTGCTGTGATCCCGAATACATCTGGATGATGCATTCATTCATTCCAGGTCGTTGGTATATGTACTGACCCAAAGAGCATTTGCCTTTCAATCCTTGCACAGATGCTGCTGCTGCTGCTCCTGATGATGATGATGATGAAGATGATCCCCAAGACTTGAATGTGTTTGCATTACAGCATTCATATGCTTCTCCTCAGTTTGGAGCTGTAGAATTTCCAGGCGTTGCAGATTTTGCTTCAGAATCAAGCCCCTTCCAAGTTTTGTTCCCTCCTTCTGGGGACTTATAGCTCAACTCTCGCGAGAAAACCCCCAAAGTTTCATTCTAGACTAGATCAGCAGCTCTGGATTTTTCTTTCAGCATCCATTCATCGTTGAAGAGACATACATGGGTGTGAAATACTACTGATTCCAGACTTGCCTCCGAAACAAATTCCATGCCCGAGCTACATCATCATCATCATCTACCGCATTTCCTCGTTCGCAGAAGAAGAAGAAGAAGGCAAGCACTAGAGTTTCTTTCAGGTTGGAGAGGGGAGAAAAAACAGGCGCAAGGATGAGGATGATTATGATTATGATGATGATGATGATGATGGCGGTGGTGGAATTCCCAGACTTGAATCCACACTAAAACAACAATCAATACAGATGAGAACAGCTACAGCCAAAAACAAATTCTCGCTGCTCGAGACAGAAACAAAATGAATGAACAAGGGAGGAATCAACAGTCGCCTACACAACTCACATTATCGTACAAGGAGCTGAAGAAGCAACCACACATAGAAACACAGAGAGACAGAGAAAGACACACAGACACACAAGATGACAAGGATGCGAGACAAGAAGAGCTTGAGAGAGCGTGAGATTGAAGACACAAAACCGCAAAAGGCACGAAGCTTCAGAGCTCAGCAAGAGCTAGAAGTGGAGGGCATTTGGGGTAATGAAAGAAAGGGCAATGGGAAAGGGGAGAAAGAGATAGAGAAGCTGTAGCTGCAAAGAAGCTTGCAGCAACAGCAACAAGAAGCAGCAGAGCGAGCGAGCGATGGTCGGAGGGTGATGCAACAATGACACAAGCGTCATAACAAACACACGCAACAACAGCAGCAGAGCGCCAGCTCTTGTTACGACTGAAATCTACGACAGGTGTAGATTCTAAAAAGCCGCTTCCAACTTTCTTCTGACATCACCAGCAATGTTTTTTTTTTAATTTTTTAATGTTTTTTGGGACCATGCAACCCGGGGGAGTAAGTTCTGGGGTGAGTGAGTAATCTACAGTTTCGGAGATTCTAGAGATGATTCATAGACTTCTGACACCAACAAAAGCCAACTAGTCTAGACCCACCCATCCATCATTCATTCCCCTTGGCAACCAAACTCTGACTTATCTATTACAGGTGTAGATTTCACAATAGACACCAGAAAGGCAACAGTAGCAGATAGCCAGCTCTTGTTACGACTGAAATCTACGACAGTTGTAGATTCTAAAAGCTGCTTCAAACTTTTTTATTTTTGACATCACCAACAATGTTCTATATTTTTCTGGTCTCGTTTTTTTTTGGTGGGGCCGTGCATGCAACCTTGAGGCCAGGTATCCTCAATTTACAGATTGCCAAGTAATCTACAGTTTTGGAGATTCTAGCGATGATTCAAAGACTTCTAACACCAACAAGCCCACTAGACTCGTTCAATCCTTCTTGTATCTTGTCCAGGTGTAGATTTACAACAAACCCATGTACATAATAGCAGAAGATAACCAGCTTTTTCTGTACCTCAAATCTATGAAATACGTAGATTTTAAAAATTTGCTTCAAACTTTAATTGCCCTCCCCCCGCCCCCCTTTCTTGCGCCCTTTTTATTTGGGCCATGCAACCCAGGGGGACCTCTTTGGCAAGTAAATCTACAATTTGGGAGATTCTGGAGGACTTCTGACACCCAGGAGGCCCCCACTAGAGCCACTCATCATCATCCCATGTCGACCAAGCACTCTGCTATCTATCAAAGGTGTAGATTTTGTGGACAATTCCGAACAAATCACACACACCAACCACCCCCCCATCATCATTCTTTTCAGTAATGTCTCTGTTCCCCAAACTTGTCTTCTGTATTTCCGTAAATCTTGCTGCTTTTGTAGATGTGGAAAAAAACCAGTAATTGTTGATCTAGAGTAGATTTGAGAAATGGAAGAACAAAATGAAGAAGAAGAAGAAGAAGAAATCCCAAATTTGCAACTGGCAGCAATCCCACTGTGAAATCTCCAGATTTTGCAGATTTTGTGAAAAACTTGAATTACAGAAGACACACTAAATAAATATGTGTACGTACACACAAATCTACGAATTTTTTGGATATTATTATTATTATTGTGTAGATTTTCAAAGTGCCGAATTTCAAGAGCTGACAATTGCAAGGATATATATATATATATAAGCACGAAAAAAAAAAAAATGGTACGTTCCCGTGTGGCACAATAAGTCACAACAACCATCGGATTAAAATAATGTTGTCGACAACATTATTTCGATTCGTAAAATCCCCCAAATAGATAGATATGACACTCTCCTCGATTAGTGAGAGAAGTGCCCCCCCTCCTCCCACCCCAAAGAAGTCTATGATCCCCTCCCCTCCCCTCCCTTCCCCCCGCCCCTTCCGACTCAATTGTCCGGAATCAATTAGATGTGTACTTGGTGTTTCCGGATGCTCCCCTATTAAACTTGAAAGGTGGCCACACTATTTGGGTGGAAACAAGTTGAACATGAAAATTCGACATCACCAATTCGACGATGACGATGCTCCCCGGTAAGAATTCTAAAAAAACACGAATGAACCAAAACATCCCCCTCCCCGATCCCCCCACCGCCTCCCCCCCCAAAAGAAAAAAAAAGTTGCAATTATTGGAAAAAAAAAAGGGGGGTCTCAAAGAAGTCTCAATAGGTAGGGTGTTTCTTAGGAAGGGCTATCCGTCCCAACCAGGCCAATATTAGGAAATAAAATTTCCATGCAACCAATGAGAAGTCGAGTACGTTACAAACCCCACTAGAATCATTTTTTTTATGAGATGTCTCCAACAGAGCTTCTTTTAGGGTATAATTCAAGGGGTTTAGGGTTTTTGTCATTGCCCACTCTTCTTTTGGTTTGAGGGGGAGGAGACGAGAGGAGGGGGAGGGGGAGGATAATCTCCTAAGTGCAAAAGAAGGGGACTTGATATTAAATAATATGAACCCAATGGCCATATTTTCTATTTCATCCGCAATTTTTATTTTAAGGTTTTTTTTAATTTTTTTAATTTTGGGGGAAAATATTCGCGTCCCCTACCCTAAAATGAGAGAAAACCGCACATTTTGAGGAGCATGTAGTAACTGAATATGGGGAAGAGAGAGTCGGTGGGGGGTGGGGGGGGAAGGGGAGGATGAGAGCTACACGCGACACCATGTTCCAAAGCACTATAGTGTCAGGCTAGAGAAGCAAATTAGTCAGAATAACAACATGGTTGCGGGTACCTTGATCATTGCCGACTAGATTTTGAACATTAGCACAAATAGAACCAAGTGTAGTACAATTGTGTGAAGAAATTCACCCAACACAAAGAGGAGGAGAACAACAACAACCGTGTACACTTATTATTACTTCATCTTGGCACCACCTTGTATAGCATTTTTCTCCTCAACTATTCGATACAAACTTACAAGCCAAGGTGATGAGAAGTTGTACGAGGAGGCGTGGTGCATGAGAGAATTTTCCAAAAAGCATGCATAGATTGATGATTGTAGGAAGTTTTTGCTTGTGACTATTTAGTTAGTAGACTCTTGGTTCCACAACCGTGGTAATTGGTTGGTTACATACTAACCCATGGTGAGAGTTTGAAAGAGGCCGTGCAAGCAACAAAGCATGGTGAGAGTCATAGGGTTTAGGGTTTAGGGCATGATGTTGCATGCCATTTCAACAAATTTAGATTTGATTCTAGTAAAGTTAAACAATGGAATAAGTGGAAAGTATGCTCCCCATAATAATATTATTACCCATATCTAAAGAACTATGATTCTCATATTCATCTCAAAGGTGTTGGAAAATTTGTCTATTCCCCAACAACCCAATGCAATACTATTATATGCTCTCGGTGTATCACCTGAAAAACCCACTTTTGAACTTCAGTTGCATATGAGGACATTCTTGTACTAAATGGAATTTTTGGATGGAGAGTGATGCCTTGCATGTGCTCTCTCTCTCTCTCTCTCTCTCTCTCTCTCTCATTGTCCTAAGGAAGAAGGACTTCTTAGCCAAGGAAAAAAGAGAAAAGACCCTGGCCTTGAAAGATGTGGGATATAGGTACCCATGATGCTCTTGGGGAATGGGGTTTTTTGCAATTAGATTCATATATTCTCAAAGTTGCTAAAGAAGGTTTGTCCTCGAGGTAGAAATAATGATCTTGGTGGCCCCCCCACCCCTTCTTTTCTCACCCCGAGCTTTGTAATAATAGAGGCAACAACAACTTTGGGGCTAATGGGTTGTGTGTGTGTGTGGCCAGTTTTGGGTTCTTGCTAGATTGCAAGTCAACCCAGCTATGTTCAAATCAAAGGTAGTAGTAGCAATGTCCTTTAGTAATTTCTTTCAATATAACCCAACAAGAGAATTTGATGTCATGTTCTACTTGATGATATCCAAACATGAATGAGAGTGATCAAATTGGGTTGCACTTGTTTCTAGGATCCAAGAACATTGAATAACAAGATCAACATAGTTTGTTGGCCGTTTTCTTCTTTGCACAAAGGACTTATGTGAATTCCCTACCTAGATCACCAAATTTTCATATATTTTAGAAATTTTGGGCAACCCCAAGTTAATCGTGGATAAATTTCGATAACAGGAATTACATTGTTTGTTACCATGTCGATCCACCATCTCCCAAAGCCCTAGGACACACAATATAGGAACCGTGCTTTTTGTCTCATTAGATTCAAATTACAGATGAACTGGAAAAGATTTTGCGACAAGGTCTCAAATGAATCAAATCAATAACCCAAAGTGCCACCGCCATGATGGAAACAATTTTTAAAAGCATTGGTCCAAAAGATTTGGATATAAAACCCAACACATGTGAGGAATTCAAAAAACAAAGGATTTGAGTGGTTGTTAATACTAGGTAAATTGTGCTATTTACATTACATGATGAGGGGAAGGAAGTTCAATGTACAAGACATGTGTGCACACACCCAATGCTTGTGAGACAATAATAATAAGTTCTCATACACCATCACAAGAAAACCCTATTGCTTTTGTCATAAGTCCAAAGAGTCCAACAAGCTAGTTTTTTGTTTGGCATTTTCCAGTCTTTAGCCTTTCTGTGGAAATGCCCAGACTTCCAAAACTGCAAAAGGAATGCCATTGTTTGGACAGATTGGGCATCTTTGATAATTATTACACCCATAAGCCTGATCCCCACATTGATTGGAATAGTCAAAATCCCGCAAACCCAAGATGGTTTTTTTTAGTTGATCTATGAACCAAGTTTGACCAATTGGGTAACCCTAAGGATTTGCTAGGCTAGTGCATCAAAGAGACTTCGGTTATATCTTATCTACCTCGTGCAAACACCATGATCTATGAACCAAGTTTGATGAATTGGGTAACCCTAAGGACTTGCTAAGCTAGTGCATCAAAGAGACTTTGGTTACATCTTATCTACCTCGTGCAAACACCATGATCTATGAGCCAAGTTTGATGAATTGGGTAACCCTAATGCCTTACTAGGCTAGGGCATCAAAGAGACTTTGGTTATAGACTTTATCTACCTTGTGCAAACACCATCATCTATGAGCCAAGTTTGATGAATTGGGTAACCCTAATGCCTTACTAGGCTAGGGCATCAAAGAGACTTCGGTTATAGACTTTATCTACCTTGTGCAAACACCATGATAATCCCAGGTCATGAGGCCAATTTTTGTGTGTAATTAACAAGTTAACGGTCACACCTTGATGAACTATACCCATTACACGGGTCAACACCAACAAACCTGTTCATCAGTACTAATCTGCTCCCACCGAAGGAACCCTAACATAGCTGAATCAGCACACCTAATCTTTTAGGGTTCCTACTCCGGAGCTAATATTGACTAGGCAGAGAAGAGGGCTGCTCCTAGGATGGTAAATTGTTGCATTGCTTGGTGATGAAGCAAAAACATACCCACAAATTTTGGAGCATTTTTTTGTTACTTCATGCGTAGTTCCCTTTCACAATACCAAGTGGGACTGGAAGAAAACAAAGAAAACCCACCTGAATGTCTTGTAGCTTTTCAAAAGCTTTGGGAGAGGAAGCTTTCGGTACTACCCACCACTACTATCTTTTAGCTTTTTTGAAAGGTTTGTAAGGGGAGTGGGGAGTTGGTGGGTCTGGCACCCTCCCCATGTGGTTGTTGTGGGCTTGACAGTTGATCTTGGATCCAAACTCTACTGATTCAAATCAGCTGATATATAGTCTTAAGCATCAAGTTTGTTTATACTAATCATGGTATCATAGAACCAACCAACCAAGACTGGTATGACATGAAGCAATACCAACCTCATTCAGCTACACCAATCTCATTCAGTAGCTGCCTAGAATGGATCTGAGGTAATAACCAGCTTTCATACCAGGGCTGTATTGATCTCAACATCAAGTAGTATATAGCATTTGGCCTCATACCAGCCAAACATCTCAGCCTTGAACCCTAATACCAAGACCAGGTCGGGATGAAAGGTTTTTTAAACATCCAACAACACCTTTACTAGGCTCATATGGTTGTTTGTACCAAGGCTTGTATGATTTTTTTTAAAGTATCCAACACTAGGGTAGCTTGCCCTATGACTGAACAACCACTTATGACCGAACATTTTATTAATATCTTCCTCAATCTGTTCTTCATTTTGAGTGACTAAAAAAGTTATGGGACCCTAACTTGAGCTCTCCAATTTGTCTTTGAAAAGCAGAGGCAAAGGAGTAATTATAGAAGAGCATGAAGAGAAATAAGCTTTTCCAAGTTATAAACCACGTTTTTCTTCTCTTTTACCTCTCTTAATTTCAATGCTCATAACTTTCTCATTTCTTGTTCAATTTAAGTGATTTACAGTGCAATAAGAGCGCAAGCTTATGATCTACAAATCATCTTTGAACCATAAAGATAATAGAGCGACTTTCAAAGATTTTTTTGGGTGTTTCGTAATAGTCTTCCAAGTGTTCGATGGTTTTTCATTTTCACCATTTGAGCCCCCCTACTTTGGAAAGTCACATCTAACTCATTTTTTCATCTTTTTCAACGATTCAACTTTTTGTGGGTTTACGCAAATAGTAGGGCTACAATTCCTCTTTGGCTCTTTGGCCATGAAATTCAAAGGAGCACTCTTCGAAAATTCAGAAACCTCTAAAACACTAAGTGTTCGGTGATTGGCCTAGCTAACCTAGTACCTGCTATCAACCAATATGTTCAAAAGTTGATACCCGTTCAACACTAGTTTACACTATTTCACCTAATTATTGGTTCTAATTTGGATGTTTGCATAGGGGAATATTATCACCTGCAAACTTGAAAGAGGACCCGCAACCACCTACAAACCTTTTATAGTTGTTACCTACTATCTGCAGCACCTCAAACCTTTTGTGCCTGTTGCATACCACTCATAGCAATGTTACCTTCCCAAAACCCTAAATCTCATGTCTACCTCCTTGATGTTGCCTTCTAATGGCAACTATTGTCATGTGGCAAAAAGGACTTTTTATTCCAAAACTAAAATAAAAAATAAAAAATATTCTAACTTTAAAGAAGGAAAGAATAACTAATACATAAAAATAACAAAGCTCTATATAAACTTGCTATGAACTACTCTCCCTTTGCTTTATCACACTTTAATAGAACACACACAAAGAATAAACATTCTAATTTGTACAACTTCAATTATTTTCCATTACATAAAGACAAATACAATTTTCTCCCATGTTCGTTTCTTTCTTTCTCACACAAATGTGATGCACAATCATCCTTTTAATGCAAATGATTCATGAAAACTAATGACTTTAATCATCTAATCTTTTCAGAAATCTTTCACTTCTTCCAAGAAATAAATAAAAAACTTAAAAAAGATGTTCACTGCACAAAAATTGAATCCTTATTTTGTAAAATTTCCTTATCCTCCTCGATTTCTTTATCATAATCCTTTGCACACATCCTAATTAAGAGAAATCCATCCATCTCTTATCCACTTGAACTAATAATTAACTTATATGGATTCGTACCCTAGTAAATAAAAGATGGTAAATAAGATGTTTACCACTAATAACTAAATAGTTATTAAGGTGCCCTTTTAAATGAACTATATCATAATATTATTTTCAGTAACTAATATTATTTTTATTAAAATTCCTCCCAAAATAACTTATAATTATTTTGTCCCATGAAAGTAGTTCATTGTACTAACAGTACTACCGTCAAAAAACATTTTCACTTTAAAATTCTCCTAAGATTATTTTGCCATTTGACGATAATTACCATTTAATGATGGTACTATCATCTCCCAATGTCCATAGTGTTTAACCAACATAGGAATTTTTTACCATTAACAATATGTTTGTAATTTATTAATTTATAAACATAGATACCATCCCTAGAAAGGTACAATACCATGGGCAAGTTTTGTTTCTTGTATTGAAGAGACTTTTTGATCATGTTGATTATAGATTATTTTTTAATTAAAAAAAATTATTGGTTTAAAATCATCATTTTCCAATGGCAAATAAAAAAAGGGCCACATTAGTTAAGAACTTCATGTACTAATAGTTTTGTCTTAATGTATTCATATGAATTTGACACATATTCATCCTTCAAAATGAGACCCAACCAAAGTAGTTTGTAATCATGTTTAAAATTTGAAAATTCTCAAACATTCATGAAATTATACTACATTTTCTTATTTTTAACTAACAATAGACATTTTATATATAACATCTCCAATGTAACTTTCAATTCGAAACAACAACAATCAAATAGTGAAATTATGGCAAAATCAACAACATAGAGTCCTCCCCATTCTACCTTCCTTTTGGTGTAATTGTGAGGCCAATGCTTGGTTTGATTTTGACCATTACCATCATAAAAAGAAAACTTGCTTTCACCAAAACATTGATGACATCCATGGAAGAGACCATTTATGCAAATTTTAAAAGCAAAAAGGTCACAAATTTTAGCATTAATGATTTAACACAAATTTCTTTGCATCTTTCAAGATTTAGGGACAAAGAGCATATCGTGACTTGTGACCAATGTTATGCATGTGAATCTAATGTAAATAGCTACATAAAACCATGTAAATGTAAATTATTTACACTTGCATTCCTAGGTTCATATTTACATTTCTTTTACCTATCATGCATTGTGTTTATTTTACATTTAAATTTATATGGGGGCGAATGTCAATGGCTTTCACATACACTTACCCACCCATGTGTAAAAAAATTGGGTGTGTATGTGTCATGTAAATAATTAAGTTTATGAAAAAAATTCAAACATTCCCTCATGTTCATTGTGTTCCATCACCATTGTCATGTTTTGAACTTTCTTTCATTTAGTCATATTGTTATTTTTTAAACAACTAACTGACTTTTGTAATTGCAAACACAAAGGAGGATTCATCAATGTGTGTGTGTGTGTGTGTGTGTTTTTCCTAATTTTGGGTTTGTTTGGAGCTACACATCTTGTCATTTTCTTCCATGTACATGAATAAAAGAGAGTTGAAACTTGACAACCCCACCCCCCCACCCCCTCCCCCCCCATCATGCTTAAACTATCACATGAAATAACGTACATTACAAACTCCAAGAGAAGTCACAATGCTCACACCTTGCCATCTTTATGTTTTGTTAGTGAGTGGTTTTTGTCTTTTTACTTTTTGATTTGTTTGGAGCTCCTCATCTTGTTGGGTGGAAGCACACTATGCCCCCTAGAAATTGTAATCACAAATATATTCTTTCTGTAATTAATTTTTTTGGTAATGTATGGACATCAGATCTTGGATTTGTTTGCTTATTTTAAGTATATTTGATTAACTTTAAACTTAATCTAATAAATTATTTTTAAAATTCCAACAAACAATGAAAAACTTGAATGAGTGGAATATATTTGTGACAAAATAATACAGGTCAAAGTTTGAAAAAATGGCATATATATTTCAAAACTAGGACCTTGTGAATGGATTTATTATTGGGTGAGCTTTTTTATGGTCTATGATATTGATATACATGAATTAAATCTAGGTTTCAATGTAGAATACACACGTCGCTAAAATAAATGGCAGAGAAAAAATTGTTCTCTCACCATTATGAACTCAACATTGTGCTTATAATATTGAAATGCCTAGGAAAACAAAGATGTGGAATACTACACAAATATTTTGCAACATTATGGCTTGAGTCCTTCTACACACATAATTTGTATCAAGATGGTTTCCCTTTTAATGTAATAGAAAATCTTTAAGAATCAGATCTTAAATGGATGGTTGTTTGGATCAACACATTTTTGTCATGATAATATTTATTTTTTCATAGCCCTTAAACTCATACACAACAACAAGGCTTCCCTTTAATATGCATGCTTGGCCGATACCCACACAAATATGATATGTATTAACTTTATATTGAACCTCTATTTAGAAAATGACAACATTGTATGATTTTCAATATTTTCACAACAATTTGGTTTGCATCTAGATCCAATGCATAAGTATTTCATCATTTAACCCTTCTTTTCATATCAATACAAACTCCCAACCAACATAGTTGATTAAGTTACAAATTATTACATAGAGTATTTCACAAATTGTTTTTTCTTGTGATCACAAAATGATGCCATGCAACACAACACAAGACAATTAATGGGAATGAAAGTTCTCTCTACCCCATAGATCCTCTTGTGATTCTAACACCATGCATATAACCAAACATAGTTACACAATATTGACTCAACTCAAACCAAAAACAATGATTCATCACCATGTTCATGATCCCACATGAGTTTCCATCATTTCCACAATCCTGATAACTACTTGCATGACTATGCAACAAAAATTATTGATCACCTAACAAAGGAGAAATGAATCTTTTTTTTTTTTTAATAGAAATGTCACGACCACCTAATTATTATTACTCAAGCATTTTCCTAATAGCATTATTTGCACAAACACAAACATTTCATTTGTTGAGAACTTTCACATATAGTGCACTTAGCCTTTTGTATCAATGAAGCTTCAAATGAAATGAGTGTTGATGGTTGATGGATGGAATAACCAAAAATGCGCTCACTTTTCATGGGTTGTCTTTTGTTTTAGAAGATGTAAACATGATTAACAAGGGGGTTCAAGGAAGAATGTTTTCTTTTTTGGAATAGGCATGTTTTGTTTCTTGTGTTTATGTTTTGTAGATTTTGTGGTTGACACTTGGTTTGTTATTAACTTTTGATGTGTGATGTGTGATGGTGGTTTTTATTTGTTGTGGAGTTTTATTCTTAAAAAAGAAGGGTAATGAAATGTTGGTGATTGATGAAATTAAATTGGTGTTTATGGGAAGGTTGTTTTGGTGGAGGATTTAAAAAGACTACCATGGTGCTAAAGGAGGAGGGAGATTGGAACAAAGTTAAATTTTGTGTGACTTTAGCTTATGTGTGACATTTAAAAACTAAGAACATAGGACATGTCTTTAAACAAAGTATAATGTGGTCCAAAATTGATTTGATTATTCAATCTTCCTTCTGTCGCATCTTTAAAACCTGAAAATCTCTAGATTATGTTGATAAAGAAAGTCATATGCATGGTGGTGGGGAGGTGATGAAGAATATTGAGGAATGTTGAACAAAGTAAGACATTGGTGGCAATGAGGGATGTTGGGGAATATGTTAGTGATTTGTCAAGGATTTAATATTACCGAATTGTTTGTAGGTTGTGGCTATGTGTGATGTGTGAAAAATTGTGTTTCATCATCTTAAAGACAAGTTTTGGTGATTGAGTACATTGTGTTTTAGTTTGAGGAGGCTTGATTGAGAAAATTAGGAACAAAAGCACTTGGTAGCATCATCATCATCATCAACATCCTTCATGAATGTAAAGACAAAAATTCTAAAAATCACCATCGCTAGTAGACTTTGCTGAAAGTCTAAAACCCTAAAACCCTAAAGTGTTCAACAATCAACTCAACTGAATTTGAATCCACATCACTTTTATTAGCACATTGCACATTGACACAAAACCCACATGCTTTATATTCTAAGCACAAGAACATAAACCTTTCAATCTGCCACCTCCAACCAACAAAATGTGATGGGTTGAATCCATTTAAGCTAATGATGCTAACTTCCCATAAAGTAGTCGAGCCCTAATCCACCTCCCCTTTTCACACTAGCCCAAAAAACTCTAGGTCACATTTCCACATCACACATGTTCTATATACCAAGATTTGACATGAATTACATTCATGCAACTACAAACATATTTTTCTTTTAGTGGGTGCTGCAACCTCTAAAACTAATACAAAATCCTATTGCATAAAAAGCACCCATTTCATAAAATGATGCAAGGTTTCAATTCTTACACTTAGCCTAGGATGACCTTGGTGATCACTAGTAGTCTCCCTAATAAACTGGAGTAAGAGATATACTACATCCAAAGAGAATTAGATCTCTACCATGACCCCTTTTCTACAAGCTTTCAGGTCATGTAAACAGAGCTCAAAGTTCATGGGTGTTAAGTAAGTGTATATAGTTTCATCAGCTATTAGAGTATAGCTTTGGGAATATATGGACTTTTAGAAAAGCTGGTGATAGAGAGATAGAAGATCAAAAGTAGAGAAAAATGACAATGTTCACCCTGATTGCCTCTTGTTGCATACTCTCCCAATCATCTCTGAAGTAAGTTTAAGTTTGCTCTTCTGCGCATATAAAACCAAAATTACAAATGATGAAGAGAGCATGAGGGCATCATGGCATCATGACCAACTTGCCATCATGAAAGTTTAGTTTTAGTTTTAGTTTAGTTGCACATGAAAGTTCTTTTTTTTTCACTGTGCAATTTTGTCCACTTTGCAGGCCCACTAGGCTAAAATGTTCTTAGAATTGATGTTGTTGGGTGGCCTCACCTCCTCATTAAACTCTCAGTGCTGGTCTCCCCCAGCAGGCATCAGCTTGTACATCAGCTTCATGAAAATGCTCCTCCCCAAATATTGGCCCATGGTGAAGAAGAAGAAGAAGAAGGAGAAGATCCAGCTGCCACTTATCAAATGATGTTGTGAGGTTTTGTTTGTGATCTCTGGAGTAAGGAGAAGAAAGTGCTCCCACCCAACATGCCACCTTTCTTTCTCAGTGCCAATCTGAAATGGGGATGGGTTTCTCTCACTGAAGATTACTAAGAATCTGCCCATCGGTTATCAACTAACTTGGGTATATATACCCTCACTTACCCAGATCAAATAACCTTCAAGATCGATAGAATAGAATTGTGGGGGTACATATATACTACTACATCCGAGGAGTTCACCCACACACATCCCCTATGTGGGTTATGGTTTGATGTAAATCATCTGTGAAAGTAAAAAAAACCCAACACAATGAGAGACCGAATGAATGACCCATGTGAATTTTATTGGTCAATAAGTAGCCCGCACATACTTTTTACATCAATGGTAACTGGCACATTACTAATTGCAATCACACAAAACCATCAACATGTTAGCTTAATGTATACATCAGACAATCATGATATTGCATGAATTTTGCATGATACCTTCCCGGATTTTCTCATGTCCTGACTCATCCATTGATGCACTTTTGTTCAACACATGTTATGTCATCACTCATGCCCAATCATACTCCTTGAAAGAAGGAAGGATTATAATGGTACATTCATACATGATGTTAAATCAATGGTAAATGAAAAATCTAGGTGGCATCCTAGGTGGCATTCAATGTTAGATGGCGGATAGCTTAATGTGAAGTGAATGTTAGTTTAACATTAAAAAAATCTTCATGAGAACTAAGTTTTAAGTCTTAAATGACTAATATGGTATTAATGGACTCAGCCACTAGAGTCCATAACACCAAGTGTTTAACATGACCATATAGACATAGACAAAACCATCATCTGTCTATGAAGGAAGGTTGTTTGTTTGTTTTGTTTTGTATTATTTGTAATTTATGAGATCCACTGGATCGGGATGCTTCAAATTGCGTTTTCTTGGTCTCTTTGGAAAGCTCTTGAGGAGGAGGAGGGGGTACATTGGCTTGGTTTCATGGCATTTGGACTTGCGGCTTAGTAGAAGTTCTTGAATATTATTGAATGATTTTCTTTCATTGAAAATTAAATTAAATTAAAATTAAATTAAATCTTAGCTGAAAATTTTGGAGGAATTGGAATTTGTGCCTATGGAATTGTTGGAAAGATCTTAATGAGCAGGATTTAAATGGAATTTAATTTGATAAGATTTGGATTGTGGGAGATATTGATTTTTAGGTGATTTTTCCCCAAGGACCATTCCTTATACCTCGCCCCCATTGAACTTTTTTGGGGGTCCCAGATGCTCTGCAGCACCCACATGGTTATGTGCAAGATTTGACTGTAATTGATGGTTTAAAGCCAGATTTGAGAGCCCAGGAACCCTAAACCCTAAACCCTAAGTTCTTTGAGCATCAAAAGTAAAGGAGCAACACAGAAAACACAGGATGAGGATGAATGATGGGTTTGCTTCACATTTTTTTTGAAAGAATAGCTATAGACCCCTCTCTAGTTCCAAGCCTCATATCTTCCTCATTTTTAGTCTGTTTTGAGTGATTTAGCACCTCATGGGTGCACGCACGAACTAAGAAAGCTTTACAAAACTTCTTTTGTATTCCAGAAACAAAGATGCAACCATCAAAGATCTTAAGCTTGAAATCCTAAATTTGTTTTTAAGTCACCTATCATTGGACACTAAACCCCTTACACTAGACACCTCGTATCTTGTTCATTCCTTGTATTGAATTGAGAGATTTTTGCAGCATTGGAAGCACTAGGTGAAAGGTTTTAAATGTTCTTTGAGCTTCAAAAGCAGAGGAACAATGTGTGAGGATTTGACCCGGTTTGAGTTCTTATATGTTTGCTCATCGGCCTATCTACCCTACCCGAGTGCTTTTGGATTATGTGACCCCACACCCACCATTCAGTTGGAAAAAAGGTTATGAGTTAGTCAGGAATGAACCATAGTTGAGTTACCAAGGTTGAACCTTGGTACCCTACCCTCTTACTCCCACCTTACATTATCTAAATAATTTTCTATGTAATACATAAGTATCATAGGTAGGTAATGTAAGTGATTATTATATTCACACATAATGTTCAGGGTTTAAGGTTTTAGGGTAATCATCGGTCGCAAAAAAAATAAAAAATCATTAAAATAGCTATTAGGGTTTTTTTTTTTGGGGAGAAAAATGCATGTGATGATAATAATCATGAAAGTTAATTGCACAAGAAAGTTTGCAGATTTACACTTGAAGCCCATGCTATGTGTTATGGCCTTGATCGGGGCTTTAACACAAATGGTCATTCAAGCCAAAGCCATCATTTTCTTTCTATTTTTCCCCCTTTTGGGGGGGGGGGTAAGTGGGGAGGATGGTGGGAGTAGACCCCCACAATCATCTCCATGTTATGTAACACCAAGTTATTTGGTCCTTTTTGCTTAGGTCTACATAACATCGACCAAAAAGCCTAAAATTTAAATATGAGGCTGGATTTAATGTTAGCTAGCACACACATTTAACACCAAGTTACGACCACATGCCAAATAGGATGCGACAATATCAACAATGGTAGTTTACATTACATTAGTGAAAGCACCCCAAAATCAAGAAAAACATTTCACCCAACTTCCCATGGACTTAAAACACAAACTCCAAACAAAAGTCCAAAAAAAGATGGACTTAAAACTAGATGTGAATCATGCTTAGTAAGGCAAGGCACTTGGTGACTACTAGGTAAGTAGTTAAGTGGGGATGGTTAATCCTTAACTAATCACTATGATTAACTATGGGAAGGAATGCAATGAAAAAAATGTTTCCTATCCATGTACCATCCATCTCATATGACCAGCTAGTGGGTGATGGTTCACATTGGCCCATCAATAATGAATAGGCACACCCATACTTGCATTGGAGACTATAGATACTAGATACATTGCACCCATATGTCTTAGGGTTTTGGGGGGGGGATTTTGTGATACTAAAATTT
This sequence comes from Sphagnum contortum, assembly GCA_963920785.1. NCBI lineage: Eukaryota > Viridiplantae > Streptophyta > Sphagnopsida > Sphagnales > Sphagnaceae > Sphagnum > Sphagnum contortum. The sequence continues at coordinate 14,163,250 of OY987288.1, forward strand.
TGGCAAAATAAATGAACTTTAGCACTAGTAAAGCCCAAAAAAAATCAAAATTTTCTCAATTTTTTTGGTCAAAAAATTGACAAAATTTGTCCCAATAATATCACATGGACTCTATAGGTTTACAAATTGTCCTATGAGACTCTTTTATGCCAATTGATGTACATTAAAGCTCATATTGTCAAGGTTTGATGTATGAACTACAATTGTTAAGAAACCAAGGTTTTTTCTTGTTATGAAATCATGCTAAGGTTTTTTAATCGAACTAGGACATGACATTGACAAAGTGTTGTGGTGGGCACACATATGGAAAGAACAAATGTTTTGAGTATGAAAACTCATTTTCTGTTAAGCGTTTTTTTTATGGAATTCTTAATGCAGAAAAAGTGGTGATCATCTATAAGAAGATGTAGAAAAAATGGTGATTATCCCTAGGAAGATTTAGCCAACTTAGCATATGCACCAAAAATGAAATTCAAACATTCATTTTTGGTCACATAAAAAAAAGACGAAATATATAGAAATTTAGAAATTTTCTAATTTTTTTTCCGTCACTTCTGGTGATTAACATCCTTACAAATCATTGCATTTCTTTTTTTTAATAATTAAATTTGGAAAAAAATTCCAATAAGAAAATATAATTTTCTCATGGACAAGGTTTTTTTGATATTGGTGGTCAATTTTGTGATATCAATAATTTGTCAAAAACATTATAACCCAAAAAATAATCATTTGCATGCTACAAGAACAATTTTTTCCAAAATTCTCTCAAGTCTTTGGTTTTAAAAATGAACAAAAATATCTAAGTATGGGAAGTTACGTATACATAGCTTAGATTATTATTATGTTGGTGGAAGAAAATGGAGAAAATTCATTGTGGAAAAATTTCCTTTTATTGAACAAACTACATTGTTCTATACTTAAGGCTTTTGAATTCTTAAGGTTGTGATAGGGGTACTTCAAGTTATATAGGAAAGTAAAGGCAAGTTCCCATGCTTTATCCACTCTTGGACATTGCAAAAATCTATGGGCAACAAATTTTGGGGTTGCAATGTTGCAAGATTGACATTCCACTTGAATGTTTTGGTTTGCCTTGGTGCACCATGTGTTGATTGCAAATGCCTAGTGCCACAAAGATAAGATAAATCTAACATCTTTCTTGGCTCTCCTCTTCATCCATATGTCTTTCCAATCTAATCTAAAAGTCTATTAGGATTAGGTGCACCCACCTCTTAGGTACATTACATTTGAACATGTTATTTGGATTAATTAGCAAATTCCTTCCCTACTTAACACAATATTTCACCAACTTTTCTTTACCATTCCATATTTTTAAATCGCGTAACCTTGTCTTGTTCCTTATTTGAAAATTAGACTTAAACCCTTCCTTTAGCCTTTGTTCTTGTGTTTTTTTTGGTGTCCTTGACAATTTCCCCTTGGCCATTGATTATATAACTAGGTGTAGTGCTTATGTTGTGATTGATTTGGCCAACTTGGCATTCATGACATTCGTAAAAAATTTAGGAAGAAAATCAAGTAACTTGCACATAAATTATGCTTCTTGAAAGACACCTCTTATGCCTTGTAGAATTTACAATAAAATTTGCAACAAACTTCATCCAACAAATCCTTTTAGGTGACCACTTCCCCTTCCTCATTCTTAAAGGCCAAGATCCACTTCTTACCATGTTTAAATTTGATGACAAAGAAAAACTCTCTAGTAACTACACTACCTTTATGCGTATAACTTAATCTTACATGATTTTTTTGTCATGTTACTACTTACCTTTTCCAATTCTTGGACCTTTTGTTTTTGGTGCCCTACCTTTTACTATATCTCTTCATTTTGAATTGAATTTTGAAAATCAACTTGTGTAAGTTCAAACTTTTGCCTTTTGCTTTCCATGTAATTATTTTTTTCATCTTTACAAAAAATGTTACCTTTTTGAATTGGGCAAACCATATGTTGTGGATCTAACCCCTTGCCTTCTCAAAGTGTTTAATGTTCATTTTTCACACTAAATGTTTTGAAAGAACATCCACCAACTCCAACACATAGGAAACAAGGTGGTGGTGATACCTAGCCCCATCACCCTTGACTGCATATTGTACTACCTTGCATGTTTTGCCATAAGTGAGACCATTAGAAACATGTAAGTTTAATTTAACCTCACCATTATCTTCTCCTCCACTCTACATGTTATCCCATGAGAATTTGAGACCTCCTTTAAAGCTCATAGGGTCTTTAATGTCTAGGGCAAGTTTTAAAGCCTTGCACGAGAGTTTTTTAAAAATAAATTTAGATGATCACACAAAGAGGATTTATCCTTTTAGCCTTCCACCATGTTTAGATCCCCACATAGGATCAAATTACTTCCTTTTGGGATTTATCTTTTTAGCAATTCTCACATGTTGCTTTTATTTCTCAAATTATTTAGAGTGTATTTATTCATGATATCCAAGCCTCCACATAGTAAACCCTTCAACTTGCAAATTTGAAACTCAGTTACCCGTTAATGTCTAATAATTTGAAACATTTCTGGACCATTCAAAATGCAACAAAATAAATGTTCTTCCTCTACAAATCTCACCTTACTAGAGTTCTAAAATGTATAATGTATTAGCCTTTAAAATCCAAATTTGAAACCTTGGCCATAACTTTTTCCCAACATTTGTTGTTATTTCGGTTTTGAGTTTGTGCTTTTGTAAACAAATAACATCAACTTATGGGGCCATTCCCTTAAAAAAATACCTTAAATTTTAGCCTTTTCATCCATCTTGAACTCACATATGTTGTACAAGAGGATACATATCTTCATGGAACATTGTTTGGGTATTTGGGGATATTGTTGCACATGTTTCCTTTTCATAATCTATTTTGCAAATGTTTATTGAACCCCTAAAGATCATGAAATACTTGTGTTCTTAGTGCTTCCCCATTATTGGTTGGGTTGAAAGTTTTGTTTCCCCTTGTTCCCAATTTCATGTTTTCATTAAATTTTACTTTTCAACATTGTAGTTCCCACATGAAGGTTCCAATATTGGACTTGATTTCCATGAACTTTAACCTAAATCCCTCATTCATCCATTAAATTTTTGTAATGGTCTAGTTGTGCCCATGTTGTTGGTGGTTGTAGATTGAAAGTTCATTCCCTTCACATGTTTATTAGGGTGCATTTGGTGAAAATAAGAACCTTATGTGTGGGCTACCACCTCCTTGATTAAGCTTGTTTCATGAAGCGTAGTTAAAACAATTATTAATATCAATTATGTAATTGTAGGAGTTCCATGGGTTTGGTTTGTTCCTTTTAATTGGATATGCGCCAAATGAGATGATGACATTACTTCAAACTAGTTTCATGCATGGGTGAAAGCATGTTAAGGTGGAACCAAAATGACATAACATGATTTCAATTCCATTTTAGGGCTAAAATACCCTATGTAATTAGGACAAAAATAAGATCCTTTGAATCACATGGGCAAGGTGTGATAAAACATTTGTAACAAAGATTTATCATTTTAAAATAAATTTATCATAATCTTATATTTGGAATATGAACATTTAAACTATTAATTTCAATGAATAAAAATCTCTTTCAAAAGCCTCATAGTTTTCTGTAATATCAATGTCATCAAGGTGAAAGCACACTACAAACAGGGGGGGGGGGAGATTATTGTCACATTGTAATGTTTTTTAAGGGTCCTATGTTTGAACTTCAACATCTCATTATTATGAAAGATTTACACATTGTTTTTTATATTATGCTAGGTCAAAACCCAAATAAATCAAATTCCAAAAAAATCACATTTTTTTAATCTAATATGATGTGATGTTAAAATATATTTGTGCCAAAAAACAAGAGTCACACCTTACAAAAAAATGAAAACATACTTTTAAAATGATTGAAATGATTTTTAATCTTTATGAAATTTTTAGTATTTATTAAACATTGGGATTTCATATGATTATAATAAGTTTTTGAGCCATGTGAAAAATTTGATCATTATCATATCACAAATGGGTGTTTTTGGGGGCAATGACCATAAGTATGCGATAAATTAACATTTTGACAAACTATCATGTTCAAATGGAAGATGAAAAAAAATGTGAAGTGGATCATTTTTTAAATTTTCATTTCAAATAGTTTTTGGCTGACTAATTCAAACCCAAACATAGTGTAATCCAAAAATAGAAACATGTTTTATTATAGTGCATATACCATAAATATACCCATTATTTTTTGAATTTAATATTTTAATTAAAATTTTCCCAATATTATTAAATATAATTATTTTATTGAAAATCAAAATATCAAGCTCAAACACCAAAAATGAAACCCAAAATTAAATGCAACACATTTTGCAAAAATAAACTTTACGAACATGTCATGAAACTACCCAAGTTGGCCCCCCCATAGTGTGCTTTCACCCATCACACCGTATTATCATTGAGTCATTTAATCATAAAAGGCATTATATGAAGGTGTGTTAAGTCCATATATTCATGCTTTTAAAAACTTGAAAATTTCAAAGTCTAGATAACAAATTGGATATTAAGGGGTTTGCCATGAAATCTTTGCATTGTGTTTTGATGATTGTTGATGTGAATCCCACTCCATCATTTGCATAATTGGAATTAACCATATTGAGAATTGTTAAAATGAATTCCATGGCATCCAAAATGTTTCACCCTAGTGTGCTTTCACCCTCATATCCATAATTTATCTTCCTTTGTTACAAAATTGGTCCTTAGATTTCAATTTCTTGATGTTTTAAGAAGATTTTTTAATACCTTTGGTTTTTATATCCATAAGGTCCTTCTTGAATCTAGGTTAGAAAATGCATGGTTTTGGTCCATTTGTCCTTGTTTTTGCCTTGTGAACTTTAACCTTAACCTTGAGCTCTTAAATCCTTAACAATTGCCTTCTTAAGCTTGTTTTAGTTCCTACATAGTATTTTTGTGAAACTTTCATTGTTTGCCTTTGGTCGTTTGAATTGATTCTTTAACATGTGTGTCTCTTGAGCCATCCTCCTTGCTTCATGCCTTGCTTAGGTCAAGCCTCCCTAAAGTTCTAATTCTTGTCTTTTGTCCTTTCCCAAATTCTACTCTCCTAACTTTACTAAGACCCATTGAATATTTTTGTGATGTTTTTCATGACAAAAATGCACGACATTCACCAAGGAGGTGAAGTAGATTGCCATAGTAATGACATCTAATAATGTAACTTCAAAATCAACCAACCCTTCTATTTCTTCCACATAACCTTAAAATGTTGATCTTCAACACCTTTTTTTTTCTTGGTTCCATCGTAACACATAATCTAAAGTTTCACCTTTTGTGGTTATTAATGTTTTTCCCAAGACCTTGTAAACTTGAGTTTTAATATTTTCACCTATGGATTGAGATTTGAGAAATAACATTTTGAGGGTGCACCAAAGTGGGATCTTTAAATCTCATGGGGATTTTGGCTTGAATTGCAATACCCGTTCTTGATATATTGTTACGTCTCATAACGTCTTGTGTGGAATTAACATTAGCAACTTCTTTGTTCCTTCTTGAGTTGTGAAGTTCAAATACATAAAACCTTTACATTCATGAGTTCAACCCAATCATTGATGGTGCAATCAAGGATTTTAAGGCCTTTGAAACTGACAATTGTAGTATGTTGTGTGTGAAAGTCAATCTCACATTGGAGCACCTCCATCGATAGTTCTTGTTTCGGCACTTCGTCATGTTCTTGTATAAACATGTTTCTTGTGGTTATGGTATAACCCTAGCACTACTCTTGTATTGGCAAAACACAAGAGGGGTTGAGCTTGCTTGCACAAGTTGGTATTGCTCCAAGGATTCTATGCACTCGGTCACCTCTATCATGTTTGCATCCTCAACCTCCTAAGCTCATGGGATCAACTTTCCACTTCCACTTGTCCCTTTGGTAAAAAAGCCAAAGCTTGCATAACTTCTTTGAAGTATCTAATGCATAGCTTTGATCTTTGCACACTTGCATTTAATCCTTAGCTTTACATTGAGAAAGGCAATATGGACTCGACATGAAATGTAGGTTTTCAAATCTCAAAAGAAAAACTTCATAAGTATAGGTTCTTCTTTCTTAACATCAAAGGAGAAACTTGACCCCCATGAGACTAGCCTAGGGACTATTGGTTAGGGTTTAGTGGAGAAAAGAACTGATGAGCAAAGCAAAGCAAAGGAGAGTCCATTGACTTGGTTTCCTACTTGTCTCTTTTACACTCTTTTTTTTTCTCACTTGCCTTTGAGTTCAGTTTTTTCCCCCCCTTTTCTTGGGGGTTTTTGTTTGTGATGAATTTTCGCAACTTGGCAATCCCCGCAAAGAATATTCTTTCATAGATTCTTTTTTAAAAGGGGTAAAAAAACAAAATCAAAATTTCCAGATTGCTAAATTAAAATTAAAAAAAGAAAAAAAAGTTGTGGCATTATAATTGTCTTTTGTAGGGGGGTCAATTTGTTGATACCCAATGTTTGGTTTGGAACTCATAAGTTTTTCATATTCAAACAATTGTTTTAATTGCCATACGTGGTGTGGTCAATATGGTCATATGTTGAAATTCATTTATAAAATTTATTTGAGTTATGGTCACTAATAAAAACTTCTTTGCACATTGTTTTGTTGTTGTTGTAGTCGCATGTAATAATTTTACCCAATCCCATACGGCATAAACATGTTGTTATCCCTTGTCGGGTTGTGCCGCCGTTGTTTGGTATCCATGACACCATGCAACGATTGTCATGGTATCATGAAACTCAAATCCAATTGTACACCACATTATTTTGTTCCCAATCTCAATACCAAAATCATCCACAACATACACACATGGTCACATCCATGTAGGTTAGTAAAGCCCTGAGTTGAGGACATAAGGGGGTGTGTCACAATGTAGCCTTGCCATTTACATTAAAATTTATTTTAAGGCAAAAGAAGAAAAAAATGAAAGTTCAAATATTTCACCACACAAAAAAATATAATCTACAAAAAAAAAAAATCCTCTAAAAGAAACCAAAATCCTTCGAGATATCATAACTCTCTAACTAATCTAAAGTTTGAACACAAGCCAAAATATCATCTTTCAAAAACCCTTGTATAAAAATAGACCTACTATCTAGGGGCCAAAATCCTTGAAGCTACTATACTATACTCTATAATGAATCTTAAACACAATAATCCTTGCCTTATTGGTAAGGCAAGGCCAACAAATAAACACTCAACTTTGGTCTAGTGGTGTAGACACACTAATGCAAGGCAAACTTTGGAGAGCACTTGGATGCATACTAGGTATAGTAGCCACCTAATGGTGCCCCCTTCATCAAAGGTAGGGCTACTAATTAATTGGAAAAGGTGCCTTTTCCACAACACTACAAAACACAATATGGCAAAGCCAATATTCACATCATAAGTTCCATATAACTCCTCCCCCACCAACCCCCCTTTTTTTTTTCCAAGCATGACACATGTGTAAGGTGAACTTTTGCAAGTATCAACCAATTTAATGGTTAAATATAAGTGATATTTATTCAGAATTTGATGGTAGTGTAAGAAGTGACATTCATGTTGCACATATTATATTTATGCCAAATTATGGTAATTAATAAATACAAGTGTTGTCCAATTCTTTGATTTTGTAAGGAACCTTTGGTTTTGATTTTGATTTTAATTTTTTTCCGGTTTTTTTGTTTAATATTTTTAATTTCATAGAACCCTTTGGTGGTGTGGGTTTGTTGATAGTTTTTTTTTTTTTAGGTTTACAAAATCGTTGATTTCCGAGATTTCTCAAAAATTTGGAGCCTAGTCTGAGTTAAGAATTAGTTGGGTTCTATTTATATTGCAAAATACAAAATTGATAACCTAGCATAAATGTGAACCCACATTTATGAGGATGAGGATTGGGGTTTAGAGTTTAAGGTTTTAGGGTTTTAATGCAAGAAAAAAAAATTGAGGAGGTATGCGACCAAGAAAATAAAATCTCAACATTAAACTCATTAATTTTTACCCATTTGGAAGGGGGATTGAGAGAGGAGGATGCACTAAATAAAAAAATTTACTAAATAAAATTTTAAAAAAAACCTAGTGTCAACTCACACCATATGTGACTTGAAATCATCTCTTTTTAAAACTTGAATCGAGGGCTATTGTCGTTGTAAACTAGTGTGAATTCACACCATATATTTTTCAGTTTCTACATCCAAATGGATGAATTAATTATAAAGTTCACCTATACCATATAATTTCATTTTTTAACATCCAGTTTTTCTTTCTAAAAGGATGAAAAAAATATGAAAATTCATCTAGCAAACCGTTGGGATTTTGCCTTTGTCAAATTGTGTAGCATTTCATGTAATTGTTTGACTCTTTCAAACATGAAAGTGCTCCAGACAAAAAAACCCCCACAAGCTGCATACCAACCTTGTGGGTATGTCATTTACATTTGGGGAAAACCCATGAGAAAATTTCTAGTGTATTTGGAGGGAACCCTTCATACCGAAATGTGGCCACCAAAATCTTTTGGCCACGTATCACGTTAAAAATGGAACAAAAAAAAAAAAAAAAAACCTGAAAATATTTCTTTTTTATAGAATATTGTTGTAGTTCTTATAATGTGGGACTTCATTTCAAAGTTCCTTAAACCCCCCAAAAGATGTTAAACATTTTACATGTAGTATGGGTGTACATTGTGACTCATATTAATTAGTTGTGAGTGAGGACCCCCAAAGTTCAAATTTTTTTGCTTTTGTGATGGGCCAAGAAACTATTGAGATTATGTTGTGTTTTGCCCTACTAGGCTAATGGTAGAGGCATAAACTATGGGTGTATATTAATTAATAACGAGGGTACTTATTCATGCTTCTTTTAATTAGTGAAGGGTGGGAGGAAAGGGTTTGCACTCATGGTTTTTTTTTCTTCGGAGATAGAGCCATTTGATTGGTTCACCACCAATATTTTTGGAACATAGGGCACTACTCCCCAACATAGAAGCCTAAATATGATTCCCCCCTTGTGCTGCCAAAATAGAACCATAAACCCTAGATCCTCGAATATGTTGTACATATAAGTATATATATGATTGACAAATTCAAAACTACCCAACTAACTAACTAACATTCACATAAACTTCATTCGACATAATCCAAATTTCTTTGTTGATTTTCTTTAAAAATCTTGCCATTGAAATGGGTGAAGCATCAAATCTCCATTTTAAAGTAGCTCTCTCTACATACTAATGTTAGGGGTCCACAAACCCTAACATTTGGGTATACAATTTGAACCTTGCAACATCCTTACTCATACTAACAGACAAGCTTCTGGCACAAGTATTTTACTTGTGCTGTTTGTTTCTATTGGAATCATGATGGGGAGTCAAAGTTGCATGATATAACTAGAACATCCAAGTAGTTGTAGTAGTAGTACTTGCAATTTGCTGGGCCACCTTAGCAAGCATGGGCTGGATAAAAAGTATAAATCCTTTTAGGATAGGAGTTCAAAATGCTCACACTAGTAGTTAAACAACTATTTCTACATGCTTATCTCCATCCCTTCTTCACCCACAAGTTCACCCAAGAGGACAAAACTACAAGTGTCCCAAAGTGAAGAAAATCTCTTCTAGATTTGGAGTAAGGTCTATAGAACATGCAAGTGGTGTTAAAGTTAGAATGAATGTTTTTTTTTGGTTGCCTAAGTATGGGGAATGTAAAGCTAAAAGTGATACTAGAAATCACTATTACAAAATGTGGGTGTGGTTCATTAGTCTTCATTTAGTGGACCAATGAACTCATTGTTCCCATTCAATCAAATTTAATGAATTCATTCAAAATCCAAGGCAATCACACAATGAACAAGAGACATATTTTGTTGTGGTGAACACATATAAATATCGTATAAGTATCAAATAATTAATTAAGTCTTAAATCTTAACTTTGGTAGTTGGTTTTTTAATTCTCAAATATTTGGCAAGTAATGTTTATAGGAAATAATAAACAAGACTTTGTTGTTTTTGTGGGACAATTTAAGTGTGTTTAGATTGTTATATTCTTGAATTCAAGGATTGACCCAAGTTTGAAATTCAAACCCAACAATCAAATACTTCAAAAAATTTAATTTTATAATAATTATCAAAATTTTGACACAAATAATAAACAAAATTTAAAAAGTTCAACATAATAAGAAATAATTTAATTTATGCCAAAACCATTCGTGTATTGCAATAGTCTAAATTTTGATGTCAAAAACTTGCATGAAACAAACCCCTAACAATCTACATGCGGCAAAACAAATCTTACCTCATTTCTCATAGTTCCTCAATTGGGGTTTGAATATGAATATTTCTAAAGTTAGAGTGGTGTTCTCAACTTCTACAACCACCATTAATTTTGTAAAAGAGGTTTGATTCAACAAAGGAAGTTGGAGAGCATTTCAAGTTGTCACACACAAGTTTGCTTATCACACAAGAATGCGAGTGTGAGGAAAAAGATGATTGTTATAAAGGGTTAGGGAATGATTTTTTCCTAAGTATAAGCTCAAACTCTAAGTCCCATTTTTGTTTGTGTTTTTATCCCTTTTCCATTTCTTGTGATTCGAAAATGCTTTGCATGGTCAATAACCTAAACTCATTATGCAACAAAAAAGACAAGCAATGTTGTGGAACACTAGTGTAATTGGTGACCAAGTTCTAGAGAGTAGTTTTGGAGGCTTGAATGTTGTTCTATGGAGTAACATCTTCACTATAGGGTTAAAGCCCAAGGCAACGAGCATTACTCAAAATAAGGGCCCATGCAAGGCAAACTCGAGCTTAGGATTGAATGATAAAGCAAGCAAGGTGTCGAGGGTTTTTGAGCCTTATTGAGCATAAAGAAATAGTCCAAAAAATTATTTTAAAAATTGACAAAAAAAATGAGGACGATAATTTTGAAAAATAATACACTTGGCTGGAGTCGAGTTTTCATTTTTTGAAATGGCCTCTGAAAAGTTTACCCTAAATATGGTGCCAATGTGTCAACCAACTTAGCAATATTTGATCGCACTTGAGATATGAACCAAGAGCTTGAGGTGAAGCATTATATTGGGTACCCATTACCCTTTCCTTTGTGAGCTATAGCCAAATATGGCTAATTCCTCTCAATTGCCAAATTTAGCCATAAACTAGGAATTAGCTAACTCCTCTCAATTGGCAACTTGCTCAAACCTATTTGTATAAATACGGCTATTTCAGGAAAAAAAAAAATTCCTCCCTCGGGTGACTTTGGCACATTTTTTGCACCAAAAAAAAATCCTTTGTATGATGAGTTGTAGTGAATTATTTAATTGATTAATAATAATCATTATTATTTTTCCAAAAAAAATTGCCAAAGAGAAATGTTGGTTTGAGATGATGACCAAACTTTTTTATTATTTTGGGGTTTTTTTTTTTTCATAAAAGAAAATTGGCAGGATTTTTAACACTACCCAAGTTCAAGTGAAAGTAAAGGGGTTATGTTATTGCAAGAAATTGTTATGGTCAAATGGGTGTCAGAATTGTTTGAATCAATAACCCTATCATTGGGTTGATTTTCAACTCACCACAAAAATTCCACTCAAAACCAAAAGAGTTGTTCTTTTGTCAGAACTGGAAATGTCAGTTAAGTTAGGGTTAGGGTTAGGGTTACAGAGAGAGAGAGATCTAGTGTTCTTTGGCAATACATATTGGCATATTGATGACAAACATATGCAGAACTCATTGACAGATTTTCAGTTATGATGTTCCTTCTCAGGTTGTGCCAGGCTTCTCAGTAGTTTTAAAAATAAAAAAATAAAAAAAAAATAATTTACTTTATTTTAAAATATTTTTAAAATAAAAATTTAATTATTTAAATTTGTGAGGTGGCTGGGTTGGCAATCATCCACAAGAGGATTTTTTTTTAGCCAAATTTGGCTATAGGTACTGACAGGAAAGTCGAAAAGTTTAAGAATTGTGCTATATTTTGGCAACATGCTAAAACTTATTGTCTAAATATCACAAATTCAAATTTTTTTCCCCTCCTAGTGTGGCAACTTTGGGTCATTTTTCTTTTTTTTTTAAACCTAAAGAATTGAACAATTATCTGAATATTTTTTTGTGAGTAATTTTGGAAACAAGTATTTGAAATTATTTGCAAATAATTAAAAATATTGAAATTTTGTTGAATTTTGTGATGCAGCTATAGTGGCAATCAACCATAAGAAGATTTAGCCAAAATTTGGCTATAAACTAGAAATGAAAGCAAAAAATATTTAAGGCACTGTTGTATATTTTCGGCAGCCTATTGGAACCTAATTTCTAATATACAAATCTGGCAATGTGTGTGTGTGTGTGTGTGTGTTTTTTTTTTTTTTGGCTTTTCTATTTCCACCAAAATCTGGCAATGTCCCTTTTTTTTTTCTTTTTTTTTCCCCCTCTTTCTCCCACCCCCCAAAATCAACCTCTTATTTTTCATTTTCTATTAAAAAAATTTCCAGGAAAAAAAGTTTTGGGTTATGAGGTTATGCTCTTTAGCATCTTTGAACCCCAAGTGTTGAGGGTGGTGGGTTTAGGTTTAACCCAAGTACAACCCCAAGTGGGGTATATCACCCACCCTATTAGGGTTACCCTAATCCTTGTTATACTTGGGTTAAACACTCCACCCTAAACAAATTAGGGTTGTGGTGTTGTGTGGTGTATGTAACCAGTGTTGTGCGGGTATTACAATTGTCACCAAACCCTCACCGTTCGACAGGGCGGTTCTCTAATCTTATAACCGTTGTGCTAAGAAAAGCCGAGATCCAGATCTCGTATATAACCATCATCGTTACAAACAAAACCCAAAAAAAAAATTAAGGAAAGAACCGCCGAGAAACCTTATGGTTCTTTCATGAAGACCATGGGCTCTTTGAGTTTATGAAATAACTCAAACTCGAGGGTGGGCTCCCCCCCCCCCCCCCCCTTCAAATAGATTTGAGAACCACGGTTACATATATAATAACTGGGTATTTGATTTTTTGATAACCATATATATGATCCCCTCCGTGGATTCATACGGGTATTTCAAGCCGCACGACCGTGGTTATCAAAAAATCAAAACACCCAAGTTTGGGGTGTTTTGATTTTTTGGATGATAGCCGAAGTTGCGGGGCTTGAAATACCCGGATGGATCCACAGAGGGGGTGCGGCCCCAATGTCTAATACCCGTCCCCACCCCGGTGACAAACCCATCACAAATGTGTCCAGAAGGTGTTCACAAGAGGAGGAAAATCACACACAAATTACATGCACTTTTGGTTTGGTGGAGCTGATGATTGTGTAATTAATACACAAATGATGGTAGTTTTTGTCATTGGAAAACTTGGGGAGGGGAGATGGAGATGGAGGAGGAGGAGGAGGAGGAAGAGGAGGTCATGCATGCATGAATGATTCACACCATTATTTGTCATCTTCTCTGGCTCATAAGACCCCTTGCAGCAGCAGCAGTTGTTGATGATGATCCAGAAGATCAAAGTCATGAGGAGGTTTTCTGGCACAACAACAACAACAAAGACATCAGCAGCAGCAACTCATTCACTCACTCACTCACTCTCTCTGGAGTCTGGAGCAACAACAACTCTAGAGCTGCTACTGCTGCCAGAATGAGTGCTGTGTGAAGTCAGCCAGCAAGCCAGCCAGCCAGCCAACCATTCTTCTTGTGTCCAGAGAGTAGTGTAGTAGTAGTAGTAGGAATAATAATTACCTAGTCTTCTTCTTCTTCAAAAGTCCAGGGGACTTTTTCTACTTGTTAGCTTTGCTGGGAGTGACATCAATGGATCCAGCTATATACCTTAACACCATGTGTTTAATTTTTTGTTTGTTTATCTATTTAGTTTTTGTATTTTTGTGGATGGCACTATTATCCAATCAATCTCATGGCTAGTAGTAGTAGTAGTAGTACTCTCTCTCTCTCTCTCTCTCTCCTGCAATCCAGAATGGCCAGCTATGGCTACTCACACCATTTTCATTCATTCATTTTATTTCTTTATTTCTATATTTATTTGGATTTGTTTGTTGTGGATGGCTTTTTCTTATTAATAGCATGGGTTAAAGGAAGAGGAGTAGTGTGACCTGCAATCCAGGATGTTCCATGTGCAGAGGCTACTAGCAGCCAGGGTCAGAGTGAACAGGTTCTTAGTTCAAATTTTCATGGACTTTTTGTAATCTTGACATCAACTTCCCATTTGATGCACATACGGGAACATTTACCCACTCTGTCTTGCAACAAGGTAAATGTGGGTCATGACCTCTTGTTATTATGATTTCAATTTTGTGATGTAGCCACACTGGTGATCATCCACAAGAGGAAGTACCCAAATTTGGTACCAGTTTCAGTGAGGAAAGTAGAAACATTTAAGAATCCTGCTACATATGTCGGTGACCAGTGGGAAGAACCCATTGTCTAAAATATCACCAGTTGCAGAAAAAATTTCCTTGAGATTTCTGGTGACTTTGGCACATTTTTTTCCTCCAAAATTGGTTGTATAAGTTGCATTTGGATGTTTTTTTTTCACCACCAAATGACATTTGGTGATGACCATTGTTGGGTGATTCTCTCTTTTTCAAAGATGGAACTGGTGGGTAAGGGCTGGGCATATATAGGGACAAAAACCCTTGATTGGCAGTTCTCATGAAGATCAAAGATCTGGGTTTTTACCTGTTAACTGTGGAGCTCAAGAAACCAAACAACTGGCCAAAGAACCTCCCTTGAGCTACCGCCGGTTCTTTACTAAACCTGAAGATTCTTTGCAAATTTTCAGTAACCCAAAACCCAAGGTTACTTTAATTGTGAATTTTCTTCAACAGCCCAAAACCAGAGATTCTTTGATTCTGAAAATTTTCACAAACCTAGGTAGGGTACTCAAACATGCGCTCTTCGGAGGGAGATTGTAAATTAGAATGACTCATTGATTCTCTCATCCAGTTTTTAATCTTTGAAGCATACCTAACATTGCATTCGGTGTGTCAGTTTAAAATAGGGATCAAATTCAACTAAGGCCCAAGTTTTCTTGAATCAGCAACGCATTAGTACTTTAAAATCCTATACTAAGTCATGGAGTATCATTAGCTTCACTCCATTGGGTTAGTGTGTACAAGTGCACTTGGTTTTCATCATTTGGCATGGTACTTACTTGAGTCCAAATGGCCTGTCAATGGACTTTCAAATTAGGGTTTAGGGTTCAGCAAGCATAGTAACATTCAAATTTTTGAGTTTGAAATAGTGAACGGTAATGTAGGGTACTACTATATATATACTTCACTGATTTCTGTGTGGGCTCTGATGGATAGATATTCTTGTTTACTTCTGGGTGGCTCAATCATCGAGGTGATGCAATTTGTGTAATGTGCCAAAGAAAACATTATCTATTGTCCAAAAAAAGCACTCAAATTGTTGCAAAGTGGGGTATAGCTGAAAGGTTCTTTTGGGTTCTTCAGGGGGAAGATGGAGATTTTGCAATGTGGCAGAGTTGATCATGGGTTTTTCAAGTAGGCCCATGACAGCTGAAAAGTCTGCAGTTTTGAGAACAAGGCAAGTGATGATGATGGTCCACCAATTTAAGACTGACATAGCATCGGCGTTTTTTTTTCCCTTCAATTTTGTGATATCTAAAATTTGAGGAAGTTTTCCAACAGAATTGCAAAATTAGTCATATTTACACCAGAAAAACGAAAGATTCCATAATTTTCCCTTCTTTTCTCGAAAAGAAAAATGCTGCTCAGCATTATCTATATTGATCTGGTAGGAATTTTGCTAAGTGTGTGTGGAAGGCACCTTACTCTCATTAGAATTTCTGCCTCAACAGAGGGTGGCACCTTATGCATAATGCTCCTCAAAACTGCAGAGGAATGTTATGTTGCTTTTGAGGAATGTTATGTGTGAGGACTTGGAATGGAGCTTTTTTGGAAATTCACATCCTGCACACTCACTTCAATCTCTTTTGTTTCCAATTTTGTGATGGAAGTGAGCATCCCAAAACAGATCACACCTTAATTGCCAACATGTTTGTAGAGGACCATTAAAACAGTAGCCAGTAGACAGAAGTGTGGCGACACTCTTCCCTCTGCCCCCATCAAGAAAAATTTGGACGAATTTTGGCGACTTTTCCAATTATAATAAACAGAATTTCTGAAAAATGTTCTCTTTGAAAAAAAAATTGTCACATTGTGGTGATTTTTTACCACCAAGAAAAAGAAGAAGATTGGGCTCAACACCCACCTTGTGCGGGGCCCTCATTCCCCACAGGACATTCCTCCCCCTTCTCAGTCCTTAGTCCTTACCCTACACATGTTGCATTTGATAAGAGGGTAGATTGATGGCATAGTCTACCAACCAACACTGACTGAATGTTGAGTTTGGCAGTAGTTGAATTTGCAGAGTTCTATATCATGAAAAACAACTACCCTCTGTGTAATTTGAAGAACCCACAAACCAGGTACAAAGCTGGTGGGTGGGCCAAAATCACGCCAAACCACTAGGTAAAGAGCATCTCCACTGCAAAACCAGTATATAATGCCCTGTACAAAGCAAGGGTGAGGGTGAGCCAATGTGAGACAATACCTCTTGATCATCCTGAACATACAACTGTTGTTTAATAAGGTCTAGGTCTTAGACGGTTGTTGAACTTGACTGCAGAAGTTCAGGCTAGAAATTCAGAAAGCAAACAAGTCAGTGAATATATAGGAGGTTGGTTGTTGGGTCACCAGAACATTGCTGCATAAAAGCTCATGTACACTTGCACCCTTAACCCTCTCCGCAGCTGACAAATGGGTCCTTTGTCATTATTTATAATCTTTTGAAGTTATGCTTCTCTGCTGATCAGGGGATAAGGACCGGAGATTTAGGCACCTTCTTCACGTAGCTAGAGTGGGCAGTAATGCACACTCTCAGCTCCTTATGTTCATCTAGACTTTCAGCAGGAGGAGCTCAAAAGAAAGCGTGGTACTAGAGTTATCCTTAAAGTCACCCTGTCTATGGCCCCACCATTGGACGTATGTTTGCCATTTCATGCTGAGTTTATGAGCAGTTTTGTCAACTGAACAAAAGATGAAACTTTGAGCTTTTAACTTGGAGCTTTGCTTAAAGTCACCCATTGTGTCTTTGGCCTGCCATTGGACCTGCCTTTGCCATTTCATGCTGAGTTATGGAGCAATTTTGTCAATTGAACAAAAGATGAAACTTTGAACTTAATTGGAGCTCACTGCTCTTTGCAGCAGCACCCAAACATGGATGTGTCATAGAATATGTTCACAGTGCTGGAAGCCTAGAGCGGGGTTGAGATTCACAAGCATTCCTGCATTAAGACAGTAGAATAATTAATGGTTGGGGATCATGGCCATCTTGCACTTGATCATGTCTTCAAATCTTAGATTGTTTTCTAGATATTGTTACCGAGTCCGTAATGAGAATTTCTTCTTGTATTCGGGATTGATTGTTGTGCACATTGTTCTGCTTCTTGTGCACAACAAACATGCATATTTGAGTCAGATCTGGAAACAAACCTTTTGCAATTTGGGAATATAAATGCCCTGGAAAATGCACTTGATTCAACCACCTGACTGGAACCAAATTGGCTCAGGTCCTTTGAATTGGAGCCTAAGCAACTTGAACCTTCTCACAGAGAGATGATCTGTTGGCGGCATTGTCACTCAAAGCAAGAGAGTAGCCCTTGTTCTTGTCTTTCCAACACAGCCCTGATGGAAACTTGGCCAAATCCTGGACTGTTGGGATCAAATTATTCAGGAACTCCATTTGAGCTTTGTCGTTGGTCAGTACAAAAAGGGACTGATTTAAGTGGCATGGTAATGGGCCTTAAACTTTCAAGATTTCACATAGCTGAGTGCATTTCTGGTCTCAAGCATCTACCCATGTTCAAATGTTGTAATCTCAGGAGAGGACATTAGAAAAATTTAGGATTCCTGCTATGTTTTGGTGACATGCTAGAACTCATTGTCTAACCGTGGCGATTCCAGTTGTGTTTTCCTCAAATTATGATTTTCCAAAAACATTCTTTGAAAGATTCACATTGCCTTTTTTTTTGTCACCAAGTGGCAACAATTTGACAAAACAAACACTGGGTCTGCCTCAATCATTATGCGGCACAATGCCTTGGCAACACAACATTCCCACCCCAAAATCAGGTTCTGCCCTTGATTCATAGGGTGTAATGCCCTGCTCTTAGGGCGTTACCATGCACATAACAATATGCATTACAAATTCTGGGAATGCATATAAGATGTAAGATATAATTTTGTTGTACCCTCTTTTTATCATCCTCTAAACAATGGCACACCCCAGTCTAAATTAAATCCCAAAATCTACACCAGCCAGATAGGTTAGAAATTAGGGCTGAGTTTGAGATCAGGTGTCCATGTGAGTGTTTAGTTTAAAAGTTAAATGGATCACATATCACATGTACATGCACACATGGGTTAGCTTATATGGAACCAAAATGGCATATGCAATTACAAATGACTTGAGATTGAGAGTTAACAATGTAGGTACGACTGAGTTATCTGCAAACGAATCCGACCTTTGGGCCTTGTTTCACCCACAAATTTGTGTATTGGTAAAATCACCAACTCATATAGAAACAAGGTTTCAAATACTGAAATGTTGTGTTGATCCCAAATCCCCAATTCTCAAGAAAAAACAAAGGAAGTAGAACTTTAAAGCAAACACACGAATGAAGAGACAAAATTGCATAACAATTACATGCCCTTGACCCAAGAATGGCTTTGGAAATGTCGACATTGGCACCACCTTTGTGCCCCATTGTTGTTGCAGAGGAATTTCCACAGCCTTGCTGCCTCCAATAAAGTTTGGATGCAATGTGTTTATATAGTCCATCTGCCAAGTATAGACCCCAATCCCTTCACATCAACCTACCAATCTGGAGGCAGATGCAATACATCATCGATGAAGTTGCAGAGAAATCTCCACAACAACAATTAAAGGTAACACGACAATGAGTGCAGTCATAACCTCATGAGAGTCGCTCACAAAGTGACAGACCATCACCTTCATCACGAACGGCAGTGACGAGCTGCCATGACTACCCACTGAGTTCATCAGCTCCCAACAGTGGGTGTAGATAAGCATATAATAATCTTCCCAAAAACTTGGGCAAACCATTATACACAATCTGCGTCCTGAGTTTCTGTTGCCTTTCCGGAAGCAATGGGAAGACTCAGACGTGATGTTGGCTAGCACTCAAGAGACATATGCTAATCAAAAAAGTCAACAGTATCCTCATTCAAGCTGCAACAAGCTTCTGAAGGAAAGAACTTTTATTTCATTTTAGCATGTCCCTGTATATGAAAGCAGATGCAATACATCATGGACAGTAAGTGACCCGCAAATGACCAGCCCTGATTCCAGACATGTTGAAACATCAACTGTGTCTGAGTTTGTCAGTACACTCTAAAATATTAAGACTGCACCTGATGGTATCCAGAGTATACAACAGAGTGATCAGCTCAGTTTCTCACTGTAACAACTCAATTTTTTCCCGTAACGATTTGCTTGAATTGCAGTGGTTTAGTGAGCCAAGGTCCTGTAGGCCATCAAGGGTAAAGGATACATTACCTCCATCTCAATAAGATGGCTGATCATGGTTTCTACAGGAGCCAAACCCTCTTACAAGAAACTTGCCACCACTTAGTCAATGTGCCTACATAATTGTGGAAAGTGCTCCAATTCATGTGTTTCACACCTATGTGATATCTGCAAAATGAAAACCACCTGACTAGTGGCAATTTCCAATAGGGTTTCTTCTATAAGTGTATTACTGAGATATGTCTAACAAGCATTGCACACATTCCAGTACTTTGTAAGCGTCAACTTTCAGTCAATAGTACATTTTACATGAACTTCACGTCTGGAACAAAGGGAGCTTTTTTGGGCCTGGTTGCCATTTGAATGACTATTCAAATGTCTTCATCACTCAATTGTTCACACAGATCAACCTGCTATGTCATGAGAAGATAGTGACCCAACATTACCAACAACAATCTATCCTCATACACTATACATGGGACAGAACCCAAGTTGTACTGCTCAGCTTAGTCAAAGTCAGGATGCAAGTATACAGAGGAATCAACATGCACAACCACTCTCACAACTTTCACACCACTTCAGATAGAAGATGCACAAGTCACATAGGAAAACAGATCTGGAGAACATGTTCTAAAACACTCAGATATGTCCTCATAACATCTCCTGTATAACAATCTGTGTCAAGAATTAATAGAATGTATACCTCCAAGCTCGTAACAAATATAGCTTGAAAGATGTATTGAAGGCATACTACTCCTGAGAGCTCTGTTGATGACCATTCTTCATATTTTCCATCAACAATTGATTGGAAACCTGAATCAAGATACACACAATGCCCAGGTGAACCATGTTGAGCTGAACACAAATCCCAAAATTTGGACAAAATGCAAGAGGGCTTCCATGCCAAGCTCTTCATGTAACATGCAGCTTGACAGAAATCAACAAACCAGCAACACAATGTCCCCACTTCTTCAATGATGGCAAGCAGAGATTCATTCTTCACAATTTTTTGCAACAGCCTAGTAAGCTTCATTCTACAAACATTACTCAACAATGAAAGATGCACTCATGCAAATGTTATTGCTGGGACATGCAAAATGGCATCTTTTACCATAAGAGTATTTGGTGATGATGTTGAGCAACAATGCTACTTTCACCTGACTGTAGCCCCAAACAAGACAACCGCATTTTTACCCATCATTAACCCATACCACCATCAGCATAGATCTTTTTGCCTCTCCATGCAGCTTCAAACTCTCTGATTGCTAACACCTTATGCATATAGGGCTAACATAAAACAGACAAAAAAAAGAAAAGTGGTTCACCTTGGAATCAATGAGCTCCCCATATAACTTGTAAGCTCTTTTTGCAACATAATCATCTGAGTGCTGATGCACAATTTCAAATCAGGAAGCATGGCCTTAATATGTTGCATCAATATCTGGGGTAACTGGCAATGACCCAGATGTTAGGCTCATCATACAACACCAAGATCCTTAGAAGCCACAAAACAGAAAGGACCAGCAACATTGCCAACAGCCTACTTACAGAGTTTTAACTTCTTTTCCACCTGAGGAATTCCACACTGATCTGACAATACTGTGATATACCTGAAAAATCACCTCAAGCTGGCCAATTAACACCTCTCAATATCAACAAGTACCTAAGTTACTGCAGTGGTCAACTCAGAAGCTATGCCACTTTTGAATAGAAAAACACTCACTCCATACACAACCAACTTCTGGGCAAGAAGACATCTCTTACAAGTTGGCTTCTGAAGAAGTTCTCTTCATACACTAGAGCTTCACGAATACTTGTATTTGTGGCAATGTCCTCTAGAAATGTCCACAGCAACATGCATCGACATTGAACCCAAAATGCTTCTGTAACACAACTTACAGTTGGCTCACTTCAAGATTACAGCCAACAATCCATGTTGGTCTCCACAGAATGGTAAGCCCATTCAAGGAATGCTTCAACACCTTGTGATCCTCATAGGTTAGGCTTGCATGCTGTGTGAAAATGTCTTTTTAACACTGGTACGACAAGATCAACACAGATCCTCACCGATGCAGCCTCCTTTCCCTTCACAGTTGTGAAAAGCAGGAAATAGTTTTTATGACATAGTGAGAATGTGCCCCCTTACCTCTTCACTGCAGTTGACAACACCAAGAGGAGACTAATCATCAGGGTCAGCAATTTGAGCTGTCTGCAAGGCATCTGATAGTGTTTGCAGGTGGGACTGCCAAGATAATTCAGGTCTTGTGCTTAATGTAGGACAGAATCATGGTGCGCACAGGTGCCTCTATGTCCGATGGTTGGTCACCAACAGGCACCTTAGTTATGTCAGGCAGGTTCACTATTGTTATATTCAACACATGTGAAGAGAATATCTTCAGCCACAACTGCTTTTCTGAGATTTCCTTGTTGCTTTGCAGTTCATGGTCTGTCTCCAACTGCACCAAAGAAAGAAAAAACTTTGTGAAAGACAATCCCTCAATACACAACAACCACCCTCTTGAGTGCATAGTAAACCAAAACTAGGACCATACTTTTACCTGACTGGCCTTGTGTACCAACAACAAGACATGAATATCCACAATCCAAAAACATGTTTTTTCCAACAGTGCTGACAACTCTAATTGACATAGAAGGGAGCATTTTTGACGCCATAAATCCTCACCTGGATCTCTTTGTGGATTGCTGAAAATCTGAAGACTGGCAGCCAGGAAGGTGTAGAAATTCTCCCCATTTAATCGGCTCACTGTGGTCATCAGGCTTCCACACTATCTGCACAAGCTGCAAGACCAGAGGTCGTCATGTACTAATCTCCTGACGTTGTGGTAAGAAGTCTTGCCAACAAGTGCCTCCAACACATTTTACTTCCCACTGCTTTGACTGCCTACTACTGCAACCTGCAAACACATAAGCTATCTGCTGAATGTAAGCATCATACTACCCAGAACTGCTTGTGCTGACAACCAGTCAGTACCACAAGATTTCTTCTTTCATATACATCAATTCTCATGATTTGCATCCAAAAAAAAAAATGCTCCCGCATGATTTCACAGTTGAATTGTACCCAACACAATGCACTGCCCCTGCTCAATTGCGATGCACTGAAGGCGAATAATTTGATCTCAGGAACTACTACAGAAAGATGAAGAATGCAGCATCTTCAAAATTGTTGTTGTGGACCCAAAAAAAAACTCTCATCTTTTAATAAAGCCGAGCAGAAAATGCATAGTGTGATTCCATGCCCACAAAAAAAAAACCTAGTATGCATTGCAGTACAAGGACATTCAAAACAACCCTTGGGCACAAAAACAAAGGGGATCACTAAACCCTAAACCCTTGAGCAGGTTCAACCCATTTTATTTTTTTGGCTTTAGTTTGTTGCCCCTGCTCAATGAGCAGGTTTTCGGTGCAAACAAATGTGCACCAAATTCAACTAGATTTCCCTTTCTATTTCTTAAATTTATACATGTTGCCTTAGGTTGATTTCATATCTCATAAAAATGGTCTACTCTCAGGTTTTTGCTCTATCCACTCTAGAGTTGAAATGTTTTAGAATTCTCCATTTATTCTTTAGTGAACCAAAAGCATTTTTTATCACAAATTTATTTTTATTCATGTTAAAATCATGTCTTATTTTGTCCGTAGTTACAAAGTTTCTAGTCTTCCAAATTTTTTGCAAATATGTTTGAATTGAGTAAGTTCAATCATCAATGATATCTAAAGTGTAACATCTAACACCTTTGACCATAAGAACAAGCTCTTGCAAAATTTCTCAAACTTTTGAGTTGTTTGTCTAAGCTAATTACTTTGAATTGATTGCCATCATGAACTCCTCCTCCATTGAACAAATCACTTTGTGCAAATGTGACCTTTGTGCTTGGATGCTCTACCAAAGGGATGTGGGTTCCATCTAGGTATAAATCCACATATGTTTGGCAAACCTATCAATTCTTGGAATTCTTAAATTATCACCTTGATTGCTTCTCGTTTGGAATGTTAATTTACTTATTTAAAAAACTAAAAAATTGTTAGTGAAAACATCACATACTATGTCCACATGTTTTTTAATAGTTAATGCACTCACAATTAAACAATCAACCATATGAGTGGCACTATGTCCATGAGTGAATTTATAAAAAAACAATTGGAAATATCTTTCTAACCTTTACTTGTGGTCTCACAAGATTGAGGCATTGAGATTGCAAGAACAAAATTAGTTCTAACACTAGTTTTTGAAAAATATCATAATTCATCTTGCATTACATGATGTGTTTTCTATCTTTCATTTATGAGAGGTAATATGCCATACATTTGCTTTGATTTGACCCAATTTGTGTTTAGATTATTTAAGTTCTTTCCACCACAATCAAGGAAGACGTTTCTTTATGAAAGCCAAACACCCCACAAGAATGATAAAAAAATTCATCCCTAAATTGAGGTCATTGTTAAAAACAAATGTGTGTAACCTTGATTTTAAAATAGTGGAATTTGTGAGTGTAACAAACAAGAGCATCCAAATTTTTAAAACCTTGCCTCTGAAAGTGGGATCCATTATTTTTAAAAATCAGGTAAAGACCACAAAATCTACCAAAATGACTTTTTAAAAATTATATGTTTTAGAATTTCTTTAGAAATTTTGATTTTTAAAAAAACCCAATAAAATATTATAATCAACATACACCTTTGACTTGAAAAAAAAAAACACCCCCATACTATTTAAATCCATAATGAAGTTGGGAAGGGCACCTTTTTATGTGGAACTTTTTATTTCTAGAATTGTTCGCTATGAATATGGATTGTGGAATTCCTTGGGACCCTAAAAATCACATAGGGCATTCATGGTAATCAAATTACTCCCCCCGTCGCCCCCCCCCCCCCTCCCCATTCAATTTTTTTTCTTGCTAGCTAAAGGCCTAAGGGTTTTTAAACCTACTTGTGTTTAATATTAAGTTAATTGTTAGTTTGTTCATTAGCTTGGTGGTGGGGCCTATTCGTTACTAGGCTTGAGCTAATCGTAAGGTAATTGAGTAGCCATGTGCCCAAGTTAATTAAAAACATGTGAGAAAGAAATCCCTAAAACATGAACAACAATATGACAATATGTTAGTCTTGGAAATTGGTACCTTATCTCTAATGGAACAAAAAACTAACATTTATGTCTTGGCAAGTTTTGAAATGTTGCATTGAATTTATTTTGTGATTATTATTTCAACAGATGTTCATGAATAATCTATGTCTATTACACAAAGGGGCCAAATTTTCTTCCTCGTGGAGCTAGCTCTTGCAAGTGCAACTTATGGTGTGGATTTGAAAAGAATGGGGAGGGAAGGAGGGAGGGTGTGGCCACTATGAAAGCATGTTCATTGTTTTAATCAACTACAACCAAGTTGAGAGCTAGACTCACAAAATATGTTATGCTTTACACACAAATCATTATTGCATAAAGTTGTGATCTATAGGTCTATAGGTCCACCAAAGATTCTTGTGGAGTTTATGGGCATCCTTCATGTGTACATAGTTATAGTCACAAGAAAAGGATGACCTAGGTACTACTCATGACACTCAGTAATAATAGCTAGGTTGAAAGGTCCCTATCCAAAGTTTTGTTTTGCACACATTTTGTGAATGTATACATGTGTGTGTGAATAAAAAAAGCATGCAATGAGGCAAGTAGATGTACTAAGTTGAGACTTCCTCAAAACTTCAACTTTATACATAATGATAAATGCATGTGAAAAAAAAAAGGATGTAATGAATTGTGTGGTAGGTGATAGTTGAATTTTTAAATTATAGTTTGTGATATTTGTGGGAGCTTGTTGCACCTATAAATGCATGATTTTTTACAACTTAGGTGATGTAAATTAAAGTTCTTAATACGAAAACGACAAATTCACCTAATAGCTCATTACAAAACCACATTGTACAAAAAATTACATGGAAAAAAAATAAAAATTGTTCGCAATTAAGGCTGGTTACACACTAGTACTTAGTTCTTGTAATTTTTTTTTAAAAAGTTAGACCACCATTACCAATTAAAATATTTCTTACTAGGAGGTTTTGGAAAAAACTAAATATGGGTTTTATAGGGACCAAATAATGGACCCATACTCAAGTAACCAAGGAATGTTTTATTTTGTAGATAAATTACACAACCACTAGTGTATGAACTAGTTGTGATTAGTGCTTAGTGAAAGTGGATAGTAGCATTATTTGTGCTCATTGATATCAGGTTTGGGTTCCAAATAAGAGTTTTGTGGTTTAATAGTTTGTTGTTAGATAGTGTGACCTTTGGGGCTTATTGGTTTTATTGGCATAGTTCCTATCACCATCTTTTGTGGAAGGATTAAAATAAGGGTTGTTACTATTTGGTTCCTTGAAGTCTTTGGGTGTTTGGTTGCATAGCCATGGCCAAGAATAGTAAGGTATTTTTTGTGTGTCATGATTAAATGCACATTACAAAAATAAAGGAGCATAGGGCTGCTTGATGTGCAAAAATTATGATACAAGGTATGAAGTTTTTTTGCTTGTGTTAAAATTTGTAGGACATCGATAACAAGTTGGCAAGGCTATTAAAGCCTAGGATGTTTCATGCTACATCTAACCATGGATTTTGGGGTTTTAATGGGATGGGCCTAGGTGAGGCTTTTGCCATTTGCAAGTCGCTCAAATTTAACAACCAAAATGCTACCAATTATTATATAAAAAAGATGCATCCAAAATATTTCTGGATAATTTGGGTTTGGATAATCTAGTAGTAATGTGGTTTGTAATTATGTAGATCAAACTTTGTCTATCCAAATATGTAAAACCTTCATAATGGGGCTATTATAAGACATAGTAGACCTATTTTCCAAGTCTTGAAAAGCTCTTGAGTTATATAATTTGTAATCATATTATATATAAGATGGAAAAAAGGGCAAGGCTTGTAATTGTACATTTACATGACATGGTGCCAACCATATATAAGATGGAAGAAATGGCAAGGTTTGTAATTGCACATTTACATGACATTGAAGACATCATTTACTTCCAAGATTTGGAATGGGTGATTTTTAATCCAAACTAGATTTATCATGATGTAATCAACTTTCTTATTGGTTCCAAAGATACCTAACATTAGGTTATTAAGGGTTTCACCACCAAAGATCAAATGGAACACATTTTGAAACAAACTTTATTTGTGGCCACCAAAAATATCTCTTTTAAATTAGGTGTAGGTCCGGTCTCGATGACCTCATACAATTTATGTTTCATCTCAATATATGTTATGAAAAAAAACTAGGAAAGTTGGATGATGGTTTTTTATTCTAGCCATATTGGATGCAAAATTGGGTTTTCCTAAAATAACAATGATTTTTGTGGGCAAATGGAAGTTGCATGGGCCAAAACCTACTTCTCAAGCACCATAAAACTTTATTTTATTGGGCCAAATGCTTGAATGTAGTGATTGATTCCACACGTTTCTCACTTTGCCAACAACTAATTACATTTTTTCATGGTAACAAATTTAATATATTGAATTCATTTTGTAGTTTACAACCAATTCATTTTTGTTGATAAATGATTAAAATAGTTGAAATGTGAGTTTTATTGAGTTACACAAAATAAAATTTTAACATGAGGTTTGAAGATTGATTCCTATTTTCTTATAGTAATTTTTTTTTCTCTTGAAAGTGGTTTTACATGACAAATTCAGTAAATATGAAATTAAAATTTCACATTATGAATTAAATGAAGGTTTGATCATAGTCACCTTCAAGGGCATTAAGGTGTTGGTTGAATGTAATGAAAATGGTTATTACATCAATATACTTGTGAGCTCTTCCTTAATCCATGATGGAATTTTGATTATCATTAATGAAAGACATGTTGAAAGTTATTTATGAATATTGTGCTACTAACAATGGTTGTCAAGGATTTGGTTCTTTGAGAATATAATATGATCACAATATGTCTAAAAATTAACTTTCTTGAGCATGATTGCACCATTTTAAAAAGAGAATTGATGAAATTTTATCATTGTGTTTGGAACTGGCATACTTCATTCATTTTTCATAGCTTTTGTAATATATGTTTAATTAATGTGTGGTCATAATGATTGCATCTCTCATGATTGTGGTTATGGTACTATGTATTTAGGAAGGATTAAATAATGGTAATGGAGGAATTAAAACAATGGTTCTTCATAGGTAGTTACAACTTGAACTCAATACACATTTGGCTAAATCAAGTGGAAGATCATGAACCTTGCATGTCACAATAACCCAAGGTTGTCCTTCACATTAATCATGATGTTGTTGTGGAGTTATTAGGGGGAAAGGTTATACATGATCCCATGGAATTAAGGTTTTTTGGGTTTCAAATGTTTTTTTTTTATCAGAGAACAATTTTCAAAAGTCATATGAAACTTCAAATCACAACATGAGCTACATGTAGCCCCTTTACACAATGTTTTTCAAATGAATGTCCATTTATCCATGGGACTTGATTCCAAATGCATATAGATATTGCGTTTGCCCGTTTTATTTTCAAAATCAAAATGCAAGGCTACAAATAATAATTAGATATTAAGAAATTATCACTAGTAACAATTGGCCAAAATTCAACCATTCTATTTGTGACTACATGTGATAATTAGTTATTTGCAACTACATTTGGACATTTTTGCAACTATTTTGTTGTTCATCCTTTTGTGTGAACAACATTTAATTTAGTTTTCATCGAAGAAGAACAATTTATGTCCTATTAGTTGCAAATGTGACCAATTTAATTGCAACCTTATGAGTATATAAAGGTGTATTTTGTGAATTCTAAAGAATATAGTTTGGTGTATTAGGATTTATAAATATATATTTTGAATTATATGAACAACGATATTAAATGTGTATTCAAGTATTATTATTAGCATAAATGGGCTTGATATTATGGTTACACTAAATAGAGTATATTTTGGGTATATTAAAATTTTATGTAAGATATTTGTTAAATATATTGCGCCCATATTTCAAGTTTATCCAAATCATCTTATTATATATTTAAAATTTATTACAAATGACATTTATTATTATTTATATTATATATTTATATTAATTACATGTAATAAAAAACTAAATTTCAAATTTACAATAATAATAATTTATTATATAATGATCATAATGATGATGATGATGATATCAGAGTGATAGGAAACATAATTATATAACTACTGAAGTAATTATTAAATATAAATATATTAACATATTATTATTAAATTATTTTCAAATGACAAATTCACTTTTAAGAATTAATTTTTACTTACTAAAAATGAAAAAATAACTATAATAAATCATAATAGCTTTAACAAGTGGCATAATAATAATAATAAGCTAACCTAGGCTAACTACAAATTACATTATTATTATTATAAGTAATCAGTTACGAAATATTATTAGATTAATATAATAATTACTAGGAAATATTAATATATAATTTTAAGTTTTTATATTTCAATTATAATTATAATTTATAATTCAAAAATTCAAAAATTATATTCAATAATTGATATATAATTTTTAAAATTTTCAGTTTGAGTGTTTTATTATTTTATAATAATTACTGTATTAGTTAAAATGGAAATCTAATAAATTATTATACAAATCTAAAAAGTTATAAGGAAAAATATACTTATTAAAAATATAAAATATTTATTTTAATAGTACATAAATAGCTTTAACGAGTGAAATAATAATATGAATAATAATAATAATAAATTAACCTTAGCACCAACTAGCTAAAATAATAATTGAATTAATTTTATTGTTATTATTAAATATTTAAATTTAAATTTATAATTAACTATATACATGAAAATAATAATGGGAATACTTATAATAAAATAGTTAACCTAGGCTAGGTTTTAATTATATTATTAAATATAAAAACACTAGTACTCAATATTTATAATTAATAGTTAACAAATACTGAATATTTCAATTATTATATTAATTCAGTTGGTTGTGAAATAATAATTTATTATTTATTAATAATTAGTTAATTATTTCAATACTAGCCAATTACTAGTTAATTAAATCGGTTGATAGATTATTATAGTTAATATATATTTAAAATTATAGATTAATAATTTTATTTAGTGAATAAATTCAATAATATTTAAAGATAACTAATAATATAATTAATTCAATAATCATAAGATATTGATGATTATTACTATAAATAATTAGTTAGTTGGATAGTTTATAAAGTGAATTAATTAGTTTCTAGTTTTGTTGTTAATTAATTAATTAGCAAGTTTATTAATTATTTTTTCTATAATTTATTCATTAAATAATTAGTAATTTTATTAGTTAATTAGTTAGTTAGTTAGTTGTCACTTATCAACTAAATTATATATTTTTCAAGATGAGAATTAAAGTCAAAACATATAGGAATTTTTTTTTTAGTTGCAAGTAGTTTACAATTAAAAATGTTCGCAAATAACTTACAACTAAATTTTTTATCCCATATGTTTGGGCTTTCATTTTCACCTTGAAAAATATAGAAACAAGGTGTTTTGTTTTACATTTCATATTTTAAAAGGTGGGCATATGGGATGAGTCAATAAAAATGACTTAACCCAAAATAAAATATGAATATTCATGTACTTACACCTAACTACCTATTTCCCTAACTTACTTCCCTACTTTTCTACCTACCTACCTACCTACCTAAATATGTATTTGGCCTAGGTAGGTAAATAGGTCCTATCTGGATAGGTATTTAGCCTAGATGGGTAGGTAGGTATATAGGGAGCTAGGTACCTAGTTCAACCTACATACATAAATATTGATTTAAATTCAAATTTGAAAATTCAATTAATATCCCACATGGCAATTTTTATTGCACCACGTGTCACAATTAAAACCATCCAAACGTAAAAATTAAATGTCTTTAATTATTTCAAAATAATAATAAAATATTTCTAATTATTAAAAGTTAGGACATGTGACAACACATAACTTGTTCCCATTGTTCATCAAAAAAGTCACATCTTAATTGCAAGCGACAATACGCATATGACAAGTTAAAGAATAAAGGTGTATTTCGTTGACTTTTTTTTTCATCCAAAATTCGTTGTCATTTGTGGTTAGTGTCAATGCGACTTGTCCAACGTGACTATTGAGATTTTAGTTGCAAATGTCACTTACAACTAAAAATTAATTACATGAACCAATTGTAAAATGGCCATGTTTTATTAGTGTATGGTAGCAAGAATCATCCAAGAATTCAAAAAAGGTTTTGTGAAAATCAAAAACTTTGAGAAATAGCTCTAATGAAAAGTATGCAAGAAAATGAAAACCTTCATTGAGTTCATGATGCAATTTGAACAACATGATGCTTCATAATTTGCATTTTTTTACACAAAAGAACACAATACATACATTAGGGACATTGGTTATTTCCATACTTGGGCTTAAATGTACACAATTGCATATGATGTGTGATGGGATTTGTGATGTGAAAGGATAATCTATAAATTTGTTGAGCTTTACATTACTCAAGTTGATTACATGATCTGTTTGATGTTGGAAGTACATGCACAAAATTATAACTTGTTTTGATCAAACATGCGCAAGAACTTAGAACTTGTCGCATACAGTAATTGAGTTCAATAGAAAAAGAAACCCAAATTTGAGGTGATGTTTGAACATGAAAGGTTTCAAAAATCCAACCATTTCTTGATAAATCGTTGTGGTTACTATCCATTCTTTTGAAGGCGGGGGAACAATTCATTCTTGAGTTGGCTTCATAAGTTTTGGACTTGAAAGTTGGCTCCACAATGCTTGGTGAAGCTAACCCAATACTCCCTTCTCAACTTACCATGGTGGTAAGCTTTGAAGATCCCAATTGAAAAGGAGGTTGTAAACAAGTGGTTGTTTGATGTCATGAAACAACTCCTACATTGCAATTTTAAAAATTTCCATAAGCTCACATAGATCATGGGACAATGTAAAGGAAAAATGACATGGTTGTGTAATGACCACAAGGAATCATGATTGAAGGAGGCATAGTGATGTAGGAATAACATCTAGACATGGTGTATTACCATTGAACTTCATTCCTATGGTGAAATGAAATTTTAGCATTTTGGCAAAGGTTTATCAATGTCAAGTCAAGCAAAAGAGGGGTGAAAATTAGTCTTTCCTACTCACCTCAAGAACACAAAGTTGTTTCCATATATGTAGATCATGTATGAAAATTGAGAGACAACATCATGACATATGTGGACCACATAAACCAACAAATATTATCTTTGACAATAAATGTAACAACTTTTTTCTATTGGCAACAATCAATGTTATTCTATTTAAAAGAATAGTACCCTTATGAACTTATCTTTGTTAGTAAAACCAAATGATTAATGTAGAGAAAACTCTTGGACAATAAGATGGTATCATCTTGACATCACAAAGAACTTGGTTGATTTTTATTTTGAATAGAGTAGCCTATCCATTCAAGGTACAAGATCAAACCTCTATAGGCTCCATGTGGAATCCTTGTATATTTGTGTGATGCAAGCATTTGTTCATTTCATTTGAAGTTGGTGGTGGCATGCATAATCAACTACTCTTATTGTATTTTAGAGCCTTAGGAATATGAGTTTATAGCTTCCCTTGTTTGCACAATGGATTTGCTAATTGGAAGAGGTTGGTGGGTTTCTATCCAAATTAGTGAGTCACAATGAGGAAAACATAAGGCTAGATATTTCAATTCATTTCTCTTTTGTCATCTTGTAACCATGTGGTTTCATATGCATGACATTGCATTGAATCCATAGGTTTAGTATGTGGTATGTCTACAACAATGGAACATTAGGGACACTTGTATGGTTGATATTCTTGACAAAGCCAACTATCTACACGTGCACAAGGCAAATAATTTGATTAAGACAATGTCATGTCAACCAAATCCTATACACAAATGTCCTTGCTTAGTGCTTGCAAAGTTCATGGCAATGGAGGGATGTGAACTTGTCACAAAGTGAGTTTTTGGATTGGACCTTGGAGATGCCCAAGTCTATGCCTTGCTATCAAACACTTATGATGTTGCAAGCAAGTGGGATTGGAGTGCAAAAATTGGACAACAAAGGATGATAAGGAGTGAAAATGAAATAGTTGCAGCACGATTGGATGAGGTGTGTAAAGAGGTGCATATGACCAAGCACAACCTTGTCGTATACATGAAATTTGTACAGAACTAGAGAAATTGTTCTGGTAGATGGAAAGAAGTCGGTGAAGATTTTGTTAAAGAAGAAGGCATTGTGCTTGCTCTTACCATAGGTAGTGTGAAGCTGGTGTTTGGACTCATTCACATGCATGGGTATTCCACCCCACATTGTCAAGAATCTGCAAGTGTGATGACTGCCACACAGCACCCAGTTCAGTGCAACGATAGATGGGAGAATGAGATCAGTAGCATGCCAATTGCCTTCAACATGTTGCAATTTTTCAAGGGGGAGGCCAGGCTTTGGTCAACCACCTTTTAGTTGGGTCACAATTTCATCTATGAAAGTGCATGAAATCCATTTTTGCAACATCCTTCACTTGAACTTGTTTGTCCTATGGGGTCACTCACATTCATCCATGGATCATTATTATTTGTTGTATGGTTGAGTTGATCAATTCCACCCATCAAATGTATGATTAATACATGGGTACCAATTTGATGCATTGAATTCAATTTTCTTAACTGTGAAGTTTCAACTGTAAGAGTGAGTCACCCCTTGTTTTTCCCGCAATATTCATCCATCAACCTTCACCTCATTTCATGTAATCAGATTCATCCATCAAAAAATCATTTCATTCGGTGTTCAAGGTCAATCTCATCTCTCAAAATTCAGTCCATCTACATTGACATTATTCATCCATCAACTTTCATTTCATATAATAATGGGCTTTAATCATTCCTTGCAAATACTTAAAACTAAAAGCCCTCCAAATCATTCTCAGAAGGCAAGTCAAAATCCACTCTAAAGTTTAACTGGAGAGGGTTGCATGGTTCCCAATACCTACATATTAAGGCTTGACATCACACCAAAGGTTTACCATAAGAGGGTTCCTTTCACACTTGAAATAACAAAAGAACAAGTATTGGCCAGTTCTTAACTTTTATGAAGAACCTCCGGTTCCAGTTCTAAAAATCACACCTGGTTCTGAGGAACCTGGACCAAAACTGGGGATTAACTACTGTTTAGCGCCCAGTTTTAGTCCCCCTTTTTTTTCCTTTCAGAAAAGCCTCTGGTTCTAGTCCTTTTTTTCCCAAAAGTCTCAGATCTGGATCCACTTTGGTTCCTTATATAAGTGGGATCTGGATTCCGGGTTGAGTTCTATGTAATTTTGAAAAAAAAGCCAAGAACCCAGTTCTAGTTCCAAACCTGGTTTCAAAAATCAGACCTGGTTTTTGTTCGGTTATTATGAACCAGAACTGAAACTGAGGGTTCTAAGTGAAACTGAGTACCTGCCCAACACTGAAAATAACCAGCACATTGAAGAAATTTTTGTTTTGGGCGGCTGGGTCACCCCCAAAAAAAATTCTAAAAAAGAAAAAGAAATACATTCTGGGCAGTGGAAAACGCTGGATATTCGCCATGGTAAAGTTCAAAAGTGTAAACTGCTTTGTTGACCGTGGTCAATTGACCACGGTAAACTGGGTAGGTGGTGATGCGCACGGCCCGGACGCCCTAGGGCACCTTCCGCTCCGCACAAACGCTCCGCGAGTCCGCGGCATCACGAGTCCTGACGGGTTTGACGAGCGTGCAACCAGATCTGTGTTTGCGAGCAACAATCACAAGCTCGGGATCGTGTGCGTGATCGGGGATTACTCGCAGGGCAGGGAGAGAGGAAGCGGCAGAAGAGAGAGAGAGAGAGAGAGTACGCCATGTCCGGGAGGAGGGCTTTGACAGCAGTCTTGCGGACAGGGAGAGCTGCAGGAGCAAGGAGGGCTGCTGCCAAGCAGCAGACGGAGCAGCAATCCAGATCATTCGGGAGTAATGGGTACGTGGGTAGTAGACGCCGAGGAGGAGGATCTTCGTCGTCCTCCAGGGCTGTAATCAATGCTACCTGCAAAGGGCTTCTCAATGGGTCTTTTCTCAACGGCGGTAGTAGTAGCCTGGGTCCAGCAGGTATGGTACAGGGATTTTCCGCTGACACTACTTCAGCCGATTTCACTGGGGCTGGAAGTATCGGACAAATCGCCACAGTTATTGGAGCTGTGGTGGACGTGAAGTTCGACAAGGGCCTTCCTCCAATTCTCACAGCTCTGGAGGTGCAGGATAACCCTCTAAGGGTGGTGCTGGAGGTGGCACAGCACTTGGGAGAGAGTACAGTGAGAACTATAGCTATGGAGACTACTGATGGTCTTGTTCGTGGCCAAAAAGTTCTCAACACTGGAGCTCCGATCCAGGTGGGTGGAGCACCACCCATGGCTTGCTTTTTCTGTGTGTGCAGATTAGGGCTTGTTGTGTGTGTGTGCCCATGAAGTTTTCCCTCACTCTTATTGATTCACATGTTGTTCCATGTTATGAGATCCTACGAGTCTTCGTGTTTTTTCCCACGATCCAAATGTTTATTATATGGTCTTGATGTCTCAAGGATCCACTCCAAGTAGCTGAAGAAATCAAGAAAATGCTGCATTATTTCAACTGCTCGTAATTCCACCTTCAGTTTTTCTCTTGCATTCTTCTTCTTTGGAAATGAAATCAATTAGGAGAGTTCGCTTTGAGAAGATTCAGAAACCTGGTAATTCAGTGACATGTCCCATGGTACAGGTTCCTGTGGGTCGGGCAACATTGGGGCGGATTATCAATGTCATTGGTGAAGCCATTGACGAGCGTGGTGACATCAGTAAGTCTATCTCTTTCAGATGCCAAGACTTTTCCTTGCATCAATGCTTACATCTGTTTGTGTGAATGCATCAGTCTCGAGTTTGTCTCTGATTGACTCGACTTTTTGTTTTGTTTTCAATGGAACTTCAACTTGTAATATGTTGTCCTCTTGAGTTTTCTACTCACTTGCTTCTGTTCCTGCTCGTGGTTTGTTCCACCAGATAGGCAATGTTTGATTCATGTTGTGTTTGGCAGGTAGAGAACACATCCTTGGAATCCATCGTGAGGCTCCATCTTTCATAGAACAAGGGACAGAGCAAGAAATTTTGGAGACAGGAATCAAGGTCATTAGGCTCCTTCCTATGTTTTCTGTCTTTTCAATGAATGTGGAGTTGAGACTTATGTTTCCCTGAGTTCTTCTTGGGTAGATCTGGATGCCAAGAGGAGGATTTGTCATTTATGTGTTCAGGATCCAGCTTCATTGATTTTTTCTGAGCCCAGTTGAGCTTCAAGCTTCCTTATATTCTTTTTTGTGTCTTGGTCTGTGGACCCAGTTGTTAGATCTAATATCACTGGATGGGCTGAAAAATTGCAGTTTGTCCTTATGAGAGAAGTACTTACATATTTTCTGTGTCAATTTTCAGGTTGTGGATCTCTTGGCACCATATCAGCGTGGTGGTAAGATTGGTCTGTTTGGTGGAGCTGGTGTGGGCAAAACAGTGCTTATCATGGAGTTGATCAACAACATTGCCAAGGCTCATGGTATGCATTCTTCAGATCTGTTTGTATCATTATTTAATTTATTTTTCATCTTCCATTCAATCTTCTGAAGTCCTTTTACATTCCCTGAATAATATATTATATTTCTACTCTTGCCAAACCACCAGGTCTCTGATATGCATATCTGTGATTTTTCTCATGCAAGCAGTTGACTTAGAAATACATCTATCTTACTCACTGTCTTGACAAGGCGTATATGCACATTGAGAACAATGCCTGCTTGAATAAACAAGCATTCAACTGCAAAATCTGAATGGGAAAAATGCATCAGCTGCACTATGTCTTGCAGCTTGAAAGATTCAATGTATGATGACAGGAGAATAAAGTTTGCTGCTCTGTTTGTTTCTCTGCAGGTGGGTTTTCAGTGTTTGCTGGAGTGGGAGAGCGTACACGAGAGGGTAATGATTTGTACAAAGAGATGATTGAGAGTGGTGTCATTAAGCTTGGAGAGAAGCAGGTGCACAGCTGCTTCTCTCTGTACTTGAGTTGATTCCTGAATATTGTGGTAAACTTAATTGCTGGGATTGTGTTCTCATTTTTCAATGCTTACACAGACTAGGAAATTGTTGATGTTTAGAGAGGAGTTTTGGTGGTGGCAGTTGGAAAGCAAGTGTGCGCTGGTGTACGGGCAGATGAATGAGCCTCCTGGTGCCCGTGCTCGAGTTGGGCTCACAGGCCTAACAGTTGCAGAACATTTCCGTGATGCAGAGGGCCAGGATGTGTTGTTTTTCATTGACAACATTTTCCGATTCACTCAGGTGTAGTCTCTGGAGATATGTACCCTTGTCTCTCAGATATTATTCCCTGCTTATCTCGCAGGTCATGAAGACTTGGGGACTAGGTTTGAGCTTTGATTTGTTCCAGTCCTGTGACACTGACATAGAATAATCTTTTGACTTGGCCTGTATTGGGTCTTCAATGGTCCCACATTCAGTAACAACTTTGTATTTAGAAATAGCTCACATAAGTAAAGTGGAGTCAATTGTTTCTGTTTTCTGGAGAGACAGTCAATCACAGAGATTTGAGGTTATATTGTGTACACATGATGTGACTGGACAGGCAAATTCAGAGGTGTCTGCTCTTTTAGGGCGTATTCCGTCTGCTGTTGGTTATCAGCCCACTTTGGCAACAGATTTGGGAGGGCTGCAAGAGCGCATTACAACCACCCAGAAGGGGTCCATTACCTCAGTGCAAGCCATATATGTGCCAGCTGATGATCTTACAGACCCTGCCCCTGCAACTACCTTTGCTCATCTTGATGCAACAACAGTGCTCTCTAGGCAGGTGAGTTCTTTGAGGGCTGTATTCCACAGCCTCTACTACCACTGGAACACACATGTGATGCTGTGACCCCTAACTTTAGAATTCTTGAGTGCTTTAGGTGCCACCACACATCTTACTCATGGCAATGCCAGGTGAGCATGACGACCAAGAGAAAAAATTGGTCCTAACCCTAAGCCTAGAGTCTTACGTGTTTCATTGATGTGTTTCTTAACACAGTAATTGTTGGATGTTGTGCTTTCGCTTATTTTGGAAGCTGGCTCAGTGGCCCGCTGTTCAACATAGTCAGGATCTTTGGAAGATGTACAGTCAGGCAATACTCAATGTTTGTGGTGTCTTGGAATTTGCAGATTTCTGAGCTGGGTATTTATCCAGCAGTGGACCCATTGGACTCAACATCACGGATGCTATCACCTCGCATCTTGGGTGAAGAGCATTACAACTGTGCTCGAGGAGTGCAGAAGATATTGCAGAACTACAAGAATTTGCAGGATATCATTGCCATTTTGGGTATGGATGAGCTTAGCGAGGATGATAAAATGACGGTTGCCCGTGCACGAAAAATGCAGCGGTTTTTGAGTCAACCCTTCCATGTGGCTGAGGTTTTCACAGGCTCTCCTGGGAAGTACGTTGATTTGAAGGACAGTGTTGCAGGATTCCAGGTCATTATGGGCCTCTGCTTATCCTTCTTGCATGTGTATTATGATGTTTGATCTCTTGCTTCTAGTATGCTTTTTTCCTTGGCAAAATCTGCTGAACTTTTGGAGGTAGTTGCCCTGTCTGGTAGCTAATCACTACCCATCTGTATCACCTGCATTCTCATGTAAAAGATTGCTGCACTACTGCAAACTGTATCAAAGTCTCAATGTCTGTTTCACAAGTCTTGTCAGAAAGTGTTGTTTAGTTTCTTGCTGCTGCTTGTGCAGTGAGGCACATCTGACACAAAGAAATGGGTGATTTGCAGGGAGTACTGGCTGGGAAGTATGATGATTTACCAGAGCAAGCATTTTACATGGTTGGGGGGATTGAGGAGGTGGCACAGAAGGCTGAGAAAATGGCAAAGGATATGGCTTAGAACACTTCAGCTAAATCCCTGCTTCTGCTTACTCATAGCACTATTGTGTACACCAATGGAGGGAGGGAGCTTGGTTGTTAAGCACCGCAATAAATGAAGCAGGCGAGACTGAGGGAATTTCAATAGCTCTGAACGCAGTTGTGTCATCCATTTTCTTGAATATTTTGTCGTTGCATTCAATGTAAGGTGAGCTCCCTATTAATTGTGTACATCCATGTGCTTTTTCATTCCATTCTTTGACTTTGTCTTTGTGGGTGAGATGTCTGCAATGAACATAAAAATATATCACACCAAAAAGATTCGTGTCACAGATTTGATCAGTATTGTCCTCTCTGATCCAAAAGTTACATCCTTGAGGATGTCCTTATTGATAGACCCTAGAAAGGTTATCTTAGTGAGAGAGTTGTAGTAGTTCTTGTAGACTAATTTGTTTGAGCATTGACTTGCACCAACTATAGATGTCTTAAAACTAATAGCAAGTAGTGACTTTCAGAGACTCACTAGGAAGTTGGTATATGATCCACGCTCTCTGTGTGTTCTTCCAAATGGGCATTTTGCCTATTGGTTTGGATCCTTATATGATCTCCAATACTAATTGTCACGGTTGAGGGTTTATGGTCATTAAGGGCATGATGTTCACACCATTACCCCAATCCATAAGACATTTGGAATACCCTGACCAACTCTACATAAAATCTTCTGACATACAATCTGTTCTTGCACTAACATAACAAACTTTAGGCATTTGTTCCCCTGATGTTTTTATGAGGATGACAAATTTTATCCATGGTTGACATGGGTTACAATTGTGGAACCTATGGAGTTGAAAACAACTCTGGTCTGGGTGATTAGATATTGGGTTTTATATTCCAGCTTGTGTGAATAATCGTTTAGGGTTTGGTGTGACAATTTTGTGAGCAGGACCACCTTTGCCATTTTTTGTGTTGAAAATCCCAAGTTTTAAGTGGTGATGTTGATTAGGTCAGGATTGTTCTTATCATGTTTTAATTGTAGTGATCAGCATGTTTTGAGGTGTTACATTGTTGTGAAATCTTTCAAAATAAAGGCTATGGTGATGGTGAAGATATTGGTTTGTTGCAAAGTGGAATTCCAAGGAAGCGAGGTGTGTCATGTCATGTGTGAGTTCTGGTGTTTTTCAATTCTGTTCATTTTATTTAGTGTGGGTGCCAAATGAGGGCGTTCACTGGCAATGAATATCACTTAAATGATGTGTCCTTGTTTTGATCTCATGATCTGGTTGTAATTGAGCTTAGTTAAGTATGCTAACCTTGATTGTGTATGGAACTATTTTACATGTTACTGTACTCTTAGAGGTCTACTGTGTGGAATGTATGACATTTTCAAATGGCTGCATACTTTGCAATCACGATGAGGAGTAGACTTTCCTTAGTATTCAGGTCATTATCTTTTACTTTGCATAATCTGTCAACTATGTGAGGAGTATCATCAATTTAGATGTTCTTGTTATGTTGGTGTGATGCCATTTTGCAATTCATTTTTTAAGTTTACAATGCCAAGCATGAAATTGTTTGATATTAACCTGAGGTGGTTTGTGAACAAATAGCCTCCCGGTTGCTGACTGTTCTTTGGGCAACTTCCAATGAGACAGTGATGATTAGGAGATAAGGTTTTAATTTACAATATACACATGACCTTCCCACTAAGGAAAAATCACCTAACTTGCAGATGACGGATGTTTGGGTTAAGACTCATGAAGACCAACGGTGCATTGGCCTTGGAAATTCCTAATCCAACATTAGAGTTTCTTGCATGCCGCGTGCAGAACACAAGTAAGCATTGCCAAGCATCTGCAGCTTGACCCATGCACACTAGTTGGAAGTATTGGCAATACAACATGTCATTCATATCCTCCATCAATATGTGCATGCTCTAGAAAACTTATTTGTCAAACTGATCAAGAAAACCTCAAATCCACTAACTCAAGTCACATTAGCAAATGCAAACAAAAGAACTTCAACCCCAATCTTTTTGTATCACCAACTGACTTCCAATATGTCACTTCTGATATATCTGGTCACCAATATGTAAAATTTGTATTGGCTCTCTCCAGACATTCAGCTGAACAACTCCTGTGCTCTTCGACTGATGACAGCAGGGTAAGTTGGCAGTGACCATGGAGACCAGGTGGGCAGCTTAATTCAATCTTATAAGAAATGGATTAGCTTCAGTTGTTAAAATGTAAGCAGATATGGCCTACAGAATTACTGACAGTAAAATTGACAAAAATCCAAAAGACTGTCTTTGGATTTGGTATTCATGCAATAGCCATTTAATAAATGTTAGATACTTTAAGCTGCTGATTGCAATGGCAGTTGAATCCAATTTAGGTGTGGATAAATAGAGATCCAAAAATGGTAGAGGAGTGATTGACCACCTTCTGGAGCATGGAATATGATAGTTGTTCCATCACAGAGCCTAATCTCCTGCCTTCAACTCTCCTAATATCCAATTAATCCACAGATCAGTGTCCAGATGTAAAACAATCGCTGAAGGTCACATGAACATATGAACATTGTAATGCGAAGAGAAAAGTAGTTTGAAACATGGTTCAAACAGTGATCATGGTGTGGTTATAATGACATGAACAATTCCAATCTAAACCTATGTGAGTTACTAGTTACAATACCAATCTGGAGTGACTCATGTCAAGTTCATGTACTGCTGTGACTGTCAAGTGCATTTCCAAGTTTCACAGAGTGGTCTTGTGGAAAAGTTGTTCCCATTTGGACAGATGACAAGCAGAGATCCTGTTCCTCTATCGAACTAAAAGCCAAGCTACTGATCGGGCATACAAAACTCGGGCTGCTAAAGTGATGGCTACAGCAAATGCAGCTGCCAGGAGGACCACTGGTGCCCTCCTTCTTTTGGGAGTAACCTTGTTCTCCTCCTGTTGAGGGGTCATCTTCCAGTTGGCATATATTGACACTAAAACAAATAACAAGAATGCCAAGACTTGTAAGACTGGCTCAGAGACAGCTACAATTGTGACTGTAGCTGGCATGAGTCCAGATACAAGATCTGCCTTTTGTATCAGAAATGCATAGGCAGTGAGAATGGCTAAACTTAGCAATAATCCTATGGGGCTCAAAACCTCAAGTACACCTGCAACCCCAAGTAGTGTTGCCACACCGACTAGCGGGGACTCAGAGCCCCTAACTGTTGAGGCTGATGCATCTCCTATGCTGAGAACTGCAGAGGAGAGAACCAAAGCTTTCACAAGAGCTAGAACAGGAGTGGTATCCAAAATAAAGTGGTAAAGATCTGAAACTGCCACTGCCGCTGATCCAACTAAAGTGAGGACCACTGCAATTGGCTCTGCTGCAACATTTGTCAAAGCTGCCAACCCTAGCTGCAAACATTCTTGAAACTGTTGATTAGCATAGACAAGAATCTCCACTTGCTTACACAACAGTTTAGACTTGCATTTTGCCTGCTAATGTTTACAATCACTGCAATATAATAGAGGATGTACTCCTCAGAGAGACCAATGCAATGTCAGTTGCAAACAAAACTTTGCCAATTTCATCAGCAAAGTGCTTGCTACATTGTTGTGAAGAACTGAACAAACAAACAAACAAACAAACAAACTAGGGTCTGAAGGTACTTACAGTTAGAGCATCTGCTGCATAGAGGGCAAGCCGTCCAGCCCAAATGACCCAGTGGGCAAGCTCTCGAAAAATGGTGTCCCTCATTAAGACTACCACCACAAACCCTGCCATAACTCCACATCATTTCCAAATCAGGTTGGATTTGAAACTTCTGGTTTCATGGTCCATATCACAGAATTTCAGAAGTTCCAAACCCCTTGTGCAGCTTTGTTCCTGCATCATCATCTTCTTCTAGTATACAAACACTATATGCAGTTCACACGTTCCCGACACAATGCCTATCAAGCAGCTTGAAGAGGTGTTGGTCTTCAGCATGAATTACTCCTAAAGACTAAGACCTGAGTGCTATGAGCTCATTGCCATTTACAGTTCACCAGGGTTTAGGGTTTAAACCCTAAACCCTTCTTCAAGAAGTGCATTCTACTCAAGGGACCCGCAGAATTGAGAACACACAGGTAGGTAACCCACAGCTCAATGAACATGTTCGTTAACTACACTTGCAGTGCATCAGTGATCTAATAAGGGATTCTCTTCTATAGTAGCTTGAAACCGGGCGTGCTTCCGAATCATGCTTTTGTATATCGTACTCATTTGCGCAAAGAAACAAAAATAAATAAAGAACGGAAAATCGTTTCACTCATACCACATGCCCAGAGCCAAAGATTCGGAGGATCGCCGGGATCCTTCGACAATTCTTTGAAGAAATGAGGCAAGTTGCTCCCCCTTCGCACATTCTCCTCGCCATCCTGAGGCTCCTCCGACTGTCCATATCGAGAGGGGGCGGATGGACTCTCCGCATACCTTAACCCTAATTCTGGTCTCCGTGCTCCCATCCACAAAGAAGGCGTCCAAACTGTGCGGCAGTGCTGCTGCAAAGGGCTTCCGAAAGGAGGTCCATTGACACCGAGAACAACGCAAGGGGATGTTCTACTGCTGCTAGCTCCTCCTGCACGGAGACGAAGCTTACAGCCATAGGTAGATTGCGAAGAAGCAATTCCCCCCACGGAACGAATGCCGGTGAGGAGCGAGCTTGACGCCATAGCTGCTGCAGCTTCGGTCGCTGCAAAACCAAAGCGCCCAGAGGGGACGTGACCGGTCTCTAGGGCTTCGTTCTAGGAGGGCCTGTTCGAACGCGTGTTCCCATGATTTATTGAGATAATATTACACTGTTCCCCATAATTGTGGACTCTTTCTATTATTTGCATTGGTCATCTAATTAGGTAGGTACCTCAATTCACAATTAGCCTAAGAAAAAAAAG
Source organism: Sphagnum contortum (assembly GCA_963920785.1). Classification (NCBI taxonomy): domain Eukaryota; kingdom Viridiplantae; phylum Streptophyta; class Sphagnopsida; order Sphagnales; family Sphagnaceae; genus Sphagnum; species Sphagnum contortum. The sequence continues at coordinate 14,206,766 of OY987288.1, forward strand.
GGGTAATTAGTCTAGGTGGTGACAAATTGTTTTAGTAGTAGGATTTTCATGTAAACAATGAAAGGACTACCTAAAAATGCATCTAGGAGTTGTTTTTTTTTTTTTTTTTTTCTCCTCCCCCCTTTCGGGATTGCGGAGGGGGGCATTGAGGTTGTGTGTGTGCACTACCAGATGCTTGTCCTTCCTTCCATCCTTTGGGGTGGGGGTAATTTTTATGTTTACTTAACTTGAGTTCAAGTTGGTCATCCCAAAACACTTATTTAGAGTAAAACTTTATGCAAGTTTGAGAAGTACATTTGTGTTTCATAAATTTTTAAAGAATTTTGGCAAGTTGTTTTGGGTGAATGGTATATTTACATTTTAGTTTTAATTTCAGAATTGTGTAAGTCTCACTCTCATAGAGACACTAGTTGAAAGACAAGGAGAACGAGTAAGTGCATGCAAGTTTGTTTTCTATGCTTACAAAGTAATTAGGTGGTTTTGTTTCAAGTCATCTATATAAAAACTTAATTTTTTTAATTTTTAATTTTGAAAGGTCTTTCAAACTATTTATTATGTGATGGGCCACTCAAAATAGCTAAATGCCAAAAAATAAAAATAAAATTGAACTTGGGAGGCACCACAACTAATTAATACAACTCACCATACACCCAAAAACACATAGTTCAAACCCTGGCCATTAGCCTAGGCTGAAAACAGCAAAGAACACAGGTAGGCAAATTTGGTTTTTGATAGCCAATGATGTGAAGCAAAATACACCCAATGGGGTCAAGTTCTTTTTCTTTTGAGGGAGGGTGGGGATGTTGAAATAAAAAAAAAAAATTCCCACTGTGTTCTCACTTTGTTCACATCAAGTTCTCAATATGTTCTCAATAGTTTCTGACTTTTATCGGGATATCCATATTCGGTGGTGTGACAAAATGTGGGTGCAGTTCACTAGTCACTATTCACTATACCAATGAAAGCACTATTTCCTAACTAGTCCTCGATTACTAAGGTCAGTGAATTCATTCAAAATCTAGTGAAATCACTTCATGTATAAGAACATGTAATTTACTCTTGTAACTTACATACATAATTCAAGAGAGGGGAGATTACAACATTTCTATTTTGAAATAGTTCAAGCTTGAATTTTTGTTTTGTTTTTTTGATGATGGGTCAATCAAAGATGCCCATGACAAAAGAAAAAAAATTGAATCTTTGGACAAGGTCCCAACAACTAATTAAATTAAAAATTCTCCTACACAAAAAGCCTATTCAACACCCTCCATATATTAGTACATGAATAACCCTCCCTCCATACATACTAGGTTTGAAAGGCTATGTGAATAAAGATATCTTCTTGCCAGTGTTTTCTCAAGAATTTTCTGAATGTAGCCTAAGTGGTGATCCTCCATAGGAAGATGTGGAGAAATTTGGGATCAAGCCCTAGGAAGATTTAGCCAAAATCTAACTATAAACTAGATATGAAGTACAAATCTTTAAAACAACTTTCTATACTCATATACATTGAAAACCCAATATAGAAATCTCGCACTTGTTGATTTTTGTTTTCCCCCCTTCACTTTTGGAGATTGAAACCCTCCAAAATTATTGCTTCATTTTTGAATTTTGAATTTGTTATTTCTTTTTTTGTCGAAATTTCGCCAGTTAAAAAAAAAACCCTGGTCTATGGGGATGAGAGGCTTCACATGTAGCTTCTTGGGATAAGAATTTGGCTTGAATTGTGAACCAATTTATGGGTGATAATACGCTATGGTGGCTGGTGACCTATAGTTAGTGTTTTTTTTTTCAACAAAAATTTCAACTCAAAAATTGGGAAACTTTGGAAAGTTTTTTTGTTTTCTGGGTGGAATTTGACGACTTTTTTTTTTTTTTTTTTTTTTTTTTTTTTTTTTTTTTTTCTGTTTTTTGTACAAATTTGCCAAATATTTTAATCACCAAATTGAAATAAAAACACCCCCAACTTATGGTGCCATAGAATCAGCATTTCTTGTGACAATCTTTTTCAAATTGGAAAATGGGGGTTTTGGGTTTTCTAGTCACCAAAATTCCAAAAAGAAAAAAGAAAAATAAAAATCAGTAGATTCTATACCATCAAATTCTGGTAAATAGCCAATAATACAGAGGAAATTCTTAAGCATTTTACTTTTATATTTTTTATAGCAAGATTTGGCTAGTTCATCTTATGCATTATTGCTACTAGTGTTTTCCTTTCTTTTTCTTGTTCTTAAATTTCAATTTCATGATGTTGCATCAATTGTGAGCACCCCAAGAAAGATGTAGCATGAAATGGCAATAGGTGTTTAGGACTTGTCCAAAAAGTTGAAATTTTCTTTAAAAAATGCCCCCAAATTACTAAAATTCAAGTTGAAATTTCTTGAAAGGTGGTGAATTTGTTTTTACATTTTTCTTTTTTCAATATTTTGATTTTATCAAAAAAAGGGAATATGTTTCCATTTTTTTTTAAATCACATTTTTGTGTTGCAAAAAAGAAATATTGATCTCCACGTCAACAACCTCACAAGATTGAAGATCAAAAATAAAAACATTGCATAAAATTAATGTTTTTTTTCCCTTTTCTTAATTTTGCGATGTAGATCAAGTGGCAATCATCCATAAGTTTTGTCCTCACACCAATGTTTTGTGTTTCCAATGTAGTTCAAATCCAATTGGCTACTTCACATTTTCATGTATTTTTCCTCCTTCAACTATAGCATAAGTCTTGGGATTATGGTTTTAGTGTACATCATAACCTATGGGGAAGGCAATTTTGAAAATAATTAAGCAAAATTTGGAATATGTCCAAAATTCGATAAATGTTTTACACAATTTCCCAAAAAACCTCAAAACATTTCTTGCCAAAAAATGTAAAATGTAAAATTTAAAATGCAAATTTGATGCTTTCATTCAATCTCTCTTTCTCATTCAGTCAACTTTTTGCCCACCTCTCCCTTTTTCTACCTCTCTCCTCTTCTCTTAGCTTCTATTGTGCTTTGTCTATTTTTTCTTCTTCTATATATACAATTTTTTCATTGCTTTTGATTGAATGCAACTCAAGGATAAAGAGAACATGTGAACTTTGAAAATTAGCAACAAATGTGCATGTCCCTAGCAGTGTCGAATTTTGAAAAATTTATATTGTCCATCAACCAAAGTTTAGAAAACTTCAATTGAAGGTGTTGAATCTACCATGCATGTGCAATAGATGTTTATAAGGTTTTTAAGTTCCTAAGGTTCCATCTATATTCCTCTTTCCCTTTGGCTTGAACAAGTTATCCCATCACGATTTTAAATTTTCAATTGGATGACAAAACCCCCTAAACCTATTCTTGTAACTTAAAGTTTGCTTTGTAATGCTGTTTGAAAGAATCAATTAGGCTTTTGTCCGTTGGTTGGACAATACTAGTGAAATTCGGGGGAGAAAAAATGATGGTCAAGTTATTAATATCTAAGGCAATAAAATCCTAATTTTGATCATGCTTTAGTGGATTATGCAACAAGCAAATTATTATGTTGTCCATGATCATTAACACTTTTAGGTTGGCATACTTGAACTAATTATTGGACTAATTCATCCAATCCCTCAAAGGCATCAACTTTCATTTGTTAAATTATAATTATAATGTATAAATGTTTTTGGTTGCTATCTTTCAAAACATTAAGGTTTTAGGGGATAAGCATGGTAAAATGTGCCAGTGGGAGGCACTTGCTGTTTTTTTGGAAAGTATCCATAAAATATATTTTAATGTATCAAATCCATGAATATTGCATAGTATTGAAGAAACACATGTTTTAATATGCATTTTAATACTTTTTTTTGAAATGCAAGTATAGAAAGTACATATCATAGTGATGCAAAATTGAGTTACAAGTACATGAAAGCAAAACATCAATTAGAATTATTATATTTTCAAGTTGATGAAGGCCTAATGTGTATGGATATAATTTTAACTTTTCATATTCTATACATAATCTATCAATGTTTTAATGTAAAAATATTTTGAAAAATTTGAACAACTAACCAAATTAAAACACACTTTTCATCCATTTTTCTTATATAAAAGTTCCTCAAACTTTATGTACAATTTACAATGAACTCAATGAAGTGCTCTATGATTTCAAAATGCAATTTAAATTTAATATCTTTCCTAATGTTAATGTTGAAAAGAGATTGTTTTTGAAATTAAGTTTTTTAGGACTACTTTTTTGGCATACTTTGTCAGGGTTGGACCCTTTATTTATTTATACACTACTGCCACTTTCAACTTATGAATCAAAATACGAATTGTAGCCAAAAGTAGTGTTACTCAATCCTTTTGGGTGCAATCACACTAATAAGAATCAAAGCAAGTATAACTAATGCTCAATTTTTCATGTTTTAGTGTCAAAAGTTCTATTAATGTTACAAGTCATTCAAAAACTCTCATGACAATGTTTATAAAATGTTATGAAAAAAATGTGATATGATTTGAAATGAATGTAATGAAATTAAAATATTCAAAACATTCATTAAACATAATGACTCTTATTTTTGGAAAGTTTTTTTTTTAACATATATTTTTGGGGAAAACTTTGTAGTTAACATATATTTACATAATGGTATATTGCAACATTTTTTGGGTCAAAATTGATTTTTTCAACTTTCAAACAAAATATTTCAAAACAAACAATCACCTAAGGAGGCAACCCTAGTTTTTATTAACATGTTTGGATCCTTTTGAATTTTTTTGTCCTTTGCTTTACATTGAACAAAAGTCTAAGGTGTTTAATTGCGTCTAATAGAACAAATATGTTTTGTCCATGTACTCATCCCTAAGTGCATACTAAGATTATATGTGGAAGGACATTTTAATTAAGGCTTGGTAAGTACACCTTTACCATCTACATACCCATTTGCTCCATGCATATAAACCCTACAATAAACAAATGTGATGTCATTCCCTTGAAATGATATCACAATTAATGTAAATGTAAGACATGTATAAGAACATTTGAAATGGATTCTTATTTATAGCTATGTATTGTCATAATATGTCAAAATTTAAAGAATTGTAATGAGTTGAATTAAGGACTTGGCTTATGGTTAAGTAGATGAAGGGTTCAACCCCTTTTTGTGGCATTTTCTTCATGATTTCATGCTTACACATGATTTCCTTACCTAAGCAACCTACATGTTTGGGGGAAAGGAGGGTATATTCATAAGGAAGAAAAAAAAACCTATGTGATTTGGGGGAGGAGGGAGGCCTATGCATGCCTCAAGGAAGAAGCCAACAATGTGCAACTTAACTAGTTTGCGACTATTTTGATGTTCATCCTTCCATGTGAACAACATTTAGTTGGTTTTCATCCAAGAAGAACAATTTATGTCCCATTAGTTGCAAATGTGACCAATTTAGTTACAACCCTACGAGTATAAAAAGGTGTATTTTGTGGATTCTAAAGAATATAGTTGGGTGTATTAAGATTTATAAATGTATATGAACAACCATATTACATGTGTATTCAAATAATATTATTAACATAAATGGCCTCAATATTATGGTTACATTAATTAATGTATATTTTCAGTACATTAAAATTGCATATAAAATATTTACTAAATATATTGTGCCCATATTACAAGTTTATCCAAATTTTTTTATTATACTTCTTAAAATTATTACTTTTTAATTTTTATTTGTATTAATATTATATCATATATTCATTAAAATGATAGGAAAAAAATTATATAATTACTGAAAAAATTACTAAATTTAAAAATAACTATTTTAAGTTTTTATATTTCAAATTTATAGTTAGTATGAATTACTTAATAATTATTCATTGATTATAATTAATTATTGATATACTATTTTCATTTTTCAGTTTTATTATTTAATTATTTTATAATAATTACTGTAGTAGTTAGAATGGAAATCTAATCAATTAATATACAAATGCAAAAATTATTTTTGAAGGAAAAATATACTTATTAAAAATATAAAATATTTATTGTATTAGTTCATAAATAGCTATAATGAGTGAATTAATAATATGAATAATAAAAATACAATAGGTAACCTTGGCTACCAATTAGCTACAATAATAATTGAATTAATGTTACTATTACTATTAAATATTTACATTTATATTTCTTATGATCTATAAAAATGAAAAAAATAATGAGAATGATTATAATAAAATAGTTAGCCTAGGCTAGGTTTTAATTATATTATTAGATTTAAAAAGCTAGTATTCCATTTTTATAATATTAATTGATGAATATTTTAGTTATATTGCAACTAAAAATGTTTAGTTGTAAACGACTTGCAACTAAATTTTTTATCCCATATGGTTTGGCTTTCATTCTCATTTTCAAAAGTATATAAATAAAATGTTTTGTCTTTGCATTTTCATATTTAAAAACATGGACGTATGGGATGAGCTAATAAAAACGATTTAACCCAAAATAAAATAAAAACATTCATGTACTTATATCTAACTACCTACTTTTCTACCTGCCTACCTACTTACCTAAGTAAGTATTTGGCTTAGGTAGGTAAATAGGTTTTATTTTGATACATGTTTAGCTTAGATGGGTAGGTAGGTGTATAGTAAGTACTTAGTTCAATTTACATACCTAAATATTGGTTTAAATTGAATTTGGACAAATTCAAATAATATGCCAAGTGGTAAATTTCTATTACACCACGTGTCATTAATTGAACCCATCCAAACATAAAAATTAAACATTTTAGATTATTTCAAAACAATAATAATTTTTTTAAATTATTAAAAGTTGGGACACGTGGCAACACATAATTTGTTCCCATTGTTCACCAAAAAAATCACATCCTAGTTGTAAGTGACAATACATATATGACAAGTCAAATGATGAAGGTGTATTTCATTGATTTTTTCTTTCATCCAAATTTTGCTGTCATTTGCAATTAATTCCAACGCAATTATTAATATTTTAGATACAAATGTTACTTGCAACAGAAAAATAGTTGTAGGGACTAGTTGCAAAATGACCATTTTCTACTAGTGAATACATTTCCTTACTTGCATCTTGTCTATATTAGCTTAGGTTTAGGTTTTGACATGAAATTTCCTTGGGGTTTTTCATTTAGGTTTTCGTTGTCTTTGATTATATAATCACATCCTTATTAACACAATGTATAAGTGGCATTTCATTTTTCATTGTATAAGTTGACATAGGACCCTTATGATGTGGTAACTTGACATTTGCTCTTCTTGTTACCCCAATGGTGTCTTGTTTTGCTCCCTCAAGGGGGGCAACCTTGCATAGGGAAAAATGGATCCAATTCAAACACTTTTTAATAGGCAATTGAAAAAACCTTTAAGAAAAATTATTTTTTTGGGCCCAAATTTTGGTGGTAAGTTTGAATTTAATGTTTTTTCCCCAACATGATATTCTAGTTCATAAATGTTATTTCCATAGTTTAATTTTTGGATGTACAAGATAATACTTTTAAGGAGTTCATGTTCTAGTACAATTTTCTTTTGCACCTACATCTTTCGACACCACTTTTGCTTTTGTCGTTCTACATCTTAAATTGGATAGCTTCTTCCCATTTTTCATTATGAACGAAACCAAGACCTTGAGCTTTTGTTTGATTCTTTCAAACTAACATTCTAATGCATGTTGCATTTATATGTAAGTCCATGTACTTGTGGGATGGTTTTTGAACACCTTTGAAAATATTTTTTTCTAGAAAATTCTACAAGTGATTCCCATAACTTTGTTTCAATTTTGTTATCATATTGCATAAGATCACATTTCACATCAAATTATACATGTGGGGCAACTTGTCTTTTAACCATAACCAAACCTTTAGATCGAGTTCACCACATTATTGTAGGGGAACGTTGTATCAACTCACAAGCTGCATTTTATGCTCTAATTTTGTGATTTTTTTGTAACACATTTATCCCCACACCAATTTAAAATAACAACCAAAGGTGAATGTGAATTAATAATCCATGGCATTAGGTGCACCTTGGATCTTTTCTTTGATTGGGTTTTTTTTTAGTTGGATGTGGTGAATGCTTTTAATTTAATGCTAAGAGAGGTCATATTTCAAAAACTTCATGCACATATAACTCATGTCCCTTTTGTTCGTGCATTCTATGCATTTGTATCCCCCTTGTTTTATAGTCACTACAACTGTGTTAGCAATGTCACGATCATCCCATTTGCCATGGGAATTTGTCAAGGTGATCCTTTGAGAGGGGCATTATTTGCTTTAATTCATTTTAAGGCAGTATGTTTTATAGTTAGTCATTTCCCTTTTTGTTTATTTCCATCCATTGTAGATGACATTCACATCATAAGTCCTCTTTTCATTGTATTGTTTGTTTATGAACACTTTTAAACAAAGTTTTGTGTGATAGGTCTTTTTCTCCAACCTTAGAATTGTGTAGCATGGTCCCCCTTTGGCCTATCGTCTAACTTTGACATTCCATCCTAGTTTAACACCTCATCATTCAAATAAGTTTTCATCAAAGATGCCTTGTTTGAGGATGTTCAACATGTTGACCTTTTCCTTAGATCAAGTGATGTTCGACACGTCGACCTTCTTCCTAAAATTGTGATGTTGAAATAACCTTTGGAATTTTAACTCATTGTTTTGTGCAGTGACCATTATATTTATTATGTTGCACAACTATTCCTTTCACCTTTATAAACTCCTTTGTTTTTTTTTACTCTCCATTCCTTCAAATGTTTAGAGGCTTCTTGGGTCCAAAGTCCCTTGATAGCTTTGAAAGACCTTTAGCCCATAAACATGCTTCTCTCCCAATAATTTTTGGTGGCATTGAATTCACACCAACATCCATCATCACCCCATGAACCTATTTAAGGAGTTGGGACCTTGTAGTTTGAATCATAATTATTAGATTTATGGTTGACCAATGTCTCTTCCTTCTTATAACTTTAATGCAAGTTGATACCAACACCTTCCCTTTCTAACAACACTTCAAGATGGGATGTGATTTTTTATCACCCTTAACACATGTGTGTTTTTTTTCTTTTTGAATAATTTATTGAACAACAAATGGTTCAATTTCAAAATTCCATCTTAGAACATCCATCATGCCTTTATGCCTTTGATGAGATAATTGAAGCCCATTGTGCATAAACTTTATCATGTTTTGGCCTTAAGTGGACACTTGGCATATAGCTCAACTAGTCTTCCCAACCTTTTGATTATCTTCCTTAATTTTTTCCATATCATTTCAAATGTGGTTAAACTACCAAATCTTTCAATTGTAGGTGCCATTGATGTGTGTGCACACATCCCATTAACCTTATATGTGTGCACATGTTGCGCTTGTGGCAATGAACGTACATGGACCCAAAATGCAGTTTGGAACACTTTTTTCACCATTATGCACAATGCTGACATTCATGTAGGATGAGAACAATTACATGCACTTCCCTCAATCACTCTCAATTCCTCTTATCAATGAATTGACAATGTGTTCACCAAAGATGGAATTCACACCTTAACTAATGTTGTCATAGCCAACCCAACACATGTGGATTTACTTTCGCGATCTTGCATAACTCAAAGATTTGCTACTTTAGACATGACTTAAGCCAAAAAAATGGGCTATCACAATTGACCCCCCATTGATCAATTCCTTCTTTTAGCAATTGAAATATTTGAATGTTTACACAAATAGGCTGATCTGTTCTTACACAATTACGCCAATGACATTTGGAGCCTGAAAAAGACAAAAGGCCCTTCACTTTCTATATTGATAACTTTTCTTTGTCAAAAAATTTCAATCACATTGTAAAGGATGCAAGCATCCTCCATCTTAATTTGGGCGATAATGGTAGACCTAGCTACTTCCCGATTTCCACCCCTCTAGGACACACCCCCCTTGCCATGGCTGACCTATTACAAGTGGTCTGTTGTTGAGATGGAGAGTTTTGACATCTAGTTAATGCTTACTTGACATCCTTTAATTTCTCCCTTGTTCTAATACCTTTGTTCATTTTTCAAATCAACAGTGTAAATTAAATAAAATTTTGCAGGGCTTTGATGATGATTATACTGCAGCTGGTGTAGCTGCTTTTATCTCTTAATAGGAATCATCAGAAAAAGCTATGTCTAGTTTCGTAGCTTTCTCTGTGGGGGGGGGGGGGGTAGCTTTTGGATGGCGCAACCAAGGTGGGACGTCCCCCTGGTTCTTCCTTCACTGTGTACTTTCTCCTCCTGGCAATGGATTTTTTCTGTTTGTGCCCAAAAAAAGAAAAGAAACACAAGCAATAGCTTGGTGTCCTTCCAGGTTTTTCGCCCGTATCCTTGCACAACTTGCTTCATGCCACTAGTGATGGGTTGAAGTCCTAGGTTGTGTGATTTCTTCTCTTAGGGCTCTCCATGGTGCATTTTGTGCTTTTGGGTGAGGTCCTTTGTTTGGACTTTTTTCTTTTTTTTTCTTCTCTTGTTTGCTTGCATGGTGTTTTTTCTTCATTTATTTATTTATAAAGCAATGGCTAGCTGGCAGCATATGACAATCTTTTTCTTGTATGAACAAAACATAAGAGCTACTACCTACCCATTTTGTCGCTGGTGCTCATCACAGTTTACCAGGGTGTAAGACTGAAAAACAGCCAACATTAAACCCCAAACCCCCATAAAGCCCAGAACAATAAAATAACTGCCTTTTTGACACCAGGTGAACATTCAAGAATCTCTCTACTTGTATGATTTGAAGGAGGCGTGAAGAAGCAACTACACTGGCTCCCCAGGCCATCTCATTATTTCCTTTACCCCTCCTCAGTTGTTGAATTATTTCCTTGGCTTCTTCAATATTTATGGACAAATTTACTCAATTTAACTTGATTTTTTCTCGTCATTTCATTTAACCAAAGGGATGGGGCTAAATTAAATGTGCTATCTGGAAAAAAATTGCTTGCCAGTTTAAAAACAAGGCTGCTTCCTTGTGTCTGGACTGTGAACAGCTTTAGTTGAATATGAAGGTACCAGTTGAGCACCGCTTTTTGGTTTCTTCCAACTGGAGAACTTTGACTTGATAGTTTAGTCACATTATTGACCACCTTTGTCTCCCCAAGCTGGATTTGAAGGTACTTTGGACATGCTTGCACCATCCTTGGCTCATATCCAGTGTTTTTGGACTCGTATTTGGTCCAGTCTCCAGAGACTCATTTTGTCCAAATGAAGTGTGTCTGCCATTATTCTTTTGTAGTGCATCTGCTGCTTCTGTTGAGAGAAAAGGCAGAGAAAAGAAAAAGAAAGTAGCCGAGTAAGGATTGTTTTCACTTTATATATTTATGGTCATTTTAATTTAGTTGAAAAAAGAAGGGATCATTAATTTTGTATGCTCTTTCATTGCTGAGAGCCACCCTAACACTTTCCACCTTGAAGAAGGAATGGGGGTGTCATAAATTCTTGCTCCAAATGAGTCCAAACAACATGAAAGTCAACATTGTAACCAACTAGTTCAAACCTATAAGATACGTAACGACTTCATAAGCTGCATGTGTTATTGGATTTCAGGCCAGACAAAAATTTGGGCCATCAGTTCTGTCAAATTTCTCAAAACTTGAGCCCCATTTTCAAACCAGAATTGTTGTTACTAACCCCCAAAATTTGTCATAAAAGTAGTCAAGAAACTCCAAAACTTGAAAACAATGGATTTAAATCCAAGACATCACTCAACCTGATACTCAACCCTATATGTAATGGTGAATGTATGAAAGGAAAAATCCCACCAAATACTAGAGAGATAGTACAGTTATCCCCAATTGTGCCCATGATGATGAGTATGGAACCCATGGAAAATTTGGAACCTTACTGAAGCTGCTGAAATTTTTTAGTGAATCTGGAGGCCACATTATTTACAGCGATGTTTGCCTCTGCAAAATGCCCTGCCCTTTTTCTGCATTTTTTCATTTGGTGAGTATCATGGGAAAAAAATGAAACAAAAAATTCTCCACTGGGTCAAAACATGGGATAATGCCCTCAGACGGCAGTGTTCCCAATGTGGATCCCTTCCTTGGCTGTCACCTCTTTGGGCCCTTACTTTAGGCGGCCCCAGCCTCGGTCATTATCCGACACAATTGTTGGGATGATTTACTAAAGTTTATCCAAATGCTATAAGATTTGTATAGAGAAAGGGAAAACAAGCAAGTACTAAGTATGAACAGAGATATCCTTAAAGTCACCCTGTCTTTGGGCCTCCTTCACCCCGTAACCCCTCTTTTAGTGGTATCCGTAAAGTAAGGAAATTTTATTAGATCTCAGTATAAAATCCTGAAACTCAAGTACGAAATGCTGATTGTCAGCATTTAATGTACAAGGTTTGAGAGGAATTATACTAGCTGTAGAGGTAGGAGCAGTAACAATCTATGCAGCAGCAGTGGAGGCGCTCAGGAAAAAAGAAAGACGGGTGAAACTCAGGAACCATCAAAAATGATGGTTTTCTGAGTTTCACCCCTTCCCCCTTGAGGGAGGAGGTGTACTGTTTTGCAGGGTTTTTTTGGAGTCTCAGCCTGTGTGTGACCAAACTCAGGGTTCTGGTGCTGTGTTTTTCTTACTTCACGGATAACTCTAATGTGTCTGATTTTTCTTTTTCAGTTTTCTGAAATCGCGTTGTTCCAATCAAAAAATTGATGAATGTATTCTTAAAGAAAATAGGGAATTTGTGTCAGATTATTCTTTTTCATTTTTTGAGCTCGAAAATGTGCAAGATGTTTTCAGGAAAAGAAAACCTAAAAAACTAATAGTGAGTACTACCAGCCAGCGTTTTTTTTGGTGTGAAATTTAGCCAAAATGCGAAATCAGTTTTGGGACTGCTACAAGTACAAAGGCTTTTTTTGGGGAAAATTTGGGAAAATTTGGCCAAAAAAGTAAGGGTTTTGGACTGGGTTCGGCAGATTTAGAAGGCCTCCTCCTGAAGGTCGCCAGATAAGAACAGGATTACAAAACAGTTCTACAGTCTCACTTGTCCTGTTGTCATTTAATGCTATATCCTCCTTGGGATGCTAGGAAATGTCGCTACGTCAGAAAATTGAAAACAAATTCACTTTTACCAACTTGTTTTTTATGTGCAAAATTTGATAACTTGACGATTTTTCCTTTTTGGGGAGAAAATTCTAGACAAATCCACTGCAATTTCGACTAAATTTTCTAATTCTTTTCTCTTTGGGGGGAAAATTCACCAACTTTTCAATCTCTAAAAAATAAAACAAAATCCCTGGTACGAATAAGCAGTGATTTTTGGTGGCGAATTTTCGCCATTTTTCAAGAAAACATAAAAAAAATCTGTCGCAAATTCTTTTTTTTAAAAAACGCCAAAAATCATCAGAACTGCCTACAAAATGAAAGAGTGCTTTTGATTTTATACTTTCATATTTTGAATATCGCCAAAATTGGCTAAATTCATTTATGGACTACTGCTACTTGAGCAACATCACAAAATTGAAAAGAAAAAAAAGAGAAATTTTTTTATTAGTCGGTAAAATGTAGATTCCACCTCCAGTATTACATCCGGCTGGCTGTCCGTCCGTCCGTCCGGACTGATGGATGAATGAATTTCGTGAAACGCGCCTAGAGTCCGCAGTCCAAATCCAGGCGAAGCGCCCGGGGGCGCGGGAGGGACGGCCAAAGGACGGCGCCAAAGTTGCGCACGTACTTTCGAGCCGCAAATCCTGGAGTCCACAACTCTGGCGGATCATGACGCGCTGTCGTCGGCACCAAGTCTTGTCACCAACTCTTTTGTTTTTGCACGGTTTGAGGTCAACGTGCCGCCAGTTTCTCACCATTTCAACGTAATTCTGTTGAGAAATTGATCGATCTCCGATGATTTGCATCGGTCCACATCCCTCCAGACTCTATCTCCACACGAACTACGAACTAGTTCGTAACCGCTGGTCAAATTCACGGCAGTTTCTCCGACCGACCCCGGTAACGATCACCTTATGATTCTATCATGCAGCAATATCCGAGAATTCGTCTTCTGGCCAGCTGCTCATCGTTTTGTTTGTTTAGCACTGATCAGGGATGGACTAGTTTGTAATAACACGCATGCACTTATGTTTGGTGTGATTTTTTTAATTTTATTTTTTGGAGTTGGCGAAGTCTTAGTTTACTGTTTGAACGACCGGTCTCAAACCGTCTTTCTTGTCTCACGATCGTGCGGAGAAATGAAGCTTGCCACATATATATTTTCTTGTACATGGGTTTGTAAGTTTCCAGCTACTACGCTAATACAGCCACTCCTGGACATCCGGTGAAATGGACAGTTGGTGGGCAGTTTCCATGTGTTGTCTAAGGAAGTAAATCCGCGGCCAGTGTTATATCCGCGAACGATCTTTAGTTCTGACGGCGATGAATTTCGTGGCGATACAGCTGATGGAATTATTAATTAGCAGGGCGTGATCGGAGGTCGCGGCTTGTTTGCAGACGGTGAGAATTTGCTATGGAGCTGCAGAGTAGGCGATCATGGGGAGCTGGAAAGCGCTGTCGGTTCTCTGGGAGGAGTTTGGAGGTTTCTCATCAACAAAGGCCTAGGCACGCCTCATGCGATCCTGAGACCCAACAAAAAAAAAGGTAGGACACTAGTACTTTGTACTGCTTTGTAAACGCGCCTTACTAGCTAGAAATCAGAAGACACTGCCCAACTTCCCTCGGGGTTGGCCGCGACGGATGTATATAAATATATCTGCTTCCGCTTCCGAAGACACATTGATTTTCATGTGATTGAGGAGTTTCACCACTTAGCATCTCTTATACATCTCGATCTTAAAGCCTGCAATACTTCTCGTTACTACAGGACTCTTGTTTCTTGGTATTTAGATTAGATCGAAGCTGCCTTGATTCATTTATCGGTTTAAAAAAGAGACTGATTAGCGTTTCCAAATTTCCATCAGCAGCTGCCTGCAGAGTCGATCATATAATTTCTCGTTTGAGTTGTAGTAGCCGCACGACGTGTAGACAGAAAGTCAACCAGCTATGAAGTCATGGAAGGCGGTGTCCAATGCTGATGATATTCCAGCCTCAAGCAAAATCCTTCCGTCTGGACCTGGAGGAATGGAGCTACAACCAGAATCCAGATCTGCAGGCTTTAATCATATTTCCATGAACGGAAGACGCCTATCAATCTACAGCAATCTCGTTCCCCACAGCCACGGAGATGGTGGACCTTCAGTGTACAGACCTCCTCCTCCTCCTCCTCGGAAAACGAAGGATCAGCCGCTGTTCATGCAATCGTTCGGAGATCCCACCAACGGCGGACCCTGGAATCCTCCTCGAACAAAATCTGGAAGCCCAAAGCGGGAAGTGGGAGAAGAAGAAGCAGGAGCAGCAGCTGCTGGGGACGATGCCACCAGAAACGGATCAGATGGAGATGGTGGCGGCAGCAAGTGGACCAAGCGCACCTTGTAATTAAATCAGATCTCTAAATCTGACCAGGATCATCATGAGATCTATTGAACTCAATTGTAAATACATTTTTTATAGGATCCTTAATTTCTCCACGCATGTAACTGAATTTATAGGTTAAACTTCATCATAAAATTGCATTAAAATTTTAAACCCATTCTAACCAGGGTTTTTTTTTACCAATTTTGTGATGGAGCTGAAGTGGCGATCATCCATAAGATGATTTAGCCAGATTTGGCTACATACTAGTAGATATGAAAGTAGAAAAACACAGAATCCTTCTATATTCTTGGCTACCTACTGGAACTTATCATAAAAATCTGGTGATTTGGCATTGTTTTCCTTGAAATCTGGTGAATTTGGGCCAATTTTTCCATGAAAAAACCTGTGTGTGTATAGGTCAAAATCATACATTTGAGGTTGAAATTTGATGAAATCTTACCAAAATAAAAAACACTGATTCGATCTGTTCAAATTGAATTTAGTGCAAATTGAGGGGATAATATCCACTGATTTTGTGGTTTCTTCTCTGAAAGTTCAATTTTTGCTGTTATGTGCTGTATTTATTATGTTGAGGAGTTTAACCAGAGATTTTTTGGGGTGGCCAATTCTTGCTACTTTGTGAAATGCTTTTTGAAAAAATTGTGTTTTTATTTGCAAAATGAGAACAAAAGTAATAATTCTTGCCAAATTGCTTATGATGATGGTTTTAAGTACTAATATGTGTGTTCCTCACCATTTCTAGCCTAGGCTAACATGGCAACAATTTTTTTTTCCCAATTTTGTGACGTGGGTAGACTGACCATCTTTCCCAAGAAGTTTCGGGGGAACACTTAATGTTAATTTTTGTGATTTACATTTGTCAAATAACTATTTTTGGGCTATTAGGGTTTGGATTTATGTTTTCCCCACTTTATTAATATTTAATTACTTAATATGCACATACTTCAGCCACCCTATATATATATATATATATGGCATCCAATTTCAATATTTTATATTTTATATTTTAGTTTTAGAAAAATTGGAGTGAAAACAATTGGGACCTAAAAGCAAAAATGACACCATGGGATACAAACCGGATATTTTGATTCTACTTATTAACTTGTTTTTTAGTTGTAAAGTTAAAAAAATAGTTTTTGAAATTAAAAACCTTCTTTTATCATTTCAAATCAAATTGAACATCTAGATTTTCTCATTGGCAATTCTAGCCTCTTTCTAAATTTTCAAAAAAAATTGTCCCATGTCATTTGGACTTGAAAAAATACCCCTAAAATATCCCCAAAAAATAATTTATTTTAAAAGTTGATGATGAATTTAACTATGAAAAAGAACTCCACTAACAAAAAAATAAAATGAAAATGTTCACTACATCACTATTGAAAACAGGGAAAAAAGAAACAATTATTTACAAAAAACTTTACATACTTTCAAATATTTGACATCTACTTTGCAAATTGCCAAAAATTAAAGGTTCAATTCAAGTATTTATAAGTGCATTGGAAAAAATAATTATATCAATTTGGCTTTTGAAACCAATGCCAACAATAGTTAAGTATTTAAGCACCCAAAAAAATTGATATTATTTTTTCAAATTTACTTGTTATATCGTTTATTTGGAAACCCTTAATTTTTTTAAGAGGGAAGCTATTTTTTGGGCTACTTTATCATGCTTTCAGCCATGGAATGTAATTATAATGAAAAAATTCGTAATTCACAAACTTTTATTAGTCACAAATTAATCAAAAAATTATTTCACAATAATTGAACCTATTAGCAAATATTACCTTAAATTTTTAATGCACATGCTATTTTTCTATAAATGTTTTTCTAATATTAAAAATTTAAACATGCCCTATATTAATTATAATTATATTTTCAAAATATACATAACCTTATTTTTTAATTAACTGATCAATTATTTTAACCAAAAAATTAATATATTCCACCTTATATTTTTATTCACATATTTTTGACTTTTTTCAAGTAGTGTCCCCCTTTTGAAGTTTTAGCCAATTTTGGCTATTTATGAGAGGGCATTAAAAGAAATTAGGACTCTTATTATGTGTTGTTGACATGATGATTTCAGTTTTCTTCCCTAAAAAATATGGTCACAATTTAGTATTTTTTTCCCAAAAAAATACTTCTTAGGATTCCTATTACAGTAGAACCTGTCTAAGTTAATATTGTCGGGACCGGGGGTTCTGTATTAATTTAGACAAGATATTAATAAAGAGAAGGTCATTAAATAATTCTCCGTTCGCGCCATTTGTAACATTTGCAAGCTGTGGCGTTCACGTTGGGATAATAGCAACCCACAACCACAACACAATGGCTTCAAAGAGGTCCACCAATACGAACATGACCAACGAGGTTCGGATAGCTCTTTGTGAGCACAAGAAAAAGCATCCATCACTCATGCAAGTAGACTTGATCACGTGGATTCAAGAGACACATAACGTTTCTGTCAGTCAGGGAACGATTTCTTTGACGCTCAAACGCTCGGTTGAAATCCTTGTCAAGAAAGAAGATGTGAACCGAGCGGCAAAGCGGCAACGGACCGTCACTAATGGAGACAGCTCTGTACCGGTGGTTCTTCACATACCAGGACCAAGTCAATATGTCAGGTGACCTCACCAAAGAGAAGGTTGCGTATTTCCTTACCGAGCTCTACCCTGGCCACGGGGCCTTTGAGTTCTCAAATGGGTGGCTGGAGGCATTCAAAAATCACCGCGACATCAAGTCCTACCGCCGCTTTGGGGAGTCTGGATCAGCCAACATGGCTGTGATTGAAGAGAGCTTGCCGCAGATTTGTTTGACTCTGGATCAGTATGAGCGACGTGACATCTACAACATGGATGAAACTAGATTATTTTACAGAATGCATGTAAGTGCAACATGATATTGTATGCCCACTGCCAAACCATCGACTCACTTTCACTAACACATGACATTTCAACAGGCGGACAATTCCTTGGCCACAAAGCAACTTGAAAGACGCAAACAGAACACGGAGCATCTCATGTTGACTGTGTGCTGCAATGCTGATGGCTCGAACAAGCTTCCACTTCTTATCATTGGCAAATACGAAAACCTTCGCTGCTTCAAAAATGTCAACCAAGACAGCTTTGGATGCAAGTACCGAAGCAACCCGAAGGCCTGGATGACACAAGTCATCTTTCTCGAGTGGCTGAAAGGGTTTGATGCGCGGATGGCAGGGTGTAATGTTCTTTTGATTATGGACAACTGCAACGCACATATCCCATTAATGTAGTTCGCATCTGTTGTTACACTCTGCAACACAACCGTGTTCTATCTGCCACCAAACACGACCTCGAAGATTCTGCCTTGCGATGCAGGAATTATCTGAAGCTTCAAGGCTTACTATCGGCGTCGTTTCAATCGCCTCTTCATTCAGCGCCTTCAAGACAAGGTAGCAGACCCTGAGAAGATCGACGTCCTCGAGGCTATGCACATTGTTGTTGCAGCCTGGAGCATGGATGTGAAGCTAAAAACAATCTGCAACTGCTTTTGCCATTGCCGAATTCGCACCACCAATGTGATGTGACACCGGTCCCAGAAGAGCCGCTTATTGACCCTAAGGTGATCAAGGACCTCGAAGAGCAAGTTCAAGAGCTTCGGTACCGGAACCCAATGGATATTCGCAATCTCATCGACTATCTTGCTGAACGCGAAGTTGCTTATGTTCCGACTCAGGAAGAAATTGTGTAGGACCTCTCCACCAATCTTGTGCCAAAAGATGAAGTGGAGGCCGATGATAGTCAAGAATCCATTCCTATGAAAGCAACTGAAGCATTGTAATGTGCAAGTTTGTTGCAGCAGTTCTGGATGCAGCAAGACATCGTCGACCATGAGATGCTTGCTGGCATCCAAACAGTCAAGGACAAGATCAGCATTATGAGGTCTAGCAAGCTCGTTCAGAAGCCAATCTTGGAGTATTTCTCCAAGGTTTAGTTGCCCAAATGTAGAAAAATTTGTGTCAAATCTATGTCTGCCATAGTGGTTATCAATATAAAAAATTTCGGGATTACTTGTGGAGTATCAATTATTAACTTTTGGAGGTTTATTAATAAACGTATGGGGCCCGACTTGGGACTGGACTGCACATATTAATTATCACAGGTTATTAATTTAAGCAGTATTAATTTAAACAGGTTCTACTGTATAATTATTTTTTTGTTACCAAGTAATGAACCTAAAATTTCAAAAAAGAAAAAAATGTTAAAGGGTATGGGGGTGAATTATGGGAACATTTTAGAGTGTTTTAGAGTGACCCAATCCTCTCCCTCCCCCCACCCCCAATTTTTGTGTTGTAGCTAAAATGGATATCATCCATATGATAATTCACTTAATTTTTTTCTATAAACAGAACATGAAAATGAAAACATCTTTCAAAAAATTTCAAAAAGAATTTTTTTTCAAAAATTAAAAAAATATAAAACCAAAAATACATCCTTTTTGACCATTTTCAAAAAATCATCAACTAATTATATATTTAAAAAAAACCCAAAACCAATCCCAAAACACTCAATAGAGTTATCCATGAAGTAGTCCTACCTTGGAACCCTTGTTTCACATGTAAACCCTTGTTTCAGCCCAAACACCTAACCTAAAATTTGTAAGCATTTCAGACCCCAATCAAGCTTGCAAAGATGAAAATAGTCAATATGAAACAAACCATCAAGTCAAAGGGAATGGCAAATATTTACTCAACAAGTAAGAGGTATGAGCCAAATAGTTGAATTGTTGAAGGGATGAGAAATCAAGGTGAAAAGACATTCCTTAGTCCATTTTGGGAAGTCACACTTGCAGTTTTTCTTGCATTTTTTTATATTTAATTATAAACATTTTTATTTTGTTTGAAATCTTGAAAAAGGACTCACATATGTGGTGCTAATAAAATTAACATTTCAAAAACGCAAAACACATATCAAAATCTTAAATGCTCAATGAGAAATGGACTTTTAAATTTTGACAATAATTTCCATAACACCTTATAAAATTCATGAATATGGATTTTTATGTTGTAATGTATTAATCCTATGTATTTGAGATATTGCATGATTGATGTTTAAGAAATTAAAATGCATTCCATGAGTGGAATATGAGTTTAATTTATTTCTTTATGAACTTTTGAAGATCCCAAAAATATAATTATTAAAAAAAATTAAAGGTAAAAAATGATTACTTTTTTACTAGCTTCTAAAAACTTTTTAATTGCATTGTAACGTCATGACTCGAAATTGGAAATGGAAAAAGATAATTTGCTTGTGCATGTAATCAAGAAGAAGCTCCTAAAAACCACAACCTAATGTGCCATTTAGAATGGACTTATGGTTTTGAATCTATTTTAATTTTGGAGCAATTTTGTTTTTGGGAACAAAGTTCAAGGATAAATAGAAGACATTGAAACATTTAATTTAAATGAAGGCCTATCACAAACTTGCCCCTACAAGGTTTAGTGTTTTTACAACACCTAAATAGTTTGTTCAAGATTAAATGCTAACTAAATGTTGATACAATCATTGATATAATGTTGTGATTGCATTATAACACCTTATAATGATCAAACATTGTATTATAATGCCATGACAACACTATGTCAATAATTTATCAACATTTAATTAGCATTTAACCTTGAATACATTATTTAAATGTTGCAAATGTATGAATACATGGAGGGGGAAATTTTGTGATACTTATGCAATATTTAGATCATGATGTTACTTATTTAGCAATGGGATTAGGGGATGATTTGGGGCCAATCCTTGATTCACTTTCAACAATTAGTGCACCCTCTATTAAAAAAACATTGTTACCCCAAGCAACCTAGATTTGAAAATAAATGTTACATGGGAGGTATTAAAGATTCCCAATGTTCCATGCCTAGTTGGGAATATGTTGGTAAGTTAGTTGATTTATATTTTTATAATTATGTATCTTTTTTAGGAATAAAATGTTAAGATTTGTAGCTATTATCCGAAATTGTACTTTCTGTGGAGCTATGGTGTAAGTGTACATAGATGAACTTTACTCCATTGAGATGTCAAACTTTTGATTCCGTAAGATGAAACATAAAACCATGATTGAATTAGGAATCAATTGTGTGGGATATCAACACTCAAGGTTTAAACTTGTCCACATGTTCTTCTATCATTTTTATTTATGACAGAATTGGATTTCATTGATTTCATTCCTTGCCTTCCCAGAAGAAAAATTATCAATCAATCATGTGAAATGTGTTTACGAGTTGAGGTGCCATTCTTTAACAATGGAATCAATGATGACATATGGCAATTATTTCTTGAGCATGTTATCAACATGGTTTCCAAAGCCTTGGAACCAACTTATGGTTAGATCTTGTTGACATCATGATGAAGAGTTTAGATGCAAATTTATACAAGACATAACCCCTCAAGGATGGTTTGTTGAATCATTTGTGAAAATGAAATTGTTGTTGAATCAATTGAATGACCACACAAATTGTTAGATTGAAATTATGTTTAGAAAGAGAATGAAGTTTTTCAAAAAGAGTCATAGGGAACTAGGGATTGAGTTGGGATTGATCCTACATTCCAAACCACCTTTCCATAATTTGGTTTTTTGAAAAGTATGGTTACATTTGAGTTTGAAAATGAAACATATATCCTAAAATATAGCCATCAATGTATTCTTATTTCTTTTTATCAATTGTATTGCCTAAACCTATTCTTGTAACTTAAAGTTTGCTTTCTAATGCATTTTGAAAGAATTAATTAGGCTTTTGTCCATTGGTTGGACAATACTAGTGAGATTTGGGGAAAAAAATATGATGGTCAAGTTATTAATAACTAATGCAATAAAACTGCAATTTTGATCATACTTTAGTGGATTATGAGCGAATTGTTATGTTGTCCATGATCATTAACACTTTTAGGTTGGCATACTTGAACTAATTATTGGACCAAGTCATCCAATCCCTCAAAGGCATCAATTTTCATTTGTTAAATTATAATTATAATGTATAATTTTTTTAAGTTGTTATCTTTCAAAGCATGTTTTATGGCATAAGCATGGTAAAGTATGCTAGTCAGAGACACTTGTTGATATTTTGGAAAGTATCCATATAATATATTTTAATGTATCAAATCCATGAAAGCAAAACGTCAATTAAAATTATTATACTTTCAAGTTGATGAAGGCCTAATGTGTATGGATATAATTTTAACTTTTCATATTCTATACATAATCTATCAATGTTTTAATGTAAAAATATTTTGGAAAATTTGAACAACCAACCAAATTAAAACATACTTTTCATCCATTTTTCTTATATAAAAGTTCTTCAAACTTTATGTATAATTTACAATGAACTCAATGAAGTCTATGATTTCAAAGTGCAATTTAAATAGGGTTTTAATGTTTTGTTTTTGAAATTTAGTTTTTTAGGACTACTTTTTTGGCATACTTTATCATGGTTGAACCCTTTATTTATTTATACACCACTCTCAACTTATGAATCAAAATAAAATTGTAGCCAAAAGTAATGTTACTCAATCCTTTTGGGTGCAATCACACTAATAAGAATCAAAGCAAGTATACCAATGCATGATTTTTCATGTTTTAGTGTCAAAAGTTCTATTAATGTTACAAATCATTCAAAAGCTCTCATGACAATGTTTATAAAATGTTATGAAAACATGTGACATAATTTGAAATGAATGTAATGAGATTAAAATATTCAAAACATTCATTAAACATAAGGACTCTTATTTTTTGGAAAGTTTTTTTTTAACATGACATATTTTGGGGAAAGTTTTGTAGTTAACATATATTTACATAATGATATATTGCAACATTTTTTGGGGTCAAAATTAAATTTTTCAACTTTTAAATAAAATATTTCAAAACAAACAATCACTTAAGGAGGCAACCCTAGTTCCTATTAACATGTTTGGACTCTTTTGAATTTTTTTGTCCTTCACTTTACATTGAGCAAAAGTCTAAGGTGTTTAATTGCGTCTAAAAGAACAATCATGTTTTGTCCATGTACTCATCCCTAAGTGCATACTAATATTATATGTGGAAGGACATTTTAATTAAGGCTTGGCAAGTACACCTTTACCATCTACATCCCCATTTCCTCCATGCATATAAACCCTACAATAAACAAATGTGATGTCATTCCCTTGAGATGATATCACAATTAATGTAAATGTAAGACATGTATAAGGAGATTTGAAATGGATTCATATTTATAGCTATGTATTGTCATAATATGTCAAAAGTTAAAGAATTGTAATGAGTTGAATTAAGGACTTGGCTTATGGTTAAGTAGATGAAGGGTTTAGTCCCTTTTTGTGGCATTTTGTTCATGATTTCATGCTTACGCATGATTTCCTTACCTAAGAAACCTACATGTTTGGGGGAAAGGAGGGTATATTCATAAGGAAAAAAAAAGCTTCTGTGATTTGGGGGAGGAGGGAAGCCTATGCATGCCTCAAGGAAGAAGCCTACAATGTGCAACTTAAAGGGGAGTGAAACTTACATGTAAAAGAAGGGGGTGGGGGGAGGCTTCATGCCTAGGGGGAAAAATGAAGCACGTACATGCTTACATGTTTAAGGGGTTTGCACACCTACATGCATAAGGTGCCTAAGTCATATCTAGATGCCTAGGCCTACTTTTACATTTTATATCCCTAGGTAGCTTAATTGGTTAATTGTAATTACAGTGTAGTCATGTGATTTATGGTACCAATTAGTCAACATCAACTAGGATAATTTTAGTTTTTAGTCAAGTTAGACAAACCACATTATTGTATTACTCGGGTTGCTTTGGCATAAATTAAATTATTTTCAACTTTGCTGAAAAATTCAGAAAAATTTCAGCCCTTTTTATTGAAATTTTCAAAAACACATTCAAGGTGCCAACTAGTTTTGAACCAGGAACTTGCTTGACCAAATTAGTTGTACTTTACGTCCATCTAACCACTAATGCAATGAAATGTCTTAAAAATATTAATGAATTTTATTAGATCTATTACACCTATGTCGAAATTTTCAGAATTAAATAGGTAGCTCACAAATTAAACATTTTGTATTAAATTAATAATTTAGTAGAGAATTGTTGAAGTTGCCCAAGTATTATAGTAGTTAGTAATTGGTAGTTTTCAATCAAAACAACCATGATGAAATGAAAAGTTGTCAACCAAAATAGACATGGTATGGTGCACACAACTAGCCACTTTGTCAAGCTTGTATTGATTGAATTATTACTTTATACCTATTGTAAACATTTGGTCATTTTAATCTATAATGTTAGCCTATCTGGATGTCTATTTCCACTAAAATTCAATCTAAAAGACAAGATGAAAAACATGACTTGTAATAAGTTTAGTGTCAATGTTTGAATTTCTCAAGCCATGCGTTCAAAATTTTAAAGTTTTTATGCTTTTATCCTTTCACTAAATTATTGGTATTCTAGTTTGAAAATTGTTGAATAAAAACCTCTTGTAAAGATGATCCTCTCATAACCCAACATTTCATGATTCAAACATCCACTTTTACTATGAATTTCCCACATCCAAACTTAAATATTAAACCATTAAAATTGATACTTTCCAGAAAAATACAATTGAAACTAAGGATGAAAGATTAAATTGATGAACTTTGGTTGTTTGAACCATGTAAGAAGAACATGCTCAAGGGTGAAAGTACATTATAGTGACCTCATTTCGAACATTTTTGGGTCTAGTATAATAGTATATATAATATAATTGTTCCAAAAGTATGTTACATTTAATTTAATGTTTTTGGGCCTTACAATTATTATTTTCAGAAAACTCATGTTATGTTGTAACCAAAAGAGGAGGGAACCCAAGAGACAATCGGATTCCTCTCGCCACTGTCCTAATACAATCACATCCGGTCTAAGCTACAAACCTTCCAGAGTGCACATACACACACACAAGGACCCAACACAGGAGCTCTGTTTGCTGAGCTTCGTGACCGAATCACATCACAACATCAACCCAATACTCATTTGGCTAAAGAGAGTCCACTCACCAAAACAACAAAGACAGAAAACCATACAATTCCTCATTCAAAGTCTGATATGTACATTTTCCTCCGACAGCACAAGCACCCACATCCTCTCTGTTGCTCTCCAATCTACTAGTCTGTGGAACTACTTCCTCATCCTCCTAACAAAAGAGCTCGTTCTAGCTGATTGTCGATCGCAGCGGAAGAGAAATCACAACCAGCTTTTCTCCTCTCCTTCTGTAGTAAGAACTAGGCTACCTATCAGATGCAGCGGAAAATCAAAGACATAGCCAAAAAGCTCTAAACCACAGATTTCCTTCTTCTCTCCTCCTTCC
Organism: Sphagnum contortum; assembly: GCA_963920785.1. Taxonomy (NCBI): domain Eukaryota; kingdom Viridiplantae; phylum Streptophyta; class Sphagnopsida; order Sphagnales; family Sphagnaceae; genus Sphagnum; species Sphagnum contortum. The sequence goes on from OY987288.1 coordinate 14,232,564, forward strand.
GTCTCACCTTCTCCCAAATATTGTCTCTCCAAAAACTGTCTGATCCCTTCCTTAGCTTCTCCCATACGCTCCGAAACCGGCCAATCCTTCATTGTCCAACCGTTCTAGCCATAATTCGCCGCCTTCACATAACTTCCCCTCACTCCATTAAGAGTAGCCGCCATGCAAAAAGGAATCATCAATGTCTCCACCCAATCTTGACAACTCTTCCATGAAAGCATAAATAAAAAGGCAGCCGCCATGGGCAAAGTGATTTGATTAGGATGACTCACCCCTGATCAGGGATGATCAGAGACCGAACAACCTCATTTCGGGCTACAATGTAACATTATTATTAAACTAATAATAAATTTCATTGTCTATAAATGTGGTTTCCCAAGGGAGAAAATACACATATGGGAAAATTCAAGAAAGGATGGTTTGGCCCATTCAGGATATAATATTGCTTATCCAATAACATAGTTCTTCTTGTTTTTGTTAACAATTTTGAACCAAACTTAATTTTGCGTATTGTTAACAAATTGAAACTAAACAAATATGTGGATCAAACATTGAAAGGGATTCATAGTTCAAAGAATTAGAAGTCTTTAGAATCTATAGATATTGATTAAATATTCACATCAAAAGAAGCCTTAGTGAATTTGATGAATCATCAAGCTATGATACTACTCAAAAACCATGGTTACACAGTTTTATAACCAATAGACTATAGGTTAGATTCATTTGTAACATCAGAACAAAATTTTGTCGATTTAATGATTCAGCACAAGAAAAAAGAAATCTATAGTGTAAATAACACTAGGTCATTAGAAATAAAGGTTTATTAGAAAACCTAGTGCCATATCTACAAAGTTGTTAGGTCAACAAGCATTAGTTATTAATATGAATTTAAATAGAAATTGACATGTGTCAAAAAAAAAGAAAAAAAAAATCATTAAGACACTAACCCTAAAGCGGAAAGTGAAACGTCGTTATACGAAAAGAGGTGATGGCGTTTTTGCAATTGGTAAAAAAAGAATGATTTTTTGTTTTTATTTTCTACAAACAACTTTCTGTCATTTTTTATTTCCAGAATGAGAACATAAGAAAGATAATCTAGAGGGAGACTATAAAAATTAAGAAAAGAAAACTAAGAGAGACAAAGAAAACAATAGAAATTTTCCAACATTTTACCTTTGTAGTTTAGGTCTTCAGAGAAAGGTTAACCATTTCCAAGATCTTCCTTGTTGTAAGTTTGAAAGGGTTTGTAAAGTGATTAAAAATAGCAATAGAGATTGCAAAGAAACTTTGAGGAAATATAATTTTAAAAAGCTCAGAAGAGAAGCATGCACAAGTGAATAGTTTGGTCTGATTTTCATTGTTGACATTAAGGAGGAGCGAAAGTGGGATGATTTACAATAATAACAAAAAGGACCATCACAACAAATGGAGCCTACACAGGAACAAACTTTAGAGAAGGTCTGAATTTTAAATAGGAAGCGTAACAAGAAAAGGTTTTGGCAAGAAATCGTTGCCAATCTTTGAGGAAAAAAGGTCCAAATTCAACATGATGGTGAGGTTAGGTATATCTTTACTCCTATAAAGTAAAGTTATAATAACAATATGAAGAACAATATGTTCTAGACAAGTTTTAGAGAGGAGGAGAGAAAATGGGCAAATAAAGTTGGATTGGTAGGTTTATTTGAGATTGAATGGAAGACTCCCCATCATAATATTTTGGTTGAATTTTTGAACAATTGGAAACTAGATTATGAATGCACAAAAAAATCAAAGTTATGATGGTAAAGAATAGAAAATTAGAGATAGACATCTACTAATAAAAGTTTTTAAAATTTTCCATATAGGTGAAAATTTGCCATTTAGCCAAAAATGTTAGATGTTAGAATAACTCTAGTAGACATATCTATTAAAGGATGTATATATTTATGGTACACATGAGTATAATCAGGCCATTGTTTTGTTTTGATTACATTAATTTTAAGCTTTCATTACATTAAAATAATCAATTTTAATGGAATTAAAAATATGGTTCATCTAACTATGTTTGTCATTTTCCATGTGAATGTGATTACTTGTCAAAATTTCAATTTACCACACATTTATCACATCTTTGTTGAGAAAACTCCATTTTTGAGATGAAAATTTTCAAATTTATCACATGGTATACAAACATGGCTCAAATTATGTGAAATGACATGGTTCAATATACCTTCAACTTTCATAAAGATTAAAAATCATTTAAACTATTTTTGGAGTATATTTGTGTTTTTGAATATACATGTACATTACATTTGTTTCCACAAAATATATTCCAATCTCTCATTTTATAAAATGAAATGAAATAATTTATTTTTTAATATCTTGCTTAGGTTATATTTTAACATAATATGCAAGAATATTATGAAAATTGTTCAAAATTTTGAGGTGGGATAGAGTCAAACATGCACATCTTTGGAAAGTAGTGCAATGTGACATCCCAAAGTGGATCATCGTAGTGTGCTTTCACCTTCAATTTTTAACTACATAGCTTCTTTATTTATCATCCTTTGCCATATATCCATGCTAGCATCCAAATATTGGCAACATTCTTTAATAAAATACCATAGAAGTTGTCTTCTTCTTGGTATCCTTTCCAAGAAGTATTTTGTTCAATTTAGTCGCCACAAGTCATTATGACCATGATTATTGACTCTAATACTCAATTAACATTAAACTATTCACAACCCTTAGGCTTGACATCAAAGTAATCAATCCCCATTTATATTTCATCCAAACTAAAGATGGGTGTATGTAACTTATTAAGTAATATACACCATTAATCTATGTCCCTTTGCGCTATACTTTCATACATACAATTACATTAAAGGATTTTTAGTGACTCTTAAATGTTAGGTTCACCCCAAAATTCAAATAATTCTATAACAAGAATTGGATTATCCTATTTTTGACCTTGTGATCAGATGATAGGACCTTGGTAGGTGACCTCAAAATGAAAACCACACATGTAGTGTCCATTTTGGCGTTAACATAATGATGAAATGCCACAATGTTCAAATTGCAATTAAATTGGCAATTAACAAGGTGGGTGTTTAAGAAATGGGGAAGTTTGTAGAACTTCAAAGATGGCCATAAAACCTCTGTGTGTTATATTTTGCAAAATTGTAGCAAGTTGGTTAAATGAAATGAAACATAACAAGTTTCACAAAGTTCAAAGCAAAATCATGATTGAATGATTTATAACTTAAAATACGTTATACCTAATATTTGGTCATTAAAAATGTAATACATCGAGTTATTAAAAGAAACAAAAAATGATTTATGTGATGGGGAGTCTTGACAATAATTTGTTTTTTATATTTGATAAAAGTTGTGGCAAATGAAAGAAAACGTTTGCTAAAGAAATTTATGAACAAGGGTAGTTGAAAATGTTTATCTGCCAATTATTATGACATATGTGTAAAGTGATATTCACCCACATAATTATGTTTTGTGATTAGGCATGTCTTTAGATATACAAATCAAAAATTTCAATATATATTTATAAGGAATGAAGAAAAGAATATTTCAAAAACCATCACCTAACAACTAACCCATTCAAGGTATGATCCTTTATAATTTTTCATATTTCGGTTGATTATAATGGTGTACAATTGAAAAATATCCCCCAAAAATCATTAAATTTCTTGTGATCAATAAAATAAATAGGTAAAATAAGGAAACAACTAGGCATCCATTTAGTACAATGGAAAAAATCATGGAATTGTTAGTTGGTAACCCACATGCCACTTAAGGCCATTATTGGATTAGACCTAATGAATTTGATCCTTGGCATAAGATGAAGATTTGAATTACTATCTTGAAATTAACCAAGAAAATTTGGAGCCAAAAAGCCATAGAACAATTAGCATTAGTCATGTGAATTGTGACCTACATATGTTCGTTGTTAACTCATCATCCCTAATTGATAAAGATAGATGAGATGACTAAATAGTTTTGATAGAGAAAGTTTATTAGTTCAAATCTCTAAAGGTCTATCCCCACCTAGGGATAGGTTGGTTAATTCTAATTTTACTAACACCTACTTACTAAATTGAAACGGTGAAAAGTGAAAATCCTACACATGGCTTGATGATTAACAAGTTAATAATCCAACTTTTGCAATTGACATGTCCACACTTATTGAAATTACATGTAACATCACATTATGGGTGAAGTTTTTCTTAGGACTTGGTGACCTAAAGGTCATGGTGTAACCAAACAGGTGGCACGAATGATGGAGAGGAGTGGCGCTGCATTAATGAGCTGTTGAGGAAGAAATGACGGCAGAAAGATGAAGGATGAAGCTTGTGTGGGAAGCCAAGAGAAGGAGATCAAGGTCTGATTTTGGGGAGGAGAGCAAGTTGAGTGAAAAAAAGTGGAAGATAAAAGTGGGTGTTAAAAGGGGGAATGCATGGAGAGATAGACGGAGAGGTCTGATTTTTGGCGAAGAGCGTTAGAACTGAGTAGTGTTTTTTTTTATTATTGATGAACATTGCTCAAGGCAGAAGAAGTTCAGAGGATAGCAATGAGTTTTGTCTTTAGTTTTGTGGTGGAGATGGAAGAATAGAGTTGTAGATATCAGATGAACTTAGAAGAGTTTGGATATATAGCTCTGTATGTCTGTTTCGTGGAGAGCTTGGCTGAGTTGTTGAACTTTCCGTTGCGCCAGCAACTTAGCTAAGTAGGATTGCTTGATTTTTGATGAGTGCATTGGAGTGAGGCAGCTTGTGTTGTCGGGGAATTCTGTAAATTATGAGCTAGTGAATTTTGATCCCTGAAATTCTATTTTGCCGAATTGTATGAGTTAAAGCTGTGTTTGTGGAAATCCAAGGAATGAGATTTTGCATTAGTGATGTATGCCTATCATTGGGGTTTTGTAGAACCAGAAGATAGAAGCTTTGGACTTAGATTCGTGCCATCGTCATGTTGTTGGTTTGACAGACGAACACCCATTCACATTCTGTAAGAGTGAGCTCAACAGAGGGGCTAAGTAGTATTTGACCCTTCCTTTTTTGGTGACAATGGTACATTTTAATTACCTTTTATGTTAGTTTTTTACATTTAATATTTTTATTATGTTTTCATTCTTTAGGTAGTTTTATTTCTTTTCCTCATTGTTCCATTGTCTTCTCATTCCTTTTCATTTCATTATTTTTCAAACTTTCTCCAACTCTTTTGCCTTGGTGGTTCTTTGTTTTTGTTTTTGTTTGTAATTTTTTTATATGTTTTTTTTCCCTTTTGCATCTTTTAGTGGTTTATCTTTTTTTTTTATCACATTTACACATCCATTTACAATTTTGATGTTTACAATTCCTTTCTTGCCAACATTTGTAGTGTTTGTATCTATAGTTAAAGGCTTACCCTCATTTGTTGCTCCACCCCTTGTGCTCCACAATCAATATATGTGGCTAGAATTTGTATTGTTTTCTTGAACATTTGAGTTCTTTTGAAATTGAAAACACATGAAAAATGGCACAAGTTTATGTATATTTTAACATGGAATTGAAGGTGAATGCACCAATCATTGTTCATAAAAATGCAACTAGGTGAAAGCATGGTAAAATATACAAAAAATGTAGTTAAAAAAAAGACAATTAAAAAATGGTCTAGTTTTTGACATAAGTAGGAGAAAATAGATTGAAAATAATTGAAAATAACATATCAAAAGCATGTTGCTTTTCTTTGAGTTTATAGTGAAGTGATTATTAAATTTAATAAACTTTGGCACAATAAAAGTAGATAATAAGTATGTTTAGAAATGATTGGTCAAATTGAGTTTAAACATACTTTTCCATTAGAAGTTTGATGTCGTCTACTATAATATTTAAATATTGAGAACTTACAATTACATTTTAAAGCTACTTCATGTTGGAAGTGGAAAATATTCAATAATTTTGAATCTATTTTCACCTACTTGTACAAGTTTGAATATTGGACAACCTAAAACTAGGGGAAAAAATATAGTTATTTAAGAAATAATTACTTGAATGCATATTAAATATATGATTAATCAACATCATTGTGATAAATTAAATATTATTTTCATGTTGATCATTAAATATTTAAAAAATTTACTTTTGATACATTAAAACTTGTTTATGACTACTTGATTTTTTTTATGACAAGGAGCAAAAATTGTCTATTTTATCTTGTTGGCACCTAATCACAAAGTAATGTTTGCAAAATTTTAGGATTTGTAATTAGTCGTGTGACTAAACAAAAATGATTAAGATGAGAAAAGATTCAATGTTGAAGAACTTATATCTAGAATGTCTGCAAATGCAAAAGATGCAAAGATGTTGAAAAACTTATATTTAAAATGTGCATGCAAATGTAAAAGATGCAAAGATGTTGAAGAACTTGTGTTTTGTTTAAAGCCCACACAAATGTGTAAGGAAGTAAGGGTGGGGAAGAGCAAGATTATGATGGCCGTGGTCAATAAAATTTGAACATTTGGTTTACCACAAACTTGTTTATTTGATTATTACATTTTAATATAACATTGAAGTTTACATTAAAATGTTGAAAAGAAGATTGTTATTTTACCTCTTTATAAATATATAAAATTACATTAACATTTTACTAACTCTTTGTGCCACATGGGATATAATTCTATATATTAACAATAACATCAAGTGTGGAGTTTGAAGTTGTGGTGTGTTTAGTTTTTTTCATTTCTAATGACAATATTTAGAAAACTTCAAATTGAATATCATTTTGGAAAGCTTGTTTTGAAAGGTTTATGGTTTGGATCAAGACATCGCACAAACTTCCCATGAATCTAAGAGGCACGTTTAAAGAAACTTATTAATAAATGTTTTGTTGAAATGATCAATGTGCATGATGTGGGGTTCAAAGTATTATTTACAACTCATTATATTACTTGAAAAAGACTTTGCATGATGACCAACTCTTATTCACTTCTTAGAACGTTGCCATTGTTTACTATGCCAAATAAAGAAGTTAGAAGCTATGGTATAAATATGAGATATAGAGAAAGAGATCCATAGAGAGGTTTTATGTATTGGAACAAGGACCCATTGACAAAAAAACAACTTGGCAACAATGACTAGTTTCGTCCCCTTGCTATTGTCATTGGTTTTCAAAAGTTGCATTGGAGTGGATTGTGAGAAAAGGAGAGAAATAAGTTGATGAGTTTTTGGGAATGCTATCTTGGGTGCTATATTTGAGGTTCCTTTTCTTTTTGTGTTGTTGTTGGTGGTGGTTCTTTTGGGTGTGTTGGGTCTTTTTTTTTATGACAAAGTTTTTGGTCCAATTCCACCAGTTTGGTTAGTCTTTACCATTTGTGATCATAGTAATGACATTCTTCATTTTGCATTTTAAAATTCGTGAATTTTAACAAATTTTAACCTTGTCAAAACATTGTTCGGCGCAAATTTTAACGAATTTTCGTGCTTCTTTGGGCTTCCATAACATTCCCACACCAAGAATGTCATAACTATGTTTGTGATACATAAAGGTTAATCATTGACCAATCATATGTTTTCTAGGGTTTTTTGGGGCAAAGGATTCAATCTAAGGTGTTTTGTTGTTGTTAGGGTTGGGTGTTACTGTAATAGTTGGGTAGTCCAAAGAATATAAGTTTAGAATTTTTTGGGCCTTTAATTTTTCCAAAATAGTTTTCAAAACTGTGTAGGTTGTGTTGAACCTAGTAAAGTAACGACAGTGGTGTCCAAGGCTATGGCAAAGTTAGGGTTCAATGATCCTTTGAAATAATTTATTTTTTGTGACGGTTTTTTAATCTTTTTCCTTTTGATCCACCTAATCTTGTGTGGTTGGTTCCATAGGTTTAAGATTGCCATGGAAAAGTGAACAATTTTTAAAAAGTCGGGCTTATTTGTAATTCTACTCTTAGTAAACCTCTCTCCTCATGGGCACAAACTATCCCATGTCCTTTAGTTCATCAAGTGTCATGGAACCTAATAGTTCACATCACCCATTTACCTTTTCACACACCACGACAAACCCATTTTCCACATGCTTTCATATGCAAATCGCACACCACTACACTAGCTCCCTTTACCACTCTAACAAACCATGCACCACCCGCTAGCTCCCCCTATCGACCCCCAACCTTTTGTGTGAATGTGGGGCCCCAACCCAACAATTTGCTAATCCTTTTAAATAATGAACATGAAGGACCTTTTCCCCCTTCCATTTTACTAGCCTTTACATTTGCTCATGATTAGACCCCCCAACCTACCAACACCTCCCCAACATGCCTACAATCTTCACCTAGAGCCTTTTGCCCCATTCGTGGGTGTTAATTTACCTTTTGAAGGTTAATCATTCACTAGTGTTTTTGTTAGGCATCTAATTCATCTAATTCAAAGTTACATGACCATCTTGGCCCAATCATTAGTAGAAATTGGCCAAAATGTAAGCATTCTATTTGAGACTACATGCGACTATCAATTATTTATAATTACATTTGGACATTTTTGTAACTATTTTTTATGTTGTTCATGTTTGTAACTACATTGCAACTAGTTTGCGATTATTTTGATGTTCATCCTTCCATGTCAACAACATTTAGTTGGTTTTCATCTAAGAAGAACAATTTATGTCCCATTAGTTGCAACCTTATGAATATACAAAGGTGTATTTTGTGGATTTTAAGGAATATAGTTGGGTGTATTAAGATTTATAAATGTATATTTTGAATGTATATGAACAACCATATTACATGTGTATTCAAGTAATATTATTAAGATAAATGGCCTCAATATTATGGTTACATTAATTAGTGTATATTTTTAGTATAGTGAAATTTTATGTAAAATATTTACTAAATATATTGTGCCCATATTACAAGTTTATCCAAATTGTTTTATTGTACTTCTTAAAAATTATTACTTTTATTTATATTTATATTTATATTATATTATATTATATATTCATTAAAATGATAAGAAAAATAATTATATAATTACTGAAAGAATCATTAAAATTTTAATATACTATTATGTTATTATTACATTCTTTTCAAATGACTGATGTACTTATTAATTTTATTTATTTATTTATTAAAAAAATCAAAATAAAACTAACAAGTGACATAGTAATATATATTAATATGTTATAAAAAATAGTTAACTTAGGCTAGCTACAAATTACATTATTATTATTATTATAAGTAATCAATTATGAAGTATTACTATATTATAATAATTACCAAGAAATATTAATATATAGTTTTAAGTTTTTATATTTCAAATTTATAGTTAGTATTAATTACTTAATAGTTATTCAATGATTATAATCAATTACTGATATACATTTTTTATTTTCAGTTTTATTATTTAATTATTTTATAATAATTACTATAGTAGTTAGAATGGAAATCTAATCAATTAATATACAAATGCAGAAATTATTTTCGAAGGAAAAATATACTTATTAAAAATATAAAATATCTATTGTAATAGTTCATAAATAAATATAATGAGTGAATTAATAATATGAATAATAAAAATAAAATAGGTAACCTTGGCTACCAATTAGCTACAATAATAATTGAATTAATGTTACTATTAATATTAAATATTTAAATTTAAATTTATTATGAACTATAAAAATGAAAAAAAAATGGGAATGATTATAATAAAATAGTTAGCCTAGGCTAGGTTTTAATTATATTATTAGATTTAAAAATAATAATATTCCTTTTTTATAATATTAATTGATGAATATTTCAGTTATATTGCAACTAAAAATGTTTAGTCGTAAACAACTTGCAATTACAAAATTTATCCCATATGTTTTGGCTTTCATTATCATCTTCAAAAGTATATAAATAAGGTGTTTTGTTTTTGCATTTTCATATTTAAAAACATGGACATATGGGATGAGTCAATAAAAACGACTTAACACAAAATAAAATAAAAATATTCATGTATTTACACCTAACTACCTACTTTTCTACCTAGCTACCTAGCTACCTAGCTACTTAAATAGGTATTTGGCTTAGGTAGGTAAATAGGTCTTATTTCGATATGCATTTAGCCTAGATGGGTAGGTAGGTATATAGTAGGTACCTACTTCAACTTACATACCTAAATATTGGTTTAAATTGAATTGGACAAATTCAATTAATATGCCACGTGGAAAATTTCTATTACACCACATGTCATAATTGAACCCATCCAAACATAAAAATAATTTTTTTTAGATTATTCCAAAACAATAATAAAATATTTTTAATTATTAAGAGTTGGGACACGTGGGAACACATAATTTGTTCCCATTGTTCACCAAAAAGTCGCATCCTAGTTGTAAGCGACAATACGTATATGAGAAGTCAAACGATGAAGGTGTATTTTGTTGATTTTTTCTTTCATCCAAAATTTGTTGTCATTTGCAATTAGGTCTATGCGATTATTAAGATTTTAGTTGCAAATATCGCTTGCAACAAAAAATTAGTTGCAGGGACTAGTTGCAAAAGGGCCATTTTCTATTAATGAATACCTTTCTTTACTCCCACCTTGTCTATATTAGCCTAGGTTTAGGTTTTGACATGAAATTTCCTTGGGTTTTTCATTTAGGTTTTCATTGTCTTTGATCATATAATCACATCCTTATTAACACAATGTATAAGTGGCATTTCGTTTTTCATTAGACAAGCTAGCATAGGACCTTTATGATGCGGTAACTTGACATTTGCTCTTCTTGTTACCCCAATGGTGTCTTGTTTTACTCCCTCAAGGGGCACAACCTTGCGTAGGGAAAAATGGATCCAATTCAAACATTTTTTAAAAGGCAATTGAGAAAACCTTTAAGAGGAATTCTTTGAGTGGGCCCAAACTTTGGTGGTAAGTTTGAATTCAATCCTTTTTCCCCAACATGATATTCTAGTTCATAAATGTTTTTTCATAGTTTAATTCTTGGATGTACATGATAATACTTTTAGGGAGTTCATGCTCTAGTACCATTTTCTTTTGCACCCACATCTTTCGACACCATCTTAGCTTTTGTCATTCTACATCTTAAATTGGACAACTTCTTCCCATTTTTCATTATGAACGGGACCAAGACCTTGAGGTTTTGTTTGATTATTTCAAACTAACATTTTAATGCGTGCTGCATTTATATGTAAGTCCATGTACTTCTGGGATGGTTTTTGAACACCTTTGAAACTATTTTTTTCTAGAAAATTCTACAAGTGGATTTCCATAACTTTGTTTCAATTTTGTTATCATATTGCATAAGATCACATTTCACATCAAATTACACATGTGGGGCAACTTGCCTTTAAACCATGACCAAACCTTTAGACATAGTTCACCCCATTATCGTAGGGGAACATTGTATCAAGTCATAAGTTGCATTTTATGCCTTTAATTTTGCGATTTTTTTGTAACACATATCCCCACACCAATTTAAAATAGCAACCAAAGGTGAATGTGAATTAGTAATCCATGGCATTAGGTGCACCTTGGATCTTTTCTTTGATTGGGTTGTTTTTTAGTTGGACATGGTGAATGTTTTTAATTTAATGCTAAGAGAGGTCATATTTCAAAAACTTCATGCACATATAATTCATGTCCCTTTTGTTAGTGCATTTTATGCATTTGTATCCCCTTTGTTTTATAGTCACTATAATTGTGTTAATGTCACGATCATCCCATTTGCCATGGGAATTCATCAAGGTGATCCTTTGAGAGGGGCATTATTTGCTTTAATTCATTTTAGGAACTATGTTTTATAGTTAGTCATTTCCCTTTTTGTTTATTTCCATCCATTGTAGATGACATCGCATCATAGGCCCCCTTTCAATTGTATTGTTTGATTATGAACATTTTAAAATAAAGCTTTGTGTGATAGGTCTTTTCCCCCAACCTTAGAATTAGGTAGCATGGTCCCCTTTTGGCCTATCATCTAATTTTGACATTCCATCCTAGTTTAACACCCCATCAAAAGGAATTATAGTCTTGTAAATTCCATTGGCACCTCATCATTCAGATCATTTTTCATCAAAAATGCCTTGCTAAAGGATGTTCAACATGCTGACCTTTTCTTTAGGTCAAGTGATGGTTGACATGTCGACCTTTTTCCTAAAATGGGTGATGTTGAAGTAACCTTTGGAATTTTAACTCATTGTTTTGTGCAATGACCATTATATCTATTTTGCGCACCTCTTTCTTTCACCTTTATAAACTCCTTTGTTTGTTTTGACTCTTCCCTCTTTCAAGTGTTTGGATGCTTCTTGGGTCCAAAGTCCTTTGATAGCTTTGAAGGACTTTTAGCCCATAAACATGCTTCTCTCCTAATAATTTTTAGTGGCATCAAATTCATACCAACATCCACCATTACCCAATGAACTTATTTAAGGAGTTGGCACTTTGTAGTTTGAATCATAGTTATTAGATTTATGGTTGACCAATGTCTCTTCCTTTTTATAGCTTTAATGCAAGTTGACATCAACACCTTCCCTTTCTAGCAACTCTTCAAGATGGGATGTGATCTTTTATCACCCCTAACACAAGTGTGTTTTATTCTTTTTGAATAATTTATCGAACAACAAATGGTTCAATTTCAAAATTCCATCTTAGAACATCCAACATGCCTTTTTCAATATGTTCTTTGATGAGATATTCGAGGCCCATTGTGCATAAATTTTATCATGTCTTGGTCTTAAGTGGGCACTTGGCATATAGCTCAATTAGTTTTCCCAACCTTTCGATTATCTTCTCTAATTTTTTCCATATCATTTCAAATGCGGTTAAGACTACCACATCTTTCAATTGTAGGTGCCATTGATGTGTGTGCACATGTTGTGCTTGTGGCAATGAAGGTACATGGACCCATGATGTAGTTTGGAACACTTTTTCCACCATTATGCAAGATGCTAACTTTCATGTAGGATGAGAACAATTACATGCACTTTCCTCAACCACACTCAATTCCTCTTATCAATGAATTGACAATGTGTTCAACAAAGATGGAATTCACACCTAGTTAATGTTGTCATAGCCAACCCAACACGTGTGGATTTACTTCTACGATCTTGCATAACTCAAAGATTTGCTACTTTAGACATGACTTAAGCCAAAAAAGGGAGCTATCACAATTGACCCCCCATTGATCAATTCCTTGTTCTAGCAATTGAAATGTTTGAATGTTTATACAAATAGGCTGATGTGTTCTTACACAATTGTGCCAATGACATTTGGAGCCTGAAAAAGACAAAAGGCCCTTCACCTTCTATATTAATAACTTTTCGTTGTCAAAAAAATTCAATCACATTGTAAAGGATGCAAGCATCCTCCATCTTAATTTGGGCAATATTGGTAGACCTAGCTACATCCCGATTTCCACCCTTCTAGGACACACCCCCCTTGCCATGGCTGACATATTACAAGTGGTCTGTTGTTAAGATGGAGAGTTTTGACATCTAGTTAGTGCTTACTTGACATCCTTTAATTTCTTCCTTGTTCTAATACCTTTACACATTTTCCAAATCAACAGTGTTTATAAATAAAGTTTTGCAGGGTTTTGATGATGATTATACTGCTGCTGGTGTAGCTGCTTTTATCTCTTAACAGAAATCATCAGTAAAAGCTATGTCTAGTTTGGTAGCTTTCTCTGGGGGGGTGTAGCTTTTGGATACCAAGGTGGGACGTCCACCTGGTTCTTCCTTCACTTTGTACTTTCTCCTCCTGGCAATGGATTTTTCTGTTTGTGCCAAAAAAAAGAAAAGAAACACAAGCAATAGCTTGGTATCCTTCCAGGTTTTTCGCCTGTATCCTTGCACAACTTGCTTCATGCCACTAGTGATGGGTTTAAGTCCTAGGTTGTGTGATTTCTTCTCTTAGGGCTCTCCATTGTGCATTTTGTGCTTTGGGGTGTAGTCCTTTGTTTGAACTTTTTTCTTTTTTCTTTCTTCTCTTGTTTGCTTGCATTGTGTTTTTTCTTTCTTTCTTTATTTATAAAGCAATGGCTAGTTGGCAGCATATGACAATATTTTTCTTTGTAAGAACAAAACATAAGAGCTACTACCTACCCATTTTGTCGCTGGTGCTCATCACAGTTTACCAGGGTGTAAGACTGAAAAACAGCCAACATTAAACCCCAAACACCCGTAAAGCCCAGAACAGTAAAATAACTGCCTTTTTGACACCAGGTGAACATTCAAGAATCTCTCTATTTCTTTCTTTTTCTTTTCTCTGCCTTTGCTCTCAACAGAAGCAGCAGATGCACTACAAAAGAATAATGGCAGACACACTTCATTTGGACAAATTGAGCCTCTGGAGACTGGACCAGATATGAGTCCAAAAACACTTGATATGAACCAAGGATGCTGCAAGCATGTCCAAAGTACCTTCAAATCCAGCTTGGGGAGACAAAGGCGGTCAATAAGGTGACAAAACTATCAAGTCAAAGTTCTCCAGTTGGAAGAAACCAAAAAGAGGTGCTCAACTGGTACCTGCATATTCAACTAAAGCTGTTCACAGTCCAGACACAAGGAAGCAGCCTTGTTTCTAAACTGGCAAGCAATTTTTTTCCAGATAGCACATTTCATTTAGCCCCATCCCTTTGGTTAAATGAAATGATGAGAAAAAATCAAGTTAAATTGCGTAAATTTGGCCTTATGATTTGAAGGAGTCATGAAGAAGCAACTACACTGGCTCCCCAGGTTATCTCATGATTTCCTTTACCCCTCCTCAGTTGTTGAATTATTTCCTTGGCTTCTACAATATTATGGATTGCTAAGTGGCCGAGTAAAGATTTTTTTCATTTTTAATGTTTATGGTCATTTTAATTTAGTTGAAAAAAGAGGGGATCATTCATTTTCTATGCTCTTTCATTGCTGAGAGCCACCCTAACACTTTCCACCTTGAAGAAAGAATGGGAGTGTCATAAATCCTCGCTCCAAATGAGTCCAAACAACATTAAAGTCAACATTGTAACCAACTAGTTCACACCTACAAGATACGTAACAACTTCAGAAGCTGCATGCACGATTGGATTTCAGGCCAGACAAAAATTTGGGCCATCAGTTCTGTCAAATTTCTCAAAACTTGAGCCCCATTTTCAAACCAGAATTGTTGTTACTAACCCCCAAAATTTGTCATAAAATAGTCAAGAAACTCCAAAACTTGAAAACTACGGACTTAAACCCAGGACATCACTCAACCTGATACTCAACCCCATATGTAATGGTGAATGTATGAAAGGAAAATCCCACCAAATACTAGAGAGATAGCACAGTTATCCTCAATTGTGCCCATGATGATGAGTATGGAACCCATGGAAATTTTGGAACCTTGCTGAAGCTGCTGAAAATTTTTAGTGAATCTGGAGGCCATTATTTACAGCAATGTTTGCCTCTGCAAAATGCCCTGCCCTTATTCTGCATTTTTTCCTTTGGTAAGTATCATGGGAAAAAAATGAAACAAAAAATTCTCCACTGGGTCAAAACATGGGATAATTCCCTCAGATGGCAGTATTCCCAATGTGGATCCCTTCCTCAGCTGTCACCTCTTTGGGCCCTTACTTTAGGTGGCCCCAGCCTCGGCCATTATCAGACACAATTGTTGGGATGAGTTACTAAAGTTTATCCAAATGCTATAAGATTTGTATAGAGAAAGGGAAAACAAGCAAGTACTAAGTATGAATAGAAATATCCTTAAAGTCACCCTGTCTTTGGGCCTCCTTCACCCCTTAACCCCTCTTTTAGGTATCCGTAAAGTAAGGAAATTTTATTAGATCTCAGTATAAAATCCTGAAACTCAAGTACGAAATGCTGATTCTCAGCATTTAGCGTACAAGGTTTGAGAGGAATTATACTAGCTGTAGAGGTAGGAGCAGTAACAATCTATGTAGCAGCAGTGGAGGCGCTCAGGAAAAAAGAAAGACGGGTGAAACTCAGGAACCATAAAAAATGATGGTTTTCTGAGTTTCACCCCCTCCCCCTTGAGGGAGGAGGTGTACTTTTTTGCAGGGTTTTTTTGGAGTCTCAGCCTGTGTGTGACCAAACTCAGGGTTCTGGTGCTGTGTTTTTCTTACTTTACGGATAACTCTAATGTGTCTGATTTTTCTTTTTCAGTTTTCTGAAATCGCGTTGTTCCAATCAAAAAATTGATGAATGTATTCTTAAAGAAAATAGGGAATTTGTGTCAGATTATTCTTTTTCATTTTTTGAGCTCGAAAATGTGCAAGATGTTTTCAGGAAAAGAAAACCTAAAAAACTAATAGTGAGTACTACCAGCCAGCGTTTTTTTTGGTGTGAAATTTCGCCAAAATGCGAAATCAGTTTTGGTACTGCTACAAGTACAAAGGCTTTTTTTGGGGAAAATTTGGGAAAATTTGGCCAAAAAAGTAAGGGTTTTGGACTGGGTTCGGCAGATTTAGAAGCCCTCCTCCTGAAGGTCGCCAGATAAGAACAGGATTACAAAACAGTTCTACAGTCTCACTTGTCCTGTTGTCATTTAATGCTATATACTCTTTGGGATGCTAGCAAATGTCGCTGCATCAGAAATTGAAAACAAATTCACTTTTACCAGCTTGTTTTTATGTACAAAATTTGATAACTTGACGATTTTTCCTTTTTGGGGAGAAAATTCTAGACAACTCCACTGCAATTTCGACTATATTTTCTATTTTTTCTTCTTTGGGGGAAAATTCGCCAACTTTTCAAGCTCTAAAAAATAAAACAAAATCCCTGGTACAAACTAAGCAGTGATTTTTGGTGGCGAATTTTCGCCATTTTTCAAGAAAACATAAAAAAAAATCTGTTGCAAATTCCCTGTTTTTTTTAAAAAAAGCCAAAAATCATCAGAACTGCCTACAAAATGAAAGAGTGCTTTTGATTTTATACTTTCATATTTTGAATATCGCCAAAATTGGCTAAATTCATTTATGGACTACTGCTACTTGAGCAACATCACAAAATTGAAAAGGAAAAAAAAGAGAAAACTTTTTATTAGTCGGTAAATTGTAGATTCCACCTCCAGCATTACATCCGGCTGGCTGTCCGTCCGTCCGTCCGACTGGACTGACGGATGAATGAATTTCGTGAAAGGCGCCTAGAGTCCGCAGCCCAAATCCAGGCGAAGCGCCCGGGGGCGCGGGAGGGACGGCCAAAGGACGGTGCCAAAGTTGCGAACGTACTTTCGAGCCGCAAATCCCGGAGTCCACAACTCTGGCGGATCATCACGCGCTGTCGTCGGCACCAACTCTTGCCACCAACTCTTTTGTTTTTGCACGGTTTGAGGTCAACGTGCCGCCAGTTTTCTCACCATTTCAACGTAATTCTGTTGAGAAATTGATCGATCTCCGATGATTTGCATCGGTCCACATCCCTCCAGACTCTATCTCCACACGAACTACGAACTAGTTCGTAACCGCTGGTCAAATTCACGGCAGTTTCTCCGACCGACCCAGGTAACGATCACCTCATGATTCTATCATGCAGCAATATCCGAGAATTCGTCTTCTGGCCAGCTGCTCATCGTTTTGTTTGTTTAGCCCAGATCAGGGATGGACTAGTTTGTAATAAAACGCATGCACTTATGTTTGGTGTGATTTTTTTAATTTTATTTTTTGGAGTTGGGGAAGTCTTAGTTTACTGTTTGAACGACCGGTCTCAAACCGTCTTTCTTGTCTCATCTTTCTTGTCTCACGATCGTGCGGAGAAATGAAGCTTGCCACATATATATTTTCTTGTACATGGGTTTGTAAGTTTCCAGCTACTACGCTAATACAGCCACTCCTGGACATCCGGTGAAATCGACAGTTCGTGGGCAGTTTCCATGTGTTGTCTAAGGAAGTAAATCCGCGGCTAGTGTCATATCCGCGAACGATCTTTAGTTCTGACGGCGATGAATTTCGTGGCGATACAGCTGATGTAATTATTAATCAGCAGGGCGTGATCGGAGGTCGCGGCTTGCTTGCAGACGGTGAGAATTTGCTATGGACCTGCAGAGTAGGCGATCATGGGGAGCTGGAAAGCGCTGTCGGTTGTATGGGAGGAGTTTGGAGGTTTCTCATCAACAAAGGCCTAGGCACGCCTCATGCGATCCTGAGACCCAACAAAAAAAAAGTAGGACACTAGTACTTTGTACTGCTTTGTAAACGCGCCTTACTAGCTAGAAATCAGAAGACACTGCCCAACTTCCCTCGGGGTTGGCCGCGACGGATGTATATAAATATATCTGCTTCCGCTTCCGAAGACACATTGATTTTCATGTGATTGAGGAGTTTCACCACTTAGCATCTCTTATACATCTCGATCTTAAACCCTGCAATATTTCTCGTTACTACAGGACTCTTGTTTCTTGGTATTTAGATTAGATCCAAGCTGCCTTGATTCATTTATCGGTTTAAAAAAGAGACAGATCAGTGTTTCCAAATTTCTATCAGCAGCTGCCTGCAGAGTCGATCATATAATTTCTTGTTTGAGTTGTAGTAGCCGCACGACGCGTGGACAGAAAGTCAACCAGCTATGAAGTCATGGAAGGCGGTGTCCAATGCTGATGATATTCAAGCCTCAAGCAAAATCCTTCCGTCTGGACCTGGAGGAATGGAGCTACAACCAGAATCCAGATCTGCAGGCTTTAATCATATTTCCATGAACGGAAGACGCCTATCAATGTACAGCAATCTCGTTCCCCACAGCCACGGAGATGGTGGACCTTCAGTGTACAGACCTCCTCCTCCTCCTCCTCGGAAAACGAAGGATCAGCCGCTGTTCATGCAATCGTTCGGAGATCCCACCAACGGCGGACCCTGGAATCCTCCTCGAACAAAATCTGGAAGCCCAAAGCGGGAAGTAGGAGAAGAAGAAGAAGCAGCAGCAGCTGCTGGGGACGATGCCACCAGAAACGGATCAGATGGAGATGGTGGCGGCAGCAAGTGGACCAAGCGCACCTTGTAATTAAATCAGATCTCTAAATCTGACCAGGATCATCATGAGATCTATTGAACTCAATTGTAAATACATTTTTTGTAGGATCCTTAATTTCTCCACGCATGTAACTGAATTGATAGGTTAAACTTCATCATAAAATTGCATTAAATTTTAAACCCATTCTAACCAGGGTTTTTTTTAACCAATTTTGTGATGGAGCTGAAGTGGCGATCATCCATAAGATGATTTAGCCAGATTTGGCTACATACTAGTAGATATGAAAGTAGAAAAACACAGAATCCTTCTATATTCTTGGCTACCTACTGGAACTTATCATAAAAATCTGGTGATTGGACATTGTTTTCCTTTGAAATCTGGTGAATTTGGGCCAATTTTTCCATGAAAAAACCTGTGTGTGTATAGGTCAAAATCATACTTTTCAGGTTGAAATTTGACGAAATCTTACCAAAATAAAACACACTGATTCTATCTGTTCAAATTGAATTTAGTGCAAATTGAGGGGATAATATCCATTGATTTGTGGTTTCTTCTCTGAAAGTTCAATTTTTGCTGTTATGTGCTGTATTTATTATGTTGTGGAGTTTAACCAGAGATTTTTTGGGGTGGCCAATTCTTGCTACTTTGTGAAATACTTTTTGAAAAAATTGTGTTTTTATCTGCAAAATGAGAACAAAACTAGTAATTCTTGCCAAATTGCTTATTATGATGGTTTTAAGTACTAATGTGTGTGTTCCTCACCATTTCTAGCATAGGCTAACATGGCAACAATTTTTTTTCCCCAATTTTGTGACGTGGGTAGACTGACCATCTTTCCCAAGAAGTCTTGGGGGAACACTTAATGTTAATCTTGTGATTTACATGTGTCAAACAACTATTTTTGGGCTATTAGGTTTTAGATTTATGTTTTCCCCACTTTATTAATATTTACTTATTTAATATGCACATATTTCAGCCACCCTATATATATATATGGCATCCAATTTCAATATTTTATATTAATTTAAGTTTTAGTTTAAAAAAATGGAGTTAAAAACATTTGGACCTAAAAGCAAAAATGACACCATGCGATACAAACAAGATATTTTGATTCTACTTGTTACCTTGTTTTTAAATTGTAAAGTTTAAAAAATAGTCTTTGAAATTGAAAACCTTCTTTTATCATTTCAAATCAAATGGAACCTTTAGATTTTCTCATTGGCACCTCTAGCATCTTTCTAACTTTTCAAAAAACATTGTACCATGTCATTTGGAATTGAAAAAATATCCCCAAAATATCCCCAAAAAGTATGTTATTTTAAAAAGTTGATGATGAATTTAACTGTGAAAAAAAACTCCACTAACAGAAAAAATAAAAATGAAAATGTTCATTACATCAATATTGAAGATTGGGAAAAAAGAAACAATTATTTACAAAAAAATTCATATACTTTCAAATATTTGACATCTACTTTGCAAATTGCCAAAAATAAAAGGTTCAATCCAAGTATTTAAAAATGCATTGAAAAAAATAATTATATCAATTTGGCTTTTGAAACCAATGCCAACAATGGTTAAGAAATAAAGCACCCAAAAAAATTGATATTATTTTTTCAAATTTACTTGTTATATCGTTTATTTGGAAACCTTTAATTTTTCTAGTGAAGCTATTTTTTGGGCTACTTTATCATGCTTTCAGCCATGGAATGTAATTATAATGAAAAAATTCGCAATTCACAAACTTTTATTAGTCACAAAATTAATCAAAACATTATTTCACAATAATTGAACCTATTAGTAACTATTATCTTAATTTTTTATTGCACATGCTATTTTTTGATAATTATTTTTCTAATATTAAAAATTCAAACATGCCCTATATTAATTATGATTTTATTTTCAAAATATACATAAGCTTATTTTCTAATTAAATAATTAATAATTTTAACCAAAAAATAAATATATTGCACCTTATATTTTTATGCACATATTTTCTAATTTTTTCAAGTAGGGTTCCCCTTAGGCAAGAAGTGTTAGCCAATTTTGGCTATTTATGAAAGAGGACATTAAAAGAAATTAGGACTTTTATTATGTGTTGTTGACATGATGATTTCAGTTTTCTTCCCTCAAAAATATGATCACAATTTAGGATTTTTTTCCCAAAAAAATACTTCTTAGGATTCCTACTAGTATTGTTTTTTGTCGCCAAGTAATGAACCTAAATTTCGAAAAAGAAAAAATGTTAAAGGGTATGGGGGTGAATTTTGGGGACATTTTAGAGTTTTTTTTGAGAGTGACCCAATCCTCTCCCTCCCCCCACCCCCAATTTTTGTGTTGTAGCTGAAATGGATATCATCCATATGATAAATCACTTAATTGTTTTTCTATAAATAGAACATGAAAGTGAAAACATCCTTCGAAAAATTTCAAAAAGAAATTTCTTTCAATAATTAGAAAAATATAAAACCAAAAATACATCTTTTTGACCATTTTCAAAAAATTGTCAACTAATTATATTATTAAAAAAAAACCCAACACCAATCCCAAAACACTCAATAGAGTTATCCATGAAGTAGTCCTACCTTGGAACCCTTGTTTCACATGTAAACCCTTGTTTCAGCCCGAACACTAAACCTAAATTTTGTAAGCATTTCAGACCCCAGTCAAGCTTGCAAAGATGAAAATAGTCAATATGAAACAAACCATCAAGTCAAAGGGAATGGCAAATATTTACTCAACAAGTAAGAGGTATCAGCCAAATAGTTGAATTGTTGAAGGGATGAGAAATTGAGGTGAAAACACATTCCTTAGTCCCTTTTGAGAAGTCACACTTGCAGTTTTTCTTGCATTTTTTTATATTTAATTATAAACATTTTTATTTTGTTTGAAATCTTGAAAAAGGACTCACATATGTGGTGCTAATAAAATTAACATTTCAAAAACACAAAACACATATCAAAATCTTAAATGCAATGAGAAATGGACTTTTAAATTTTGACAATAATTTCCATAACACCTTATAAAATTCATGAATATGGATTTTTTATGTTGTAATGTATTAATCCTATGTATTTGAGATATTGCATGATTGATGTTTAAGAAATTAAAATGCATTCCATGAGTGGAATATGAGTTTAGTTTATTGCTTTATGAACTTTTGAAGATCCCAAAAATCATAATTATTTAAAATAAAATTAAAGGGAAAAAAGATTACTTTTTGAACTATCTTCTAAAAACTTTTTAATTGCATTGTAACATCATGACTTGAAATTGGAAATGGAAAAAAGATGTTAATTTTAATTACATAAATAAATAATTAATATATTGGGAATAATTTCTCAAAAGGAATTTTGATCTATTGGAATTTATACACTTTAGTATGCTCTCACTCACTTGCTAAAGATTAAAAGCTCAAGTTGAGAATTGGTTGAATTGAAGAATTGTTGATTCAAGAACTACTTGAAGATGGAATTTGATTACAAGGGAATGTGATTTGGTTTTGATGCAATTTCAAATTTACAATTTCAATAATCAAATAAAATTTTATAAAAAAATGGGCAATTGCTTTCACTTGTTGTTCTTTTTCAATTTGCATCCTACCTTGAATTCATGGCTATTCATGGTTTGTTGTTTTCTATCATTTAGGGTTTATAGTTCATAGTTCATTTGAATGTTCAAGAATGGTTACTATTTCTGGTTGTGTAGGCTTTTCAAATGATAAATGTTTTGCTTAAGGTTCATTAGTTATTCCTATATTGAACCTTGAGGTGATTATTCCTTGCCATAAAGTGTTGCCAATTTTTTTGTCCACATGGAGCCATAGTTTAAGGTTTTATTTATGCATGTAGTTAATGAGAAGCTCCCAAAAACCATAACCCAACTTGCCATTGACATGCATTTGAATCCATTGTCCCTAATTCCATTTCTTCTTTTAACTTTTCAACATTGAAGCCCAACTTGTTTAAATATTCATTGTGATACCATGTTTAAGGTTGTAAGGTCATTGTTTGCTTTTGTGGCGAGTCTTTATGGATCTGCTTTATTTCAAAGTGCTACAAAAGTTACTACAAGATTTGTGGTCATAATTTACAGTTTTGTTTGTGCATGTAATCAAGAAGAAGCTCCTAAAAATCACAACCTAATGTGCCATTTAGAATGCACTTATGGTTTTGAATCTATTTTAATTTTGGAGTTCAATTTTGTTTTTGGGAACAAAGTTCAAGGATAAATAGAAGACATTGAAACATTTAATTTAAATGAAGGCCTATCACAAACTTGCCCCCTACAAGTTTTAGTGTTTTTACAACACCTAAATAGTGTGTTCAAGATTAAATGCTAACTAAATGTTGATAAAATCATTGATATAATGTTGTGATTGCATTGTAACACCTTATAATGATCAAACAATGTATTATAATGCCATGACAACACCATGTCAATAATTTATCAACATTTAATTAGCACCTTGAACACATTGTTTAAATGTTGTAAATGTATGAATGCATGGAGGGGGAAATTTTCTAATACTTATGCAATATTTCGATCATGATGTTGTTATTTATTTGGCAATGGGATTAGGGGATGATTTGGGGCCAATCTTTCATTCACTTCTAACAATTAATGCACCCTCTATTAAAAAAACATTGTTACCCCAAGCAACCTAGACTTGAAAATAAATGTTACATGGGAGGTATTAAAGATTCCCAATGTTCCATGCCTAGTTGGGAATATGTTGGTAAGTTAGTTGATTTATATTTTATAATTATGTATCTTTTTCAGGAATAAAATGCTAAGATTTGTAGTTATTATCCGAAATTGTACTTTCTGTGGAGCTATGGTGTAAGTGTACATAGACGAACTTTTACTCCATTGAGATGTCAAACTTTTGATTCTGTAAGATGAAACATAAAACCATGATTGAATTAGGAATCAATTCTGTGGGATATCAACACTCAAGGTTTAAACATGTCCACATGTTCTTCTATCATTTTTATTTATGATGGAGTTGGATTTCATTGATTTCATTCCTTGCTTTCCCAAAAGAAAAATTATCAATCAATCATGTGAAATGTGTTTACAAGTTGAGGTGCCATTTTTTAACAATGGAATCAATGATGACATATGGCAATTATTTCTTGAGCATGTTATCAACATGGTTTCCAAAGCCTTGGAACCAACTTATGGTTAGATCTTGTTGACATCATCATGAAGAGTTTAGATGCAAATTTATATAAGACATAACCCTTCAAGGATGGTTTGTTGAATCATTTGTTAAAATGAAATTGTTGTTGAATCAATTGAATGACCACACAAATTGTTAGATTGAAATTATGTTTAAAAAGAGAATGAAGTTTTTTTTAAATAGTTATAGGGAACTAGGGATTGAGTTGGGATTGACCCTACATTCCAAACCCTTCCATAATTTTGGTTTTTTGAGAAGTATGGTTGCATTGGAGTTTGAAAACGAAACATCTATCTTAAAATATAGACATCAATGTATTGTTATTTCTCTTTATCAATTGTATTGCAAGAGTTTGTGGTGCTTTAAATTTTTGGTTATACATAGGATAGAATTGTGAGGAAAATGCAAAAGCACCAGGAGGGTTTATAAGTGGTTGTAGTAGACGAGGGAAAGTGAGGGGTAGAAGTGTGTTGTTGAAAAGATAGTGGAGCGAAGTGTGGCAACAAGTGATAGTGCGAAAACTACAATGAATGTTGTGACTGGACCCACAACCTAGTTCTTCCATTTGCAAGTACGTACTTTGCTATTGCACTCTTGCATCATCTAGGCCTACCATTATTGGTGAGTTCCTGCCACAACATGAAATTACTTCTTTTAAAAAAATAGGTCTTTTTATTTTTATATTGGGGGGGGGGAGGGGGGGGGTGTTGCTTGAGCTTTTACTTTTTTGGGGTTTTGGGTGTAGTTTTTTATTTAATGGGGGGTGGGGGGGGAGGGGACTTACTTGAGCTTTTGTTTCCTAGGGGCTTTTGGTGTAGTTTTTGGAGGGCTTACTTGAGTTTTGTTTCTTAGGAGTTTTGGCTTAATTGTAGTTGTTTTAAATTTATTCATTCTTTAATGGTTCTTTCTTTGTGTCCCTTGTCGATACGAGATACCCCTTGTCCTCATTGTTCTAGCCTTTACATTCTAAGCGACCTCTTGAGGCATGTCAAAAGTGCCCACCCTGTTGCTAGCCTCATTTCCCAAGCTAGTTAGGCCATTTTTTCTTTGCACATGGTTTCCCTTCTTATGTTTCTCCTTGGTTTTATTCCTCTACTTCTTGGGGTTACCTTTGAGCTTAGTCCAGCTCCATATTGGGGTTGTTTGAGTTTCGCTTCGTGTGCCCTTGTTTGTTTTGTAGGATCCTTTGAACCATTTAAAACAAGGTTAGGCAGGTTTTTCGCTTACCCCTTGATTGAATTATTAGAGACTCGATAGATGAATTGGCATTGTTCTTTTTTTATCTTATTGCTTTGTTGGTGTTTGTGCTATATTCAAGGGGTCATTCAAGTCATCAAAAAGTTTTTGCTTGCCTCAAGAGGTTTATGGTGGGCAATTAGTCTTTTCTTTAGGACGAGTTTTCTTGTGCCTCAGGTGCACCCTATTCTTACCACTCAAGGGAATATTCTTTGACCATTTGTTTTCACCAACGTCTAACTTTACAGAGAGCCATTGAGTACTATTGCATGGCCAGAGCTTTCCAACCCATCACGCAAGCTACTCTTTTAGAAGACATCGTTGTTGCCTTGTGCTAGTTGCATCCCTTTTTTTCAAACCTCGTCCTTCCACCTATTTTTTATTATCAAATTGAATGCACATTTGTTCTAAATAGGATTTTTTTTGCTTAAGCTTTAACCACTACTCCTTTTTTTTTTCTTCAAGTAGGCTTTTTGGGATGGAATGTGAACATTTTTTAAGATGCTTCATACCAAAGGACCCATCTTCAAGGTTTTCAAAATTATTCCAAGCTGCTATTATTATTGATTATGGGGATATCCTTAGGTTGGTGGCCTTAGTGTTGGGGGCTAATAGATTGCTAGTAATGGCAAAGGACATTGGTGGTCTTTGTCCTATTGTAGCAGGCGAAATGTTTTTTCAACTTATTAGTCGTTCCATTATCCTACCCCATTAGTTTGAAGTATTGACCTTTGGAGATTGTGAGGCCATCCTTTTTAGCGTCCAAACCTCCTTTGACTTGCACCCATAGTAATGACATTCGTCATTTTGCACTTTAAAATTCGCGAATTTACATGGTAAAACACCTTGTCAAAACATTCGGCGCAAATGTTTATCGAATGTTCACCGGTTGATCTATAAAATTCGTTAAAATTCATGCTTCTTTGGGCTTCCATAACATTCCCGCACCAAGAATGTCACAACTATGCTTGCACCTTGAGTGGGCCATGATGTAGGTTGATGTTGAAAATGCTTTCAATAATGTTTCTTGAACTACTATTTTTAGAAAATTATGTGATGCTAAGGGGCCTTTGGCGAGCATTGTCCCTTCTACTAGGTTGTTTTATGGTACTCTTTATGTCAGGAGTTTCATTATGAACTATTCTTTACATGACCCAAGAGGACCAGGTTTTTGTTACTAATGTGGTGGTTATTGACTCGATGTGAAAGATAATGGCTTTTAGTGTCATTAGTCGACAAGCGGGTGCAGTTACAGAATTTAGTGCCATTGTTAAAATTCGCAAATATAGAAGGCTTCAACAGGGGCACCACTTTTATTTTGATGGCTAAGGAGGTGCATGGCGCACCTGGGCATGATATGGATAGTTTTATTAGGGAATGTATTCATCTTTTCCACAATAAACAATCGAAAGGTCATTTATCTTTGTTTTTTTGCATTTTTTCAAGCAATGTGGTAATATTGCTTTCCAGTGTGTTTTAGCTTTTGTTGTAGAAAAGAAGATTGTTTTGGCAAGTGATGCTTGTTTTAGACCTCCCATTATTATTAAATCTCACAATTTGCATGCTAACGACATTAGAAGGGCTATGGGTGAAATAACTTCCTACCATGAAAGACTAGCTCTTTCCCTCTTTTTGGGCCCTTCGGGCTATGCCTCTTTTGGCCATTTTTTGGCCTTCCCTTTTTTTCTCCCTTGGGATGGTTTTGACCATCGATCTTTTGTTGGCTTTTTGTTTCGTTATACATGAGCATATTGAAGCCTTGCTCAGATGTGAAATATCATGTAAATAGATGGAAACTAATAAGAATTTAGTACAAGATTTCTCTTTTTAAAAAGAAAACCACACATATTTAATAAGTGACATGGACATTATATTGGGCAATTGTTATGCAAAACAATAAAAAATTATTGATAACCTAATTGATTAGCCATTCAAACAAATTGATACCAGGCGAGTCTCAAAAATCTGTAAAAAATTGATTATTTGATACCCTGTGTGAAAATTTCAAATTAAATTTTTTTCAAATAACTGGCCAAATGGACAATGAAAGAATTAAACAACCAGCCAACACTATTAACTACTAACTACATGTTGAGCAAAAACTGTTCACAGTGCACATAGGAGCAAGAAACAAGGCATCACAACCACGCTGGCCCTGCCAATAGATAAGATGCTCTACATCTACCTACTGTGTCCACACTCTGAACACCAAAAAAATCGATTCCAATCTAAACAGTCTAAAGACTTTCACCAAAAAAACTCGTTCACGTAATGTGAAACCGGTTTTAATGAGGTAAAACTTCCAAAAGTTGGATCCAATGCAATAGTCGCTGCCCCCACCGGGGCAGGGCCCGATAAACCGGAGTGTCTCCTAAATTGTAATCCTCGCTTGATATGAGTCCAGATGACAGGAAAGTCAACAAAGCACTGAACATGTTCACACACCCAAAGTACTCAATCACTTCTGGGCTGCATCCCTGTATGTCATTAGAGTCCAGATGGGACAAATTATGGGACATCATGAGAAATAGGTAGTGGGCCCTCCACTTTTGGAAACCCAGCTCTGTGAATAACCCCCCAAGATTGTCATAAAAGGCAAGAAATTCCAAGAGTTGAAAACTCTTGCAAAGTAGCTTTAAGCCCAAAGACAAAGTACTCAGCTCGGAGTCAGCAGTACCATGTATTTTGTAAAAACTTGGATTTTGTAAAAATAGTGGCAACAGATGTAAAAACTAAAAACAAATGGTCAAAACTGCACTAGAAAACTAGAAACCTCCAAGTTTTTCCAAAAAAAATTATTCCCCCAGTGCTTTAAAAAAAAATCCCCAACAAATATAAGGGGAATATTAATTGTTAGTATGCATTATGTAATCTATGGAAATTTTGGAATCAAAACTCGGCCAATTTCCAAAAGCTTAAAAGATCATATACAAAAAGTGGAGACCAGTGTGTTTGCTTTGGTTTTCCCTGCAATTTTCTGATGTAGCATTGTTGGCAATCATTTTAAACAAAGATTAACTGTCACATTGTGAAAATTTTGTTGAAAACTGGCAAAGAAACTGCCCCAAAACTAAAAATTGTCTCAAACTGTGGCCAAATTTCTCCCAAAACAATTATTTTTTCTTGAAATTTTGGGGAATGGTTTCTAAGAAAACAGGAAAACCAGTGTGTGTGTGTGTGTGTGTGTGTTTTTTTTTCCCAGAAAATCTGATGTAACATTTGTTGGCAACAATATATAGCTTCATATTTGAACAAGATATAACATCATTTTGCAAAATGTTTGTAGAAAACTCTTGAAACCCTAGAAAATTCAGAAAATAAATTTATAATTAAGTGTCTAAATTTTTCCCTAGAAACGTTCTATTTTTCGAAAATTTGGTGAATGTTAAAAAGGAAAGAAAGGGAATTTCGATAGAATCTTCCTTAAAATTTGTTGATGTCGAAATTCTCCAAGATTTTTTCAGGAAAAAATAAATTGGTAAGTAGCACAAGTATTTTTTTTTGGGCAAATTTTTGCATTCTGGCTAATTGGTTTTGGAGAAAAAATTGGAAAAATCTGGTTTTCGAGTGTATTGAATTTCGACTAAATTAGACGAAATTCCATCTCCGGGATGATATCCGGGCGACTGTCCACCGGACTGAATCCTGATGGACGAATGAGTGAATTTCATGAAACGCGCCAAAGGTCAAATCCAGGCGAAGCGGCCGGGGGTGCGGGGACGGCCGGAGGACGGTGGCAAAGTGACGTACCGTCGAGCCGTAAATCCCGGAGTCGACAACTCTCGCGGATCATCGCAGCGAGCGCCGCCGTCGTCGCCGGTCGGTACTCGGTAGTACTTTGCTTGCCACGAACTCTTGTGTTGTTGAACTGTTTCTGGTAAAATGTGCCGCAGTTGAATTCTCACGAGACCTATTTCTTGCGAGATCAACAGCAATAACCCGGATCCATCTCTCAGGATTCCGAGAATTGTATTCATCCTGCCACCTGCTGATCGTTTTATTTGTTTATTCTCGATCAGGGATTCGCAGTGAGCAAGTGCTTGTTTTAGTCAAAACGGATGTATTTAATCTTAGTCAAATTGAGCGGGAGCTGATATTTGACGATTGCGTACTTGTATTTATTTATTTTTTAGGTGTCAGGGCAATGAGCTGCTTCAGCGCCCTTTACGGGCAAGTTCCAGTTTAGCAGCTGATTTTTTTGTATTAATTTATTCTCGTGCCAGCGCTGGACTAGCTTGTGTGGGGGTTTCGAAGTTGTAGTTGACAGTTTGAGCGAACTGTTTCAAACCATGATTTTTCTTGTCTCGTAATCGCGAGGAGAAACGAAGCTGGTGTTACATCCGGGTTTGTAATTTTCCAGCAGACTGAGAGAATTTCCTATGGAGCGGCAGAGGAGGCGATCATGGCGAGCTGGAAAGCGCTGTCGGTTGTATGGGAGGAGTTTGGAGGTTTCTCATCAAGACAGGCCACGACACGCCTCATGTATTCCTGGGCCAACATAAAAGTCGGGCACTAGGACTTTGTACTGCGTTGTAAAAGAGCCTTGCTAGATCACTGCAGAAGACATAGCCAGCTCTCCCTGAAGTTGGCTGCGACGGATGTATATAAGTATAGCTACGTCTTCTGATTGCGAAGACATCAGTTTTTGTGACTGTTCGGAGTTTCTCGACTTAGCATCTCATGTACATCCGCTCTCAAGCTGAGAAGTCGTTCATCAATTCACACGTTCTTTTGTGTAATATCTCTTTCCTTCCTGCAAGGACAATGCTGCCTGCTGTGTGACACTAGTGTTCTATTGTAGAACCCTCCAATTCGACTGAACACAATCAGTGCAATAGATCTCGCTACTACACGACTCAAGTGTTTCTTGGTATTTAGATTGGATCCCAGCTGCTTTGGTCCATTGAAGTATCGAAGTTCTACAAGAGACTGATCAGCGTTTTCCAATTCCCATCAGCAGCTGCCTGCAAAGTCGAGTACATATCAGTTCTTGCCTGGGTTGTACCTGCACAACGCACACAAATTAACTAGCTAGCTATGAAGTCATGGCAGGCGGTGTACAAGGCTGATGATATTCAAGCCTCAGGAAAAATCCTTCCGTCAGCTAGAGCTGAAGAAATGCAGCTACAGCAAGACGCCGGATTGACAGGCTACAAGAATATTTCCATCAACAGAAAACGCCTATCAATCTACAGTAATCTCGGTCCACACATCCACGGAGATGGTGGAAATTCAAACTACAGACCTCCTCCTCCTCCTCCTCCTCCACCTCCTCCTCGTCGGACAACGCAGGATCAGCAGCTGCTCATGCACTCGTTCGGAGTTCCCACCAACGGCGGACCATGGAATCTTTCTCGCACAAAAGCTGGAAGTGGGAGAAGCAGCAGCAGCTGGGGGCCATGATACCAGCAACGGATCAGATGGAGATGGTGGCAGCAGCAAGTGGACCAAGCACCCCGTCCGCTGGAACCGCCGCAGCAGCAAGTGGATCAAGTGGACACTGTAATTAAATTAGATCTGTAACATTAAATTCTAGAAAGTCTTACTTGAATAGCTCAGGTGATCAGGACCATGATGAGAATCCACGGAATACGATTTTAATTGCATTCTTTAGAGTATACTTAATTTCTCCAAACATGTAAGTAACTTTAGAAGCTGTAATTAAGCACAAATTTCCATTAAATTCATCAGATATTAAAATATATAACCACTGATCTACCAATTCCAGTTGAATATGGTACTGTAATTAAGTTGAGGTAGTAATAATAATAGCCATTGATTTATTCTTTCTCTGGAGCTGAAAGTCCAATTCTTGCTGTTGTGTGCTGCATTATTATATTGAGAAATTAGAACAGAGATTTTTTTTGGGTGGC
The DNA here is from genome assembly GCA_963920785.1 of Sphagnum contortum. Taxonomy (NCBI): domain Eukaryota; kingdom Viridiplantae; phylum Streptophyta; class Sphagnopsida; order Sphagnales; family Sphagnaceae; genus Sphagnum; species Sphagnum contortum. Next base: position 14,263,762 of record OY987288.1, read on the forward strand.
CAATTTTTGCTACTTCGTGAAACATGTTTTTCATGAAGAATTGAGTTTTTAGGTGTTAAATGAGGTTTTCCAGCAAAAGAATGCTACTTTTGCTCAATCAAGCTTCTTTTGAGAAAAGAAAAACAGGTGCATAGTGGTAGACACACAACTTGGGAAGCCTGGCAATAAAAATTGGAGAATAACTGTAACTAAAGTTCTTGTGTGGCTTGAAAGAATTTCGTGATCAGATTCTTGCTGAAGAATCATGGATTCAGTACCAGACAGTAAGAGAAATTAGAGTTGTTGTGGGTTCCATAGTTACAATTGCAAGTGACTCACATAGATGGAAAGGACAGACTAAACTAAAGAAGCTCCTAGAGGAGCACCACCCTCCACATTGAAAAGCTAGGGCCCCAGAGTTTTCTTTGCCGAATTTGTTATGTTGAGTAAATGGAGATCATCCATAAGAAGATGGAGCCATTTTTAGCTTATATATGAAAATTAATGAAGTAGAACATTTCAGGCATCCTTCTATATTTCTGACAACCATGTTTGAAAGGTGGACAATGTTGTCAGATTATTATTATTATTATTTTAAAATATGGTGAAAATAAACTCTACAATAATAATTTGGGCTCTTTCTCAAAAAACTTTTGCTGCAAGTGAAACACTTCACACAACAAAAAGCCATTGCTTGGGGGTGTTGTAATGAACAAATTAAGAACAAAAATGTGAGAAACAGGGTTTTTTTTTGGGTTGGATATCAACTTCCTACCAAGTTACTTAAGTTATTTTTACTTAACTTACTCTAGCTCTTTTCTAGGGTGGGGAATCAAGCGCAATGGTGTTAGACACCATAGTCTTGACCTCAAGTGTCACCTTCTCCAAAACAAGTTGTACAACCTCTTTATATATGTTTCAACTAGGCTATAACACAAGAACATGCTAACCAACATTATAATAAATCATGGTTGATTAAAAAATTAAACCAAAAATCAATCATTTTGACATTTGATCAATTCAACCACTTAGTCATACTGGACAAGTCAATTTGGATATTTGTAATTTGATTGATGATTTTTTTGACTAAGCATAGGATGATCTTTTTGACTAGTTAAATTAAACAAATAATTGAGCAATAAAAAAATTGATTAAAAAAAATAGTTCAATTTTAAAATATAAAAATCTATTAATAAATAATAATAAGTACTTACCCACCCACCATGGCCTCCTACCTACCTATCCTCCTACAACCTATACTATTCAATTCAAGATGGGAAATTAATGATTTTTATCTTATATGTTGACAACTTCTTGATCACTAGTCACCATCTTGAAAGAATTGAATGGCTTAAATGTCAATTGCAAAAGAGGTTTGAAATGACAAATCTAGGTGAAATGTCCCATTACCTTAAAATTGAATTTATTTACCTTGAAGAAGGAATTTTCATCACATGAAAGAATTACATAATTAGGATGTTGGAGTAGTTCAAATTGTCCAACTGTAATCCAAGTTTCACACCAATGGTAGAAAAAGATCAAATTACAAATAGGCATGGACTCTCCACTTGTTGATCCAACATTCTACAAGTAGATTGTAGGGAAGTTGTTGTACCTCACTAACACAAGACCACAAGATTGAACATAACATGTGTAGTGGGAGTAATTAATCACTTCATGACACAACCACATGTGCCACACCTTCAAGCAACAAAACACATATTATGGTATCTTCAAAGAATAATTGACATGGGAATACTATTCAAGAAGAAAAGACAAAATGAAGTTACAAGCTACACCAATGGTAACTAGGCTAGAGACACAAAAAGTCAAAGATCAATCGAGGGGTATGTCTTTCAACTTGGTGGTAATTTAGTAACTTGGTGTAATAAAAAACAACAAATTGTTGGATGCAAGCAGGCTAATTGGAACCATTAGTGCCCCCTGAAGTGATCGCTTTTTGGGAATAGTCTTGAAATAGTTTTAGAAAAAATCTTCAAAATAGTCTTTAATTTTATTTTATTTTAAATTTGAATTATTTTGTCAAGTTTTTTGTTAAATTATTTCCAAAAATATGTCATTTTCAAAGTTTTCCAAATCCATTTTCAAATCTTTTTATTGCTTTAAAACAGGGGTTACAAAAACATTTACATTACTTTTGAAGGTCCAAATGTTAATAAAATAATTTCATATTTTGAAATTTTATAGAATAAGATATTAGATTTGATAATGTGTGAAATTTTTACTTATTTTGAATTTTAAATACTTAAAAAAATTTGGTGAAAAAAACAAAATTAAGTAGTGGTTACGATTACTTTTGGCTCCATTAGCATAATTGCACCCTATTGCTTTTTCATCCATCGAAGTGGAGTCTAGGGCTTTCATAAAAGGGACCAAGGAATCTCTTTGGCTAAAAGGTCTACTTTTGGATCTTGGAGTTCTAAGAGTTGAACACATAAAACTTTAGTGTGACAACCTAAACAACATCAAAATAGTACGAAATCTAATGTTTCATGCTAAGACAAAACATATTGAGGCACAACTTCACTTTATTATAAAGAAAATATAATCCAAATAAGAAATGTAGATTTAACTCATGTAACATTTTAACTAAGGCTCTCAAAAGGGTCAAATTCCAACGGTTGTGAAATAACTTGGCATTGTATTTCTTAATAACTTTTTTAAAATACTAGGATAGATTGAAAGTAGTATATTTAGTTTAATGTTTATTAGAGATCTTTTAGTGTTTAATGCATAATCATTGTGGTAGTTAGACATCCATGTGGTTGTTAGCACATTTACCTTATTAGTTTAACACGTATTAATTTATCTAGTGTCTTACCCTTGTTGAACCAACTTATATAAGGCAATGCACCTACCTTGTTTTCTATTCAATCCTAACCACTTTACAACAAAATAAAATCCTTTAAGTTTTTTCTATTTTTCTTTGTTTTCCCTTCTTCTTCTTGTTTTTTTTTTTGGCTTCATCTCTTATTTCACAAATCAAAACAAAAGTAGAAAAACAAGGAAGGGGTGAATGTGTATTTGGCATGGCTTGCAATTGCACAATGAAACTAAATGATGGTGCAACAAATGATGTCAATATGTGCAATGATGTGACTATAGTTGGACCATGGTGCAATAGGTGTTGGTGGGCAAGCTTGATGATGGTGAATGATCAAGGAATCCAAGGCTTGCAAACCAAATTCCTTGTAATGCTACTTTGTTTCTAACAAAAAGCAAAATAAAATAAAATACTAAGCAAATGCACAAGTGTTTTATAAATTTTATAAAAAAGAAGTAGCATGCAATGACACATTTGTTTCAAGAGAAAGAAAAACTCAAAAGATCCAAATTTTTTTTTCTTCCTCCTCCTCTGATTTCTTTTCTTACTTTTTTTTCTTTGATTTTTTTCTTCCTCTTTTAATATTTCCCCCTTCTTATCTTCTTCTTCTTCTTTCACAATTTTCTTCCCTCTTTTTTTAATCCTTTTTTCACGAACAAAAAACATCAAATCTTAAAAGGAATGTTTGTCATTCTAGGTGATGGTAGCAAATAAATATGGCAACAATTGAAGATGACAACTTGCAAAACAAAAAAAGGGAGGTACAAAGGAAAAAATGGAAGAACGAGGAAGAAAAAGAGAATAAAACCAAGTCTAAGAAGAGATGTAAAAGGAAGGTGCAGCTAGTTTGGTTAATAAGAAAATTAAGGTTAGTGGGTTAGTAGGTAGGAAGGATTCAAGATAGGGGCTAGGGTAAATTGATTTGCCCATTGGATTAAATTAGAGTCCTTGAGTCCAAAGCTATAATTTTTGGGACTAATATGGTTATTGAAATGGTTTTTTGGGTTTTTATTAGTGTTGGGCAGTTCTTTTTTTTTTGTGAAAGATGTTGGTTTTGATTTTTGGGGTAGATTTTGAAAATCACCTTGGTTTTTAAAAATAAAAAAATTTCCCATTCTAAAAATCTCCTTGATTTTTTAAATTTAGAAAAAAATCTAGTTGGGTGGTTGGTGAGTCTCATAGAATTCTGAACCATTAGTTTTCAAAGGTGGTTCTCATAAATCAGTTCTCATAAATCAAGGTTTTTTATTTTCTATATTATATATATATATATATATAGGGTTTGTTTTGTGTTTTTTTAACTCATAATCATAGTAATGATGAATTAAATCAATAAATAAATTATTGAAAATAATTTGTTTTAATATAAAGAGTTCATGTCTATAATTTTATCCCTTTCAAACTCCCTTTCAAATTCCTCTAACTCCTTTACAATTTCATTCTTTTCTATGAACTTCACCAAGGTTGATGGCATATTACATCCAACCTTATGATCATTGGGCCAATTTTGATTAATAAAAATTAATTTATCTAAAGTTTTAGATTGTAACAGATATCTCATAAGGCATGCCAAGATTCCAAGAAGAGAAAAAATGTGTTTAGTTTCAATTTGGGAACCTCCAATTTCTAATATTTGCTTTGCAAGAAAGCCAATTACATAGAATTTAGACTCATGTTTCTCCCACCATTGGGGAGGATTTTTTTATATGTTTCACATCCACATAAAACCTTCTAAAATCCAACAACTCCCTTGTTACAATTTCCTTTACAGTTTTAAAATTGTTGCTAGTCATTTAGAAAATATTTAGTCCTAATCAACATCTTAATCTACAAAACTAAAAGCAACATCTTCAATAGGATGTAAGTGATTGTATGAATTAACCAACATGGAATATAATGTTTTCCTATCATACTATTCCCCAATAGACATTCCTTGTTTTTTACCAACATAATATGAAGAAACAAGATGAAGGCTTTTGAACCTAGGGTCAAACATCAAGGACAACATGTTATATGCTTTCTTCTTTTCATATGTCCTCAAAAACGAAAGGAAAGAATCTAAAACCACAAACACTTAGGTAGATGCAAAGTAAAGTGGCTCACAACCTTGACGATAAAAAATCACCCATACTCCATATTTGATAGGTTTTGACTGGGTCAAGGACTAACCAAAATAAAAACCCCTTCATTTTGATGTTATTTTTCAAAAATAAATGCATACCCTATTGGAAGCCCCTATTCTATGCTTCTTTGAAAGAAACTAGCTTGAGAAACCCTAGTTTGAAGTAGCTATGGACTTTATGAATTTTAAGGACTTTCATGTTATTTTAAAGTCCATTTCAAAAAAATTATAAATCATATGATGTCAATCTTTTAGACTTGTCACTTGTGTTTTTAAAAGAAAGATTCTTCATATTCCAATTCCTTAAATAACATATTAAGAATATTTCAATCGTTTCAAAGTCCATATACAACTATTGTTAGTTGGCAAGTCCAAAACATCAACTTCCAAAGTCCATAATGTTTTTACCTTAATGGGTCCATTCACGATTCGGGTACCAAAAAGGAATCTCTAATTGTAAATGGATTACAAAAGAAAACTTTGGATTATTTTTTATATTACAATATTATTGTTGTAATGGATTATTACATGCCAATAAATAAAATTATTTCTTCTTAAATTAGTAAAATCATTTAAAAATAAATTGGATACTATGTAAATGTCATTTTGAGTCTTGTAAACCAAAGTAATCAAGTGTATAAAATACATTTTTTTCAAAGGAATAAAAAAAAGTGCATAAAGTCATACAATTGATTTATAACTTTTTGTACAACAAAAACTTTCCCCCTTCTATGAAAATACATGTTCATTGGATGAACTTGATGAAAAACCAAATGAAACAAAAATTTGAAAATTTTGAAATTTTGAAAGAAAGGGTTGCAAGGTAGAGGACTCATTTTTAAAACCGTTTGATAAAGAATTATGTTCAATGGGTTCAAAATGTTTAACTTTAGATGTTTAGGTCGCATATGCAAGAAATAATCTTGCCAAAAAAATGTTTGGTTGTCCATTGAAACTCATTCTGGGATTTTTTAGGATTTTCTACATTTTTGGCATTAAACCAAAATATTCATACATAATTATGTATGAATGTGAAAATCACCATTAACACATGAATTATCTTATATTGGACTATTCAATTTTTCTCACTTAAGTTTCTTTCATGTAAATGTTATTTGTAAAAAGTAGTTATAAGAAGTTTTTAAGTTCTTTTTTCCATTTTTGGTACCCCAATTGTGAATAGATCCTAATGAATTATGCACAATAATTTATATCTTCATTTTTATAATTAAGTTGACAATTTGAACCCAAGTCCTTAAGATCAAATTGAAATATATGTGCATAATAATGAAGCTTCTAATCATAATGCCCTTGTAGAATTTACCTTGTGAAATAAAAAGTGAGCCACTTTACCTTGCATCTAACCACTTCTAATTTAATATTAAAAACAAGAGTTGCTAACTTTAAAGAGAGCCCAATGTCATCATCCATGAAGGATTCCAAAGGTTTCAAATGCATTTCATCCCTAGCTTTAGATAATATGGTGATGGAAAAATTCAAGGCATTTAATAATAACCAATGTCTAGCAAATTGGTTCAAGACGCAAGGAGATTCAATAGGGCTCAAAAAATCAACTATTGTTTAACAAATGAACCATGTAATAGGAGGAATAACACATTAAACATTGAACATTAATGTGCATGTTGTAACAAATGATAATAACTATGAAAAAAAAGATTTAAAAAATAATATTACCCTTCTTGCAAACTTGCAAAAACAGTGAGATAATTAATAAAAATTCTAGGAAAAAATATTTACTCAAACATACAAAGTATTCAATATAAGTTTTCATCCATTCTTGTCTCCCCTTTCCAAATTTCTTTGCCCACATTACACAATTTTGGATATCAAACTACGTAGACTTGATTGAGACAACCTTAAGATTTTTGCATACCCTTTCTTCAACAATAGCATATTAACAGGTTTTGAAAAATGAATGACCAAAACAAGTGCCATTGAAACTTTCTTCCAACCCAAAAACCTCACAATTAACAACAAATTTGAGATCTGTGGTCATAGAATTTATGACTCACTCCCAACTTTTTGAAGGACTCAAATGGAAGTCTAAGTAAAAAAACAACGGAAGAAAGAGGAATCTGGGCACGTTCCATGGCTCACAACACTTTGAGGGGTAGAGGGGCGTGCTAGAGCTTCGGGATGGGACTAGGAAGAGTTGACAAGCTTCATTCATTCACACGAGCTTACACAAAACCCACATAAGGTGGTTAGTGCATAGTTGGAACGCTTTTGATGCTAAGACGAGCCACGGGCAACATGGACACACAAAGACTCACCACGGCCCGGACTTGGGGGAAGCCACCACCTTCCCCCTTATATATACTCTGTGGCTAGCCATAGAGCCCACATCCAAATGGCTTTTTGTCCTAGGACTCCCAAGTGGGATTCCTGAAATCGCCCAAGTTGGGTCTCTCGCAACTTTGGAGCCCCATAACTTTGCAAGTACACCTTCGATCGAGATGCGGTCTAAAACAAAGTTGTAGTTTTCGTCTAAAGCTTTTCAACAGTATGTCGTACGCCCTTTGCAGACAAGTAAATCGAGTCGATTCCTGACTTTTTGGTTGTCAGTTTGACTCTTGGCCCTTCTTTTGGCCATAACTTGTGTTTTAGATGTCTAAATGAGCAATGGGAGCCCATTGTAAACATCTTTGTTCCAATAGCTTTCCAATGATATAAAGAACGTCAAAAGCCATTGAGTTTTGACCCCTGAAATCATTCTCTGAATATTCGGGAATCCATCAGGACTCCATCTCCCAAAGTGGGAGTTGTCTTGGGAATGTGAGGGTTCACTCCCTCACATTTTCCTACACTCTTGGGGGCATGTGATGTGACTCCCGGGCTTTTTTTTGGCCCACAACCTTGCAACCCCTCTTGCCTTGGTCGTGAGCCCAAGGCTAGGGTTGCGATAGTTTAAGTTTGTCCCTTCATTTTTACATAAGCAATGATCTTCTTGCTTAACCCCATAAGAATCCAATAGCTCCCTCAAATTTCTAACTAAGGCTTGATTTATTATTTCTGTTGTTTCAAAGAGACCAATTGTCACCTTCTTGGGTTGCTAATTTTCATTTAGAAAGTTACTGATCAAGTCAAAAATGTCATAAGCACCTTTTGACATTGAAAAATCAAAACATATAATAGTTGACATACATCAAGAAAGTTCTTGTAAAACATAAACATCTTTTGTTGTTTGAACCAATGTGGCAAAATCTCCCATGGAAACATTTTTCTAGATCCTTAAAGCCAATGTGAGGATTCAATTGCAAAGCAAATCACTTCAACCATAGACTTTCCAAAAAATGTACAAACAAATGACTCTTAACAATCAACAAGGCTAGATTTTCAAAAAAATGTTTCTATTACACTTCATCCTTCTTGTAAGGAAATTTTGCAAAGAAAATTCAGAAATTTCAAATGAAGATACATTTTGCCTCCTTTTAATTGGTTGTCTTTCACCTTGACTTCTCACTAAACTATTCACTCTTTCATCAAGTTTTTTTGCAAACAAACCATGTTCTACATCCACATGTTTTTTCAAAGTTGATATCCCAATAGTCTTTTAATATGAAATTGGTCCCTTCCTTAGTTTTATTTTGGATTATGTAGCACAAGTGTTTTGTAGCACAAATGACATTTCATGACTTGAGGAGTTTTGCCATCTATAGGTTTATTATCATTGACCACATTGAAAGGCCAACATATGGCATGTCTACCTCTAGGCTTCTAGAACAATCTTTGAGCATGCAATTTCAAATGCTGAATTTCAATTTTTATTATGGGTATATCATCCATCAATTCTTCACTTTGAAATAGTTCAGTCTCAATTTCCTTTCTAGTATTTTTACTTGCACTTGATTGTTCCATTAAAAATAATGTAAAAAGTAGTAGCAAGCAATGCAAATTTTCAACTTCCATCAACCAAATTCTAAAATATTACAAGTTATTTCCTTCAAATCAAAAGGTTTTGTAAAAAATTTAGATTTTTGTTTCCAAATTATTAAATTAATGAACAAAAGGGTAGAGGTAAAAAGAGTAATCAAGAGTGAAGGGAGAGAACATTTACAAAGATAACAATAACTCATTTCTAGACCTAATGCAAAGAATAAAATCTAAATGGAAACTATTATTGTCCCCTCAAATGAACACAAATTTCCTTCTAACAATCAAGGCTAACTTGCAAATAAATAAATGAAATGCTAAAAATAAGTTTAAATAGATTAATTAAATAAACTATTTACAAAACTAAAAATCAAATACAAAGGAATGTTAGAATAAAAGAATAAGATCAAACCAAAAAGAAAGATAACTTAATGGATTAATTCTAATTAAGAAATAATTAAAAAAATAGAAGTTATAAGTTTTAGAGACAATTTCTTATTTTCTTTCCCTTTCCTTGAAAATTGAAACAAAAATTAATTGTATCATATTGTACAAAAATTTGAGAAAGTGAAATTAAAAATAAAAAAACTTTAAATTGATCAAATTAAAAAAAAAACTTACTTTGCTTGGTGGTTTTTGTTTGCCGCTTGTAGCTCCAAAGAAATAGAACTTACAAGGTTTAGAGACAGTTTATTGTCTTCTTTCCCTTTCCTACAAAATCAGAACAAAAGTAATGGTAAGGTAAAGAGGATAGTCATAGTACATTTAAGGTAGGGTTTTTGGCCACTTTTGCAACAAGACCCCATTGTTTATGGTGTCCAAAAAATAGATGGAGCCCTCCTCTTTGTGCATCCATTGCAATAAAAATAGACAAAAGTGGACCAGAGGTGAGAAAGTTATGGCCCCTCAAAGTAAGGGGGGTTGTTTTTACAAAAACATTTGATTGAACAACTCATAACCTATTTTTGAACCCCTCAAATAATTCCTAAATATTACTCTGTTGCATTTCAAAGATGATTTGTAAAGCTTGAAAAGGCGCTCCTATAACATTCTAAATCACTCAAAATGGAGAAGAACTGAGAAAAATGTCCCAAAATATTGCCAAAGATAGGTAGGATCAATAAATAGGAAGAAAGGAAAAAGAAGAAAAGGGAAAAAAAAAAAGAGGAGTTTTTTTTTCCCCTACTAAACTAACTCATAACAAGTTTTTGCCAACTGTTGCATTGGTGAGTGTTGGTTCACTCTGGCCCCTAAATTGGACACCCAAGTTGGTTAGGAGTTAAAACTAGTGTTGTTGGATTCTGACTTTTCAAGAGAACATTTCGTCTTGGTTCCAACATTGTTTTAAAATGTGAAAGAACCTTTGTTTTGGTTCAAGGATTTTCTTTAATTTGATAAAACATTCACTCTGGTTTTTGGCATGGTTTGTCACATTTCAAGAGTCCCAATTTTGCAAAAACAAATTCCCAGGAGGTTGATTCCAAACCAAATCTAGTTTCACCTACCTATGCAAAATCCAAAATTGATATTTTTCTACTTAGTAGTTGTATGACTAATAAAAAAATGACCACCGATATAAATTACACACCTAAACCCAAAAACTAAACTCTCATACATGAGACGCATTCCAAAAGTAATAGCCACATGCCTAATGCCAGCCCCCAACCCCTCCCCCAAGTTTATTATTAAAAAAAGGTCTACATTTTTTCTTGTGGAGAATTTTCACCATGTTGCAAAAAAAAGGGTCCAGTGATACGGAGAAAGTCTATTGTGAAAAAGTTCCAAAACTTTCACCAAATTTCTAGGAAGAAAGGGGACCTTTTCTCTCTCTCTCTCTCTCTTGGATAGTGACTCTTGTGCTTTGCCTAAGAATGATCCCGATGTGATGAGGGTCTTCTTAAGAGCTACGGGAGATCGCCACTGGACACTGCTAGACCAGGTGGTTGGTGAGATGACCATTGTGTAAATGAGCGGCCCATCTGTCAGAGGAGCTTGTTAGGTGCTTCGAGACAAGCTAGGAGGGCAAAGGAGGGACTGGGACTTGCTTTCTCTGTTGTTGTCAGGGGCAAAATCCTCCCTCTACAACCTATTCTCTACTCTGTCTGTTTGCAAGGGTCTTATGGACTTTCTCTGAGGAAGCGGGGGTTCCTGAAGCTCTGAGCAACCTGGTTTTGGAGGACACCTGGGGGAGCTGGGGTGTTAGGGTTTGCTTGCCTGTTTTCTCAGGGAGCTAGGAGGGTATGCGAGAGGAGATGGTTACTGCCGCGGCCTCTGAACGCTGTGTGCGACAACAAGGTTCCTGAATCCTGATCACTGAGCCGTGTAGGTCTGAGGAGAACAGCCACAGCAACAGCTGTACATGCAGCAACCGCGGCAACAGCAGCACTCGCGACAGCGGTTTTTTTTTTTTTCGATTCTGCCCCGTCACAACTTTTTTTTTTTCGATGGAGAAAATGAGTTGGGCTGCAGATTTAGAAGCCCAACAGATCTCTAAGCTAAATGAGCATTTTCTTGTAGCTGATAGAATCCGGAAGGCTGGACATAGTGCGCGACAAGGCAACAGTTGGTTGAAAAACAAGTTGTTGAACCCTAGCGATGACGGTACTCCAGCCCCTTCGTTTCCGATCAGCTCAGAAGAAAGCGCTCTAACCACGCGATCTGTTGGCTCGCAAGCACCAAACGATCGTGTAACTCGATCCGGGACATGCATTCTTTCATTGGAAAGTTCGTCTCTGAAAAATCCAGATTCTGGAAGTATAGCGCCGGTGGTCTTGGTGACCATTAGAGGTTCAGCGTGGCAACCGCTCTCCGCAAAGATTGACGAAGCAGCTCGATCAGGGAGTAAAGGTAGTCACAATGATGAGAACATCCATTGACCGTCACAATCGCACAATCCTCTTCTCATGCCAACACAAGGGGTGGTGGAAGCAACTGAGACTCCAAATCCAGCCCATTTCATTCAGGTACCTCCCCTCACCTCTTCCCCCACATGCATAGCAGATCTTTCAGCTATAAGCATTGGACCAGGATTTGGTCTTGGGGACGTGGACGCGATTGCAACAAGGCAGGTGGCCCAAGACCACTCAGCCGCCAAAGCTAAAGCGTCAAGTTCAAAGCTCACGCAAAGAAGGCAACTAACAACTCCAGAATCAGCCCCATCCACCCCCCCTCTGATCGCGCCTACAGGTAACAAGACAAGATCCATTCCGCCATCAGGTGAAGAATCCCAAGGATTATCGCCAATAGACTATGAATTAGAGCTAGAGGTGGATTTTCCACCGGAAATGGTGTTAGAAATGCAAAAAGGTGTTGTCCGCAAAGCACGAAGAATGGTGATCAGAAGAGCTCTGGGTGGTAGACCCATGATCAAAGCACTTTAAGATTGCCTCAAACTACATTTGCTCGCATCATACACATTAGTCGCTTTGTTAACAAGGGGCTTCTTTGAGGTTCTTTTCACGGATGAAGAAGGAGCTAAGTTTGCCAGGAAAATAGCAGTGGTGGAATGGAGTGGTCTACACCTTTCCTTCTCTCGGTACATCCCAAACTTTGACGCTAGTGTACAAGGGGCTGAGACCTTACTCTCACACACAATAAAGGTCCAATTCCCAAATCTTCATGAACAATTCAGAAATACAAAAGCTCTCACTATCATGGCCAGCAAAATTGGAGAAGTTCTAGAAATAGAACCAGAGGATTCATACATAAAAAGACCCGCCGGCCCCATGATCATAATGGAAACCCATGACATCAACAAACTTGCTGGATACATTCGTATCCCCTCCATGGCAGAAGGGGCAACCGCGAAGGATACTACACTACAAAGAATTCTATACTCGGGCCTCCCAAATCAATGTCGGAAATGTCGCCGTTTTGGGCATTTTGCTCGAACCTGCACAATGACCAAAATCCCAATTTGGAACGGAAATGCTCCCGCAAGCACTCCCCAAACATGGAGTGAAACGGTAGCACGGGGCCCTACTGATACATCTACCACCCAATCCACCACCCACTCTCACAAAAATGAGAGTAGACAAGGGAATTGGAGCAAGCAATCAACTAGGGAATCTGGACCACCTTCTCAAACAGAAGGGGCTCAAAAAGACAAAATGTTCCCACTAAAATCGGAAAAAACCAGGGAATGGGGGAGTTGTCAGCCTCACTAACTCACCAGATAGAGTGTAACCTCAACGTGAACCCTTCAAAAATCACGACTCTGGTGGAGGGCACGGATGGGAGTAACACCTCCAAGGCTAAATTAAGTTTCAATCTTTCGGGGGAGAAGAATGATTCAGCGCAAGGAAAATGGGCTGACCTAAATCCTTTTAAAGTTTTAAACGGGGAAAACGAGCGTTCCGATTTTCTTAAGAAAATCCCGGAAGAGCTAGAGGGTGGATGGACATTCCAGGGGAAAAAAAAGAATAAGGTAAGGATAGACACAATACGCCCGGAGAGCAACCAATCTCCTCACCCTTCCACAAGAGCAAACATAGCCCCAAGGGGGAAAAGAGGTCAGACCTATTCAGAACTCCATCCATCCTTCTTTACCTCCTTAGGAATCCTTTTCCCAACCAATGCGGATGTTTACAGAGTTCGAGTCTGGCCAATACTCACAAGAGAAAAAGGCCCCCAAAAGGAGGTAATAATACATTCCAAAAACCAAGCTCTCCCCAACCTTCCAATTGGCATCAGAATCACAGGGGACGGGAGAGAGGACTAGTCCTCCAAACCGGCCATGGACGAACTGATCCAACACATAGCAATCGGGCTAGAAGAGAATGTTCTGAGACACAAACTCCTGCTGAAGGACCAACTCAGCCTCGAATGGAGCTGGTAAGAGGAGCCAAACAGGGGCGGATATGAATGTACCATTCTTGCACACATCCCCACCGGCTCCAATCCCGTCAGCATATAGAACAAAAAACACTTACATTGGAAAGCTCTCAAATCAATCTCAAGCATGAATAACGAGATAGAATTTGTTGCCCCAGCTCACAGCCTTCTTCTAAAGCAGGGAGTGGGCGAGGCAGAATGCCAAGTTCACAAAACCAAGGTCATCAACCACCATACCTCACCCCAAGCGACTCAGAAGAAATGTTTCATCCCACTAGATCTGGGGCATTCTCAGACTCCCAATGTGGTCATACATAACACCACCACTATCACCAACTCGCAAGAGCTCGAATGGGAACAAAACGAAGATAGCTCTCGGAGGAGCCTCCTACCACAGGGATCGATCGGCATTCAAGCCGCCCCGGACCAGCCATCTCATGAATAAGAGGCCCCTTACGGTAGCCTCCTTAAATGTGAGGGGCTTAGGGAAGAACTCCTCCAAGCAAAAAGAAATCCGCTCCTGGATTTCCTCCCTGGTTCCCACCCCTCAAATACTGATTTTACAAGAACATCACCTGGGGGAAATAGACTGCTCCAACTCCACAAAAGGGATCCAATTCTGGAATGGCACTTCTTTTTGGAACTATGGCTTACCAATGGGGCGCTCACAGCGAATGAGCGCGGGCATTTCCATTCTCGTTGACAGATCCCTTGCCCCCCTCATCAGTGCCAATGGCATTCTTTTAGAAGGCAGGGCACAGTTCATTACCCTTCACATCTTGGGTACTGGTACCTTGACAATCATCAAGGTTTATGCTTCATGTTCCTCAAATGAGAGAGCGTCGATGTCGCAACCCTAGCTTTGGGCTCGTGACCAAGGCAAGGGGTTGCAAGGTTGCGGGAGTCAAGAGGAACGAAGTTCGGGAGTGAAAAGGAAGGAAGCCCAGGAACAAAGGCAAAGGCATTGGAAGGGTGCGGGCTAAGAGGAAGCCCGGGAGTCATCACATACTCCCGGGAGTCTAAGGAAGTGTGAGGGAGTGTGAGGGAGTGACCACTCACACTCCCAAGGCAACTCCCATTTTGGGAGAGGGAGTCCCGGTGGACTCCCGAAACTTCAGAGTGCGAGTTGAAGGGTAAAATCTCAATGGATTGTTGCGCTCTTAGTACCTTGGAAAGCTCTTGAAACGTAGATGTCTAAAATGGGCTCGCATTGCTCATTTGGACATCTCAAACACAAGTTATGGGCAAAAGAAGGGCCGGGAGTCAAACTGGCAGTTTGACTCCCGACCACTAAAAGTCGGGAATCGACCTCTTCCCGACATCCGATTTGAGAGTGCGACACGGCGTTGGAAAGCTCTCGACGAGGGCTACAACTTTGCTCTAGACCGCATCGCGATCGGACTCTGTAGTCGGGAGATATCGGCGTCCAAAGTCCCGGGACTCCAACCCAGGACAATTTCGGGACTCCCACGCGGGAGTCTCGGGAAAAATAGCCATTTGATGCCACCTCCGTGGAGAGCTGCAGAGTATATTATAAGGGGGAAGGTGGTGGCTTCCCCCAAGTCCGGGCCGTGGTGAGTCTTGTGTGTCCGTGTTGCCCGTGGCTCGTCCTAACACCAAAGGTGCTCTAACTATGCACTAACCACTTTGTGTGGGTTGTGTGCAGGCCCGTGTGAGTGAATAAGCTTGTCAATTCTTCCTAGTCCCATCCCGGAGCTCCAACACACCCCTCTACCCCCCCAAGTGTTGTGAGCTAAGGAGCGGTTCCAAGTTCCAACTCCTTCCGCATTGCCGCATACTTGGACCTTCAAGTGGGTCTACAAGGAACTTGGGAGTGCGTCAGTCGATGTGGAAACGGTTGAGTGAAGCGAATCTAGTTGCTGATCACTTCATTCTAGGTGGTGACTTCAACCACTGGGAAGAAACTCAGCGAGGAGGGGTGGCTAGCAAGCGTCGGATGCATAGAAGGGAGGCGGCTGCATGGCACCACCTAACCTTCCAATATGGTTTAATGGACGCATGGTTGCTTGATAGTTTTCGAAAAATGTCCGCCAAGGAATTCACCTTCGACAATGGAAGATCCGACGCACACTCGGCGATCTCACGCATAGAGAAGTTCCTCATTTCCCAGGACTTGGATTCAAGAGGCGGGAGAATTGAGGCGGCTGCTTCGATCCGAAAATTCTCTGACCACTCTCCTTTAGTCCTATCCATATGGGGTCAACCTGACATACCTGACAAACTGTCTCATTATTTTGATTCTTCCCTACTCAAAGATGAAAAAGGGAGAGCTGAAATGCTGCAAGCCTGGGAAGGGAAGCTGCCCAAGCCTTTAAACGACTCAGAGTGGGCCCTTTGGTTGGAGGCTGCCACCAGAAGAGTATTGGCATGCAACACAAGATTAGCAAAGGAAAGGCGCCGCCTGAGAGGGGCGCAAGTCAGAGTGCACGTAAAGAAAATTCAGCTGGCTGAGGAGCAGCTCCAACGGGACCCAACTAATGAACAAGTGCGGGACATCTTGTCCGAATCGCAAGGAAAGTTGGCTGAGGTTTTCCAAGCCTCAATTGAGCGCAATAGTCACCTCTCAGCGGCCAAATGGTTCAGGTATGGGGACACATGCTCCAAAACTTTCTTTGATTTCCATCGAATCAGAAAGAAAAAGGCACTCCTGAAGGAGTTAGAGGTTGATGGAGGGACAATTCCTGACCAGAAAGACCTTTCTCATTACATCACAAGATTTTATGCCAACCTCTATGAGTCAGAGACACACGCCCCGGGCACCTCTGAGGCACAAGAGAGATGTTGGGAGAAGGTCCCCACTCGGGTCACGGAGGCCATGAATGCCAACATGACCCGATCCTTATCCCTAGTAGAAATCATGGAAGCCATCACCTTGCTTCCCAAAGGCAAGGCTCCAGGGCACGATGGAATACCAACAGAATTCTTTCAAGAATATGTGGATGAGGTGGCCCCCACGCTATTACTAGCCTTCAAGGCCATGTTAGCACAAGGATTGACCTCGGAATACATTAACAAGGGCATGATCACCCTGATTCCAAAGTTAGGGGATCACTCAAAACTGGGGAATTGGTGCCCAATCACACTTTTGGGAAGCATATACAAGATCCTTGCCAAAACTTTAGCTAGAAGAATTCAAGAATTCCTTCCTTTCGTGATCAGACCAAACCAAACCAGTTTCGTAGAAGGAAGAAACATTCTAGACAATAACTTCCTGGCTCAGGAGGCTCTGGTCTGGGCACCAGAGAGCGGCCAGGACCTTGTCCTCCTACTCTTCGATTTTGAAAAAGCATTTGACAGGATTGAATGGGATTTCCTATTCCCAACCTTGTCCAAACTAGGTTTCTACCCCACCTGGATTCAATGGATCTCATCCCTTTACTGGCTCGCATCCTCATCAGTTAAAGTAATCGGGAAATCTGGAAAGGATTTCAGACTCGCTAGGTCAGTCAGACAAGGATGTCCACTAGCTCCATACCTGTTCATTCTAGCTATGGATGTTGTGGGCCATATGCTAGATGACCCAAAGCATGAAATAGAAGGGTTACACCTCCCCAAAGGGGGATGCTTCCAGGATCAAACTTTCGCAGATGACACCGCACTTTACCTCAAAGGCTCCCTGAGTAACTTAAGCAAAGCTCGGGCGGTCCTCGATCTATTCTGTCTTGCCTCTGGGGCAAAAATCAATTGGAGAAAATCCGCGGCCATTTGGGCAAGCAAGGATAAAAAGGAATGGGAATGGGGACAAGAAGTTGGGCTGAAATGGATCCCCGAGGGTCAAGGGGTTAGATACTTAGGCATACAAATAGGCTTCCGATTACCCATCGAGGCCAATTTTGAAAAACTCATGCTCACCCTAAAAGGGAAGATGATCGCTTGGGGCAAGTGCAACCTCTCTCTTGCCAGCAGAATTTTGGTTGCCAATCAAGTATTGCTCTCCTCAATGTGGTATCTGGCAGCCTGTTGGAACCCCAATCCCAGGATGTGTAACCAGATCAGAGGAGTGGTTCCAAACTTCATTTGGGGAGGAAAGGCTTCCAACACACAGGCCAAGGTCAAATGGGATTCTCTTACACTTCCCTTGTGTAGCGGTGGCCTAGGGATCATAGACCCCAAGGCACAATCCGAAGCACTACTTGCCAAACTTCTGGTGAGAGGTCTTGCCCCAGGAGGAGAACCCTGGAAAGAGATTCTAAGGCACCGAGCAGATCAGGTCCATCTTCTGGTGCACAGCAAAGGGCCAAGCATCCCGGATATAAATTGGCTCTTTGCCACCCCCAAGGTCAAAAAATTGAAATGCTCATTTTGGAAGAGCATCCTTGGTTCTTGGCTTAATGTAAGAGTTGGTCTAACAAAGTTCGAACCCGCATCCCACGCAGAGGTTCTTAGATAGCCCATTTTCAGCAACCCTCTCATCCTCAACACAACTGGTCACCCTCTGGGAGTGAGTGGTCGCAATGAAGGACGAGCCATTGCCAATTCTGGCTGCACCCGAATCAAAGATCTTTGGGATCAGGAGGGAAGGGCATGGAAAAGCCTCCAAGCCCTCCGGATGACCTACCACACCACCAACAGGAATAACAGAGAAATCATCATAGCGAGCATCCCATGGAATCCTGCAATTTACACTAACCAATTTCAAGCAGGGGACTGGATCAGCGAAAGAAACTCTGGAAATAACAACACTCTAGAATGGATATACCATGTAACCGGGGTCACCCCCAACACGGTGCAAGCCATTGAATTCCAAAGGGTAACCCCCACTGGTCTCATCAGAGCTGCGAACTCCCAAATGATAACCCTCTCCCCTGAAGGTTATCACCCAATCAGGGTCCTCTTTCAAGAAAGACATGGAGCCCCATATAAAGTTGCCAGGAAGCTCCCATCACTCACTAAGCTCCCCTTACTCTGGATTTTCGAATCCGGTTTCATTGATGGGCTTCCCTGGGACCCGGGAGAGTGGCATTGGCAAGCCTCTTCCCAAATGGGTGACTCTCCTTTTTTTGGCTATTCCACAAAGCGGGGTTTCCGAAACGTAAGGAACCCCACCCAGAGCGCTTACATCTGCTCCTTCATTCAAAGGTTAAATCTGCAGAATTCCACCGTCACGCAAGTTATAGCCAGAATCTGGCATAACAGCCGACCCCGGAAGGTCGGTACTCTCATATGGCTCACTTTAAACCGGGGCCTCCCGGTTGGCACCTGGCTACAATGCATGGGGATCCTCCCCACTTGCAAGGTTTGCACAGAGGAGGCCCCTGAATCCCCTCAACACTGTCTTCTCGAGTGCCCCCTTGCAAAACGGGCTTGGGAGGCCTTCTTTCACATCTGGGAAAAATGGGGAGCGCCAAATGACATCACTCTTTCCTGGCCATTCATCATGTTGGGTGAAGCTGTTTTTGAGAGAGAAGATGACCCCCCTGGGATCCAAGGGTACCATGTAGGAGGCTTCTCCTATATCAGACAACCGCTTGACATCCTTCCTAGTTTTATCCTCTACTTCCTCTGGACGGAGAGATGCCGGAAGCATTTTGATAACCAGTATTCCTCTAGGAAAATCCTTCAGCAAGCCTGGGTTGCTACCGTTGAGGTTGGAATGGCCACTTGGAAGGCCATTAATTCTCTTCGGTCCACCCGGGACCCTACTATTCAAGCTAGGCTTGATCAAGCCTTTAAGGCGGAATGGTGCCACTTAGGCATCTTTGGGGCTGATTGCGTCACCATTGTGTGGTGCTTCTTGCCCCCCTTGTATTTCTTGAATTTCTCTAATGTTTGATGGGGCTGCTGCCTCCCTCCCCTGCTGGGGGTCTTTCTCTAGGAAGAAACCAATGAAATTGCCAAGAAATTTGGCCAATTTCTAGCTTTCTTAGCAACTTGATAGCTTTCTTTGTAGAAAATTGTCGAGTTTACATACCATACAGTTTCCACATTGACAAAATGAATAATTGATTTTTTCAACAAAATTATTGGTGTTTTAATTTTGAAATTATTATTTTTTCCATCATCTACTATAAAATTGTGATATGAGTAGTGAAATTATTCAGAGTGTAGCCTATGATAATTATGATGATTTTCAACATGTCAACTTCATATTTTCAAAAAGATTCATTTCACTATTTTGACAGTTATTTAATGACGAAACTGACCTCAGGGTAATGTAGTAGGTTCTAGAGGGTCACCAAAATATAGAAGGATTCCTAATTAATTTTTCTACTTCTCAATTTGTCTTTGTAACAAAATTTAGCTAACTCCTCTTGTGGCTGATTTGGCGCAACATAAAAAATTGAAAAAAAACACTGGTCTAACCCCAGGTGGAAAATTAATTAATTAGTTAATTAAAAATTGAGTATTTAGAAAATGAAGAATCAAAACCTATTTAGAACCAGTTTTGGGGCTGGTTCCAGTTCAAGCCAGAAGCTGGTTCTTGATTCTGGTTCCAGTTCTGTTTTTTCTTCAAACTTTAGAACTGGCAATCCCTATAGAACTGGGAATTTGCTACAGAATATAGCTTTAAAGAACTTTAAGGTGGAAATTTTGTGAAAATTTGGCACCAAAAAACTCATGGTGCCTTTACCAGTATTTATAAGTTGTTATGACATGTATGAAAGTAGTTGAAATTTGACTTTTGTTCTCACTGGCCCAGTTCTGATCTTTTTATGACGACTTTCCAATCTTTTAATATGGTTGCTGTCAGGCTTGGGTTTCGGTGCATATTCCATGCAGGCGAAGGGATGCAGGGACACAATCAACTGCTAAATTTTAATCACAGTTCTGTCTACTCTTCAACAATCATCTTATTATATGATCCCTAGGAAGACATTATTTGGTCCCTATATAGACTGCTATCATGATGCTGTCTGACAGCAACAGAAGGCATTCATGAAGACTGTAGTAGACCTCTAACTGTAGTAGTTGAAAGAAGATTAAGTCTTGAATGGGATGCAGGTGAAAAAAGACCAGTGTTGGGGAAAGTATTTGAAAATTTGTTAACAATCACCGAAATTCAGTTTTCGAAAAGCAATCAGAATCAGAGACTCATCTGTTCTTGGTCTTTGAAACGAAATCAGAATCAAAGAACGACTGGTTACAGTTACAGTGAAACCTGCCTGGATTGAACACCTCTATGTTCAGTTCAAAGTGTTCAAAGTAAAAAGGTGTTCATTCTAAGAGTGACAGTAAAATTGTTTTTTTATTGGGTTTTGTGAAAGAATCGATCGATTGTCTTGGATGTTTGCATTCGATGTTTTACGAGAGGCTTGTGCATTTGTGACAATAGTGGAGTGACTTCATCCAGCTGTTCAACTGATGTAAAATCCAAAAGAATTTGAAGTGCTTTTAACGCTTTCGTGATTATTGGCTTGGGTAGCAAAATTTCTGGTTCTTCCTTTTCAATCTCAAGTTCCACTTGTGGTGTAGACAAGATCGCTTTTTCCCAACCATCATCCAAAGTATCAAAAGCTGGAATGTCCTCAATTACAGTTTCTTCCTCCACTTCTATTCCTGTTGCTCTAGCAAGATGGAACATCTCTTCTTGATCTTGAGCCGGTCGGTCATTTTGTTCCGGTTCTGCTACATCTTTGTTTAAACCTGCCTTTCGGAAGCAATTTTTAATGGTTGAAGCAACGACTTGGTCCCAGTTTTGAGAGACCCAATCAATGGCGTCACCAACATTTACCTTTTTTATAGCATCAGCTAAAGTAGTCACGTCTTCATGGGATAAAAGAAATTCAAGAAGCATCTTGAGATATTTAACCTTAAAATTTCGTATGATTCCAAAGTCCAAAGGCTCGGTCCCTGTTGTTGTGTTTGGTGGAAGGAAAACAAGCTTGACGTTGGAAAGCTCCATTTCTGGATGACAAAGAGTGTTATTGAGAAGAATAAGGGCCTTCCGATTTGCGATCTCCATTTTGGCGTTGAATTTTTTAAGATATTCCAAAAATATCATTCCTGTCATCCATGCTTTGGAGTTTGCCTTCCAGATGACTCGATGAAGTAACTATTTGTTGAAAGCTTGTGGCATCTGCGACTTGCCAATCACCAATGGCACTTCTCATCAGTTGCTGAATAGAGAAAAGCAATGATAAGTCTTTCCTTGGCCAGCTTGCCTGCTTTGCACTTTTCTCCTTGCAGCACTAAGCTGTGGTTTGGCACACCTTTCCAGGGAAGTTCAATTTCGTCCACGTTCTAGATATCCCTTGTGTCATAGCCTTGAATAATGTTGGGCAAGTTCTGTTTCCAATGGTTGATAACATTTTCATCCATTTTAGTGCTTTCTCTAGATAGCAAACGGAATTGTATATAATGGCACTTGTGAAACACCTCCAACCAACCATTCGATGCCCTGAAATTGTTCAAACCAATGTTGGCCGCCACTTGTAGAGCTTTGGTTTGCAAAATTGGGCCAGAAATGGGAATGTTTCAACAATGAGTGTTGACAAACCATTCATAAACTTTTTCATCTATGACCTTGCCATTGCCGATGACTTGCGCAAGTCTTTTTTGAGAAAAAAGCTTGCGAATTCAGAAATAAAACTTATAACCTTGCTCTTGTTCTTTTTCTAGTAGACAATCGTATTTACAGAGAGAGTACTTTGTAGCGCAAGCTCTCATAGACATCCCATTGTCTAAATCTTGCAATGCTTTGGCCTTCATTGCTAATGTTTTTTCGGTGTACTTTTTCTTCCCACTCATGGTTCGAGTCTCTCTTCACCTTGAGCAACACTTGAATGTGTTACAGCTACTGTATGACAAAATCAGAATGAACTGTGAAATGACCATTGTACTCATGCAGTGACTCACACAGGTGTTCAATGTGACGAAGACTATTTTAGTGGAGCGTTTCGGCATCTGTGTTCAATGTTCAAAGTTATGGGGTTCATTTTGAGAAGGTGTATTAATATGGCCAAAATCATCATGTGTCACGAGATGATCAAACACAAGGAGGGGTTCATTCAGAACGAGTGTTCAATCTGACAGTTTTCACTGTATGTCAAACCCTTAAAGAATCACCAGGTTTCATGAAAGAACCAGCAGTCTGGCCGATTATTTGAACTTTTCCAATTACACTTCTACAGAACATCAGGAAAAAAAAACCTCCCGGGTATTTGATTCTTCTGAGAACTGCAGCTAAGAATGGTACGAACCCCACGGCGCTATATATGGCCGGCGGGAGTTAGGTGCAGTTTCTAATACCACTCCAATTACGTACACTTGTGAAGACCCTACAGTACTAGTAGTAGTACTACTAGTAGTTAGCTATAAATCATTGTTGAAATTTTGGCTTCTAAAAAGCCACGCTGCCAGGCTGAATCCCAGAAGCAGGAACTTTTGTATTGAGTGCATCTCAGTCTGATGATGATCCTGAGACAATAATTTGCTAACAGTTTTTAAAGAGCAAATTTCTCAGGCCGGCGCTTGTTCCATTTGCTACCACCTCCATCGCCATCCTTATTGTCGTCATCCCCGCCTCCTTCCACTTTCTTCGGTCCTGTAGCTTCATGAGCTGCTGCAGAAGTGACGTATGATGCTCCGGCTTGAATATGGATGCACATCAACTGATCTACAAAAGACTCATGCATGAGCAGATGGGTGTCTCCGCGTGGAGGAGGAGGATTCCACGGTCCGCCTTTGGTGGGATCTCCATTCGACGATTGATGCATGAGCGCGGCCTCGGTATAATAATTCTGAGGAGGTTTGCAGCTGCTGGGTGAGTCGACGCTATGACCATCAGTAGTACCCGCGTGATCGGTGTAGCTGGGGCCGACGTGCTGAGTACTGTATATTGTCATGCTACCGTGCAGTCGTAAAACGCAAGCAAGAATCCTCGTATAATGGAGCAGCTGCTGATGGCGATTTGAAAACGCTCACTGTACTGGCGACGCTAAGACTTTGAAACTTATCTGTATATAGACATCAAGAAACCAAGCAAAAAGAATTTTCGATATAAGCAGCTATGGGAGAGACACTTGGAGCGTGTAAGATTGATTAATGAGGAGTCTGCACCATTTGCGTCATTGTCTGATTTTCTAGCTTGAATGCTGCTGCTATAAAACCAGTTGCCTTACGGAGCTCAGAGATGTCAAGTTCAAAAAAGAATGTGAAATGATGAAGGCTCGCATCCGTGAGAGCGGAGGCGTATATATGTGTACATGACATGCAGGTAGAGCGAACAAATTCGAAGAATCAGACGGATTTGCAAATGTAGAATGAAGGAGCAGCAAGTTACCTCAATACTCGAAAGTCGCTCTAATACTCGAAAGCGAGAGTCACGACCACCCCTGATTTGGTGATTTAACTGCAAAACTCTCTCAATAAAGAGTCGAGTCTTTCTAATATTGACAGAAGAACTTGAATTACTAACTTCCTTTGAGAAGATGGAAGATCCAATTGATTCCTGAGACAACAGATCTCTAATTTTGAAGCTGAGGAGTCTGCAATGGACAAGAATTAGCTGATGTTGTGTAAGGAAGCCATCGCAGTCATATGCATTATATAGAGCTGGCAGTCTCTTCTGATTTCGAGCAGTCGTGTTGACGACGCGACACGAATAACCGGTGCACCTGGCCACCATTACTAAGGGGTCCAGGGGGTGACGAAGCACCTGTCCTGACCAAATACCTCCAAAATCTTGCATGCAACCGACAGGGCTTCCCGCTTCCACACTGTCGCGGGGTCCTGTGCTGCAATTCAGTAGCAAATCTAACTGTATGCAAACTAGCCCCACCTTTGCTACCCCGTCTCGTTTGTACTACCGCCGCGAAATTCATCGACTGGTCACAGCTACAGCTCGCTTGCGATTACAGTCACCTCGTTTGAAAGTGCGCGGAAACTGCTACAAAACATCGAAAAGACTCAAAAGAAAAAAACTAACTATACAAGCTGTGAACTATGTTTAACGAAGCCCAAAATTAGACACCCAAACCGTTTCTCTGTACCCGCCCCTCCCCCCCAAAAGAGAAGGCATTGTTCCGAACGCCGGCGGAAACCCCGCCTAGTGCTTAATTAACCTTTTCTGTCATCAAAATTTCTATGCATCTTCATGCGAATTTCCCGCTAGTTGGAACCAATTTGCAGACATGATGGCTGGATGTCGAATTGGAGGCCGAGGTGCTATTGTACTGGTCGGGTAAAGGAACTGGTGTGAATTTGACCAACTGTAGTTACTGACTTTCTGTTTTTAGCGGCAACTTGAGGAAGTTGGTGGACAACTAGTCGGAGGTACAAGTCAGAACCATCGAAGATCGATCGAGGTCGCAAGAGGAAACTGCAACAGAAGCTCGAGCGAGCCAGATTGCTGCGCTTCCGCGAACACCACAGCACTCGAGCACGAGTCAGGTCACACCGGCGACCGACCGACCGACCGACCGACCCAATCTCTTTTGTTCACCACCCTAAATTCCAGAGTTGGAAATTACCGACTAAGATTTTATTTTTTTCTAGCCTTCTTGTTTAAGCATTTGACTTCTACTGGCTGAATCTTGATAGTCTTTTGCAAAAATAAAATAAAATAAAATAAATATTAAAAAGTATTTTAAAAATTCAGATGGGTTTCCAACTCATGTAATATGTGCTTATCTTGGTTTTGGAAGTTGGAAGTTTTGTATTCTAGTTATTGGATTACCCTAGTTGTTTTTCCATTTGACTTCTAGAGTTCAATCTTCTTAGGCCCGCTTTACACTAGGAGTCAGGGCCTATGTGCAACCCAAATCAAGCATTCCTATTGGCGAAAATGTTGAAATCAGCCCCAATGGCTTTACGCTAGGAGTCAAGGCTGAACTAGAAAAAAAAAATTCAATCTGCCCCAAGTTACTAGTAAATGCTGAACTTTATGGAAAAAAGATACCATCAAATTTGGGAGGCCAATTTGCAACCCTTGGGGCCAATGTTCCAGCATTTATTATATCCTGACGCCAATGTTCTAGCATTTATTTAGTAACTTGGGGCCAAACAACAAGCCAAAAATGCTCAAAGTTTGCCCCAAGTTTTCTCAGGCCTGACTCCTAGTGTGAAGCAGGCATTAGTCTTCTTTAGGGAGGAAAAATATATGATTTCATTTTTTCTGATGGGTTTCTAATTTTTATTTATGTACTTATCAAGTCTTGGAAGCTGGTTATTCTTGTGTAGGGTTCTTTGCATACCCATCGGAGTTTTTTTTCTTCCCAAAAATTTCAAGCATGATTTATTTATGGGCTCAAACACATGTTTTAAAACTGTACTTCTTTCACAGAAAGTAATTGTCAGTTAAATATAAAGGTAGAATGAAACTAATGCAGGAAGGGTCGCCTTCTTTGAAATTTTTTATAACGTCTTTTTCTTTAGAGATATAACCCCTTTTTTCTTTTATTCTGTTTTTTGCAAAAATTGGGAGAATTTCGGAAACTTTAAACTCCATGAATTTTGCTAATGTTTTGAAAATGGCAAAACGATATTTGTAGCCCAAAAGAGAAGACTACATTATGTCTATTTTGAAAGTGGCAAAAGTTTGCTGACCACTCTTACACGCCATGTGCACAGGTTCTATTTTAGGAGTCTTCCAAAAGTGGGTTTCTTTTTTGTTTGGGTTGTGGACCAATGAAATAGCTTGATCACCAAAAGAGAAAAAAAGTCTTAATTGTTCCCCCAAACTAATTTGCACTAATTACACAATGCAACATTAGCCCATATATTTCAACAACCAGATTTCAGTGTTTTTTTGAGGAATTCTGTTTGGGAGTCACAGTGATGCCCATCCATAGAAAGATACAGAAAAGCTGGCAACCGTCTTTGAGAAGATTTAGCCAAATCTGACCATAAATGAAATATGGAATATAAATCTTTAATCATACTTTTACATATTTAGCTGCACACTGGAAACCAAATATAGGGATATGGAGATATTTATATTATTTTTCTCACTTCTGGCGATTGAAAACCTTCAAAGATACTTCATTTTCAATTTTTTAATTGTTAACTTCGCTTTTTTTGGAAATTTCGCCAGTAAAAATCAAGGGCTCCAGTATGTTTTCCGCTTTTCTCTGGGTTGTTGACTCTTTGGGTTTCGTATGTTATTATTGTTGCTCCGAACACTTTTCCAAGATGAGAAAATCATTGCGGCAAAAGACTTAAATTGGAACATGACGAATTCAGGCTTTAAATTTATGGTCTTTTGAAAGTCAGGCACGGTTTTCAACCCACGTTGTTAGCCTCTTTAATTTTGCAGAGCAAATTCTGCATCAATATGGGCTTTTACTTCAGATCCCTGGTCTATAACACCAGAAACTGGGTTGTCTAGGGCCTAATATGCTCATTCATGGACTTGCTAGGAATCAGCATTCAGCCCTAGCTGACCCACTCCCTAATATGTAGAGGTCCAATGTTCATGCATGAGTTCTCTTGTGATCAATTGCGTTAGAAAAGCGCTTGGATCATTCTTAGTAGCCAATTCGCTGTCAAATGTATGACTCCGATCTCAGCCCTACTTTGTTTCAAAATGGGCCCCCCTGGAAGGATGTTGGTCCAATGTCTAAAATGGCTCTTCTACTCCATGACTTCGGCTGAAAAAAATATATTTAGGAAATTTTCAACTCTGCAAATTAAGTTTGATAATTTTCTGTTGGATTTGGGGTGTTGGATAGCTGGTTGCCAAGCCAGGTTCCTAGTTGATGAGAATGTCAGGGTGCTACTTACACCATATGAACTCATTTACTTGTGTGCTTTGGACTCCCATCCTAGGGTCCCCAGAGAGACTCAGGGTCTCTTTCCATTAGGTTGGTCTAATCACAATTACAGACAGTATGCTGTGATCAGATCAGCATAAGGGAAAGCCACTGAATTAGGTACTTGTTACATGGACATGTGCTTTCTATGAAAAAACACCAGTTGTCACTTTACAGTTACTCATAGTTTGACTCACATCTTCTTTATTGACTAGTAGACATATGACAGAATGAAGTGCTTGACTACCTATAAGGTCTAGCTAGCTTGAAACACATAATGAAAAGCTCATGTCGGGGCAGAATCTTTGTTCAAGTAGCCTAATGGAAAGATTTGCTCAATTGTTTCCTGAAAAGCTCATGGAATTTCTGGTTTACATGTCTATACTAGTGTTCGACTGGTATCTACTTTTGAGCATACCATAAGGTCCTAATATGATGTTTTTTTTTCTCTTGCACCTGGCAAGTACTGGTATTGTGTACTTTTTTAAGAACTTTCATATGAGTCTGGTACTCGTATTAGCTCCAAGGCTGATTTTTTGCAGGTATACAATATAGGTATAAACTTGGGAGTGGTATTCGCATATGGAAAGTATGTACTTGACATTGACTTGGAGTTTTTGATGAAAAGGTAAGTATTGCCAATTTTTTCTCAGAAAAGTTTCACCAAATAATGAAATTTGACCACCAAAAAAATGTCTGACACAGTTGTATTATTTTTTAACGCTTTTCATTTGCCCTACTGGACTGGTATATATTTCAGACTTATTCTATATCTACCCTACCTGGCCGGTATACTTTTGAGGTTTACCCATCACCTAAAGAGATGTAATTGTTACGAAGTAGGTCAAAATGAGGATGCAGAACGCATCCTCTACTTACATGCTTTGCCACAATTGTTTTGCAGGCAGATATTGATGGCAGGTTTGCTTAACTTATTGTATTCAGTGTTTCTTTTCAATTTTCTGCTGGAGCGTAAGTAGGCTAGTGAGCAGTCATGTTTTGTGCATTCTTGTAATGTAGCAGCACTAGCGAGCGTTCCCAGACAGATTCAGTCAGATTTCGTATAACTGGCGACACATTTGTAGAGGATCATTTAAACTGTAGCCAGTAGACAGACTTGTGGCGACACGCCCCCAAAAAGGGGTGAAGTTTGGCGAATTCTTCTTGAGAAAAAGGGGAATTTTCGCCAGAAATTTGAGCAGTGTCGCCATTTGGCGATTTTTCGCCCTAAAAACAAAGACTGGTAGTGAGCATCCGAATTGAGATTTAGCAATAAATGGCAACCTCTAAAACAAAATCTGTTTATAGGTTGGTTGCCTAGAGCATCCAGGAGTACATATATAACGGAATGAACCCAAACTATCTCTCTTTTGGGGAATTCTTTTTCCAAAAACCAAACTATTGTGACAGACTGTTACCTTGTTTTTTAAACATTTCAAAACAATGGATTTTATTTTATTTATCCATCTATTGTGAGCAAGGTTTTTCAAAAAAATTCAATTTAGAATTTTTTTTTAATTATCAGAATTAGTCAAAAATTACACTATGGCAAAAAAAATTCCAAAACTTTCCCATTATTTTGTCAAAAAATAACAAAAGTTGTTGGAAAAAATTCACTCATTGTGAGGCAAGAACACTCATGGCCAAAATAAACATTATTCAATTAATGTTACCCTAGATTTATTCAAGTTTGGCAAAGCATGTATAACGCTTAACTTTTAGACCTTGGGGAGGTCATTTCCATTTTATTAAAAATGGCATGCAAAATAAATGGGTGCAACTTATTGAAAATAAATAAATTATTTATTTATTTAAATGTAAATAAGGTGTTGATAATTCATTTTGAGAACATTTTGAGAATATATTTACATTTGTTAGGAATATGCTATTATTTCATAGCATATTAAAAAAATATCCTTTTGCCTCAAGCTCTTTTTAAAATATATAACAAATGACCTCCTTAGGTTTTAAACATACCCCAAATGAATTTTTCCCAAAATTGGATGATTTCCCCAAAAACAACAATGAATATGCCAATGTTGGGTGGTTCTCATTAGGATCAAATGGTTCTCAAATCAGTTTTCAAACTAGTTTTCATAATGAGAATTGGCTGGTATCACATTTGGTGATAAGTAGTTTGAAAACTAGACCAACAATTCTCACCCAAATGAGAATTGGGTTATTAAAAATCAATTACCTTATTTTATTTTATTTTTTGAAAATTGGGTCAATTTTATAGAAAAAACCAAAATCTGATTGTTAAGGGGGGTAGGATGAGTATGTGATTTTGGATGAACAAGGCATTTAGGATAGGGATTGATCTAGGAACTTTGTTAGTTTGAATTTTGAATTCTTGTTGATCATGATGATGTGACTTGAGATAGTTTAAAAGGGTAAAGTTTTAGAGAAGAGTACAAGGAGTTGTAGGTACGTGTAGTAGAAACCACAAATTTTGTTGAAGATAACACAAATTTTAAATGTTTTTAAAAAAAACATGGAACTATTCTATAATTTTGATTAATGTTTTTAGTAAAACAAAGAAACACAAAGTTCTAAAAAGAACTATGTTCATCTTTTGTGTGAATTTTTTGTAGTATCAAATTATGATGAAATCAATTGTAATCTTATTTTTGAAGTTTTTGTTTAATGTATTTTGAAATGTAGATTTTGGTTATATGTAATAACCATGAATATGATGTGTTAATGAATAGTAGTGTTAAGTTTATTGAGACTTAAAATAGGAATAACAAACATATGCATGTGAAATGCAAATCTGTTGCTACAATAATGTGAAATAATCTGAAGGAAATTAAATTTCACATATAACACCAATTTTAAGATTTTCAAGGCAATAGTTAAATTATGTTACTTTAGTGCAATAGTTAGATAACTTCATTGTTATTTTAAATAATTTAAATAGGAAGCCCAATGAAGTGGCATTCAAATTTATAAAAACCTTTTGGGATTAATGTTCTTTAATCAAGATTAAGATTTTCTTGTGTTACTCTATGTTACTCCCTTGCATTGTTGGTGTTGTTTTGTTGTGTCGTGTTGTTGGTATTATTACTATTAATATGTTACATTGTTAATGTTACTACTATTAATTGTCACATTGTTGGTGTTGCTTTTGCTAGTCCAACATGTTCATGGAAATGTTGTTCTATCATGTCATGTTGTTAATATTATTATTGGTACATCCCATTATTGGTGGTAATACTAATCCATCATATTGCTAATGTTATTTCATTGTATTGTTGGTGTTACTACTAGTTTGTTGCATAGCTAATGTTGGTGTTATTGTTGTTCCATCCATAATTAGTGTTGGTCTTGTTTCGTTACAATATTAATGCCATTCGTCACACTCCTAGGTACCCACCTAAACCATTCCCCCTTGTGTTGTTATTTCTTCACATTGCTAGCTTCATGACCTCTTTCATTGTTTTTTGATGAAGTATTGCCCCCATCATCTTGAATGTGGGGTGTTAGTGGTCCATCATGTTGTTGTTCACCCCTCATTACTAGGTTGCCATTATTCCCTATATTGTTGGTGTTATTGTTACTTTATCATGATTATTAATGTTGTTGTTAGTCTATTGCGTTGCATGTGCCATGGTGAAGTAATACCCCTAGCCATAATCCTATGCAAATGGTGGAGCTTTTGTATTTGATCAAAATCAAAGGATAAATAAATAAAATCCATTTTTTGTTTTCAGTTTTTATTTTTATTTTTGGTTTTATTTTCTTGTATTTTTCAAGAGTGTTTTTTTTAAAAAAATTATAGCAACTTCATTATTTTTTGGGATTTTTTTTCAAAAGAGTTCAACATCAGTAAAAATATATTCATCTTTTATTTCTATACGTTTGCCAAAAAACTTGAGGAATTTTTTTAATAATTTGTAGATCTATTTGTAATTTCTTGCGTTTTAGGTTGTAAAGCAAGTCTTGGTGCTTTGCTTTATAATACATCTATTTGGTTGTTTTTTTCCATCTCAATGTTACATCCTCTTGTGTGAAAATTGAGAATGGCCCAATCTTTTGAAAATGAAAATATGATAAGTGAAAATACATGTGAAGTGTTTATGAATGATGTAATGGAGAAAAAATGCTTGAAAAAATGTGAAATAAACCCAGTCTTCAAACTAAAAGCAAGTGAATCTAAAATTCAAAAAATTTAAAACTAAAAAAAAATTAAAGAAAAATTGCATGCTTAGAAAACAATAATTTAAAAGTCACATGGTAGAAATTGTTTATGTTGGGTTTTTTTGTGTGAATGATAACAAAAATGTTGATTTGAAATGCCTTCAAACCATGAAATGTTCCAAAGTTTGTTTTAATATTCTAGTCTTATTTTGTAACCCTAAAATTCGAGCATGGAAAGGTCCAATATTATATAATAGAACAAATGGAATAAAAACACTAAAATAAATGTGAATGTAAATCATTATATTATTGCAAATTTTTTTGAAGAAGAAATGAATAATCCATTGGAAAAAAGAAATGGAAAGACAAATTACCAAAAAGATATCACATCCATTTAGTAGTGCAATTATCAAATTTTCTACTACCAAAAATACTTTCCAAAAAAACATATACAATAAAAATTGTTTGTTGAAGATACGGGGTTGTTGATTGTTAAAAATATTTTGTCCATGTAATTTGTATAAAGTTTGTGGATGGAATGCTTTTTTTTTTATTGCTTTTTGGGCATGTTCCATATTTGATTCATTCACCCAAGATGCCTTTATTGGATGATATCCTTTCCACTTGACCAAGTATTCCCGCTCCCGCCCCTTTAGTTGCCTTGAGCATGGCCTTCACTTTAAATTCTAGTTTGTTATTAATGAAGTTAGGTGAAGGCCTTGAATTGTGTTGTTGACTAGGCCTTGAGGCATCATGGGCGACCAACTTCAAAAGTGAAACATGAAATACGGGATGAAATTTAAGATTTTCCAATAGTTTTAAATTGTAAATGTTGGGAAATATCTTTTCCAACACTTTGAATGGACCTGCATATGGGCCCAAGAACTTGTGGTTCAAACCTTTTGGCAACCATAAATTTTTGATGTTCAACCACACTTCATCTCCTTTTTCAAAATTCACCTTTCATCAAGACTTGTTCACAAAATCCTTGTACCATTTATGTGCCTTTTCAAGATTAGCCTTAACCATTTCCCATAAGTGTCGCCTCTTTTCATCAAATTGTGTGACCATTGGCATTTCCTCATTTACATTACTTGGGGGTTGCCCATGTGTGGCCCAAATTGTAGGTACAATTGGTGATGTGCCCATCACCATTTGAAAAGGGGTAACCCCTATTGTCGAATGCTCCGAATTCTTATAGCAAAATTCAACCAACTCCAAATGTTCCACCCAATCTTGTTGATCTGCCACCACATAGTGTTTTAGGAATTCTTTGATAACCAAGTTCATTTTCTCAACTTGTCCATTTGTTTAGGGTCAGAAAGAAGTGCTCATCTTAAGTTCCAATCCCATGCACTTACATAAGGCTCACCAAAACTTGTTTATGAACTTTGGGTCTCGATTTGACACAATGTCCTTGGGGAGGCCATGATGCTTCAACATGTGTGTGAAGAATAACCTTCCTGTTTCTTGGGCTGTGGCATTTTCCTAAGTGGGAATGAAGTGTGCCATCTTGCTAAATTGATCTACCACCACCATGATTGCATCAAAACCCCTAGATGGTGGCAAACTCACCATGAAATCCATGGAAACACTTTCCCATAACCTTTCAAAAATCAGTAACGGTCGCAACAATCCTGCTTGTTTTTTATTAAGTGTTTGATTTTGTGGCAAGTCAAGTAAATCTTCACGTATTCTTTTACATTGTCTTTCAAATTAAGCCAATAACAAGTTTTCTTGAGGAATGTTATGGTGCACTTTACACCACCATGGTTCGCAAGTGGCCCATCATGGCATTCCTTCAAGAGCACATCCTTGAGCCTCCCTTTTGGAACATAAAGCCGATTTTGCTTATACCACAATAATCCATCTCCCAAGTGGAAGTGTGATTTGATTTCTTTTTTAATGTTTTGCTTTAATTCCTTGGCTAACCTGTCATGACAACTCATTAATCGAACTTCTTTTTGAAGTTCCCCACATCCACCACTTTAAATTGGTGTTTTCGACTTAATGCATTGGGCACCACATTATTTTTCCCCCGTTTGTGTTGAACGTCCATATTGAACAAGGCTAATGTGTTTTGCCATTTCACTTATTTTGATGACAACTTTGGTTAAGTGGTGAAGTATTTCAAGGTGACATTATCAGTTCACACCACCACACCCTTAGAGCCTAAATCTTGAGGCAATGTATCACGACTCACATTTCCTTTTCATGTGTTGGCCACTTTCACTTTGTGTCACTCAACTTCTTGCTTTCACATGCCAATGGCCTTCCATCTTACACTAGGATTAATCTAATCACAAAGTTAGAAGCATCATAATGGATTTTTTTAAAATTGTCAAAGTTAGGCAACTTTAACACAAGCGTTTTCACCAAAATGCCTTTTAAGGTTTGAAAAGTTTCATTGCATGCTTCATCCCATTCATAAGTTCCAGATGACTACTTCAAAAGGTTTATCAAAGGCATGGTTATCCTTGCAAAGTTTTTCATGAACTTGTAATAATAGGAAGCCAATCTTTAAAATGATCTTAAGGTCGGAACTGACCCATGTGGCTCCCAATCCAAAATTGCCTTCACCTTGTGGTCATCCATCTTTAAGCCTTCTTGAGTGATCCTATGTCCAAAGAAATCCACTTTTGTCACCCCAAATTTGCATTTTTCAAACTTAACGTACTATTTGTTTTTTCTCAACCTCTGGAACACCTTTTGAGGATGTTCCACATGCTCCTTCCTAGATTTATTATAGACCAAAATGTCGTCTATGTATATGACCACAAAATCATCAAACCATTTTCAAAAAATGTCATTCATGAGTGTGCAAAATGTGGCAGGTGCATTGGTGAGTCGAAAATCATCACCAATAACTTGTATGAACCATACCTTGTGCGACAAGCAGTCTTTTCTTTGTCCTTTTCTACCATTCAGATTTGGTAATATCCCAAATATAGGTCAATCCTACTAGACATTTTAGCTCATGAGAGTCAATCAAACAAATTGTTAATTCAAAGTAATGGGTATCAATTTTTCATTGTCACCTTCTTAAGGGCTCTATAATCCACACACATCTTCAACATCCATCCTTCTTGTGAACAAAGAAGACAGGTGCCCCATATGGTGACATACTAAGTTTGATTACACACCTGCGAGCTCTTTGATGGACTCATCGTAAGTCCAAAGGTGAAGATAGTGGAAGGAGAAGGAGTTTGGGGTGCGCTCCCTGGTTCATAGCACTTTGGGGGTAAAGGAGCATGCTAGATCTTGGGGATGGGGACTAGGAAGATTGATAAGCAATTCAATTATTCACACAAACCTGCACAAACCAAACAACAAGTTGGTTAGTGCATAATTAGAAACTTTTGGTGCACGAACGAACCACGGGTAAATACGGACTTAGCATGGCCAGGACTTGGGGGAAGTATACTCTGTGCTTAGCCATGGGACCAACACCCAAATGTCATTTCGTCTCGGGACTCCCAAGTGGGAGTCTTGAAATTCTCAAAAT
This sequence comes from Sphagnum contortum, assembly GCA_963920785.1. Classification (NCBI taxonomy): domain Eukaryota; kingdom Viridiplantae; phylum Streptophyta; class Sphagnopsida; order Sphagnales; family Sphagnaceae; genus Sphagnum; species Sphagnum contortum. Next base: position 14,298,792 of record OY987288.1, read on the forward strand.
TGGGTTTCTCGTGACTTTGGAGTCCCATAACTTTGTGTGCAGACCTCCGATTGAGGTGAGGTCTCAAGAAACATTGTAGTCCTTGTCGAGAACTTTCCAATGGTATGTGGCACGACACCTGCACACAAGGAAATCAAGGCAATTCTTGACTTTTAGTGATTGGGAGTCAAATTGGCAATTTGACTTTCGGGCCTTCTTTTGCCCATAACTTGTGTTTTAGTAATCAAATGAGTCATGCAAGCCCATTTTAGACATCTATATTTTAAGAGCTTTTTGATGTTATAAGGAACTTTTCAATCCAATGAGTTTTAATTCTTGCAATCGCCTTTTGAAAATTCATCCCAAACTGGGAGTTCACTTGGGAGTGTGGGGGTTATTCCATCACACTCTCTTGCACTCCTAGGAACATGAAATGTGACTCCCATGTTCACTTTTGGCCCATAGTTTTGCAATCCCTTGCCTTGGTCATGAACCCAAGGCTAGGTTGCAACATTTGATGTATCCCTTTGCAAGGAATTCTTCAAGTTGAACCTTAAGTTCCTTTAACTCCTCATGACTCATTTGATATGGGGCTTTGGTAGGAGGTGCCATTCTTGGCATAACCTCAATTACATGGTCAATTCTTCTTTTCAGGGGCAACTCATTGGGCAATTATTCAAGCATCACATTTAGAAATTCATTTAAAATTCACTTAACACATTTAGGAGGACTCACCTAGTTAGTAACCTCCTTTAGCTTAAATTCGTCCAACACACGCATCACACATAACATGCCAAAACCTCCCATGCATTCCTTTTCCAAACTTTTGTTTAACATTAGGTGGATGGTTGATCCACCCACATTAGGCATTTCATGTGCCTTCACCCAAACGATCCCATTTTTGGATGGGATTTTAATTACCCTATTGTGCCCTTTAATGAACACATTGTTATGGGTGATGAATTCCATTCCCAAAATGCATTCCAATCCCCTTAGGGTGGAAACCAATAAGTCCACCTTTCCTCTCCAATTCCTAGTTGAAGAGGCATGTCTTATGCTTGCAATGTGATTGGATGGGGAACCCCATCCGCAAAGTGCACCTCAATGGGTGTTTTGAACTCCATTAATTGGAGCTCTATTTTTTCAACACTATTTCAAGTCACAAAGTTGTGGGAGGCCCTTGTGTCCAAAAGAAATAACATGTCCCACTTAAAAACCTTCCCTTTCAAAAACATATTGCGTTCACCTTGGACTAGGTTGGCAATAAGGACAATTACGTTGGAACCCCATTGCCTAATTTGGGCTTGGGGCAATCCTTGGAATAATGTCCCATTTCATTGTAATTGAAACATCTTTTTTTAGGCTTCCTGTTAATGTTCCCCTTGGGTTGGCTCCCTTTTAAAAAAACCCCCTTCTTGACGAAATTTCCTTTGTGTTTGAATCCCAAGCCTTAAAATTGTTTAGGTTTTTCCTCTTTTGAAATGTCTTTCCCTTAGTTCCATTCCCCTTCATGGTGTGCTTTCTTGTGAAGGAATTTGTTCTCCTTCTTGAACTCGATATTTTCACCTCATCCCACATCTAAAAAACCTTCCACTTTCATGATGGTGTGAGACAATGAGGCGGGCCAATTTCCCTCAAGCTTGCGCTTGGCCCAAGTTCAGAGCCCCATCACAAAATGGCACATCCGGTCTAACTCGTGCATATGTCGAACTTCAAGCATGAGTTTGATGTATGCCTTCACATATTGGCGCAAGTTGTCATTTGTTGCATTCACAAGGTCACAGAGTTTGAACCTTGAGATGTAATCGAAAATCTTTAGAATGAATTCCAATTTAATACGTCCCTTGAAGAATTCCCATGTGTAACCATGGGACTTCCCTACCTTTTGCTTCACCGTCCTCCACCATGTTGAAACATACCCCTTTAGATAAGACTAAATAAGTTCCATGGCCAAATGTCACCCAACTTTACTGGCATGAAGGTAGTCCTCCATTTTCATAAACCAAACACCCACAACTTTCCAATCTTGGACCCCATTAAAATTCCTAGGCTTAGTAGGCTTGAATTTCACACTTTTAAATGATCTTCCTTTGAAGGCCTCAACCAACTTGATGAAATCGGGCCTATTCATTTTAAGTAACACCTCCAATTGTTCTAGAATGAAAATAATTATGGTTGGTTATTCCTCTTCATTTTCATGATCATCACGGTTGTCACGGTTTTCTTGTTCTTCAGATACCTCTTGTTCCTCCTCCTTAATGGCCCTGGATGGAACATCTAGGTCCTGGGTGGGTTTTTCCACCATGGTCTCCTGTACTAGTTTACGAATCCTTTTCAATACCATCAAAACGCCCCAATAGGTGGATCAAGCTCTACTGGAGCTTTGATACCATGTGATGCACCCCCAAACTCCTTGATAAACTCAATTTTGAGTCCAAAGGTGAAAACAATGGAAGGAAAAAAAACCGAAATGCATTCTTTAGTTCATAACACTTCAAGGGTAGAAGGGCATGCTAGAGCTCCTGGGTGTGGAGTAGCACAAGTGATAAGTGGGTCAATTATTCACACAAACCTACATAAACCAAACAACAAATTGATTAGTGTGTAATTGGAACTTTTTTGGTGCACAAATGAACCACGGGCATACATGGATTCACAAGACTAACCACGACCTAGACTTGGGAGAAGCCATCACCTTCCCCCTTATAATATTTTATGTGTTCAGCCATAGGGGCTACATTTGTCATTTTGTCCCGGGATCCCATGTTGGGAATCCCGAAAATCCCACAATTGGGTCTCCTGCAACTTTGGAGGCCCATAACTTTTGTGCAGACCTTCGATTGAGGCAAGGTCTAAAAAAAAGTTATAACCCTCATTGACATCTTTCTAACGATATGTGGCACACCACTTGCATGCACATATTTCAGGGCGATTCCCAACTTTTAGTGGTGGGGAATCAAATTGGCAATTTGATTTCCGGTTTTTCTTTCGGCCATAACTTGTGTTTTAAGTGTTCAAATGGGACATGTGAGCCCATTTCAAACATTTTTGTTCAAAGAGTTTTCTAATGTTATAAAGAACTCTTCAATCCAATGAGTTTTGACCCTTGTAATTGCTCTTTAAAAATTCAAAAGTCCACTGGGACTATAACTCCCAAAGTGAGAGCCCATTTGGGAGTGTGTGGGTTCATTCCTTCACACCCTCCTACATTCCTAAAAACATGAAATGTGACTCCCAACTTCACTTTCGGCCCGCACCTTTGCAAGCCCTTGCCTTGGTCACAAGCCTAAGGCAAAGGTCACGACACACACGTTGGATATTCAAAGAAGGTTGCATCAAAAAGGAGATTGTAATCGTGCAAAATTTATGACATTTTGAAAAAAGGATGTTTGCAAAATTGCTTGGTACAAAATCATGGGGATTTCTACGTCAACTTACATGAGTTACAAAGAAGAAATCATAAGAGGGTGTAGGATTCTACCACATTGAAATAAAAGGAGTCAAAAGCAACGAGCCATAATAATACAAGCCAAATCAAACATTCAGTCCTTGATTGAACAATGTGATGATGTAATGTTGCATGAAATGAAAGGAATCGAAGATGGGAGGTAAGATGTTTGTCTTTTTCTGTTAGAAGCTTAGAAAACAATGTGGGAACATAATGACCAAGTAAACATGGAATGATTCATTTTCGTTGTTTTATATGAAGACATGTTATACTTCTCAATTAAAGCTTCATTTGGTGGCCACTAGACCAAGTAATGATGTGCTTATTATTTCATTCAAACATTGTTTACAAGTTGATTTTTCACGAAGTTTTATAATCTTGCAATGTTTTGATTGAAAAAATAAATAAATCTGAATGTGGATTGCAAAAGATAGGATCTGTTTTTGCCAAATGTACCATGTGTGAATCCTTGAAGGATTTGATACCCAAAGTAGGAAAAAACAACCCTTGTGTGAAGGAACATGAGATTAAAATTTGAAAACTAACATTCACCAAGAATTTTATCAACATTTATATCACACCTGGAAAACTAAATCTATGCAATCTAAAAAATATTTCTTATGTGTAATTCATGATAAGATGGACCATTTAAAAACAACTCTACCCCAATTTCAAGTGAAAAACAAAATGGTGTTTGAGCTAGGGCATTTACTAATGACATTGAATGGAATGATTACTCATGGACATGGGAATGAAACCTTCATTCAATATTCTATTGAGTTCTGGCCTAATGATCTTAATTTCACAATTGGGTCGCTTTTGCGCTTGTTTCATAGCCTTAAAAAAAAGCCAGCTAGGGAGTCATGGGTTTTGTTTGAGTTTGAACCCCAAAATGCATTCTTCCAACAAATTTTGCAAGGAAGTTTTTGTTGTTTGCATACATTGAAGCATATGGACTAAATTGTAGGTGTGAAACCATTGCCAAGGAAGTTGTTTCTTTAAATGGACAATTGCGTGAAAAATAACAAAAATTGTCACTTGTTGGCATTTATTTGCTTATTAATTGCTTGTGAAGTTTTTGAAGAAGTTCAATTGGGGTTTCTTGTAGTTGGGCACACACATGAACATATTCATGGAAATTTTGGATATTTGTTGAAAATTTGAAAAAATAGAACAATTGTGTCAGGGCAAATTTGATGAATGCATTCATGCTTTCAAAAGATCGTCCATTCATTTGACAATTCATTCAAGAAATCCCTGATTTCAAATCTTGGGTCAATGGATATTTGAATGATAGCCTGGACATCCTTGTTAATCATATGGAGATGCATTTGTTTTGGTTTTTGGTGGTCGAGGTAGGGTGGTAGGTGATGTAATACAAAGTATCTGCTATTGATGTTTTGTGGAGCCCTAAAGATGGCCTAGCCATACAATTGTGGAAGGAGGATGGCACTCGATGGCCAAAATGATTAACAGGGGGTTTGAATCTTGTTCCATTTTGCCTGACATCGGGAAATGATGAATTGAAGGTAGGTGAGAAGGAAAGGTTCATTAGTACCTTGGGATGTTAAAGGACAATTTGTATTTTAGAATTATGGGTCCTTATGTGAAATACTGGGAAAACATTTTGGAACTATTATTAAGACCTATCCCATGGAAAAATTATGTTCTATTAGATGGCTTTTGGCCTTTTAGCAATTGGAAAGCTAATTATGAATTTGCATCCATTCCTATTGTTGTAAATGTTGACCTTGAAGATCCTATCATCCCTCCATATTGTGCTCTTAGAAGCATGCACCCTTTTTTGAGCATGGTTGCATATATGCCTTTCGTGATTTGTTTGTTAATAATTTTGTTCTTGTGCAACTTGTAGACACCATAGCCTATCATGTGTGGATGGGAAAGGCCAAAAGTGATGTTTTAAGATATCAAAAAAATGAGAATTATAGGAAGGTATATGTCCAATTATGGGTTTTTGTGAGAAAAAGAGGCAAAAATGATGAGGAATTGTATTATAATTGTTGGTTGAACAAGTGGAAGTGTAATCATGCAGATCCAAAACAATGGGTCGAAATATCTTATATCACGTTTTCTTTCTTGGCTAAAAGCAATATAATAGTTAATTCCATGATAAGTATTAATGCAACCCATGCATCTAAAGCAAAAACTAATATTGATGTAGTTGATAATAATTCCTATACATTGTAATTGTAGGTCAAATTTTTTATGAACATTAAGCAAAAATGTTAGTGTTATTTTATGGTTGTTATAGTAGGTTTAGTTTTTTTTTCAAATGGGATTTTAATGTTTTGGAATATATTCAATTTGCTTGTGTGCATTCATTGAAGAAAATATTAATGTTTATCCTCTTTATAAACATTCCAATGTGCTAACCTTTTGTCAATATGGATATTGCTTATTTTTAAATGTCATTTTAAGTGTGCATGAGAACTACTATAAACGTGATGTGTGGAAATTTCTTTTTTCATGTCATGGGTGGATGTAATTTTTGTTGACGTTTGGTAGCATTAGTGATAAACACGAAAAAAAGTCGCATTCATGTACTTAAGTTTATGATTTGTTATCGACAAGGTCTAACCTTCATTTCAAGTAATTGGTTCAGTTTATATTAGATTCAATGAATTTTAATTTGAAGATATCATTTGCAATTGATGATAGGAGGACGGAAATAATTACTTGAAATTTGGTGAACATCACATCAATTAAATTTGAGTTGACTTAAAACATGTGTGAATTTACACGTTCTTGTGCACATTTTATAAAAATTAATTAAAATATGCTTGAAATTTTAGTAATTCAAAAGCCATTGAACAATCATATTAAATTTGAGTGGAAATTCAAGTTTTTAATGAAATTTATGAAAGTCTGTGTTATCATGGTGGCAATTCTTCTTATGTGGTGGCCACCAGATTGATTTTGACATTTGTAGCATGTTGAATTTGATGGCAAATTTCACTTTCTTTTAGAAAATTAATGAAGTTACATGAAATTTTGGTCGAAATACATCCTATTTGGTGGCCAGTTGATGGGTTTTGCTCCCCAACCTATTGAATTTGGTGTCAAATTTAAGTTCTTGTTGAAAATTTATGCAATGACATGAAAATATGGTTGAAATTCATCTCAATCAGAGTATCATTAAAAGTGATATTGGGATACCCAGGTGATACTCAAAAATATTTTTGATACCCGTCCAATATTGCTCAAAACTGGTTATCTGTTCTAATGGTCAAGCATTGACCAAATGCAAGAGTTCTCTTCAAATTATGAATTACCTAGGGATCCTACCATTGATTACCTACAAATTTTCAACCTAGTTGCAACTCTCCAATGGAAGCACTTGTCCATGCAACAACAAACAAGTCCCCATTTTGGTGGCTTTTCATTAGTCTGATGTGATCACAACATATTTTATGTGGTTTTGATCACAATAGCCTAATGGAAAGAGCCCTTGGTTTGTGGATGTTAATATAACACAATTCCTGATATTGTGGCATGTGGAAATTGAAGAGAAGATAAAACTATATTCAATTCCAAACTAGACTGGGTTTGAATTTTTTTCTTAAAATAATTGTTGGAATCTGAAGAACCCACTTAAATGCACCATAGGTTCCATAAGTTGAAAAATTAACCAGGCCGAGAACAAAAGTTTATTTCAAAATTAAAAATAAGAACAAACCAGAAAACTAAAGGTTCTTTTTACAACAAAGAAGCAAATGACATTGGATTATGCCTTGTTTGAATTAGGAGAGAATCCACAACCTTTCCTATATCTTAAGTTAATCGATGACGGTTGAGGGCCTTCTCATCAATTTCCCCCTTCTGTCAAACCGTCCACCCAAACTCATGTCCAATTTGGTATATATGGACATGGCTTCTGCCCAACTTCCCTTCCAGACTATCAAACTGTCCACAAAAATTCATGTCCAATCTGCTATTTGTTGACACGGCTTCTGGCCAACTTCCACTCTGATCAACCATCCACCAAAACTCATGTCATGAACACACCAAGTCTAGGTCCTCTTTTGCATTTCTTTTCTTTTGCTATTATTGTTTCTATTTAATTAGATTGCAAAGGTTATTCTTGTGCATCAATAGTCAACAATATCTGCCATAAGAAGGTCATTCATATCTGATGAAAAAAAAGGAAAGTTTATACCAATGTTGGTTGGATATAACTTTTTGTGAAAAATAAGTTCAGGACAGTTCATAAAAAACTTGAAATAAAAGACCCTCCAGGGTTCTTAAAACCAGATGATACCTGAGGCCGCTGGCTGTCCCCACGAACTGTTCTGCCTGTTCTTTCAGGTACCGCATAGCTGCCGGCGTCTCCTCCAACACAAATTTGCTAAAGATCCACCCGGATGTCCAGTCTGGTGACAAAAGTGACATACACCCAACTCCTGCTTTATGTAATACAATCAAATCCAGATTTTTGACCTCCTAGTATGATTCCACAAGTGGCTCCCGACATAAGGCCCAATCATCAACGCTCCCTTTAACTTTGGATTCACTTAGTTCGGGAACTCTAGGTTACCTTTCGGCACTTGAGCTAGCTAGCAATTATGTCCTTTGTTTATCTTTCTTTTTGATCTCATCCTTAACGGTGCATTCCGCACCACAAGTTTGTCTGTTTATGTGCCGACCTGTCAGGGTTTTCCAGTGTAGTTGGAGGCCACCTTCATGCCATAATCTTCCCTCCTGACACTTTCTGGGTGGGCTCTTACACACAGGAGGTCAACTTAAGTTTTCGTAAGGGCCGAGTTCGCGCGATAAGTAGGAGCTAACACAATCATTGTGCACAGCAAGGCCCATCGGACGGACGCATACCCAGAATTCAGCCCTGCCCGCGACTGCCACCTTGGGCAGGTGCCTTCTTTAGGTGACACCCTGCAGACCTCAACTACTACAAAAACTTAATCAGACCTGCAGGATCCAGGCAACCCAGCCATCTGGCCTACTAGGGGACCAACAAGCCTTTACATAGCGTTCTAAAATCAGGCCAAAAATATATCTCTCCTTTTTCTTATTTAAAAAAGAATAAGTATAACCGGAATGTCAACATCGTGGTGGCCCCTCGTAGTGGAGAAATTATGGGACTGACTGCTAGGCTGGCTGTCTTGACAGCTTCATTGTTTGTCAGTGTAGTGTTCCTTTCGCCACTATGTTATGTGCCTGGGCAATCGTCATGTCTTTTCCAGTGATATGATGTGTGACATTTGGGTCATACTATAGTTTTTATAACCTAGAGGCTACAGGATGTGGGAGGCAGGGCTTTTTTGTGGCAAATATTTGCCATATTTTGACTTGAGGAATTTGATTTTCACACTTACACCACTTTTTCTCTATACAGATTTTTAAGAGTTAGAATCCCAAAAAGGATCTCACATTCATCAGCAGCATTTCTTTTGGGAAACAGTTTATACTATCGAAAAGCTGCTCCAAAATAGAGAGCTATGCCACAAAATGACAAAATTCTTTTCAAACATCTCTAAATATGACAAAAGTTTCTTAAAGAAGAATATTTAGGGACAAAGAATTCTCTCTTTGTCACATTAAAAAAAAGGCTGTTTGTACACAGATTTTTATTGAAAAAATTGACCCAAATTGGCCATATTTCTATAATGGGTTCCAGCAGGTACAGCCATGTTATAGAGGCATAACTCAGTTTTTTTTCCAATTTTCTCACGTTGCACCATAAGTGGTGATTGGCACAACAGGATGTAGCGAAATCTGGCTACAATACAAAAAGAGGAATTGAAAATCTAGAAATCATATTACATGTTGTCAAACCACTAGTAGAACCTATTATCTAAATAGATTTCAAAAGAAAAACCTAGAAATCTGCCCCAAATCCTCCAAAAATCTTGGTGATTTCATAGCTTTTCTCCTGGGAGTGTGACAATTTCCCAAAAAAGTTCCCTTGACCATGTTCCATCTGACTTTAAAAAAAAGGAAAAATGACAAATTTTCACCACAAAATAAAATCATTGAGATAACTAGATGTTTTGAATTTCATATCTCGTTTATAGCCAAAGCTGGCTAAATCTTCTTATGAATGATCACCACTTTGGCTACATCACAGAATTGAAGAAACCCCCCACCCTACTCTCCCCCCCACCAGAATAAAAAAACAATGGTATTAAAGGGTTCAAATTTGATTTTTGGGATTTTCCTTCTGCTCTGGATATATAACTTGTTATAATGTTTTTCCATTCTTCTTCCAGCGCTCTTGGCAGTTTCTTTTAATTTAGACAGCACTCAATTGCAGATTACTGGTGAGTACAAATTGCAAAGTGCACACAAACTATGGAATAGTTCATTTAGCACCATATCTAATTAAATCACATTTTCAAGACAAACTTTCAAATTGTGAAAATTTAACAATGCCTACTTGACATATAAAGTGCCAAAAGCAGCAAAGTTGAACTTAGTGTGAACCAGTGATTTTGTTTTTGGTCAAAAAAACCAAATGGTGACACAGTTTTCTGAAATCGGAATATTCTGTCGCAAATTATCTGTTTTTGAGAAAAAAAAACTGGTTTTTTTTGGGATGCTGTAGCCACATTTATGCCTACAGGCTACAGTTTTCAGAGTTTCTTGAAATAAATTCGCCATTTAAGTCGAAATCTGCCTAGGGATTGCTCGCCACCCTGGCTACATCAGGAAATTGAAGAAAGCAAACACTGTTAATTCTGGTTGCCTCGTATGTCCCAATGGATAGTATATATGTTATTGGCTTTGCAGTTTCCCATTTTGGTGCTGATCACCCACCATGACTTCTGACTGCTCTCTCAGAACGCAACAGGGGACATACATATCCGGGAACCTTTAAACTCCTATCAGTGGATAAGAACAATGATATGCACTTGCCTATCACAAGAATATGCATGTATGTATGATGTTAGTAGTGGAAATAAACTCCTCCAATTCTGTACATTGTCAATTTATATTGAAAAATCACACAAGTTTTGGATATGGTTCTTTTCATATCCAGCAATTAAATGCATGCTTATATCCTGGGAAAAGAAACGAGCATACATACAGGTCTATAACCTGATGTAACAGCATCGGTAAAGGCCTAACTAGAATTTTAGATAGTAAAGTTAAGTAAGCTGGGCTGAATCCCAGAACCAAATATTTTTCTGGTCAATGGATCTCATGACTATCCTGGGCCAGCAATGAATTACACTTTCTAAAACAATTTCAGAGATCAAATTTCCCAAGGTGCTTAAATAGTCCACTTGCTGCCGCCTCCGTCGCCATCCCCGTTACAGAGCTTCGTCCACTTGCTGCCACCTCCATCACCATCCCCATTACAGCGCTTACCCCACTTGCTGCCACCTCCATCGCCATCCCCGTTACAGCGCTTAGTCCACTTGCTGCCACCTCCATCGCCATCCCCGTTACAGCGCTTAGTCCACTTACTGCCACCTCCATCTCCATCCCCGTTGCCATTCCCGTCTCCCACTTTCTTCGGACCTCTTCGTGCAGAATGCACGAGTATGGTCATGTCCCTTGTAGCTGGAGGCTGAGGAGGAGGCGAAGGTCCACCATCACTGTGGCTGTAAGGGCCGATCAGAGTGGTAGGACTTCTGTTGTAGGTTGACATATTGCTTCCTCGTCCCATATTGGACTTTGAAAACTTTGAAACCTCTAGTTCAGTTCTGTATGAAAGAAGCCGTAGCTGGGATTTTATCTAAACATAATGAAAACCAGAAAAACACAGTTAGATATCGATCTACGGATGCGACACTAATTGCAGGATCTTCTAGGAATATTGAATCATCCGGAGTCTGGAACAAATTAATATTTTCCTGCTATCCTAGGTTGATTATGCTGTTATAAGACGTCGAGTAAGTATCTTATAGAGCGGAAGATCAGAGCTGTGAAACAAAAGAAAAAGTGAACTGATGAAGTCTCGTGAGAGCGGTCGACGGCGCATACAGATGACATGCTAGAGTGTTCAAAGAATCGGCAAGTTCAAAGAATCAGGCTGATTTGCAAATGAAGAAGCATGTGCATATTGTTACCTGAATCGCTTTTGTCGAAGGCAAGAGTCGGGCGCAGTGGTCACCTGTATACCCACTTGATGATCGAGTAGCTGCAAAGCTCTCTTCCTTGGGCACCGCCTCAGCCGAAATCCGGGTCTAATGTCTACTGCCAAGATCAGCAGCTGGAACTCAGACTAGCTTTCTTTGGGAAGACGCAAGATCTTGATTCTTGAGACAATAGATCTCTTTTGACACCGATAAATCAACTGATATGTATTATGGAAGCGCAGACAGCGTTATATAGATCAGGCTCCATCGCTAATACTACGTACAACCCACGACAGGGTTTCCCGCTTCCTGTCGCCTCCTGTGCAAATCCATAGGAAATTCCGACAGTATCCGACAGTCTGTAACCTAGTCCGCAGCCATTGACGACGCGTCGTCTCATCAGTACTAATATCGCCGCGAAATTCATCGTGATCAGATGTAAACTGGTCACACAGAGCTACTCGCTTCATGAGATGAAGAAGGTAGTCACTGCTCTTAGAACTGCGCGGAAACTGCCACATCAACGACACAAGAAATGTAACTATACAAGCTGCTGTCCTACTTCGCGGATCCAGCCCAACACCGACCAATCTCCGACGTACCGATCGTTCAAACTGTAATAACAGTACGACTTCTGAAGCAAGAACGCCCAACAATTTTACACGCCTTCAAAATACCTCCAAAAAAACAAAAAGAAAAGTTGTTGCGAGGAACCGCGGCTGAAACCACGTCTCTCACCTCATCAAGCACACAACTCAGGTGCCGGGTAATTCTACCATTTTCAAAAAAAAAGGGTATCTTCATACACCTTTCCATGCATCTTCATGCGAACATCAAGAGCTCGACGTGGAATTTCCCTAAATTGCAGAAATGATCCGGGATGCGGCAGAGTAACTTAGCAGAAACTGAACATTTAGTCGGTCAAAGAAGCTGCCGTGAATTTGGATACAAATTTTACTCTCTGTTTTTAGTGCGGAGGATTTGGTGGGGTAGTCAGCCCGGCTACAAATGGGAACGAACCATCGAAGATCGAGCTCGCCAGAGACAAGGAACTCTCACGACCCTCGTGAGGTGCCGAGAATACTGGCGGCACATGCGCACGACACAGTGCGAACCGACCATGGCGGCTCCTCGAGCGAGTAATTTTCTTCAGTGAAGTGCTTGACCAAGTGATTTTTATCATTTTACTGCTTGACCAGGTTATTATCTTTGTCAACTCCAGAATTTACCAGCTAAGATTTACTGTTTTTCTTTTCATTTTGTCATAATTTTGTTTAAAAAGGGCGATTTTTGTCAAACACAATCAAGTGAATAAGTGCAATGATTTTTCTTTTCCCCCCAGTTTTCTCAACTCGCGATGTCGCATTAAACAACAAGATTTAGTCAGATTTGGCTATAGAGTATATATATATATCTGACAGTGGATTTTTTAAAGTATAAACCTGGCGGTTTTTAATTTGAAAATCTGGCTTTTTTTGGTCAAAACTTTCAAAAAAATCTTTGTTGGTGTTGCTAGACCCTTTTTTCTTCGCGAAATGGCGAAAATTCGTCACCCACAAAACCTGAACAGTTTATAGTGCTACTACCATAGTAGCCGCAAGGCAAAGAGGCTTGGAAGATGTTGAATTTGGCATGCCGTATAGCTAAGTTTGTGACTTCATTTGAATGCTTTGTTTACTTTAGTGTGCTTTGGACTCCTGTTGGACAGCTGAAAGGGGTCAATAGTTTCCCGACCAGCTCATTGAATTTGTCGTCTCCACTTCTGGTGCCTGCAGTCCATAAGTCGTTTACTAGGTTGTACCCATTGGTAGATACTTGGTAAAAGTAAAACCTACTTTGCAGGTAAATACTTATCCTACCATTTCCTTATTTGACTTGTATACACTTCAGACATTTCAGACTATTCTACATTTATCCTATCCGGCTGGTATCCATATGAGGTTTACCTTTCACTTGACGGCAGGTGACTGTTTTGAGGCAGGCGACAGGAAGTTCTTTGCGAATATTGTCCTATGTTTTTATTTTTTGTTGCACTTGGTTATGATGGGCTTTGAAGTATGGTGATTCACTAGACGATCATACTTTTGGCTTATTCATCTTATTTTCATTATTTACATGGATCTATTGCAAGGCAAAACTGTTAGTGTATATAACAAGTGTTGGTCCGGTATATAGCGCTTGCATCTGGTATCAATATTGGTATCAGCACTGGTAGCAAGGACCCTACCAATCCAATATGAGTGAGGCAATATCAGCCTTATACCTATACCAGCCCGGTAGGGTTCTGGGGTCACACCAGCCCTGTATTAGTTTAATACCAGTTTCAAAATCATGTATATATCTGCTTCATACCAGCCAAAAATCAGTCTTTTGAACCAGTACCAAAACATACAGGTATGAATTTTTTTTAAATACCCAATACAAATACTAGCCTAGTATGAAAATAAAATAAAATTCTGATACCGCAGCCAGGCTGGTATGTTCAAAATCACTACATGACCAATACTGGTATATACAGTGTACCCATGGAATTACTTTACCATTTGCCATGAGGGAAATAAGGCCAATGTGGGGGGCCTAAATTAACAGGTAAATGTTGGAAAAAATGAAAACATTTACATCTTGAACAAGGTAAAAGTTGTTCATTTACATTTGCCCTGGATTGTTAAGTTTGCCAAGCCTGTATAGACTTTGCAACTCAGGGATCCCCTACTGCAGCATATCTGCAGACCGTCAAGCTGTGCTCTGATTTCTTCCAAGGAGTATCAGCATACAGGCTGACGATTTTACCCAGAATCAGGGGGTTTTTTTCTCAAATTTGGGATGTAGCTGTTGTGGCGATCATCCATAAGATAATTTAGCCAGATTTAGCTAGAGACTACATTTGAAAGTAAAGAAACAACAGAAGCCTTCTATATTCTTGGCTACCTAGTGCAACTTATCATAAAAATCTGGCCATCTGGGGAAAAAAAATTCGAAAATTGGCAAATTTGGGTCATTTTTCAATGGAAAACCCATTGTGTCAAATTAATATTTTTCAGGTCAAAATTTGGCAAAATTTCGTCCAAGAAAAAAGACACTGCCCAGAATCGTACCATTACTGGGTCTGAGTTTTAAAACCAAAACCGAATTTTCTTTTAAGAAAACTGAACCTAGAACCATTTAATTTGTGTTTTTAGAAACAAAGGTCTTCTTCATTAAAGTACAGGGCCAGATTGAACCAGCAGCCACCAATGCACCAGTTGGCCGTTCTGTCCACTGGATGGGCTGCGATTTTTCATTCGCCGTCAAATGGGCTTCATCCCAGTCCATATTTCTTTTTGTTGCTGACCATTGTATGTTTTTTTTTTGTGGGTTTGTTCGCTGTTTCCTGAACCTGACCTCACACATAGCTACCCTACTCACCTTCCTACCCTCATAAGTATTGTACCAACCTTGGTACCTTATTAATTATCCCGTATTGACATAGTTACCCTAATAACTAGTTATCCTACTGACCTAACTACTATACTAACTACCTACCCTATTAACCTAGCTACCATGTTAACTACATATCCTACTTATTTAACTTCTTTACTGACCTAACCATTGTACTAACTACCTACCCTACTGACCTAGTTTCATTACTATTTATCAACCCTATATACACAACCACCCTACTGACATAAGTACTTTACAAACCTAGTCACCTTATAAGGTAACTTGTTTTCTACATACTAACTTGTCTATTTACTCAATTACCTTGCTAGTGTAACTTGTTTTTTAACTACTAACTTGCCTACCTACTCTAATAACCTATTTACCTTGCTCTTTGAACTTCCTTTCTACTTACTTAGTTGCCTACTAACCTAACTAACTACCTATATACCTACTAACTTATGTATGCATCCACCTTCTTACCTACCTATGTTTTTTACAGAGCCAAATACTTAATTAATTACCTATTCATTTTTCCCACCCCCAGCCCCCTAATCCTACCTATTAATTTATTAAGGTTCGCCCTAGTTCATGGATGATGAACATAAGTCCCCATATGTAGTTATTATAAATAATTTATAGTGAAAACAATGTCGTAATTGCAGCCATTTTGATTTAATTAATGCATATTTTATTAAATTTTGTTTCCATAATTTATTTACAGAATGGACATTACAATCCATTTTTTCATGTAATTATTATAGGTATGTACTATTGGATTATGGTTTAGGTTTAAGGTTTGAACACATAAATTAGGTAACAAGTTTCTCACAAATCTATAGTAATTAACCTAAACTAAGCTAAATCTGGGGGGGAAATTTTAGGGTTTAGACATATGTGAAGTAATACAATTTCATTCTATATTTTTTTCAAAAAAAGTGGAAAAAGTTATTTTGGAAAGATCACACAAAGGTAAAAGACATATCGTTTTTTGGTTTTTTACAAAATTTATTTGATTGTTTTTCAAGATTAAGTTTTTTTTTGGATGAGTAAATTTTTGTAATTTTAAAGCTTTAAAATTTGGTTCCTAAATTTTTTCCTATGTTTTTTTAATTTTTTTTGTTTTGCATTATATAATTTGTATACATTTAATAGTTTTTTGGGTTTAGGGCATATATGTCGCAACCCACTTTGGGCTAAGTGTGAGGGTGAAGCCCACACTCCCAAAAGTGGGAATTTGGAGTCCTCCGGGACTCCCAAAAACTCAAAGCTCGATTGTAGGGGTCAAATATCCTTGCATTCAAGTGTTCTTGGTGTCATTGAAAAGGTCTTGAAGTGTAGATGTCCAAAATGGCCTCGCATGAGCCATTTGGACATCTGCAACCCAAGTTATGGGCAAAAGAAGGGTCGGGAGTCAAACTGGAAGTTTGACTCCCGACCACTAAAAGTCGGGAATCGACCACTTCCTGACGTCTGCAGAAGCAGTGCCACATGGCGTTGGAAAGCTCTCTAGGAGATCTACAACTTTAGTTTAGACCTCGTTCCAATTGGAGTTGGCAGTCGGGAGATATGAGCTCCCAAAGTCCCGGGACAATTTCGGGACTCCTCCTTGGGAGTCCCGGGAAAAAGAGCCATTTGGATGTAGCCTCGGTGAAGAGCTGCAGAGTATACTATATGGGGGAAGGTGGTGGCTTCCCCCGAGTCCGGGCCGTGGTGAGTCAAGTGTGTCCAAGTGCCCGTGGCTTGTCCCAACACCCAAGGGTGTTCCCGAATGTTAACTAACCCTCTTGTGGTTGGTTTTGGATGCAGATTTGTGTGAGATAATTCGTGTCCCTCTTCTTAGTCTAATCCCGAAACTTCTAACATGCCCCTCTACCCCCTTTTAGTGCTGGAAGTCAGGAGCGGCCCTCAAGTCCCAACTTTCCACAGTTCAACATACTTAGACCCTTAAGTGGGTGTAACAAGGGACTTAAGAACGCGTCACGTGATATCAAAGCTCAAGGTGAAGCTCGACTTGCTTCTTGGGAGTTTGGGATGGCACCCAAGAAGAATTGTAAGCCAACACAAGACACCATGTTGGAAGAACCCGTTGAAAATCGAATAGTCCCGTCGGAATCAATTGGGGAGGAGGACCAAGGACCCGGGAGAACCAAAATGAGCCCTAAAGTGAGGAAGAACAAAGGAGTTCGGTCCTATTCACCCAGGAACAATTGAAAGTCCTCCTCAAGATAAATAGGCCCGAGTTTGGTGAGTTGGGGGCGGCCCTCAAGATGGGGACTACCAAGGGTGAAAGGTTTCAACCGGCCAAGCCCGAAAACTTCGATGGTGCCCGTAACTAAAAGGTTGTGGATGCTTGGCTTACGGAAATGGATGACTACATACATGCCGCCAAGATGGGTCGGCATTCCGCCGTGGAGCTTGCCCAATCTTACTTGAAAGGCTATGCCGCCACATGGTGGAGGACAGTGAGACAAGAGGAGGGGAAGAACCATGGCTACACTTGGGAGTTTTTTAAGGAACGCCTTGAGTCGGAATTTGTTCCAAGGAATTCCGACTACATCTCTAGGTGCAAACTCCGTAACCTTATGAATGCTACAAATGAAAACTTGAGGCAATATGTGAGGGCTTATTCCAAGCTCATGCTTGAGATCCAGCACATGCATGAGTTGGATCGTGTGTGCCAATTTGTGATGAGGCTTCCAACTTGGGCCAAGCAAAAGCTTGAAGAGAGTTGGCCCACCTCATTATCCAAGGCTATCACGAAAGTGGTGAACTTTTCGGATGTGGGGCGGAGTGACAAATCCGGGTTCAAGAAGGATAACAAGTTCCTTCACAAGAAGCCAAGGCATGAGGGGGAATGGAACTGGGGGCAAGGAAGCCCAACCAAGGATAAGCCCAAACAATTCCAAAGCTTGGGGTTTAAACCCAAAGGGAATTTTGTGAAGAAGGGGGTTCTTTTTAAAGGGAGCTAACCCAAAGGGGATTTTGGGGTGAAGCCTAAAGGAGCATGTTTCAATTGCAACGAAGCGGGGCATTACTCCAAGGATTGTCCCAAGTCCAAATCAGGGAGTGAGAGCTCTAAGGTACTTGCTCTCAATGCCAATCTAGCCCAACCAGAATGCAATTGACTTATCTTCTTGAAGGGGAAGATTGTTAAACGGGATGTGTTATGCCTTTTGGACACAGGGGCTTCTCACAACTTCATAACTCGAGAAAGCACCGAAAGGATGGAGCTCCACTTGGAGGAGCTCAAGGCACCCATAGAAGTGCATTTCGTGGATGGGGTTCCCCATCCAACTACATTACAAGCAAAGGAAATGCCTCTCTAACTAGGAAATTGGAGAGGAAAGGTGGACTTGTTGGTTTCCACCTTGGGTGGAATGGATTGCATTTTGAGAATGGAATTCATCACCCAAAACAATGTGCTCATATAAGGGCATAATAGGTTAGTTAAAATCCCATCTAAAAGTGGGATTGTGTGGGTCAAGGCACATGAGTTGCCTTGTGTGGGTGGTCCAACCATCCACTTTATGTTAGGAAAAGCTTAAGAAAGAGAATGCGTGGGAAGTTTTAGCATGATGTGTGTCATGCGGATGCTAGACGAGTATGAACCCAAGGAAGCCACCAAGTTGGTGACTTCCCGCAAGTGCATAAAGCAAGTTTTGGAAGAGTTCCCAGATGTGATGCCCGATGAGTTACCCGAAGACTTGCCCCTGAGAAGACAAATTGATCATGCGATTAAAGTGATGTCGGGAGTGGCACCTCCCACCAAGGCCCCATATCGAATGAATCATGAGGAGTTGAAAGAGCCTAAGGTTCAGCTTGAAAAACTCCTCACAAAAGGGTATATCAAACCAAGTAAATTGCCATATGGGGCACCTGTCCTTTTTGTTCACAAGAAGGATATGACGTTGAGAATGTGTGTGGATTATAGAACACTCAATAAAATAACAATGAAAAACCGATATCCTTTGCCTCGCATCGATGATCTATTTGATCGTCTCTCGGGAGCCAAGGTTTTTAGTAGAATTGATTTACATTCGGGGTATTACCAAATCCGGATTGCAGAAGGGGACAAAGAAAAACCACTTGTCGCACAATGTATGGCTCATATGAGTTCTTGGTGATGCCCTTTGGGCTCACCAATGCACCCGCCACATTTTGTACTCTCATGAATGACATTTTCCATGAATGGCTTGATGATTTTGTGGTCGTCTACATAGACGGCATTTTGATCTATAGTAGCTCCTTGGAGGAGCATGCGGAGCACCTCCACAAGGTGTTCCAAACGCTAAGGGAAAACAAGTTGTATGCCAAACTTGAGAAGTGCGAATTTGGGGTGACGAAAGTGGATTTTCTTGGACATAAGATAATTCAAGAAGGTTTGAAGATGGATGATCACAATGTTAAGGCAATTTTGGATTGGGAGCCGCCTAAATCGGTTCCCGCCTTGAGATCCTTTTTGGGATTGGCCTCCTATTATCGCAAGTTCATAAAGAACTTTGTGAGGATAATGGCCCCTTTGACAAACCTCTTGAAGAATTCCACCATCACTTATGATTGGGATGAAGCATGCAACGAAGCCTTTGAAACCTTGAAGGGCATTTTGGTGAAGGCGCCGATGTTGAAGTTGCCCGACTTTGACAAAGACTTTGAAATCCATTCCGACGCCTCCGACTTTGCAATTGGAGGTGTCATAGTGCAAGATGGAAGACCGGTGGCCTTTGAAAGCAAGAAGTTGAATGAGACAGAGAGATGGTGGCCAACACACGAGAAGGAAATGTGGGCGGTCATACATTATCTCAAGACTTGGGGCCATTACATAGGCTCCAAGGATGTGGTGGTGTGGACCGACAATGTGACCTTGAAGTACTTCGCCACTCAACCCAAGTTTTCATCAAAACAAGTAAGGTGGCAAGACACATTGGCCTTGTTCAATGTGGACATCTGGCACAAGCCGGGAAAAGAAAACATAGTTCCCGATGCCTTGAGCCAAAAACACCAACTTAGAGTGGTGTATGTGGGAGAGACGGAACTTCAAAAGGAAGTTAAACTAGCAAGCCGTCGAGATGTTTTTGCCAAGGAGGTAAGGCAAAGCATCCAAAATGGAGCCAAGTCCCACTTCCATTTGCGAAATGGATTATTGTGGTACAAGCAAAATCGACTCTATGTGTTGGAAGGGAAAATAAGGAACACACTTTTGAAGGAATGTCATGATGGATCGCTTGCGGGCCATGGTGGTGCAAAGCGCACCACAACATTCCTAAAGAAGTCCTACTATTGGCCCAACTTGAAGGATTGTGCGGAGGAGTATGTGAAGACTTGTGTAACTTGTCAACAAAATCGAACCCTCAACAAGAAACAAGCGAATTTGTTGCAACCTTTGCCAATTCCCGAAGGGCCATGGGAAAGTGTGTCCATGGACTTCATGGTGAGCTTGCCCCCTTCAAAGGGATTTGATGCCATCATGGTTGTAGTGGATCGATTTAGCAAGATGGCACACTTCATTCCCACAAAAGATGAAGCCACGGCTCAAAAAACGAGGAGGTTGTTCTTCTCCCACATTTTCAAGCATCATGGCCTCCCAAAGGACATAGTTTTGGATCAAGAACCGAGGTTCACAAGTAAGTTTTGGTGGGCCTTGTGGAAGCGAATGGGGTCGGAACTCAAGATGAGCATTTCATTCCGTCCCCAAACCGATGGACAAACCAAGAGGGTGAACTTGGTGATCCAACAATTCCTAAGGAATTATGTGGCGGTGGATCAACAAGATTGGGTGGACCATTTGGAATTAGCCGAATTATGTTACAACAACTCAATACACTCCGCAATTGGGTCCACCCCATTCCAAATGGTGACGGGAAAGTCACTAATTGTGCCCATGACTTGGGTAGCACAAGGACAACCCTCGAGTGATGCAAATGAGGAAGTGCTAATGGTCACACAACTTGATGCAGAAAGGAAGCGTTTGTGGGAGTTGGCAAAGGCCAACTTAAAAAAGGCACACAAAAGGTACAAGGATTTTGCAGACAAATCCCGATGGGAGGTGAAGTTTCAAGAAGGAGACGAGGTGTGGTTGAACATCAAGAACTTTCGGTTGCCAGAAGGGTTAAATCATAAGTTCATGGGCCCATATGTGGGTCCATTCAAAGTGTTGGAAAAGAAACTTTCCGACACTTATAAGTTAGAATTATCGAAAAATCTTAGAGTTCATCCCACATTTCATGTTTTCCTTTTGAAGCTGGTTTCTCGTGATGCCTTAGGCTTAATCGAGAGCATCATTCAAGGCCCCCACCGAACTTGGTTCATAATGAACCAGAGTTTGAGGTGGAGGCTGTGCTCAAGTCAAGGCAACTAAGTGGACGAAAGGGGGAATACCTAGTTAAGTGGAAAGGATACCATGCAATAAAGGCTTCTTGGGTGAATGAATCCGACATGGAACATGCACAAGAAGCCATAAAAGAATTCCACACTAGACCGGCAAAGAAAAGACGTAGAGCGTGATGAGGACATCACCTTTCTTTTAGTGGGGCGGAGTGTCACATAAAATGTACCACATCAAGTTGCAAGTGAAATAAAGGCATAAGAACTTTCAAGAGATTGTATCATTGAAAAACTTGTATAAGGCAAATAAAGTTGTCAAATGGCAGGGGACAAATAGAACTTTCTTGCGTAAGCCTAAATCAAAATCGGACTCCTCCTTTGGGGTTGAGGAAACTTGGCCCCAAAAAAGGAGGTAAGCAAGGTGAGCTTACAGGGACATGCACATGCCTTAAGTGCATCCCAAAGGGTTGGTTGGTAGTGCGGCCAACGTTGGAAGTCATGACCCTGTTCGCATACTTTAAATGTAGCTTAGGACTTGGGTTTTGGCAAAACCCAAGTGTTGCTTCTCGTACCTTGATAAGCAAACCTTTTAGTTAAGGCTTGGTTGTTGTGACCAAGGCACAAGAGAGGGAAAGGAGTCATGTCAAGTAGCTTAGGTCAAGAGTAGACTTGACTTAAATTCCTCATGAGGGGAAGAATGAAAAAGTTCCTCCCAAATGAGGAGCTTCATCAAATTAGGCTAGTTTAGTCCTCTTTTGACGAAGCATTGGAAGAGGGTTTTCTATGAGACCCTCTTGGACTTGTCAAGAAAGTGTTGGAAACTTGGGGACGCCTAAGTTAGCTTGAGACAAGGTCCAAGCCTCAAAAGTCGACAAATGGCCAAGGATCCAAAAGAAGGTAATTGCAATTGTGTGAGAGAAAACTTCTAAGTGTCAATGAGGACATTGACCTTTTCTTTTAGTGGGGGAGAGTGTTGCAACCCCACTTTGGGCTAAGTGTGAGGGTGAAGCCCACACTCCCAAAAGTGGGAATTTGTAGTCCTCAGGGACTCCCGAAAACTCAGAGCTCGATTGTAGGGTCAAATATCCTTGCATTCAAGTGTTCTTGGTTTCATTGAAAAGGTCTTGAAGTGTAGATGTCCAAAATGGCCTCGCATGAGCCATTTGGACATCTGCAACCCACGTTATGGGCAAAAGAAGGGTCGGGAGTCAAACTGGCAGTTTGACTCCCGACCACTAAAAGTCAGGAATCGACCACTTCCCGACGTCTTCAGAAGCAGTGCCACATGGCTTTGGAAAGCTCTCAAGGAGAGCTACAACTTTGGTTTAGACCTCGCTCCAATCGGAGTTGGCAATTGGGAGATATGAGCTCCCAAAGTCCCGGGACTCCAACCCAGGACAGTTTCGGGACTCCTTCTTGGGAGTCCCGGGAAAAAGAGCCATTTGGATGTAGCCTCGGTGAAAAGCTGCAGAGTATACTATATGGGGGAAGGTGGTGGCTTCCCCTAAGTCCAGGCCATGATGAGTCAAGTGTGTCCAAGTGCCCGTGGCTTGTCCCAACACCCAAAGGTGTTCCCGAATGCTAACTAACCTTCTTATGGTTGGTTTTGGATGCAGATTTGTGTGAGATAATTCGTGTCCCTCTTCTTAGTCTAATCCCGGGACTTCTAGCACGCCCCTCTACCCCCTTTTAGTGCTGGAAGTCGAGAACGGCCCTCAAGTCCCAACTTTCCACAATTCAACATACTTAGACCTTCAAGTGGGTCTAACAAGGGACTTAGGAGCGCATAAATATATCACTAAAACGTTTTTTTGTTCAGATTTATATATTTAAGGTTGTAATAAAGCTTATGGCAAAATATCATTTAGATTTTGAAGGTTATGCCTTTTGATGTAATGTTTAGGAATTTGATTTAAGGTTTAACTTTAGACTTTACTCATTGTAATGATTTTCGATCTTATCACTTGTTTAGATCTATAACATAATTATGAATCTCCTTTGTTTCCATTTGTTCCATAGTTATTAAAGTTCAATATTTCTTAACCCGTTTTTGTTTAAATGCAATACCTGTATCATATTGTGATTATTCATTAACCATGAAACATAAAAATATTTTTAAAATATTTGATTCCTTGCTGATACATCATGAAATTCATGTTTTCAAAATTATTTATTCATCTTACAGTATGATTTAACATATATATAAATGAATATAATGCAAAATTAGTCACATTGATGATACAAGGGTTAGGGTTTAATGTAAAATCTATTACTTAATGTTAAAATTATGGTTTAGGTTTAAAGTTTGGGACATATAAATTTTTATTTTTCTTTTACAAGTCTATATAAATTAAAATAAATCTAAGGTGCATGTTGGGCGAAATTTTTAAGGCTTAAACATATGTAAAATAATGCAATGTCATTTTATATTTTTTTAAAGAAAGTGAAAGAACTTAATTTAGAAATATTACCAAATGATAAAAGCATACCTTCTTTTGTGTTTCGTTACAAATTTATTTAATTATTCAAAAAATTAAGGCCAAATTTCTAATCCGTGAAAATAAATATGTGTGTATTGCAAAATTATATGAATACCTAGCCCTAAATGTAATACCCACATGTGGGGTCATTTCGAAATAACTAGTATGTACTTTGGGTGGCCTTTCAATGAAAACCAAAGCGTATACGCAATACTTGCATGTAAATTCATTTGACATAATCCATAGGTGATTTAGACAACCTTAGGTGAAAAACCAACCCTAAATGCAATACCCACATGTAAGGTCACCTCAAAATAAATGGTTTGGGTACCCAAAATATGTCTCTTTATATATTTAAATTAATTTGATGACAATTAATTATCATGAATAATTATCTAAAATAATGATTTGAATAACTTATCAACATAAAAATCTAATTAAAATAAGCAATTAAATATCAAATTATTGATTTGATTTTTCTAAATTTTAATTATCTGAATAATTAAGGTTCAACCAAATAATCAGTTAATTAATATTAAGAAATAAATGATTTTAAAATATGACTATCAATCTTAATATTATCTAAAATAGTTTTTTAGTAATTCCTTAATTATGACATTATTTGTTGATGTTTAAACTAAATTATTTTATCATATGATTCCTATAAATATTACAATGGAAACCTATATGCAAGTAGCAAAAGATGTTAAAAATCAACAACTATTTATGGACTTATATGCGGGTACTATAATGGATGTTAAAAAATCAATTACTAAACATATGTGTGAGTATTACAATGGATGTAAAAAAACAAGCATTTATTTACAAGACCTATATGTGAGTATTATAATGGATGTAAAAAAACCAACAACTATTTATGAGATTTATATGCATGTATTGCAATGGATGAAAAAAAGGAACAATTATTTACAAGACCTATATATGGGTATTGCATATTTGAAATGGCCTTATGGAAATTATAATAGAAAGGATGAAGGTATTACACAATGTTCATTTTAATATTTGTAAACCCTAGACAAATTATTGTTACCTATTCATATCGGCCTATTTAAGTTTTGATTTTTACATTTAAAGTATTAAAAAAATTATGAAAAAAAAACATATAATTAACCATATACCCATCAAACAAATGTGATTAGAAGAAAATATTATATTGATAAAAGTTGTACAAATATGGGTGGATAAAAAATGTTAGAGAACACAATGAAAGAAAAGGTTCTCTATAGTACATCAAAGGACCAAAATTCAAAAATTGGGTAGTCCGAAGAATAAAAGGGTTGAAAAAGCCTAGCTAACCATATAAAGTGGAACCCAAAACCATATCATTATTTACAATATCATATTTAGCTTGATAAGAAGTTGTTGCATTCGTAGCCCTTGTTGCTTGACGAATAGTGTATAGATGGCAACGTTACATTTTAACTTAAACTTTACACAAAAAAGAAGGCAACGACAACAAATTGTCATTGCCTTCTTTGTTCCAACAACACCACAAAAGAAGACGACAACACATTGCCATCATCTTCTTCCTCTCCACAACACCACCACAGAAGAAGATGATGGCACATATCGTCATCTTCTTCTTTTCAAACACAAAGACAACAAAACACACAAGAAAACAACAAAATGAAAATCAAGAGAAGGGAGAGAGCTTACCTTCAAGCTCCTACTCTGCCCTTTCACTTTTGGCTCCTATTTCTACCCTTTTGCTTTAAACGTTATTTCCTAACATCCTCTTCTTTTCAAGTAAAAGAAAAGAAAAGAAAAACCATAGAGAAGAAAATAAATGCAGAAAAAAAAGGGAGCTTTCCTTCAAGTTCCTATTTTGTTTCTCACTTGGCTCCCGCTTTTGCCCTCCCACTTCTACCCTTCTATTTCAAATGCTTTCTCTCAACATCTTCTTCTTCTCAAGCAAAAATAAATAAACAAATAAATAACCATAGAGAAGAAAAGAAATGCAAAGAAGGGAGGGAACTTTCCTTCAAGCTCTCGGTTTACCCTCCCACTTTTGGCTTCGATTTCTATCCTCCCACTTTTGCCCTTCTATTTCAAACGCTTTCTCCTAGCATCTTCTTCTTCTCAAATAAAAGAAAAGAAAAAGAAACAAAGAAAAAAAGAACCATATAAAAGAAAAAAAATGCAAAGAAGGGAGGGAGCTTTTTTTCAAGCTCTCGCTTTGCCCTCTCACTTTTCGCTCCTGCTTCTGCCTTCCCATTTTTGCCCTTCTATTTCAAACGCTTTCTCCCAGCATCTTTTTCTTCTCAAGTAGAAGAAAAGAAAAAAAAACAAAGAAAAAAAACCATAGAGGAGAAAAAAAATGTAAAGAAGGGAGGGAGCTTACCTTCAAGCTCTTACTTTGCCCTCTCACTTTTGGCTCTCGCTTTTAACCTCATGCTTCTGCCCTTTCATTTCAAGCGCTTTTTCCTTGGCATCTTATTCATTTCAAGCAAAAGAAAAGAAAGAAAAACACAACGAAAAAAATCATAGAGAAGAAAAAAAATGTAGAGTAGGGAGGGAGCTTACCTTTCTTCTTTTGTTTTTACATTTGGGATGAAATGTTTCTCTTGTTTTTTCCTCTCCACATTCTTTCAACATTGAACTCTCCACCTTCCTCAAGCCTTGTGTCTCACATATCTTTGAAGTTTTATGCTACTCAAGCTTAAGAGCTTTCTTGAGCTGTGGAGATGGAGTGAGTGGGAAATGAGTAGGAAATGAGGTGAAGGAGGTAGGAGGGGGGAGGTAGGTAGGAGGGGGGAGGTAGGTAGGAAGGGGGAGGGGACGTAAGTAAGAGGGGAAAATTTTGGGGCAGAGAAAGTGGCTGAAAAATCCATGGGCAAGGGAAGAGGTTATGTTTTTGGTTCATCCCCAAGACAGCTTGAACGACCTCATCCTGAATTGGTGCATTGGTGGCTATTGGTTCACTCCAGTTAAAAGTATAGAACCACCCAATAGGCTAAAGTGTACCTGCCCCATGACTCCACCAGTTATGGATGTATGTGGTTGGATGGTCACTAATTGAACCTACCCCATGATTGCAACAATCAAGCTAAAGTGAACCTACCCCCATGGCTCCACTAATTGGGGATGTATGTGGTTGGATGGTCACTAAATGAACCTGCCCCATGACTACACCAGTTGGGGATGTATGTAGTTGGATGGCATTGAATTTTTGTTGGCTCCTAATAATGATTGTGTTAACCACACAAGCTAGCACAGTTTGAATTTTTTTATAAAACTTTAAGGTTTAATCTTGCCTTTCCCTAGAATATTTTTTTTGTTATTTTTCCAAATCCAACCACACCCACCTACCTACCACCTTGCCCCTACCTAAAAACTAACATGTCCACCATTCTAACATGTTTTGTAAGTTATTGGTTTACCTTACTTGCTTGCCAACCTATCTACCTATTTACAAGACCCACCTTGGAGGCTGTAATGTTGTCAACAACTCATGAACATACGTAGTGCAATACACTTGAAGTTGGTAATTGGTTAAACACCCTACCTACTTACCTACCTAATAAGGTCACAATGTCATTAATGACAAATGAGGGTATTGTGTATACATTATGTAGTCAAAACATAAGACATTGGCATGTGGTAAATCAATGTGTAGGTGAATTAAGATCATCTTAGGAAGTTGAGGAGTTTGGGTCTAAATTCTTTAAGGAGAATTTGTCACCCTTTTTGTACTCCTTTACATAGTCTTTTTTAACCATGTAAAGACACAAAATGGATGAAATTGATGGAATCTAAAATTGTAATGGTCTAGAATATGGTACACATAATTCGACACATTTTGATTCATTAACATTGATGGGGATTAAAATATAAGATAAAAAAGGATTCCATTAAGAACTAGGTTCTTTTTGTCTTTAGTGGTACACCTTAAAGAATTTGGACCCGCCTAAGAACGCACTATAAGACATTTGGTGATGAAAGTAACGCACCTTTCACATACATTACAAAACTTCTACTTATCCTTTTCTTTCTGGTTATGTGAACTCAAGCCAACATCAATCCACTACTCTCAAGCAACATAACTTGCCTTGAACAATTTTTTATTCTTATGAAGAACCTCTTGTCCAACGTTTTTTTTGGCAAAACAAAAAAAAGGTTGGTGACATGTATGCGACAAAAAAAGTGAAAAATAAATAAAATTCACCAAAAATAAGGGTTTCAAAATGACAAATAAGAGTGCTATGCCATTTGTTTGTGATTGTATTACTAAGCCATTTCCTTCCACGCCTTGTTTTTTGCTACTTACATACACTCTACCAAAACTTTTTGCCACTTACCTACACTTTCTTCCTATCTTCTCACTATTGGTATAACTTTGTTGAAGCTTGTTGCCATTAATATGTATTATGTACTATGTATTGAGGAGTGTAGTTAATTTCATTATGGATCCCATAATTTTATGCCTTAGTGTACTTCAAAAGTTTTAAGTTTGGAGGCTACATCAATTTCAAGCTTGTTCTTTAAGCTTCAATTAAAAGAGGATGCACACAAACATAATAGAGTAGAGAGGAACTTGCAACTTTAAGCTCTAGCAACAAGAAACTGAATTTCAATATATAATGAAGTTCAACTCCTCATCAATGTGCTCATTCTTTTCATTTAATATTTTCTTCTTATTATAAGTTGTGATTGGTGACAAATTGTATGACTGACTAATCTTTTGGGCTTTCAAGCATTGGGTGTGTGCACATTACATTTTGTTATGCTTATGTGCATCTTCTTTTGATCTTCATTTGATCTTCATTTGATCTTATTTTGGTCTTTTGATATTTTGATATTTTTAGTCTTTGATTTCATTAGTTATGTTTGCCACATCCATGGCTCCTCTAACTATCCCTAAGAACTTTAAATTCAAATTGCTTTTCCTTCTTCCTACTAGTGCCACAACCACCATAAGGAATGTAAATGTTGAGATGGTTGTTGAACACTAATTTATAACATAATCAATTTAGTTTTAAATTAGAAAAACCTCTTATTCCAAGCCCAAAGTTTCAATGTAATAGCAAATAAGAAGAAATGTAATCATGGAGGTATTTTCCATTTCCAAGATTGATGGGCTATGAATTTTCCTCAGGTAGAATCAATAGTAATTGAAACAAGTAACTTGCATCAAGTTGGGTGTGATTTGTTCAAAGGAAAAATTGTTCATGCTTAAGTTTGAAATTTGTTTAAGCATGTCGATAGGCTTGCGTAAAGTCAAGGTTTCAAAGGTAAGAATAACAATCGGTTTTTTTAAATTTTGATTTTAAAAGCCAACATGCACGAAATGAAAAAAATTTACACTGCCAGGGATCGTCCTTCAATTTTTAATTTTGATACTATAGAGGTTCTTTAAACCTAGAAAAAATAATTCATCCAATTTGCTATTGTCTTTTATTTGTTATCCATGTCACGAATGCCAATGCCATGGAGTTTAATCATTTGAATGTCACGGATGTCAATACCATGGAATTTAATCATTTGAATGTCATGGATGTCAATACCATGGAATTTAATCATTTGAATGTTCATTCATGACTTGTAATAAACTTGCACTTAATTTTTAATTTAATTTTCATGTAATTTTAGTTAATTTTCATTTAACTTTTAATTCATTTTTAGTTAAATCCTAATTTATTTTTAGTTAAATCATAGTTCACTTTTAGTTAACTTTTGGTTCAGTTCTAATTCACTTATAATTCACTTATAATTAATTCATAATTCACTTTCAACTCAATTTTAATTAACCCTTAATTCATTTTTGATTCACTCCACCTTAACTTTTAGTTCACTTTTACTCAACTCTCAATTCACCTTTAGTTAAGTTTGAGTTTATTTTTAGTTGAATTTTAGTTCACTTTTAGTTGAATCTTAATTCATTCATAGTTCACACATGGGCACATATGGGTGAACATGGGCAACATGTACATTGGAAGCTTCTCGAAAATTTTCCTTGAACTGGATGCCTAAGAGGTATGAATAGAGGTAGAATTTTGCATTACCTTTAGTATATTCAACACTAGTTTTGGGTATGTTTCTTGTCATAACCTTGTTTTATTTTTATTTTTTGATTAGAATAAAATCTTGCTGGATTCTGATTTTGCACTTGTCATAGTCTTGTTTGTTTTGTTTCATGATTTGGATTTAGAAATAGGCATGCTTTGGTTTTGTTTTTGTTTGAAAATTTTATAGTTTTGGTTGATTTCATGCCCATGATAGCCCAAGGGTTAAGCTATGATAAACTTTGAAGGTTTAAAGGATCTTTTTAAACTACTTAAGGTGAAGCAAACACCCAAAAAACATTGGTTAAATTTTGTAGGTTGGGTTATCACTGATTTGATAAACCAAGTTTTGTTATAATCCACCCACGATGTTGTAAATGTCGCTAATATTTTATTTATGAATGTGGATGAAATGACAACAATTGACAATGCCTCTTGGAATTTTTTGCACCTTGGTGTAGGTCAGGGTTAGAATTGAATCCTTTTTCTAATTTGTGTGGAAAAAGTTGATGAATAGGGGATAGTTGATAATGTCTTTCAATTAATGCTATGATTCTTGGATTCTTTTGTAGGTGTGGATGTTAAGGATTTGGCTTCAAAGCTCATCTCCATGGGTTGTGATGAGAATAGTGTTTTCCAAGATACCAAAATTGGTGTGACTACTCAAGTGAAAGAGATAGTTGTTCCATTCACGATTGGAGTCCATTGTTTTGCTCACTACACAAATTTGGCCATGTTGGTGTTATCGAAACTCAATTTGGTGGCTTGGTTAGAAGTGTTACTATAAACCATGCATTTTTTTTGTCTCACTCATTTAAGAAGTTCTTTGAGTTCCAAAAAGTTCTGTGATGTGTTCATAGGAAAAGGAAACAAGTTGTTTAAAAATGTGAAGACAAGATGGATAAATATGTTATCTCCCATGAAATGTGTCATGGAACAATATTGACCATTCATGGCAAAGATGCATGCTAATGCATTAGAGAGCAACAATATATTAAGAATATGAACCTCTTTTTTGATTTGGAATTGATTCTAGGGTTACATGCAATTTTGTTGCTTTTAGATTTCGTGCATACCTTCATCAAGCTAGCCTAGTCCCGTGATGTGTTTGTATGTGATTTTATTGACACAGTGAATGTGTGTTAGCTGACCTTATTTTTACTTTGATCCATACACCAAGTTTAACAATCCTACTTTTGATGAACTCAAAGCTCTTGAATCATTCATTAGATGAGTTGGTGCAAAAATTTCAATGACAAGGAGGCTAATTGTCTATCATTATGTTTGTTGTGCTAAGTTTTCTGAGAACTAGCATTGTCTTGCAACAAGTGTTTTGAAACCTATGTTGAAGCCACAATTCCCTTTGGTCACGATTCATGTGAAATCAAGCTATGAAGATTTTGCTGGAGTTCTAATCCATGAATTCGATGTTAGATTTCCAAATCATAAACTTATGTCAACATTAAGTATGACTATTTAAGCTTTTGGGCCTAAAACCTGCAAAATGCCAAGAATGATTTCCACTAGTGCTTGATTGTGATCAAGCATTCTTACTATAGTCGATGGAAAGTGGGAAAGGATGGGATGTGGGTGGTTGCTTTGCTTGATCCATATGAATTGGATTTGCAATGTTTGGTTTTTAAGATGACCATGGTTGCAAACAATGAATTGGTGCTAGAAAAAGTGTTGCACAAAAACCTTGTCACTTGATTGTGGGCAAAGATTACTTCTTCTCCCATTTTCAAAATCAATATTTTAGAATTCATTAAGTTGGCTCAGATATCATGTGCTTAGGTCTTGGAGATGAATGGTGTTTTTTAGTAGTGGCTTTCATAAAAAATAAGTGAAGAAACTCCTTGTTGTGCCATTTGGATCTTTGCACTCAATTTTTTGTGTAATGATTTTACAAACTTGAGGACTTCCCATTTGAAGAGGCCATTACCTTGTGGGGTAACATAAAGACCCAATATTGTATTGATTCTTGAAAGTAGAAATTTCATTATTAGTGGTAGTTAGGTTTTATTCTAAGCTCCTTTGTTGGGGCAACTTTCCTTATCCAATGGACACCCATAATATGAATTTTGAAACTGCCTTTTTTCTCTCTTGAAATTCTGGCCTATTTGTGAGTTTTTGAAGATCATTTAATCCTTATTAGTTGCTTGTAGGTTTGATGGTTAACAAAGAGTGTCGCATGGAATTTGGAGCAAGGTTTGAACTTTGTGGTTTTTTCTTGGATCTTCTAAGTTCTTAAGTTCTTGTATTTTATTTGCTGCTTGTATCATGATTCATGATCGGAACTTGGCACTTATGAGTTGTGTTGGGCTGTGTGTAGGGACACTACTTTGCATTGGGCAAAGTCTCAAGTTTGAGACTGGGGTTCAAGTAGTGCTTTTGAATTTTAGACAGGCATTTTTGCTTGGTTTCAGAGTTTTGAAATGTCTTAATTTGCCACATTAATTTCAAAGTTTTGAAATGTTTTGATTTGCCACATTGTCTACTAAAAAAAACACACAGTAGCCAAACTCTAACCCTTGGAAAAAAAAATGGTAGCCAAATACATAACCATAAAAAAGAGTAACAGCCAATTGTTTTATTAAAAAAATGGCTGCAGTAGCCATATTACACACTCCCTCCTGCTAAATTTTGCCTGAATGGCTACTTCAAGAATTTTATAAAAAAAACGCTGCTCTCATCCCAGTCCTTATTTTGAAACATAAAGAAGAACTGTCTCAATTTTACATTGCCTGTAAACCGAATTGGAATCTGGTTCCCATTCCAAAACTCAGACACAATTTCAATCCAATTCTTAGTAACCAAGATCAGAACTAATGGTTAACTATCATTCAACCTGCAATCGACCCTCAGTTCAAGTCACTTTTTAAAAAAACTCTTCTATCTCGATTTTAGTTCGTATTCCGCACATAAATGGTTCAGTTCTTTTTGAAAAAATCTGATGCTGGTTCTAGTTTCAATTCTGGAAATGAGACCCAGTTCATTTCTTGCAATATCTACCAAAACAGGTACCCACTCAACAGTGAACATAAGCCTCCATGGACCTGGCCTTCCCTGACACAGCTCCAAATTCCAATTGGCATGAGAGAGGAACTTTTGCTCATCAGGCATTGCTTAAAAAACAGTTCATTGATTTGTTTTGTTTTTGGTATAGATAACTCTGGTGACAGCCTCAACCAGTGTCTTTTTTGTGGCAAATTTTTGCACTGTGGCCACAAAAGAAACCAGTGCAAATTGTACAAACTTGGCTATTTTGGGGGAAAAAAGAAGCAAAAGTCACCATATTTGGAGGAAAAAAAGTCACATAGAGCCATTTAGACAAATGAGTTACTACTGGTCACCAGAACTAGGCAGGATTCTTAAAAGGTTCTATTTTACTGTCTGACGTCCAAGCAAATTTGACTCATTCCCCTTGTGGATGATTTGATTGCAAGTCCATCTTCTTGACAAAGTTGAAAAAATAGACCTAATATTACCTAGAAGCCAAAATCCCCTAAGCTACTACACTCTATAATGAAAAACACAATATCCTTGCGTTCGTAGGCAAGGCCAAAAAGAAACCGTGGCCTCAACCCCTACCACCACCAGGCAAGGATACTGTCCTCACAGAGGATAAAGAAGAAGGAATAAGAATGAGGATAAGTGTGCCCACAGACTTCCGACAGTCCTTGTGAGAAAATGTCAACGGCAGATTTCATTCTCTCTGTCCTCTTGCAGGGCGCGAGTCACTAGTGCACAATACTGTATTCAACAAAGGACTTCTGGGGTGCATGGGTACAGACAGCATCATCACTAGGCGGACTGCTATTGTCCCTGATGCAGGCGCTAAATTGTCAGTAGCTGTCCCCAATTCCAGAACAACAATTTCAAGATGTGCAGCTGCTGCTGTACACAATCTACTACAGTCCACGGTGCTGGAGAGAGCTTTTCCATTCAGCAGGCTGCAGCTTTTCAGTTGAGTTTGGTTGCATGGTCATGCTTCACAAAATCTTTGTGAAACATGTCAAATCTTTTGTGAAGCCAACTACCAACCTCTTCCCCAATGTGCATTCCAAATCCACAATAGTAAACTTCATAGCTTGGTAATCTTCAAAACTTGGCCAGATTGAATCGGCACCCAGTAGTAGGTTATTGATTTTTTTACATTCCCAATTAAATTCATAACTGTCTGGTATTCAAATTTCAAAAATCAAATAATCTACCTGGATGACCACTTTATCATCTAGTTACGATCTTTAAACACTAATACACAAAGTTATAATAATAATAATAATAATTAAAAAACCTTATAACTGGCTCATAATCAACAAGATAATTGTTGCTTATCAATTGATTATTTGATAACTTACCTGGCAACCAAAAAAGATTGATATTGATACTGATAACATATGTAATCTCAAAATAATAAAATAAAGTATCAAACCCAGCATAATTGAAAGAGGAATAACCAGCCAACACTGGTATCTACCTGACTAAATCCATCAGCTTTGAGCCCAAATGTGAATAATCATAAAATGACATTTGTCAAATTTTTATGAGAAAATGTGTTGTTTAGAAATTCTCTAAAAACATATGACACATTCCAGAATTTGTGACATTGATGACTTACAAATTTCCATTCTAGTTGCGACTCCCTAATGGAAGTGCTTGTCCATGCAACAAGAATTGAATCCCCATTTTGGTGGCTTTCTATTAGGCTGATATATTAGGCAACATACAGTGTGTAGCTGTGATCTCAACAGTCTAATATAAAGAGATCCTTGGTTGGTGGAACAACATTAATTAAACACAATTCATGAGATTTGGCTGGATGCAAATTGCAGAGTGGATGAACTAAATCCAATTCCAAACTAGATTGGGTTTGATTGTTGTCTTAAAATATTTTTTGTAATCTGAAGAACCCACTTAGGGTAGAACAGCCCATGAGTGATCACTTAAGTGCTGAGGGCAGGCCGGATCCAAGGGGAGAGCTCCATCGTTTCTAGTGTCAAAGAAAAACTTGAACCCCTTCTATTGACACATCTGTCGCACTCAAAATTGTCAAAAATGGATTTGAATTGAGAAAGTTACGATCACCAAAGTAGAGGGGGTGAAGAACTCAAAAAAAAAACCAGTGAACACTAAAAAGCCCATTCCCAATCACCCAAAAATTTCCTTGTATGTTACTCTATTGCTATTAGAGTTAAAAGATGATTTGTAGAACTGAAGGTCACACTCCTATAGCAATTTAAATAGTTTAAAATGACCAAAAACGAGAAAGTTAGAAGCTTTGAAAATAAGAGGGGTTCAAAGAGAAAAAAAGAAAAAAAATGCGTTTTGTGAGTTGGAAAGTTTCTTTTCCTTCTTGCTATTGTTTCATTACTCCTTTTCATTTGCAATTCAAAGATGATTTCAAGAGCTTGAGGTAGCTCTCCCATAACATTTTAAATCACTTAAAATGAAGCACAGATGATGAGGATCTAAAGCAGCGATCGGTGATAGGGTAGTGATCAATGATAGGCAGTTCTACCCTGAATGCACTACGCCTTCATCAAGTTGAAAAATGAACCAGACCCAGAAAAACAGGTTCATTTCAAAATAAAAAATGAGACAGAACCAGAAAACAAAAGGTTCTTTCTTAGAAAAAGAAGCAAACAACAATGGAATATGCCTTGGTTCAATTAGGAGAAATTGCACAACCTTTCCCCTATCTTAAATTAATCAATGGGAGTTGAGGGGGCTTCTCATCAATTTCTCCCCTCCTGTCCAACGATCCACCCAAACTCACGTCCAATTTGCTATAAATTGACATGGCTTCTGCCCAGCTTACCCTCCCACTATCCACCTGTCCACAAAAGTTCATGTCCAATCTGCTATTTGTTGACATGGCTTCTGTCCATCTTTTTCTTCCCCCTCCCCCTCACATTTTTCTTTGAAATTTTGTCCCACCAAATCTGAGTGCCTTTCTCATGTTTTTTTTTGAGATTATAGTTCCTATTTAATAACGTTGCAGAGTTTGTTTCTGTCCATCACCAGTCAACAATATCTGCCATACCAAGGTCATTCATGTCTGATAAAGAAAAAGGAAAGTTTATACCAATGTTGCCTCGATATCACATTTTCTAAAGATAAGTTCAGGCCAGTTCTTCAAAAACTTGAACTAAAAGACCCTTCAGGGTTAGATTCTCGGATTTTGTCTACAACAGAATATTTATCAAACCAGTCTTCAAGATATCACAATAATTGTTAAATGTTTGAAACTGGTTTTTTGATTACTGTTACAATTTCTTAACCTGAGATCTCAGGCAAAGCCAAATGATCCCTGAGACTGCTGGCTCTTTCGAAGAACTATACTGTCAGTTCTTTCAGCTCCCGCATATCTACCGTGGTTACCTCCGACATATGTTTGCTAAAGAACCACCAGGATGTCCAGTCTGTTGACAAAAGTGACATACACCAACGCTAGTTTTAAGTTATAAAAACACATCCAGAATTCGGACCTAGTATGATGCCACAAACAGCCTCTTGACAAGGCCCAATCATCAATCCTTCAGTTAACTTTGTATTAACTTAGTTTGAGAACTCTAGGTTAGCTTTCTACTAACTTCCACTCCTTGCAGAGCCACTTCCATTTTCACATTGCTTTGTTACCTCTTGGAACTTGGCAGTTGAGCTAGCAATTTAAGATCCTTTGTTTATTTTTCTTTTCCATAGCAGTGCATTCTGCACAATAAGTTTGCCTGGTTTATGTAATGATCTATCAGAGTTTCCCAGTGCAGTTCGAGGTCTTCAATCCATATTAATCTTCGATCCTGACACTTTTTGGGTGGGCTCTTACATTTTCGTCAGGGCCCACCAATTTTTCTTTGTGTGATGAGCAAGAGTTGACACAGTCTTTCCATAATATGGTAAGGCCCGTGGACAGAATTGCATGCATTATCAGAATGCAGCACTGCCCTCAACTGCCATTCTGGTAACTACCCTTATTTAGGTAACACCCTGTGCGCCATCCTTACCACAAGACATAATCAGATATGCAGGATCCATGGAAACTAACCATCTGGCCTACTTTAGAACCAACAAGCCTTTTACATAGCGTACTGCAATCAGGCTAAAGATACATCCTCCAAAGATAAAAAGAAAAACAATTTCCTCATACCCAAATGTTAACATTGTCGTGGGCCCCCCTCACACTGGACAAATTATGGGACTGCTTACTAGGGTAGGGCTGCCTTGACAGCTTCCTGGTTTGGCATGTGTGTCATACTTATACTTTTTTTTAAACCGAGATGATGTTGGGGGCAGGGCTTTTTGTGGCGAATCTTTGCCATGTTTTGACTTCAGAAATTTGGTTTTCACTTGTGTACGAGTTTTTCTCTTCACATTTCTGATTTTGCGCCCGAAGAAAGATCTCACATTAATAAGCAACAGCTTTTTCAAAGCATTTTTACAAAAAAAAAGACCCAAATTGGCGATGTTTCTATGATAGGTTCCAACAAATATGGCTATATTATGGAGTGTTAACTAAGTGATTTCACATTCATATCTAGTTTATAGTCAAATTTGGCTAAATCTTCTTATGGATGATCACCACTTTGGCCACATCACAGAATTGAAGAAAATCA
The DNA here is from genome assembly GCA_963920785.1 of Sphagnum contortum. NCBI lineage: Eukaryota > Viridiplantae > Streptophyta > Sphagnopsida > Sphagnales > Sphagnaceae > Sphagnum > Sphagnum contortum. The sequence goes on from OY987288.1 coordinate 14,336,139, forward strand.
AAAAATAAAAATAAAACAAACACTGGGACTGGGGGTTCATATTTGACTTAAATGATTTTCCTTCTAACTCCCCCAGCTCTGGGTATATGGCTTGTTCTGATGTTTTCCATGCTTTTCAAATTCCATTCCTCTTTAAAGTTTCTCTTGGTTTAGACGGTACTCAATCACCACCATGACTTCTGACTGCTGTCTCAGAAGGCAACAGGGGACATACATACCTTTAAACTCCTATCAGTGGATAAGAAGAATATGCAGTCGCCTGTAACAAGGATATGCATGTATGTATCATGTTAGTAGTTGAAATAAACTCCTCAAAATATGTACATTGTCAATTTATATTGAAAAATCACACAAGTTTTGGATATGGTTCTCTTCATATCCGGCAATTAAATGCATGTTCATATCCTGGGAAAAAAAAAGAGCATACACACAGGTCTATAACCTGATATAACAGCACTGGTGAAGACCTAATTAGAAAATTAAATGGTTGAATTTTAGCTTGTAAAGTTAATTAAGCTGGGCTGAATCCCAGAACCGAATTTTTTGTGCTCAATGGATCTCATGAATTGGGCCAGCGATAAATTACTTTCTAAAACAATTTCCGAGATCAGATTTCCCACGGTGCTTAAATAGTCCACTTGCTGCCACCTCCGTCGCCATCCCCGTTACAGAGCTTCGTCCACTTGCTGCCACCTCCATCACCATCCCCATTACAGCGCTTACCCCACTTGCTGCCACCTCCATCACCATCCCCATTACAGCGCTTACCCCACTTGCTGCCACCTCCATCTCCATCCCCATTACAGCGCTTACCCCACTTGCTGCCACCTCCGTCACCATCCCCATCACAATGCTTCGTCCACTTGCTCCCACCTCCATCGCCATCCCCATTACAGCGCTTAGTCCACTTGCTGCCACCTCCGTCTCCCTTGCCATCCCCGTCTCCCACTTTCTTCGGACCTCTTCCTGCAGAATGCATGAGTTGGGTCATGTCCCTTGTAGCTGGGGGCCGAGGAGGTGGCGAAGGTCCACCATCGCCGTGGGTGTAAGGGCCGATCAGATCAGTAGTACCACTACTGTTGTAGATTGAGATGCTACCTCGCGCCATGGTCGCGGTAAACGCAAGCAAGAATCCTAGTATAACTTGGGAGCTGATGCCCGGGATTTGAAAACGTCGGCGCTAGTCACCACTGTCTTGGAAGAACTTTGAAAACTCTGTTGAATAAACTCTGTATGAAAAAACCTGCAGCCGGCATTCCAGAAACCAAACAAAAAAGCATGTTAGATATCGATCTCCGGAGGCCACACTTGCAGCAGGTCTAGGATTCAATCACCGGAGTCTGGAACAGATTAATTGCCTGCTTTCTAGCTTGATTAATGCTGTTATAAGACGTACGGAAGATACGCAGACACGTGACAAGATCGGAGCTGGGAGAAAAAAGAAAAAGTAAAAGGATGAAATCTCATGAGACAGGCCCACGGCAGATACATATAACATGCTTATAGGGCGGACAAGTTCAAAAGAGTCAGCCTGAATAGCAAATGTAGAAGCAAGCGCATGTTGTTACCTGAATCCGTTTTATCGAAGGCGAGAGCAGTAGGGCGCTGTACTGGGCACCTGCACCCCGAATCGATGATCGACTAGCTGCAAAAGTCAGGTCTTAGTTGCGCGCCTGAACTTAACAGCCGCCTCTAATGTCTAATGTCAGAAGACCAGCAGCTTGAAATAATACGAACTTTCTTGGGGAAATTGGAAGATCTTGATCTGTTTTGACTGTGAGGCGTCAATGGACAAGAAACTGATATGTATTATCGAAACGGAGGCAGTGTTATATAGATCTGCCTCCATTGCTAGTCCTAGAACCGATGACAGGGTTTCGCACTTTCCTCGCCTGTTGTGCAACTGCCGCATAGCGAATTCCGACTGTCTGTAAATTGTTAGTCCACGGGCTTTGACGCCTCGTCTCATCAGTACTAATATCGCCGCGAAATTCATCGAGATCGGATGCATGTAAATTGGTCACAGAGAGCTACTCGCTTCATGAGATGGCAGTCACTGCTTTTAGAACTGCGCGGAAACTGCCACAAATTACATCGACGACACAAGAAATCGAACTATACAAGCTGATGTCAAACTTCCCTGATCCAACCCAACACCGGTCAATCTCCGACGTACCGGTCGTTCAAACTGTAAGAACACTACGACTTCTGCAACAAAAACGTCCAACATTTTACACGTCTTCAAAACACCTCCAAAAGAAAAAAAGAAGAAGGGTTGTCGTTGCGAGGAACCGCGGCTGAAACCACATCTCTCATCTCATCATGCCCACAACTCATGTATCGGGTAATTTTACCATTCCCATCATGCATTTTTCTATGCATCTTCATGCGAATTTCCAGAGCTCTACGTGGAATTTCTCCAAATTACAGACAGGATCCGTGTCGATGTCGCAGAGTAACTTAGCAGTACTGAAGATTTAGTCGGTCGAAGAAACGGCCGGAATTCGGCCACCAATTTTGGTTTCTTTTTTTAGTGCGGAGGATTTGGTGAAGCAGTCAGCCCGGCTACAAATGGGATCGAGCTCGCAAGAGACGGTGAACTCGCACGAGCCTCGTGAGGTGCGGAGAGCACCGGTGGCACATGGGCCACGACACAGTGCGAACCGACAGAGGCAGCTCCGTGAGTCAGTAATTGTTTTTCAGTCAATCAGTTGACCAAGTAATTTTTCCCATTTTACTGCTTGACCAAGTAATTGTCATACAACTCCAGAATTTACCACCTAAGATTTGCTTTTGTATCTTTTCTGTTTTCATATCCAAGAAGACATAAAGGTTTTCACAAGATTTAAAAATTTACTCATCGAATGTAAAGGTTTTGTCGAAAGGTAAAAGTTTAATTATGAAGTAAGAAAGTTTTGTTAAGAGATAGAAATTTAATTATAAGTAGAAAGGTTTGTTAAAAGGTAAAAGTTGAGTCATGAAATAGATTGGTTTAGTTAAAATGTAGAAGTTTAACTATTGAAATAGAAAGATTTTGTCAAGAGATAAAAGTTTAGCCATGAAATACAAAGGTTTTGTCAAAAGGTAAAAGTTTAGCCATGAAATACAAAAGTTTTGTCAAGAGCTAAAAGTGTAGTCATGAAGACATAAAAGTTTTGCCAAAAGATATAGCTATGAAAGAAAGAGGTTTTACTAATAGATAGAGGTTAGTTAAGAAATAGACAGGTTTTGTCAATAAATGAATGTTTAACCAAAAAATTAAAAAAATTTGTGGGAAGGTAAAAAAATTGTCAATAAATAGAGAAGTTTTGCCAAAAGATAAAAATTTAACCATAAAGCATAAAAGTTTTTTGAAAAGGTAAAGGTATAACCAAAACAAGATACATTGTAGGAAGATAAAAATAGTAGGGGGATAAACATGTGAATTATAATTTATATGAATTTGGGTGTTCATTTGACTTGAGAGCGAAAAACCGAACAACTTAGGTAGGTAGTGTGTTCATGGGTGCTAGCTCTCACAAGCTAGGTCATGGGCTCTTTCCTAAATGAACTTGGTTACAAAGGCTCTTTTTTAAACTATCTATACATTTTTTTCCTTGCATAGGATTTAAATTATTTAGGAGGCTTTTTTAATAGGTTGTTTAAACTTTTTTATAGGATGCCTAGGTTTTATCTGAGATTGCCTAGTTCTTTTTATATGTTACCTACACTAGCTTGTAGGGTGCTGAAGTTTTTTCCTAGGCTACTTAAAGTTTTTCATAGTTTACATGTGCTCATTCCTAGGCCACAAGGTGCCTAGGCTTTATTGTAAACCACTTAGGTTTTTTCATAAATTGCATGGGTTCTTTGGTAAGTTGGTTGCCCATGCATTTTCTTATGCATCTTGGGGTTTCTTTAAGTTGCCCATGTTTTTTCATAAGCATTTTGGGGGGTTTTTTTAAGTTGCCCAAGCTTTAATAGGTATCTTGGGATTTTTTAAGTTGCCTACACTTTTTCATATGCATTTTGGGGTTTTCTTAAGATGCCCATGTTTTTCCTTAGGCATTTTGGGCTCTTTCCCAAGCTACTAAAACTTTTTAACACATTGTTTGAATTTTTTCCAAGCTCTTACAACTCTTTTGCAAGGTGCTTGGGCATTTTTTCTAAGGTGATTAGACTTTTTCTTAGTTTTTTAACGTTTTTTATAGGTTGCCTTGGCTCTTCCCCATGTTGCTTAGGCAATTTCGTAGGTTACTTGGGTTTTTTCCTAGGGTGTTTAGGCTTCTTCAAAAGTTATTTAACTTTTTCCATAGGTTGCTTAAGTTTTTTCTTAAGATGTTTAGGTTTTTTTTCACATGCCTAGATTTTTTCATAGGTTGCTTGAATTCTTTCCTAGGGTATGCATTCTATTTTAATGGTCCCTTAGACCTTTTTCATAAGATGCATGGGTTTTTTAATAGGTTGAGTAGGCTCGCACTAAGGTTCTTAAGGTTTTTCATAGGCTTCATGGGTATTTTCCTTAGGTCTTTGTCTAGGCATTTCCATAAATTACATGGTTAACTTCTAGACTACATTTTGCTATTAGGAGACTAGGGCTCTTTCCCCCTAAGCTATGTATAGGCTTCCCATTTAGCAAAGGCCTTTGGACACAGCATGACCCTTTTGCTTTTTGGGGCATTGGGCTTTCTTAACATATGTAGGTGGTTTAGGGTTCTTGGGCATGGGCTTGGGGTTTTTGGACTAAATATGAGCTTGTTTGGGTCTTTATAATGAGGTCTAGTCTTCTTGGACATAAGGTCAAAATGATTCCTACCTTCTTGGCCATGGGCTTGGGCTTCTTTGATAGTGAATGGACTTGTCTAAATTTCTTTAGTGAGGTCCCATGCTTTTTGAACATATGGTCAATGCAATTGGGGCTTCTTAGGTGTGGGCTTGGGTTTCTTTAATTGAGCAGGGGTTTGTCCACGTCTTTTGGTGAAATATCAAGCTACTTGAACATGGGCCTCAACTTTTTAAATATAGGCCTAAACATTGTCCTGAGCAAGCTCTTGGATAATTGGATGGGCAACCATGAGTCTTTTGAATTCAAGAGGCTAATAACTTCTTGGTAAGAAGTTATGTCAATTTTAACACTCTACATTTGGGCTAGAACTTTTAAAACATATGCATCGATGTGGTCGAGGTATGGGCTAAGGTTTCTTAAACATTAACATTGGTTACTCTAGGTCTAATCAAAATCATAGCCTTCTTTTAATAATAAGCATGGCCTTCTTGGACAAGGGCATAGGCTCCTTGAACACATGCCATTTTCAGCACACTATCGAGATAGGCCAAAGCTTTATAGTTAGATGAAAACCCCGAATATGGATGAAGACATATGAAACATATTTAAAGGACTACTTAAATACAATATACCAAATTTGAACAATTCAAGGCCAAATATGCATAGCTTTTCAAACCTAGTGCCAAATATGCATGAACTTTAAAACCCAAGGTCAATATTTATGAACTTTTAGACCAAGGGCAAATACTGCATGGATTGTTGAACCCTAAGTCTCTTGGGGTGGTTGAAAAATTGTTATAAAGCAACACATTTAAAATCACCTAACATATTGTTATGTGTGCTCCTAGGGTTTTCAGGATTCCAAATATTTAGATGAGATTTCCACTTTAACTAGATGAAAATCATGGGCCAAGGCTTGCTGCAAGTATGGCCCTTTTGTTATTCCATACACCTATCCAAAATGGTAGTGAAGGGCAATGCTAAATTCTAGTAATGCACCCATTCCATCCAAAGGCCTTACCATATGGAAAGACTCTATCAACTTTTATTCATCACACAAAAAAACATTAGTGGGCTCTTATGTATAGGGTAAGGTCTTACTATCAAGGAATTATTGTGTGAGCACTGAAGGTGGACAACAAGGCCATGCCATGTGTAACAACCAAGGTAAATAATCATTTTAAAATATAAGATTCACTTCCAAAGATTTTATTGGGTTACATCCTATGGCCTAAGGATCTTGCAATTTTATATTTTCCACCCTAGAGCTTTTTTTGTAAGCCTAACACCTAAATGTAATCTATTCTATGAATACATTGTCTTTGGCCATGTTTAGCCTAGACTCCACACACCATCCATAACACATATTTAATTAATTCTAGACTTTAACTTTACATATGAACTTAATGCAATACATAATGGGAGGCCAAAACACATTTGGTGGCCATCGAATAGGACGTATTTTCAACAAAAATTTGAATTTGACCTTAAACTCAACAGGCTAGGGAATAAAACCAATTTAGTGGCCACTTAATAGGATGTATTTCAACCATTGTTTCATGTAATTGCATAAATTTTCAACAAGAACCTGAATTTGACACCAAATTTAACAAGCTAAGGAACAAAACCCATATGGTGGCCACCAAATAAAACATATTTCAACCAAGTTTTTCATGTAACTTCATCAATTTTCCAAAAGAAAGTGAAATTGACATTAAATTCAACATGGTGCAAATGTCGAAATTGGTTTGGTGGCCACCACATGGGAGGCATTGCCAGCATGCCAACACGCACTTTCATAATTTTCATTCAAAACTTGAATTTCCATTCAAATTCAATATGATTGTCTAGTGGCTTTTAAATTATTAGAATTTCAAGCATATTGTGGCTAGAAACATGGCTAGTTTACATCAGGATGGTTAAATAATTAGTACCAATTAAAATACAATTATACTTAACCTATTTCCTAGAAAGCCTACTAGGTTCCTATTATGTATAAATGGATCATAAATCAATTATATCTATATATTAATCATATTGAATATAAGGTATTATTAAACTTAATATTAATCTAATTATTTTAATTTAATTTGAATAATAATAATCAATATTAAAATAATAATTTAAAGAAAATATTATATGAATTTATTTTTATGCATATATCAATTTAACATATTTTGTAATAATTATTTTTACACATTTAAAATGCATGTATTTATTTATTTTCATATTTTAATATGATATTAATTTTTTGCTATAAAAATAAATTACATATTTCCCACCCCTTACACTTTTATTTTATTTTATAAGTACAACATTAAAAATTATTTATAATATAGTATCATACTTTTACCACTAAATTTTATTTCAACATTGTATAATAATATTTAATTTATTCACACCAATGAATATTTAAAATGGATTGTATATCAAAACATATAATTTTTTAAAACTTTGATATTAAAGGTTTTTATATTACCTATATGTATAACATTTTTTTCTTTTTGGCGAAACATCATTAGTGAAAGGGAAAAATAAATTAAGTTTTTTTTTCCTAGAATTACCTTCTTAACTACAAGTTCCTTTTTTCTCCTTCTTCTTTTAGGGGTATTCATGACAATGTGAGTTAGTCTTCTTGGGGTGTGATTGGAGGTGAGCTCAGACTTCAATCCTCTCATGTGTAAACATATCAAGAAGATATGCTTGTTGTTAAGCAATTCGACTCCACTTGCATTTGGTTTTAAATTTTTCTATAAAAGCTAGCTAGTGAATAATCCAATTTTTTGCACTATTTGAATTGTCAATTTTTTAATAATATGTTGGATTAGTTGATAAATGGGGAATGAAGGATTTGGAGTTGGATCTTGTTTGCAGATCAATGGTGCATGAATTCATAGAAGAGTTGAAATAGTTGTATCATGTGTTTGCTTATTCATAATCATGATGGTGCTAATCACATGCATGCATATAAAATTTTGACACATTGAGTTTTGATTGTGGTTTGGAAACATTATAATTCCATAAGATTTTCATATTATATAATGTCATGCCTATACTACCACATGCACCTAGTATATATTAGGCGATAGTAGCAAAACGTGGTTCAAAAGTACCAATATTCCATCAAATTTTCACACACAACAACATGTATAAACACCATTTGGTAATTGTATAAAAGTTCCTTTTGCAAGTCTTATATTAATTTGTGAAAGCTAGGTTTAGACTTTAAAACCAAAATTAGTTGGTCAATTTATAACCCATTTAAAAATTAAATGGTTGTATTATTTAATATCATTTTGTATGACAATAGGTTTTTGCATTGTACAAATTATTGATATTCTCACATTAATACTAGGTTGAAAATGCCACATTGATCTACCTTAAACCATTTTTTATTTTTTGTAGGTCTAGTTGCCCCATAGACTCCTAATGAAGCACAATGATAAGATTGGCATGGAAATGACAATGCAAGGAAGACACAAAGAAGTCAAGCACATGATAATGTTTGTTGCTAAAAGCAAAAAGATGAATAGGTCGCCCATAACAGGCATTGGGAATGGATGGAAAGGGTTCGAAACAACTAATGAGTTGAAAGTCGGGACCATCTTTCATTGAAAGTAGTTGTAATAGTGAAAATTTGTAATTAGTTCTTGCATTTTGAAGGATATTAAGTTGAAGGATAACTTATTTACAAATAAAAAATCAAATCTGATTTAACACCACAATGTGCATGAAAATGGATAAAGAAAACTCATTTTTCAAAAATATTTGATTCCAAATGAAAAAAAATTGTTTTTGACCAATATTTGTGAATTAAGGGGCATTCACCAAAATAGTGGGCATTCACATTACAATAGTGGGCATCCACATCAAAACAATATATTAACCATGATTGACAGGCTACTAGAATCTAAGTGGGCTTCCACATCAAAATATTGAGTCAAAAAATAAAATATTAACCACGTAGGCTAAACTCCAATATATTTCAAAGAACATCAATGTGGGAGAGAAGGGATAAAAAGGGATGTTTGCCATCTTGCATTGAATTTGGAATGTTGGTCTACTTGAGTGACCTTAAGGATATTAGCTCAAAACTTAACATGAAAGAACAAAGGCAAGCCCAAAAACAAGGTGATTTAAAAGATATTAAATTTATTATATAATTAATGTCAATTCGAGTCATTGATTTGTCACTAGCACTATAGCAAATCTAGGCTAACATGCTATTAAGATTTCAATGAATTCATGAAACCTAGTTACATAAAAGGGTATTTAGGGCATGCCCATTGCCATGTGCATGACATTGGGCCTTCATGGCGACCACATATGACCCTATTATTCACATGTAAATTGCCATGTCATTGCTATTTAATGGCATTGTAATGGACATTTTTTGATGGTCAAATTTCCATTAACAAAAGATACACCACAAAATAAAATAAAATTATAACCATGATGTAAAAAATTTATTTTACATGTGTTGAAATATATTATTACACAATTATATTAGATAAGTTTTATGTGTAAAAATGAATAAAAATTATAATTTCAAAAAATTCCTTAGGGTTTGGAAAATATTTTTCATAACTGTTACATGCCCCATCTAGTTGACTCTTAATTTAAATGGAAACATATTCTTATAATATTTAAGCTAGCCAAGGGTTACATATGAAAGTATTCCATACCAAGGATTTGGGCAAATGTTAATGATAATACCCATTTTGCTAAATTCCATAAAATTTGCATAGTTTTGAAATTGAAAGGGGTTAGGAGTGTGAATGAAAAGGTCTGTTGGGATATTATAAAATTGAATGGGTAATACTATGTGCACCAATTTTCAAGCCAAATTTCAATCCTTTTTCCATTCAATTTCTTTTAGTCTTTCAATACCCAAGTGAAATAACACATATTTAATTAGTTTAAAACTTTACAAAAGTCCAAAAATCTAAACAATAACTTGATTATGTTATATTTATTCAAACTTTCAATTATGAATCATTTGGTGGACACCATGACCAAAAGGAAAAGCTCAAAAATAAAAGAACAAAATTTAGCCTTGTGGGTATGTGCTCAAATCTATTCATGAAGGAAAAAATAAAGTTCAAAAACAATAATATGTAAGATTGTTGATCATGATTTATTACAGCAAAAGCAAGATTTGATTTGAAAATCAAGTGCAAAACTCACATCGTATAATAAGTCTAGTGCTATATGATATCAAACTTTGAAAGAAAAAACTTCAAAGTTATGAGTTAACTTCTTTTCTGGGGGACAAGTTAAAATCATGAACTTATGATGATGATGAGTTTAAGTTTGATGATGAAAATAACATGGCGTGAGTGTTGCAATGCCAGCTAACAAAGTCATAGATTCAACTACATGTTGAGTTAAAACAAATCAAATTGTGCGAATGTTCTATTTTCTTAAATTGTTGTTGATAAAAAAAAATTAACAACTACTATGAAAAATATAACATTTACACAATTAGATTTGTTTTTAACTCAACAATGTAGTTCAATCTATAATTTATTTTTAGTCATCATTGCAACACATGCGTTAGGTTGTTAGATTGTTATTCTTAGGAAAGAATCTACAACCTTGAACAGAAAACCTTAAACCATATTAACTTTAAACCCCTTAAACCTTAAAAAATAGAAATACATTGAATGATACACCACATCCAAACCAAAATATGATTCACTTACAACTACACAAACAATTATGACATGGTGGCCATTAAAAGGTTAACTTAGAAAAAAAAACAAAGTTTTGAAAAATTCAATAAGAAATGCAAATTATAATGTAACAATTTTGATCTCTGTTGGGTAAAAATTCCTTCAACATAGAAAAATGAAATGCAATAGTAGATACAGAGAAATTATATATACTATTATATCCCATTTTTTTGTGTTGAAGACAAACATATATATACATAGTTATGACATTCTTGGTGCGGGAATGTTATGGAAGCCCAAAGAAGCACGAAAATTCGTTAAAATTCGCGAAAATTTGTTAAAATTCATTAAAATTCGCGTCGAAGAATTTTTTGACAAGGTGCTAAATGAAGAATTTTAAAAAATTTTAATGTGCAAAATGAAGAATGTCATTACTAGGTATATATAGACACATAGAAACCAATTAACTAATTGAACTATGATTATTTATTTTGGTTTGAAATTCATATTTGAATTATATTGATTTTTAATATATATATATATATATATATATATATATATATATAAACATAATATCCACATGAAATACACACACGAAGCATCCACACAAAACACCCACATTAAAATATGTACCACACACCAAAATATCTATGACGTACATGTCATGTCACCTACAACTTTATGTATTATTTTCAACACACATTTTTTTATATACATATAAACAATAAAAAAAAAAAAAAAATGCAAACACACATCCACATACATATACATATACACAAATATCATACACGAGTTCCATGTTTAAATAATGCATGAAATTCATGTTTAAACGATGTGAACCCATGAAATAATAGATTTCACATTGATTTGGAATGAACCCATGAAGCTTATAAATTTGTGATATAAATAAATCAAAAAATTGTCTTCATATGTAGGTAGATGGTAGGTAGGTAGGTAGGTAGGACATAAGTAGATAGATGGTAGGTAAGTAAGTAGGTAGGTAGGTGGGACATAAGTAGGTAGATGGTAGGTAAATAGGTGTGTAGGTAGGTAAATGGTTGGTAAAGACTTTTTTAAAGACAAAATGGTTTCTTTTGTTTAAAGAAACACAAGGTTAAATTTTTATGTAAAATTATATGTAATTTTAGGTTAGTTGCAAATTTGGGGTATAATGAAATGAAATTTGAATATAATGATTAACATTATAAATGCATTGAACCTAATGTAAAATGAAGATTGAAGGTTTGAAGTAAAAATTTAATTGTTTAGTCAAAAACCAAGTGAAGTAAATCCAATACCCACTTTATAATCTTAGCAATTAGACTTGGATTCAATATTGTATTACAATATTGAATTAGATGTGGATGAAATCATAAAATCATTTAACTAGAAGTTAAGGTTAGTCTAATGCATATCCTGAATCCCTATTGTTCCCATTTGTAAACTTTTCATTTTGCTTCCAGGTTGAAGCAACAATGTTGCATTAATGTTTTTTAGCTCATCGTTTTGTGAGCCTCTTTGCTAAAGATTTGATGAGTTGCAGCCATTGTTTTAGACAAAGCTTGCATTGAAGCTCCATTTTACTTGCCAAAGTTTTTTGCACCTATTATTCAAGTATGGATGTGCTTGAACCCACCTTCAAGCTTTGATTGTTGTCACCTTCTATCCGCCAAGATGGTTGTCGCAAACAATTCAAAATCGGATTTGAGGAGTTGTTGCACCAAGATCACAACTCTGTGTCATTTTTTGTCTATAACTTTATCTTGTAAAGATGACAAAGATTACATGAAGGGACCTTTTTCCGAACGCAATCACAGATTGTTAAATCATGCACATTTAGGTCAAATTGAAATTGTGAAATGGAATAGGTGCAGAGACGATGAAGGTATGATTAGATCTTGATCCAAGTAATCTTCGAGCCTTTGTATGAACCTTTGTTTTTTTAATTTTTGTGTTGCATTTGCATTTGATTTTAGGGCACATTTATCTGCATTGATTGAACTTAGATCTTAATCATTAGGTTTACATTTTTGCAATCTAAATAGCTAGCGGTTGTTAAGGAGAAAGTAGTAGGATTGTTGTAGCAAATATTCAAATTCACACTTGGAAAACTAGGTCTTAATATAGAAAGTTCTATGCCATTAGAGTGAAAGTAAGACTCATAGCTTTGACTAGAGGTAGAAAAGAAGGAAATGTTGCCTCCACAAATAGACATGACTTAATTTGCACCAAATGTGGAAGAACTTGGACTTCTTTTCACAAACTTTGAAGTAGAACAACAAGCATAACTCTTGAAGCATGTGTCGAGTGTTAGGAGCATACAACCACTAATGATTTTTCCACTTGTTTCCACAAAACAAATGTTAGATTTTTCTAATAATTTTTTCTAATAAAAATTAGGGATAACAAGCATAAGAATTTTCCCACATTGATGTTTCATCCATGCTTGCACCCTTTTTTGGAGACCAAGGGACTCAACAACAAGGAGAATCAATGTTTTGTGGGAGCTTAACTTGGTGTGAAAGTTTTGGTGTAACTACAGGCAAGAATGGGAGGTGTGGGTGCTTTCCATCCTAGTGCGAAAATGATAATAACTAGTTATGATGATCATTATTTGGGTTGTCTCCCACAACTCCAAAGTACACAACTAGATAAATATATTCCTTTTGTGTGTGTAGGTGACATGTTCCTCAATGGCATTTGTCTTCAATGGTTATGACTCAAAGACATGTGCACTAGTTTAGGGTTTAGGAATGTTAGAAGATGGTAAGTATGTTTGTGAATGAAGATCTAAAATATTTTAATCTAACTTGTAGCTGCAATTTGTTGATGTCTTTGTAGGGTTAGTTTGATTAATATCCAGATGCAACTATGGGAATGTTGGAGATGTGGTCACATAGCCCACACGTACTTACATGTCATGGTAGTTCAAACAATGGAAATGTTTTGAAGAATACAATACAAATTGAAGGTATGCAAGCACATTCTATTATTTTATGTTGTTGTGACTTTTGTGATTACTGTTTAGGATTGTTGCATGCATGTAAATGATAAGGAAGAACTTGAATATTGTTTGTTGTAATTACCTATCCACTATTTGCTACTTGGTTATTTGCTATTGAGTTACAAATTATTTACCATGGTCATGGAATTCTTTTGAACATGTGTGTATGAGTTAACTTTTGATGTAATGCTCTTTGTTAAGGACCAAAATAGGAATGCCACACACTATACAACCCACACAAATTCTGATTTGTTAGAACTAAGGTTTCATTTACTATAGGTCATGGAATACCCACCAATTTTTTAATTTCTTCTTAATATTCTACAAGACTAAAATGGCCACAAGTAATTTTCATTCCATGAACATTCTTGTTTTTACTTACTTCATGTCACAATTGTTTATGACTACTAATGTTCAAAGGGAGGTAAGAAAGGCAATGATGGCCCTTGCACTAGATGTGGCTTCAAACAAGGTTTATGGTGTTAACCTTCCCCAAGGATTACAACATGAGTTTGACCAAGTCTGCCCAAGTCAGTGAGGACAAATTTCCAAGGGAAAAAGATGAAGTAACTTTAGATTGATGTGACTAATAGCATTTAGGTATGGTTCTTTTCACCTCTCTTATATACAATCATAGCTATCCATTCAGTAATGAATGAAAGCATGAGGTTTTACACAATAGAGAATTTAGACTACCACTACCATACCACCTTTTCTAAATGGGAAATGTTAAAAAATGTTTAGTGGCCACCAAGCATTTTTTGGATAAAAAATGGTATAAAATGCATGGTGGTTGCTTGGCGTTTTCTAGGATTTCCCATCCAAAAAATGCCAAGCAGTTTGCCACGTGTTTTCTAAATCGAAAATGGTAGAAAATGCTTAGTGGCCACTAGGCATTTTTTGGATGGTAAATCCTAGAAAATGTTTTGTTGTTGCCAAGTGTTTTTTGGATTGAAAATGGTAGAAAATGCTTAGTGACCGCCAAGTGATTTCTAGATCAAAAATTCTAAAAAATGCCTAGCGACTATTAAGCATTTTTTGGATGGAAAATGTTTAAAATGTTTGGTGGCCACAAAATGTTTTTTGGATAAAAAATGCTAGAAAATGCCCGATGGTTGCTAGGCATTTTTTGGAATTAAGAAAAAAAAAAATCAGCTGGCTGCTACCAGGCATTTTCTAAATCATAAATGGTGGTTGCTGGGAGTTTTCAGGATCAAAAATCGTTCAAATCGCTTGGCAGCTGCCAAAAGTTTTTTAGATTAGTAATTTTAGAAAAGGCCTTAATGCCGCAAGGCATTTCCTAGATTAGAAATTGTAAAAAATGCCTAGTAGCCACCAAGCATTCTTTTGATTATAAATTGTAAAAAACACCTAATGACCATCAAGCATTTTTTAGATTAGAAATCGTAGAAAATGCATGGTGGCTGTTAAATGTTTTCTATATCAACGAAAAGTGGAAATCCAAAAGAATGTTTGTGTGCACTTACATTGGGCGTGGAGACGATTGGCAACTGCTTTATGTTTTTGTGCATTGATATTAGATGTAAAGACACATGGTGATAACCAAGTGTTTCTGCATAGTAATGATAACTTGTAATGGGCAAGTTACAAAACACATGTTATGGCCAAAACTCTGATCCTTAATTTAATGCCACATTCCACTTCTCCTTGGCTTAACAAGATATGGATGAAGGATTTATATTTGGTAGCTCTATTAATATTTGGGATGTGGATGAAAATGAAAAGGTGAAAATTGGTATTGGAACATGTAGAAATCCATTAGTTGTTATTATATTTGGATGTTGTGGAATGGAGAATTGCATAGTGGTTTTAATTGAAGTTATGAATGAAGATTACAAATAATGGAAGCTATTTTGTCTAGTTCCAAGTGTGAGATACTACGGATTAATAGTGGGAGTAGAGGGTTTTTGGCCTTGCAAATATTTGTCAATGAATGATGAAAAGGTTGCGATGGTGAGAGACCAATGTCACATGATAGTGGATGGGGTGAATAATTTTTCGAAGAAGCAAGTTTCATGTAAGGACAATTCCCTAATGGAGAACTTTCGAGCTAAGAACATCCGCAATGTGGATAATATGGGTAATAGAGTTGAGGACTTGTGTAATGAGGAATTACGTGGTGAAATGGTTTATATTTCTAAGGATGGTGTGGAAGGGTCCATTGGGAATTTGGGTCTGATTCCATGAGTGAGGAAGGAAATGAAAAAAATATTGTGGAAGGTGATGAGGAAATGGTAGTGAGGAAAATTTTGAATGAAATAAGAAGGACTATAACTAGGGGAATGCACGTGTGAATGATGATGTAGTGCATGGCCATTGTGTGTGAAGGAGAAATTCAAATATACTGGGAAAATGCTAGTCTAAGTGGCGAGGAGCTAAATGCGATCTTGTGAACAATGTTAGGGTTTTCCTTGCAAAAGGTCGTGTGGTTACATGTGACCCATAGGAAGTAGTTCTTGAAGATTGGTTTGAGGAGGGCCATGTTGGGCTTTATATCTTGTATTGTCCTACGATTATGTCACCAATGATGACCATTTGGAAATGGCCGTTGGCTTAGGTCAGAAGTCAATTGTTCCTCATTGGAATTGGACATAATTCTTGCAACACCAATCCTACTATAATTTAATTGAACTAGTCAAATGGACCTCCCGCTCTAATATCACAAAGAAGAGGTCAATAGAGTATTTCTTTTATACCTATAAGTTCAATTGCATGAACATAACTTAAAATAAAACTTCATGAAGCTTAATCAATTCATCAAATCAATTTCCACAAAGCAAAACCAATAATTGTGTTGATTTTTGTACTAAAAATCTATGAATATAAGGGGGTCAGATTGTTTCGATCTTTTTCTCATGAGGTTTAATAGACATTATTTGGCATAACAAAACATTTCAACTCCCAAAATCCCAAGAATGCAACTAAACTTTACGTTAACAATATATGGAGGTGGAACAAATTCTTGAGATAATGCACATAGTTTAGAGAACAGAAGTAATAATAGTTTATATTAAATATATATATGCAATCCTTTAGAGTCCTATCTAATATAACCCATCAACCCTTATTGGAGTCTTTGATGGAAACCCATAACAACAAATGTGATATGTATATTGGAAATCCCAACATAACTCCATACCTTCACTTTTTAGAATTGTAAATATAGAATCCTAGACATGTAAATACATACCCCACACAAAAAATACAATTGCCAAACTTTGTTGATCGCAAGATCCCTAGTGATCTTCATCATTCCCTCATCACAAACTCCTACACCTAGTGTTCAATTGCATTAAGCTAAAGGACATAAGGCACAACGGAGACAACTTATCCTTCAAAAACACAACCATCTACACCTTTAGGCATTCTTCTTTCTAGGTCCACTAGGTATTACAGTCTATCTAAAACACTAATGCACACATCTCCCATGACAAAACTAAAAAATAGAAAATTACAAGAAATTTAGCTTCTTCTTCCTCTGCTCCCAAACCCCAAAAGGATGCCTCCCTTGCAAAATCACCCTCCTTCATATGCACAGCTCCTCATCCCTCCGTAATCCCAAGCGCCAATTGGAGTCACATTCACCAGAGGCTTCATGAAGAACAAAGACCAACCTAGATGAGCTTGCAAGCTCACACCCTAAATTGGGAAAAACAAAGCGCTTGCCTTCTTCTTCCTCCTTGAATGCAAACTTGCAAGCATAAAGCACACAAAACAAAACCATGTACTATTTTGAGCACCATATGGTTAGCTTGCTCATAAAAGTTACTATTTTCCATCAACCACCGCTTTAGGGCAGTACCTGGGCAACCTTTTTTCACTTTAGGGCTCCTTTTAGTTCAGAGGCTTACTAGAATTCAGGGCTTCCCTCAGCTGCCACCTTGGGCAGGTGCCTTCTTTAGGTGACAACCTACAGGCCTTAACCCTTAATTGACATTTAACCAGACAGTCCCAATACAAAAGTTGGACCAGCCTTCTAAATGTGCAACAATTTATCATGAATTTTGTCGGAATTTTATGAATCCAACTCAGTATAATATTCAGGATCCAGGGAAACCAGCCATCTGGCCTACTTTGGAAGCAACAAGCCTTTACATAGCGCACTACAATCAGGCCAAATATATATCTCTCTTTTCCATGATTTGGAAAAGAAAAACAATTTCCTCCTACCCAAATGTCAACATTGTGGTGACCCCCTCACAGTTGACAAATTATGCGACTGACTACTAGCCAGGCTGCCTTGACAGCTTCATGGTTTGGCATTTGAACATCCTTTATGTGATATTCCTTTTGCCAATTTGTTATGTGCCCGGGCAAATATCATGTCTTTTCCAGCAACATGATGTGTGAGTCCTGACAATTGGGTCATACTTGGTTTGTAGAGGCTACATAATGTTGGGGGCAGGGCTTTTTTGTGGCCATTTTGTGACATGTTTTTGTCTTGACGAATCTCATTTTGACTTCTTTTCAGTGTTAGGATTTACAATCCCAGAAAAACAGTTAACTATCAACACTTATTTTCAGAAACAGTTCATACTATCGAAATTCTGCTCCAAAATAGAAAATTGCATCACAAATTGAAAAAATCCTTTCAAAAAATATCTAAATATGACAACTGTTTCTTAGAAAAGGGTATCTTGGGCCAAAGAATTCTCTCTTTGTTGTGTTTCACATTAAAGAAAAGGCTGTTTGTACACAAACTTTTTAATAAAAAAATGACCCACATTGGCCACAATTCTATAATATGTTCCGACAGGTACATCCATGTTCTAGACGGATAACTCACTGTTTTTTTCTAAAAACAAATTCTCATGTTGCACCAAAAGTGGCCATCAGCCACAAGAGGATTTAGCCAAATCTGGCTAGATGACAAATAGAGAAATATAAAAGCTAGTAAATTATCCTATTACATATTGGCTAACCACTAGAACCTTTTAAAAAAAAATGTGGATTTCAAAAGAAGAACAATAGAAATCTGCCCAAATCCTCCAAAAATCCTGGTAATTTTGTAAGTTTCTTCCTGGAATTGTGGCAAGTTTTTTGGAAATTTTCCAAAATTTTCCCTTGACCATGTTGCTTAGGACATTTTTTAATAGGAAAATGGAAAAAATTTACCAGCAAAAAAATCACTGAGATAACTACATGTTTTTACTTTCATATCTAGTTTATAGCCAAAATCTGGCTAAATCATCTTATGGATGATCCCCACAAGTTTGGGCTACATCACAGAATTGAAGAAACTGACAATAATAAAATAAAAAGGGCATGGGAGGATTCAAATTTAGCTTGGGGGATTTTCGTTCTGACTCCCCCAGCTCGGGATATATGACTTGTTGAGACGTTTTTCAGTGCTTCTCAACTCCGGCGCTCTTTGCAATTTAGACAATGCTCAATTGCGAATTACAAATTGCAAATTGACGTACATACAAACTGTGGAACAGTTAATTTAGCATATGTCTAATTAAATCTCATTTTGAAGGCAAACTTTCAAGTTGTGAAAAGTTAAGAACAGAACAGCCTACCTGACGTAAAAAGTGCAAAAAGCAGCAAAGTTGAACCCTCGTGTGAACGGTTAATTGCGGTTGCCTCATATGGCAATTGCAGTTTCCAATTCTAGTGGTAATGACCACCATGACTTCTCAATGGCCTGTCAGAAGTCAACGGGGGAGAGACATATCCGGGAACCTTCAAACTCCAACGAGAGCAATATGCACTTGCCTAGCTCTAACAAGGATATGCATATATATATCATGTTAATATTTGAAATAAACTCCTCAAATTATGTACATTGTCAATTTGTATTGAAAAATCACACAAGGTTTGGAATGGTTCTCTTCATATCTGGTAATTAGATCCATGTTCATATCCTGGGAAAAGAAAAGAGCATACATACAGGTCTATAACCTGATGTAGCAGCATTGGTGAAGACCTAACTAGAAAATCAAATGGTTGAATTTTAGCTTGTAAAGTTAATTAAGCTGGGCTGAATCCCAAAACCAATTTTTTTGTGCTCAATGGATCTCATGATTATCTTGGGCCAGCAATGAATTAATTTCTAAAACAATTTCAGAGATCAAATTTCCCAGGTTGGTTAAATAGTCCACTTGCTGCCACCTCCATCGCCATCCCCATTACAGAGCTTCGTCCACTTGCTGCCACCTCCATCACCATCCCCATTACAGCGCTTACCCCACTTGCTGCCACCTCCATCTCCATCCCCATTACAGCGCTTACCCCACTTGCTGCCACCACCATCACCATCCCCATCACAATGCTTCGTCCACTTGCTCCCACCTCCATCGCCATCCCCATTACAGCGCTTACCCCACTTGCTGCCACCACCATCACCATCCCCATCACAATGCTTCGTCCACTTGCTCCCACCTCCATCGCCATCCCCATTACAGCGCTTACCCCACTTGCTGCCACCTCCATCTCCCTTGGCATCCCCGTCTCCTACTTTCTTCGGACCTCTTCCTGAAGAATGCATGAGTTCGGTCATGTCCCGTGTAGCTGGAGGCCAAGGAGGTGGCGAAGGTCCACCATCGCCGTGGGTGTAAGGGCCGATCAGATCAGTAGTACCACTACTGTTGTAGATTAACATATTGCTACCTCGTCCCATGGACTGTGCAAGACTTTGAAAACTCTGTTTCAGCTCTGTACGAAAGAAGCTGCAGCTGGTATTCTACCTAAACATGATAAGAAAAACCCAAAAAAAAACATGCAGTTAGATATCGATCTACGAACGCGACACTTGCAGGATTTTCTAGGAACATTGAATCATCCGGAGTCTAGAACCGATTAATATTTTCCTGATATCCTAGCATGAATTATGCTGTTATAAGACGTCGCGTACTTGTCTTATAGAGCGGAAGATCGGAGCTGTGAAACAAAAGAAAAAGTGAACTGATGAAGTCTCGTCATGAGAGCGGTGGACGGCGCATATATATGATATGCTAGAATGTTCAAAGAATCAACAAGATCAAGAATCACGAGGCTGATTTGAAAATGAAGAAGCATGCGCATATTGTTACCTGAATCGCTTTTGTCGAGGCGAGAGTCGGGCGCAGTGGCCACCTATATACCCACTTGATGATCGACTAGCTGCAAAGCTCTGTTCCTTGCGCACCGCCTCAACCAAAAACTGGGTCTAATGTCTAGTGCCAAGATCAGCAGCTTGAACTCCCCTCTTTGGGAAGATGGAAGATCTTGATTCTTGAGACAACAGATCTCTTTTGACACCGAGGCATTAAGTGATATGTATTATGGAAGCGGAGGTAGTGTTATATAGATCAGCCTCCATTGTTAGTTCTACATACAACCCACGACAGGGTTTGCCGCTTTCCTGCCGCCTCCCGTGCAACTCCATAGCAAATTCCGACAGTTTCCGACTGTCTGTAAATTACTAGCCCGAGGCCTTTGCCGTTCCGTCTCATCAGCACTACTATCGCTTCGAAAGTCATCGAGATCAAATGTAAACTGGTTACACAGAGCTACTCGCTTCAACAATATTAGACGCCTTCAAAACACCTCCAAAAAAACAAAAAAAAAGAGAAAGTTGTTGCTTGGAACCTAGGCTGAAACCACGTCTCTCATCTTATCATGCACACAATCGATATCACCGGGTAAGAAACAAGTTCCATCATCCATTTTTCTGTACATCTTCATGCGAATTTCCAGAGCTCTACGTGGAAATTCTACAAATTGCTGACACGATCCGCGATGTCGCAGAGTAACTTAGCAGGAAATGAAGATATAGTCTGTCGAAGAAACCGCCCTGAATTTAGACACCAATTTTAGTGTCTGTTTTTAGTGCGGAGGATTTGGTGGAGCAGTCGACCCGGGTACAAACGGGAACGAACCATCTAAGATCTAGCTCGCAAGAGACAAGGAACTCTCACGAGCCTCGTGAGGTGCCGAGAACACTCGCGGCACATGCGAACCGACCGTGGCGGCTCCTCGAGCGAGTAATTTTCTTCAGGGAAGTGCTTGACCAAGTAATTTTTATCATTTAACTCCTTGACCAGGTAATTTCCTTCGTCAACTCCAGAATTTCCCAGCTAAGATTTACTGTTTTTCTTTTCATTTTGTCATTATTTTGTTAAAAAAAGGCCACTTTTGTCAAAAACAATCAAGGGAATAAGTGCAATGATTTTTCTTTTGCCCCCAGTTTTGTCACTTGTGATGTTGCATTGAACAACAAGATTTAGTCAGATCTGGCTAAATTTTTTTAGCATAAACCTGGCGGTTTTTAATTTGAAAATCTGGCGAATTTAGGTCAAAACTTTCAAAAAAATCTTTGTTGATGTTGCTAGTCCCTTTTTTCTTAGCAAAATGGTGGAAATTCATCAACAAAAAAAAACTCAATAGTTTACAGTGCTCCTACCGCAGTAGCTGCAAGGCAAAGAGGCTTGGAACATGTTGAATTTGGCATGCCGTATAGCTGGCTGGCTGGGTGACTTCATTTGAATACATTAGTGTGCTTTCGACTCATGTCAGACAGTTGAAAGGGACTCAATTGCTTCCCCAACAGCTCATTGAATTTGTGTTCTCCACTTCCACTGACTGCAGTCCACAAGTCGTTGACTGGGTTGTACCCATTGGCAGATACTTGGGTAAAAGTATAACCTACCCGGCTGGTATATACTTATCCTACCCTTTCCATTTCCTTATTTGACTGGTATACATTTCAGACTACTCTATATTTATCCTACCCGGCTGGTATCCATATGAGGCTTCCCTCTCATTTCAAGACGTGTGTTTGTTTTAAGGCAGGTGAAAGGAAGATCTGTGAAAATATTACACCATACTTTAAATGTTTTTTTGTTGCACTTGGTTTTGATGGGCTTTGAAGTATGGTGATTGACTAGGGTATACTTTCGGTTTATTCATCTTATTTTGGTTATTTACAGGGATCTATTGCAAGGCAAAACTATTATTGTATATAACAAGTGTTGGTATGGTATATAGCACTTGCATCTGGTATCGATATTCACTATGCTAAAACAGGTTTTTTACAACAGGTCTATATTGACAATAGTCATTTTTGTAATCCTTTTTGAAGTTGCTTATGTCATTGTAGTCGAATAAAACATGTTGTAAAAAACATGTTTTGACATAGTGACTGGTATCAACACTGGTAGCAAGCACCCTACCAATCTGATATGGGTGTGGCAATACTAGCCTTATACCTATATGAGCCAGGTAGGGTCATGAGGTAATACCAGCCCTATATTAGTTCAATACCGGTCTTAATCTCATGTATATACATGCTTCATGCCAGCCAAAAATCAGTCTTGAAACCAATACCAAGTCTGACCATACTGGTACATATTAGTGTACCCATGGAATCACTTTATTTTAATACCATTTGTCATGAGAAAAGTAAGGAAAATGTGGGGGCTAAATAAACAGGTAAATTTTGGACAAAAGGAAAATATTTGCATCTTTAACAATTGTTGTTCATTTACATTTACCTTGGATTGTTTAGTTTGCAAAGCTTGTATAGACTTTGCAACTCAGGGAACTCCTATTTCAGCATATCTACAGACCCCCAAGCTGTGCTTTGATTTCTTCCAACCATGGAACAAACACACTACCATTCCAGCCTACTTTTTAGGCTATCGATTTACCCTAATTGCTTGCCAATCTATCAACTTGTTTAAGAACCTACTTAAGAGGCCCACCAAGGTCCCATTTCACCCACTACACATTACATTGTTCATAAAATGTTGTTGTAACATAGTTTTTACAAAATTTCAGAATCTATAATTGACTATATAATTAAATATAATATAATCACATTGTATCAATTTCATAATTAAATAATTTTTGAGTAGCCATAACATAATGGACTTTCAAAGGAGTATTTAAAAACCTATAATAATCCATAATCAATAAGTATGGACTCCATGCATCTTCATATAATGTTTTTAAGTGAATAAAAAACTTAATGATAATGTGATTTGATACCATTGACACCAAAGAAGATTTTTTAGTGATCAAATTTTTCTATTTATTTTGAATTATGATTTTTTATTAAGTATTATATTATTTAATGAAAGTAATAATTTAAAAGCTCATATTTCAAATTTAAGTTCTCCATTTAAACTAAACCAAGGTTGAAATTTTTTCTATATTAAATTTTTAATGACAACTTGTAAAATGACTTGTGTGATTCAAAGGGTAAAAGCATTTTAGGGTGGACCAAAAAGGGCACCTATAGAGTCCTTAATAATACATTTTTGTAGTGTATTTTGATTGTGACCAAAATGTGACACCATTTTATAATCACTTTATCCTAAAAGTAATTACATGGGCACTTTTTAAACATCCTAAAATTTAAGGTTTGTGAAAAAAATAAATATAAATTCCACAAAAGTCATGCCAAAAGGACTTCATAGAACTATTTCATAAAAAAATTCTATAAAGTCCTTATATTTCCATGTCATTTTGAAAAAGGTTTGAAAACCTTTATTTTGAAATTTTCATGACATTTATAAGGTGCAAAGACTAATAAATGAATCCATTAATGCAAAAATTGGAAATTGTGAGTCCATAGCACACCCTTTATATACTATTACATTTTAGGCGGTCAAATTAAAAAGTTCCTCATTTCAAATGTTTATATTGTTTTGAATTTTTTTTTTTCACAAATAAATGTAATTATAATCATTAAATTGAGTCCCTTTAAAATAATTATTATAACAAATACATGCACCATACATTTGAACTGATAGAGGTGCAAAAAAATCAGCCGGTTACATGATTTCGTGAACACTCTAGTTTGCAATTACCCCAAATATCCTACTTTCACATGTGCTTAAAATTGTTACACTTTAGGATGCTTTCATTGTTACATTGTCAACAACCAATGAACATATTACAATAGAACATATTACAATAGAACACATGAGATTGGTATTCGGTTGACAACCCTTATCTACTAAGATCATGAAGTCTTCAATGACAATGAAAGTATTGCGTATGCATTGTGTAGCCCCCCCTTCCAAGTTTATTTAATGAAGCCCTCCTTTTACCCTTTTATGAAAATACATAAACCAACATTGATTTTGGGATTGCATACAATGGACCAATCATGATGTGATGGGGAATTAAATGAAAGTGGACCAAGTTTTTGCAAACCTTCATATGGGGCCATGATCACACAAAACACATATTGTGAAACTTAAACAAAAACATTTATCATTGCAACTCTTGCATGTGGTGAAACACAAAAAAAGATTAATGATTTAAGGTGAATAAATGTAAGTATTATATTTGGTGGACTAGATGTGCTTAACCTAAACCTTAGGTGATAGAGGGGTGTATGCACTTTATAATGGCTTGTTTTAGGTAGAGACAACCCTCAATACAAGTCTTTAACAAATATTTTTTAAATATCCAAATGGACATGATTGTTATTTTCTAAGATTTTATTATTGTAATCTTCCATTACTAGATGCTCACCCATTTACAAAACCTCATAAACTTAGGTAAAAACTTATATCAAAAGATGTTGATGTCATCTACTAAGGTGCATGCTATTTGAATATCTTAAAAGCACAACCCATAAGGTCCATATGAATGAAACCCCAACCATAGATTTTTAAAACATTTTCATTATGGAAAAAAATCTTAAGAGACAAAAATATATTCCATTTAAAAAGGACTTTTGAAAATAAGGTCCAACTATGACCTTTCAAAAATTCATAACTAACTTTGGTTAATTAATTAATTAATTTATTTATTTTGGGTTTAATTTTATTATTTCATTCCTTGAAACATATGTAACCACCATATTTTTTTGAGAATGAAATTCAATATGAAAATTTCAATTTTTTAGCAATCTAATCAACTAACCAATCCATAGTTTTTAATTTCAAAAGTGTGCTACTAACAATGTGTTCATTATTTTCAAAATATAATTGTATATATGTTTTCATAATGATGAAGTTCGTAATACAACCAATTTTTACAAGAAAAAATCAAAAGAAAAGATGGGGTGTGCTTAAGAGGTGTAGCTAGGCCAAAATAAAATGGGGCATTAAAAAAATTCACTTTGATTGTTTCTCAATAAATGCAATCAGCCAGGTGGCTATTGCAATTGAATTTCACCCCAAAACAAGGAAATCCCAACTAATGCAATCCTAGGATCTAGGTCCCTCAGGCCCACTTAAAATTGATTTGAAATAGTTCTTAGTTTAATTTCCAATAATAGGATCAATTTCCCATTGAAATTGGACCTTGAACCTTACTTTGCCCAAAGGCTTGTATCAAAGGCTAGCGTAACCCAACACCACAAACACATGTCCACTTTGCTTTGATGTTTTGAGTCCATCTTATGGCATGAACTTGAGTCAGATCTTGAGTTGGACTCCGCGACTTGTTTCCTATTGGAAATGAACTCCTAACTAGACTATTGTTGAAATGATTTTACATACAATTTGAGGTTTTCTTTAATGAATAAATATTCTATTAAATAGGTAATGAGTAAGATGACCATTTTTAGTCATGCAAAAAAGAAAGTCGGTGGTACAACATTAATACGACACAATCATGATATTGGGTTGTGCAAAACAATGGTTTTTTTGCTTTTCTGGTTTTGTGACATACTAGAAATGGTGATCTTCTATAAGAAGATTTAGTCAAATTGGTTATAATCTAGATGTGAAAATAAAAAATCTGAACAATATTCTTCTATGCTTTCAGGTAACGGCTAAATATTTGACAGTTTGTATTCAAACTTGCCTAATTTGCCCACCTTTTCCTAAAAGGCATGGGCATAAATGTTTGTAAAATCCCCATAATGTTTTTATTTTTTCATTCTTGTTTGGATTGTAAGCATTGTGGGTATGTGTGATGTAAATAGAAAGTGAGAATGAATACAAAACCTAACATAAATTATATCTATTCAAAGGAAGGAAAATGGATGGCCAAAATATTGCATTTGGAAAAAACAATAATAATGGACAATGTAAAATGAAATTACAAATTACCTTGGTAGCTAGTTAAAACCTACCTCATCATTTTTGTCTTGCCCTTCTTCAATGTCAACATCCCCAAAAACTACAAAACTGCCACATCCCTAGAAATTACAAAACTATTTACAGAGGACAAGGTAGCAACTTCCAAGCTAGGCTCATTGTCTTCCATGGGTGTAATTTTTGCTTGTGTTGTTTTTTGCGATTGCATCACTTCCTATCCACAATCTACAAGAAAACCAAAAAAAAAGAATTCCAGGGTACATTTCTTCTTCATCTTCTTCTAATTATGGTCCTTCCTTGTCTTTTCACAAACACAAAATGGAAAACAAAATCAATAAATGGGAGGGGGTACATTTCTTCTTGTTTGGAGTTGCTTCTTTTGTTGCTCCCTAAAAAAGTCAGATTCCTTTTACTATTTCTTCTTTTGCAAACTAGGAAAAAAATAATTTATGCTTATTCTTTTGTTGCAAACTAAAAAAATTTAGGAAGAGAGAAAAAAAGAAAGAAACAAAATGGAAACAAACAACATTAGGAAAAAAGAAGAGGAAAAAAAAAAACCTACAAAGGAAAAAAAGAAAGAAAAAACTACAAGACTTGAGAAAGAAAACAAAAAATTAGAAAAAGAAGAAGCTAACTTGGTCAGCATCTGTAGCAAAACATACAAAAAAGGAGCTTATTTGGTCATTGTCTTCAACAAAACACACACAAAAAAAACCATCATTTACAACAAAACACACAAAAGTAGAAGATTAAAAAGTTTACATGGTTGGTGATGGTAGTTGTCAGTGAAGAAGGAGAAAGATGAGAAGAAGAGAAACGAGGAGGAGGAGGAGGAGAAGGAAATAAGGGGGGGATAAATGAGGGCAAAAAAAATCAAGTGAAGGACCAAAAACAAAAAGAAAATGGGTTGAATGGGGTTTCATCCCATGAATGAAATCTAGAAAAATTTCAGACACAATTTCAATCCAGTTCTCAGTAACCCAGAACAGAATTGATGGTTTCTGTCAATCAACCTTCAATTAACCCTTGATTCAAATCACACATTTTTCAAAAACTTGTATCTTGATTCTAGTTCCAATTCCACACATAAAGGGTCCAGTTCTTTTTGAAAAGATCTGCTTCAGTTCTAGTTTCAATTTTGAAAATCAGAGACAGTTCCAATTTGGTTCTTGCAAATCAGAATTGGAACCAGCATATTTGGCAAAGCAGGTACCACCCAACACTGAACATAAGCCTCCATGGACCTGGCCTTCCCTCACACAGAAAATACCTTTGCAAAAGCAGCTCCAAATTCCAATTGACATGAGAGTGGCACTTTTGCTCATCCGGCATTGCTTAGAAAACAGTTCATTGTTTTGTTTTGATTTTGGTATACATAAGTCTGGTGACAGCCTCAACCAATGTTTTTTTTGTGGCAAATTTTGGCAGTGTGGTCACAATAAAACCAGTGCAATAAAAGGCTGTTTTTTGGGGGAAAGAAAGAAGCAAAAGTCACCATATTTTGAGGAAAAAAAGAAGTCACATGGTGCCATTTAGACAAATGAGTTACTCTTGATCACCTGAAGTTATATTAAAAATTTGTATTTTACTGTCTGACCTCTAGCCCAATTTGACACATTGCTATAGTGGATAATTGCCAGTCACCTACTTGACAAAATTGAAAAAAGAAACCATGACCCCAACCCTAACCACTACCAGAGTAGGGTTCTGTCCTCACAGAGGATGAGGAATAAGGAATAAGGAGGAGGATAACTGGGTCCAGCGACGTCGGAGAGTAGTTGTGCACCCAGGGAAAAATGTCAACGGCAGGTTTCATTCTCTCTGTCCTCTTGCAGGATGCGACTGATTAGTGCGCAATACTGTGTACAACACAGGACTTCTGGGGTGCATGGGTATAGACAGCATCGTCACTTGACATACTGCTATTGTCCTTGATGCAGGGCGCAAAATTGTCAGTCGCTGGCCGCCGATCCAGATACAACAATGGCAAGATGTCCAGCTGCTGCTGTACACAATCTACTACAGTCCATTATGCTGGAGAGCTTTTCCATTCAGGAGCAGCTTTTCAGTTGAAATTCGTTGGATTGTCATGTTTCACAAAACTTGCTTTTAATCTACTACAGTCCATGATGCTGGAGAGCTTTTCCATTAAGCAGCAGCTTTTCAGTTGAATTTTGGTTCGATTGTCATGTTTCACAAAATCTGACCAAGCTCTCTTCTCCCAATGTGCATTTCAAATCCACAATAGTCAACATCATAGCTTGGTAATCTTCAAAACTTGGCCAGATTGTAATGACACCTGCGAGTTCACCATGTTCTGGATGGGTGGTGGGGTGTAGACAGGAAATACCTTTTTGCTGTATTTCTGTAGCATACCAAACCACACTCGTTAGCTATGTACTTATCGTCCACATGTAGCTACCAGTGTTGGCTGGTTATTGAGCTTTGACCCGGCTATCAGGCCGGTTATCAATAACTGACTAACAAGTTATTGATTTTTTGATGCCCAGTTAAATTGATATCCATTTGATATTCAAATTTTAAGAATCTAATAGTCCACTTGCACGATCAGGTTGTCATTCAGGCAGGTTATCAATCTTTAAATAATAATACACAAATTTATTTATTTATTTTAAAAAGTTTAATTTTAATGTTAATTAAAAAACCTTATAACCGGCTCAGGATCGATAGACTTTATCAACTGGTTATTTGATTACTTACCTGGCAATCAATATTGATAACATGTGTGATTCAAAAGACATAATGAACCCAGCATTTATTAAAATAATAATAATCAGGCAACACTGGAATCTACCTACCTAGTAGTCGCCAACTGGCTTTCCTTCTTACATACCTACATAGGAGACACTTGCTTTCACTACTTGTGATACCTTCTTCCAAGGTAGTTACCTAGGTGGTACTAGGTGGAAGGAGGAGCATGGCTTACCTCCGTAACTTGTGGTTCATACAGTTTTCCAGTGGGTGTTGAGTTACATTATCTCCAAAACCATGAAAAATATTTTAAATATATTCTTAATTTAATTTCATAATCTAATTCTAAACAGCCTTCTTACATTTAACTAAATTATGAAATTTACTTTTTCAATAAATGGGACCCTATATTTTTTTGCAGATCATGTGAAAAAAATGAAAATAGGTTCCCTTGGATTGGTGCTAGATTGTTACCTTAAACATTATGGTTTGCAGCGATGGGTTTGGTGATGTTTTTGGAGAAGAATCTGCAAGATTTTTACTGATGTGTGAATTAGTGCTTACAAGTCATAAACTTGAGCTTTTGGTGATGGGCGATTTTTTTCTTAATTGGTGAAATTTTGCCAAAAAATTTGATCTGAAAAATATGATTTCTACCTACAAAAAGGAATTTTCATGGAAAAAATGCCATAAATTTTCCAGATTTTGAAGAAAAAAATTTCCAAGTTGCCAGATTTTAATGATAAGTTCCACTATGTAGCCAAATTATAAAAGGATTCTATTTTTTCATAAGTAGTATGTAGCCAAATTTGCCTAATTTTTTTCTGGATGACTGCCATTTTGGCTACATCACAAAATCCTTAAAAAAACCTTAGTGATGGAAGACTTTTAAGAATCTTTCCATTAGGTTGCTGTGATCACACAATCTGCCTCCCTTATGTGTCATGATCACACATTCTACGAGTAACTTTCCATTATGTTTGTTCAAGCTAGCTTTGCTCACAACCACCTATTAGCTCTACCAATCAACCATTGACCAAATGCAATTGCGAATCATGAGAAAGTAACATTTGTCAAATTGTCATGAGAATGCGTGTTTTTAAGAAAATTCTACAGAAACGTATGAAACATTCCCATAGTTCAGAACATTGATTACCTCGAAATTTTGAACTCAATTGCAACTCTCCAATGAAAGTGCTTGTCCATGCAACAAGAAATGAATCCCCATTTTGGTGGCTTCACATTACCTTATTGCTCTGTGCAAATTGTGGAGTAGACGAAACTAAATCCAATTCCAAATTACACTGGGTTTGATTTTTTTCTTAAGCTAGTTTTTGTAATCTGAAGAACCCATGTGAATGCACTACAGGTTCCATAAAATTGAAAATTTAACCAGACCCAGAAAAACAGGTTCATTTCAAAATTTTAAATGGGAAAGAACCAGGAAACTAAAGGCTCTCTCTTAGAACAAAGAAGCAGACAACATTGGAGTATGCCTTTTTTGAATTAATAGAAAATGCACAGCCTTTCCTATATGTTAAGTTAATCAATGGGAGTTGAGGGGCTTCTCATCAATTTCTCACCTTCTGTCCAACCATCCACCCAAACTCATGCCCAATTTGGTATATATTGACATGTCTTCTGCCCAACTTCCCATCCGACTATCCAACCGTCCACAAAAACTCACATCCAATCCACAAAAACTCACATCCAATCTGCTATTTGTTGACATGGCTTCCATCGAACTCCCCCCCCCCCCCCACAAACCATCCACAAAAACTTATGTGATCAACTCATCAAGTCCAGGTTCCCTTTTTCTTTTCTTTTTTTTTTGATATTATTGATTCTGTTTAATAAGGTTGTGAATGTTTTTTTTTCTAACAATAGTCAACAATACCTGCCTTACACAGGGTCTTTCATGTGTGATGGAAAAAGGAAAGTTTATACTAATGTTGGCTGGATATCACTTTTTAAAAAACAAGTTCAGGCCAGTTCTTCAAAAACTTGAAAGAAAAAGAAGGGTTCTTGAACTCTCAGATTTTCTCTATCGTTCAATATTTGTCAAACTATTCTCCAAGATATCACAACAATTATTGTTGAATGTGTGACACTCATTCTTTGATTAGTGCTACAATTTCTTGATTAATAATTGACATGAATTTTTCATTTAAAATAATTAATAAAAATTATAAATCAACTAAAATGAAAATTTAAATATTTTTAATTGCCTAAAGACCTAACCCTAATATTAAACTCTAACCCCAACCTGAGGCCACTGGCTCTTTCCAAAAACTGTTCTGTCAGTTCTTTGACCATATCTGCCATGGTCACCTCAGGCATATATTTGCGAAATAATCAACACCCAGATTTCATCTGTAAACATCTACTAAGTTGTGACTTGTACCCTATAAGTGGTGATTAGTTAGAGATATTAGAATCTAGGGTTGCACATTTGCTTGTATTAGCCTTTAGCTGGTGCTCTCTTGCAATAACCTTGTAGTCAAATGCACTCCCTTATCACAACTCACATGTTTGCCAATGTTTTTATCTTATTTATACCGATTGTAGCCAATTTGTTGCAAGTGACAATCCAACAACATAGCCACTCTTAATTTTATTTTTTTTCCAATGCAGTTCCAGCTTTTTTTTAAAAAAAAACAACTATGGTGAGTTAACTTTGACTTGCGTAACTACATTTGCAACTAGCTGGACTTGAAAAAAATGATTGCCATGCACCTTACCCACCACAAAACTTAATCAGATATGCAGGATCTATTTGTTTTAATTAATTGAAAATGCACAACCGTTCATATATCTTACATTAATGAATGGGAGTTGAGGGGCTGCTCATCAATTTCTCCCCTCCTTTCCAACCGTCCACCGAAACTCATGTCCAGTTTGCTATAAATTGACATGGCTTCTGCCCAACTTCCCCTCCCCACTATCCAGCCGTCCACAAAAGTTCATGTCCAGTCTCCTATTTGTTGACATGACTTCCATCCAACTTCCCCTCCGACCGAACTGTTGACAAAAACTCATGACATCAACTCACCAAATCTGGGTGCCTTTTTCTTTTCTCTTTTTTAGATATTATTGTTCCTATTTAATAAGGATGCAAAGGTTATTTATGTTGATCACTAGTCAACGATATCTATCATATAAAGGTTGTTCATATCTGATAGAAAAAGGGAAGGTCATACAAATGTTGGCTGGATATAACATTTTTTAAAGACAAGTTCAGGCCAGTTCTTCAGAAATTCGAATAAAAAACCCTTCAGGGTTCCTAAATTCTCAGATTTTCTTTACAACTGAATATTTGTCACACCATTCTTCAAGATATCAGAATAATTGTTGAATGTGTGAAACCGGTTCTTTAATTACTGTTACAATTTCTTGATTAATAATAGAAATTAAATTTTCAGTCCAAATGATTAATAAAACTTAGAGATCAATTAGAATGAAATTTTGATTAATTATAATTTGCCTGAGGAACATAACCTTAACATTAAACTCTAAGCTGAACCTGAGGCCACTGGCTCTTTCCAAAAACCAATTTGTTGGTTCTTTGAGCATATCTGCTGTGGTCACCTCTGACATATATTTGATAAAGAACCACCCGGTTGTTCAGTCTGGTGACTAAAGTGATATACACCCAACCCTGGTTCTAGGGGGGCTCTTACATTTGCGTAACAATCTTAGAGAGAATTCTTAGTGTATTCATAGGGCAGATTACATTTAGTAATCAGGCTTACAAAAAGAGCCCTAGGGCACAGGATATAAAATTGCAAGATTCCTAGGCCGCAGGATGTAACTCAATCAAATCTTTGGAAGTGAATCTTATTTTTTAAAATGATTGATTACCTCGTTGTTACACAGGGTATGGCCTTGTTGTCTGCCTTCAGTGCTCATACAATAATTCTCTGATAGCAGGACCTTACCCTATACATAAGGGCCCATCAATTTTTCTTTGTGTGATGAGAAAGAGTTGACAGAGTCTTTCCATATGGTAAGGCCCTTGGATGGAATGGGTCCATTACCAGAATTCAGCACTGCCCTTCACTGCCATTCTGGACAGGTGTATGGAATAGTGGAAAGGCAATGCTTGTACCAAGCCTTGGCCCATGATTTTCATCTAGTCAGAGTGCTCATCTAAATATTTGGAATCCCAAAAACCCTAAGAACACACATAATAAATGCTAGGTGATTTCAAATGTGTTGCTCTATAATGGTTTTTCAGTGACCCCAACAGATTCAGGGTTTAACAATCCATGCAGTATTTGCCATTGGTCTAAAAGTTCACAAATATTGACCTTGGGTTTTCAAGTTCATGCATATTTGGCACTAGTTCTGAAAACCTATGCATATTTGGGCTGGGGTTGTTCACAATTTTGTATATTGTATTTAAGTATTCCTTTAAATATGTTTCATTCGTCTTCATCCATATTGGAGGTTTTCATCTAACTATAAAGCTTTGGCCTAACTCTGATAGTGTGTTGAAAATGGCATGTGCTCAAAGAGCCTAGGCCCTTGTCCAAGAAGGTCATGCTTATTATTAGAATAAGGCTATGATTTTGATTGGACCTGGAGTAACCAATGTTAATGACGAAGAAGCCTTAGCCCATACTCAAGAGGCTTCAGCCACCTTGATGCATATGTTTAGAAAGTTCCAGCCAAAGTGTAGAGTGCTAGAATTGACATAGCCTCTTACCAAGAAACAATGAGCCTCTTGAATTCAAGAGATTCACGGTTGCCCATCCAACTATTGAAGAGCTTGCCCGGGACAATGTCGAGGCCTATATTTAAAAAGCTGAAACCCATGTTCAAGTAGCTTGAGATCTCACCAACAAATGTGGACAAAACCCCCCTCCCCTCAATTAAAGAAGCTCAAGCCCACACCTAAGAAGCCTCAATTACATTGACCATATGTTCAAAAAGCATAGGACATCATCAAAAGAACTTAAACAAGTCCATTCACTATCCAAGAAGCCCAAGCCCATGCCAAGAACGTACAAATCACCTTGACCTTATGCCCAAGAAGACTAAACCTCACTATAAAGACTCAAACAAGCTCATACCTAGTCCAAAAACCCCGAGCCAATGCCCAAGAGGCCTAAACCACCTACATATGTTAAGAAAGCCCAATGCCCGAAAAAGCAAAATGGTCATGCTATGTCCAAAGGCCTTCGCTAAATTGGAAGCCTATACATAGTTTAGGGGGAAAAAGCCCTCGTCTCCTGATAACATGTAATGTAGAAGCTAATCAAATAATCTATGGAAACACCTAGACAAAGACCTAAGGAAAATACCCATAAAACCTATGAAAAACTTTAAGAACCTTAGTGTGAACTTATTCAACCTATTAAAACCTATGCATCCTATGAAAAAGGTGTAGGGGTGCACTAAAATAAAATACATATCGTAGGAAAAAACTCAACCAACCTATGAAAAAGTTTAGGCATGGTTAAAAAAACCTGAACATCTTAAAATTAGCTTAGGGAAACTATGGAAAAAGTTAAATAACCTTTGAAGAAGCCTGAGCACTCTAGGAAAGAACCCAAATCTATACATATATAATTTCACGAAGTCCCTCACGGAGGTTTTGGGGGGTGGGGCCGGTGGAGAGCCCGGTGAAGCAGCGGGCCAGGTGTCACGTGCCCACTGTGTGCCGTTGACGTCTTCAATACTGTACTCTGCACAAAATGAGTAAAACAAAATCGCAGTATCATTTGTCCACTGTGTGACGTGGACTAAGTTATCCAATCAGTCTGAGTAGACCCCGCCACCCCCCCCCCCCAAAGTACAGGATGAAAAAATTAGGGGAATAAAATCCCATTTTCTTCATGTCCAAAAGTCATAACAGCAGCCCTGCTATAGAAAAGGGCGAGAGATGTATGGATGGATGAAGAAGTGGGAGGGAGGAGGGAAGGTACCTAATGATGATGATGGATGGATGGAAAAATGGATGGATGAAGAAGTGGGTACATAATGATGATGGATGGATGGATGAAGAAGTGGGTACATAATGATGACGGATGGATGGATGAAAAAATGGATACATAATGATGATGGATGGATGGATGGATGCAGAAGTGCACAGGAGGAGGTTGAGTACCTTATGATGATGGATGGATGC
Source organism: Sphagnum contortum (assembly GCA_963920785.1). NCBI lineage: Eukaryota > Viridiplantae > Streptophyta > Sphagnopsida > Sphagnales > Sphagnaceae > Sphagnum > Sphagnum contortum. The sequence goes on from OY987288.1 coordinate 14,371,432, forward strand.
ATGGATGAAAAAGTGCAAAGGAGTGAGATAGGATACACTATGTTGATGGATGGATGAAGAAGTGGAAGGCAGGACGTACGGTAGATAATGAGGGTGGATGGATGAAGAAGGGGAAGGAGGAGGTGGGCTACCTAATGCTGATGGATGGAAATGTGGATGAAAAATTGGTGCCCAGCGGATGAGAAAACTGGGTTGGTGTGTGTTCATGGGTGGCAAGGCACGCGGGTCACACTAGTAACCTATGAAAATGCCTAAGCAACATGGGGAAGAGCCAAAGCAACGTATAAAAAGGGTTTAAAAACTAAAAAAAGTCTAATCACCTTGGAAAAAATGCCCAAGCACAGTGCAAAAAAAGCTATAGTAGGTTGGAAATACGTCAAACAACATGTTAAAAAGCTCCAACAACCTAGGGAAAAACCCAAATTGCCTATGAAAAAACATGGGCAACTTAGGAAAAACTCCAAGATGCATATGAAAAACTGTAGGCTACTTCAAAAATCCTAAGATACCTATTAAAAAGGTTGGGCAACTTCAAAAAAACCCCGAAATGCATAAGAAAATGTATGGGCAACCAACGTATCAAAAAACCCATGCAACTTATGAAAAAGCTTAAGTGGTTTACAATTAAGCCTAAGCACCCTATGGCCTAGGAAAGAGCACATGTAAGCTACAAAAAAGGTTTAAGTAGCCTAGAAAAAACTTCAACACCCTAGGCGGTAATATAGGTAACTTATAGAAACAATCTTACAAAAAGCCTAAGCATCTTATAAAAAAAACTTAGACAACCTACAAAAAAGCCCCATGAATAATTTAAATCCTATGGAAGAAAAAAAAGTATAGATAGTTTGAAAAAGAGCTTGTATAACCTAGTCCACTTAAAAAAGAGCCCATGACCTAGCTTGCTGGAGTTGGCACCCATGAACACACTACGTACCTAAGTTGTTCAGTTTTTTGTCCTCGAATAAAATGAACCTTCAACTCCATATAAATTATAGTTCACATGTTTATACCCCTACTATTTTTATCTTCCTACATTGTATCTTGTTTTGATTAAACCTTTACTTTTTCAAAAATCCTTTATATTTTACAGTTAATTTTTTAATCTTTTGACAAAACTTTTCTATTTATTGACAATTTTTTTACCTTTTCATAAATTCTTTTAATTTTTTTTTGTTAAACATTCAATTATTGATAAAACCTTTCTATTTTTTAACTAACCTTTATCTATTAGTATTTTTTTTCTTTCATAATTAAAATTATATCTTTTAATAAAACTTATATGTTTTCATGGTTATACTTTTAAATTTTTAAAAAAAAATTGTACTTCATAGCTAAACCTTTATTTCTTAACAAAACTTTTCTATTTCATAATTAAATTTTTATCTTTTGGCAAAACCTTTATATTCATTGGGTAAATTTTTATATCTTGGGAAAACCTTTATGTCTTCTTATACCAAAACAGAAAGGGTACAAAAGCAAATCTGAGGTGGTGAATTCTGGAGTTGAGTATGACATTACTTGGTCAAGCGATTGACTCAAAACAATTACCGACTCATGGAGCCGCCTTTGTCGGTTCGTACTGTGTCGTGCCCTACGTGCCACCAGTGCTCTCCGCACCTCAGGAGGCCCGGGTGAGATCCCATTTGTAGCCGGGTTGACTGCTCCACCAAATCCTCCGTACTAAAAACAGAGAGCAAAATTGGTCGCCGAATTCACGGCAGTTTCTTCGACCGACTAGATCTTCAGTACTGCTAAGTTTCTCTGCGACATCGACGCTGATCCTGTCTGCAATTTGGAGAAATTCCACGTACAGCTCTGGAAATTCGCATGAAGATGCATAGAAAAATGCAAGATGGTAATGGTAAAATTACCCGTGACATGAGTTGTGGGCATGATGAGATGAGAGATGTGATTTCAGCCGCGGTTCCTCGCAACGACAACCCTTCTTTTTTTCTTTTGTTTGGAGGTGTTTTCAAGACGAGTAAAATTGTTGGGCGTCTTTGTTGCAGAAGTCGTAGTGTTCTTACAGTTTGAACGACCGGTACGTCGGAGGTTGACCGGTGTTGGGTTGGATCCGGGAAGTTTGACATCAGCTTGTATCGTTCGATTTCTTGTGTCGTCGATGAAATTCGTGGCAGTTTCCGCGCAGTTTTAAAAGCAGTGACTCCCATCTCATGAAGCGAGTAGCTCTGTGTGACCAATTTACCTGCATCCGATCTCGATGAATTTCGCGGCGATATCAATGCTGATGAGACGGGGCGTCAAAGCCCGTGGACTAGCAATTTACAGACAGTCGGAATTCGCTATGCGGCAGTTGCACAACAGGCGAGGAAAGTGCGAAGCCCTGTCGTCGGTTCTAGGACTAGCAATGAAGGCAGATCTATATAACACTCCCTCCGCTTCGATAATACATATCAGTTTCTTGTCCATTCACGGCTCACATTCAAAACAGATCAAGATCTTCCAATTTCCCAAAGAAAGTTCGTATTATTTCAAACTGCTGGTCTTCTGACATTAGACAATAGACGCGGCTTTTAGTTCAGGCGCGCAACTAAGATCTGACTTTTGCAGCTAGTCGAACATCGATTCGGGGTGCAAGTGCCCAGTACTGCGCCCTACTGCTCTCGCCTTCGATAAAACCGATTCAGGTAACAACATGCGCTTGATTCTACCTTTGGAAATTTGGCTAACTCTTTTGAACTTGTCCACTCTATAAGCATGTTATATGTATCTGCCGTGGGCCTGTCTCATGACATTTCATCTTTTCAGTTTATCTTTTTTCTCCCATCTCCGATCTTGAGACGTGTCGGCTGATCTTACGCGACGTTTATAACAGCATTATTCAAGCTAGAAATCGGGCAATTAATCTGTTCCAGACTCCGATGATTGAATCCTAGACCTGCTGCAAGTGTCGCTTCCGTAGATCGATATCTCACATGCTTTTTGTTTGGTTTCTTGAATGTCGGCTGCAGGTTCTTTCATACAGAGTTGATTCAACAGAGTTTTCAAAGTTCTTCCAAGACAGTGGTGACTAGCACCGACGTTTTCAAATCCCGGGCATCAGCTCCCAAGTTATACTAGAATTCTTGCTTGCGTTTACCGCGACCATGGCGCGAGGTAGCATGTCAATCTACAACAGTAGTGGTACTACTGATCTGATCGCCCCTTACGCCCACGGCGATGGTGGACCTTCGCCACCTGCTCGGCCTCCAGCTACAAGGGACATGACCCAACTCATACATTCCGCAGGAAGAGGTCCGAAGAAAGTGGGAGACGGGGATGGCAAGGGAGACGGAGGTGGCAGCAAGTGGACTAAGCGCTGTAATGGGGATGGCGATGGAGGTGGGAGCAAGTGGACGAAGCACTGCGTTGGGGATGGAGACGGAGGTGGCAGCAGGTGGGGTAAGCGCTGTAATGGGGACGGAGATGGAGGTGGAAGCAAGTGGGGTAAGCGCTGTAATGGGGAAGGTGATGGAGGTGGCAGCAAATGGACTATTTAAGCACCATGGGCAATCTGATCTGAAATTGTTTTAGAAAGTAATTCATTGCTGGCCCAGGATATTCGTGACATCCATTGAGCACAAAAAATTTGGTTCTGGGATTCAGCCCAGCTTAATTAACTTTACAAGCTAAAATTCAACCATTTGATTTTTTAGTTAGGTCTTCACAAGTGCTGTTACATCAGGTTATAGACCTGTGTGTATGCTCTATTCTTTTCCCAGAATATGAACCTGCATTTAATTGCCGGATATGAAGAGAACCATATCCAAAACTTTTGTGATTTTTCAATATAAATTGACAATGTACATATTTTGAGGAGTTTATTTCAACTACTAACATGATACATACATGCATATCCTTGTTACAGGCAACTGCACATTCTTCTTATCCACTGATAGGAGTTTAAAGGTATGTATGTCCCCTGTTGCCTTCTGAGACAGCAGTCAGAAGTCAGGGTGGTGATTGAGTACCGTCTAAACCAAGAGAAACTTTAAAGAGGAATGGAATTTGAAAAGCATGGAAAAACATCAGAACAAGCCATATACCCAGAGCTGGAGGAGTTAGAAGGAAAACCATTTAAGTCAAATATAAACCCCAGTCGCAGTGTTTGTTTTTTTTTAAATTTTTGATTTTCTTCAATTGTGTGATGTGGCCAAAGTGGTGATCATCCATAAGAAGATTTAGCCAAATTTGGCTATAAACTAGATATGAACGTGAAATGGCTTAGTTAACACTCCATAACATAGCCATATTTGTTGGAACCTATCATAGACACATGGCCAATTTGGGTTTTAAGTTTTGGTAAAAATGGTTTGAAAAAACTGCTGCTTATTAATGTGAGATCTTTCTTGGGACGCAAAATCAGAAAACTGAAGAGAAAAACTCGTACACAAGTGACAACCAAATTTCTGATGTCAAAACATGGCAAAGATTCGCCACAAAAAAGCCCTGCCCCCAACATCATCTTGGTTTATAAAAAAGTATAAGTACATATGACACACATGCCAAACCAGGAAGCTGTCAAGGCAGCCCTACCCTAGTAATCAGTCCCATAATTTGTACAGTGTGAGGGGGACCCACGACAATGTTGACATTTGGGTATGAGGAAATTGTTTTTCTTTTTATCTTTGGAGGATATATCTTTAGTCTGATTGCAGTACGCTTTGTAAAGGCTTGTTGGTTCTAAAGTAGGCCAGATGGCTCGTTTCCATGGATCCTGCATATCTGATTATGTCTTGCGGTAAGGAAGGTGCACAAGGTGTTACATAAATAAGGGTAGTTACCAGAATGGCAGTTGAGGGCAGTGCTGCATTCTGGAAATGCACACATTCCGTCCAAGGGTCTTTCCATATGGAACGACTGTAAACTCTTACCCATCACACAAAGAAAAATTGGTGGGCCCTGACAAAAATGTAACAGCCCACCCAAAAATTGTTAGGATCGAAGATTAATATGGATTGAAGGTGCCCTCGAACTGCACTGGGAAACTCTGATAGATCATTACATGAACCAGACAAACTTATTGTGCAGAATGCACTGATATGGAAAAGAAAAATAAGCAAAGGACCTAAAATTGCTAGTTCAACTGCCAAGCTCCAAGGTAACAAAGCAAATGTGAAAATGGAAGTGGCTCTGCAAGGAGTGGAAGTTAGTTGAAAGCTAACCTAGACTTCTCAAACTAAGTTATTACAAAGTCAACTGGAGGATTGATTACTGCGCCTTGTCAAGAGGCCGTTTGTGGCATCATACTAGGTCTGAAATCTGCATGTGTTTTTATAACTTAAAACCAGCGTTGGTGTATATCACTTTTGTCAACAGACTGGACATCCTGGTCGTTCTTTGGCAAATATATGTCCGAGGTAACCACGGTAGATATGCGACAACTGAAAGAACTGACATTATAGTTCTTGGAAAGAGCCAGCAGCCTCAAGCATCATTTGGCTTTGCCTGAGATCTCAGGTTAAGATATTGTAACAGTAATCAAAGAACCAATTTCAAACATTCAACAATTATTGTGATATCTTGAAGAATGGTTTGATAAATATTCAGTTGTAGACAAAATCTGAGAATGTAAGAACCCTGAAGGGTCTTTTAGTTCAAGTTTTTGAAGAACTGGCCTGAACTTATCTTTAAAAAATGTGATATCCAGGCAAAATTGGTATAAACTTTCCTTTTTTTATCAGATTTGAATGACATTGGTATGGCAGATATTGTTGACTAGTAATGGACAGAAACAACCTTTGCAACCTTATTAAATAGGAACAATAATGTCAAAAAAAGAAATGAAAAAGGGCACTCAGATTTGGTGAGTTGATGACATGATTTTTGTCCACGGTTGGTCAGAGGGGAAGTTGGACAGAAGCCATGTCAACAAATAGCAGATTTGATATGAACTTTTGCAGACGGGTGGATAGTGGGAGGGTAAGCTGGGCAGAAGCCATGTCAATTTATAGCAAATTGGACTTGAGTTTGGGTGGATGGTTGGATAGGAGGGGAGAAATTGGTGAGAATCCCTCAACTCCCATTGATTAATTTAAGATATAGAAAAGGTTGGGCATTTTCTCCTAATTGAACCAAGGGATATTCCATTGTTGTTTGCTTCTTTGTTCTAAGAAAGAGCCTTTAGTTTTCTTGTTCTGTCTCATTTTTAATTTTGAAATGAACCTGTTTTTCTGGGTCTGGTTCATTTTTCAACTTGATGAAGGTGTAGGGCATTTAGGGTAGATCTGCCTATCATCTATCACTACCCTATGACTAATCGCTGCTTTAGATCCTCATCATTTGGGCTTCATTTTGAGTGATTTAAAATGTTATGGGAGTGCTACCTCAATCTCTTGAAATCATCTTTGAATTCAAATGAAAAGGAGTAATGAAACAATAGCAAGAAGAAAAAGAAACTTTCCAAATCACAAAATGCATCTGTTTTCTCTTTGAACCTCTTATTTTCAAAGCTTCTAGCTTTCTCATTCCTTATTCATTTTAAACTATTTAAAGTGCTATAGGAGTGTCACCTTTAGTTTTACAAATCATCTTTGAACTCTAATAGCAATAGAGCAACATACAAGGAAGTTTTTGGGTGATTGTGAATGCACTTTGTAGTGTTCAATGGTTTGTTTTGTTGAGTTTTTCACCCCCCTCTACTTTGGGGGCCATAACTTTCTAAATTCAAATCTATTTTTGACAATTTTGAGTGTGCCAGATGTGTCAATAGGAGGGGTTCAAGTTTTGTTTGGACACCATAAACAACAGAGCTCTCCCTTTGAATCCAACCTACCCTGTGCACTTAAGTGATCACTCATAGGTTGTTCTACCTTAAGTGGGTTCTTCAGATTACAAAAAATATTTTAAGACAACAATCAAACCCAATCTAGTTTGGAATTGGATTTAGTTCATCCACTTTACAATTTGCATTTAGCCCAATCCCATGAGTTGTGTCTAATTAATGTTGTTCCACCAACAAAGGATCTCTTTACATTAGATTATTGATATCACAGCTACATACTGTATGTTGCCTAATGTATCAGCCTAATGGAAAGCCGCCAAAATGGGGATTCATTTCTTGTTGCATGGACAAGCACTTCCATTAGGGAGTTGCAACTAGAGTGGAAATTTGTAAGTAATCAATCTTACAAATTCTAGAATGTTTCATATTTTTTAAATTTTATTTTTAAAACACATGTTCATAAAAATTGACAAATGTCATTTTATGATGATTCACAATTCGGCTCAAAGCTTATGCATTTGGTCAATGCTTGATTGGTAGAACTATTTGGTGGTTGTGAGTAGAGGTAGTAGGAACAAACAGAGAAAGCTACTCTTGACGCAAAATGTGTGATGACAGTAGCCTAATGGAAAGCCTAATGGAAAGAGTACTAAAAGTCTACTGTCACGAAGGTTTTTTTTAAAGGATATTGTGAATTTGTTTTGAATACATCTAAAATATTCTTCATGGTTTTGGGGATAATGTGACCCAACACCCACCAATGCACCAGTAGTTGGAAACCAGTATGAACCACACTGAGTTCACAAGGTAAGCTATCCTCCTACTTCCACCTCGCACTACCTAGGTACTACCTATGTTAGGGATGTTCACGGCGCGGCTAATGGCTAGCCGGCTAAGGATTTTTGTTAGTTGACTAGCCGGTAACTAGCTCGGCGCGAGCCGCCGGCTAGATGCCAGCTATTTATTGAATTTGCATTTTTTTAAACAGACGTTTCCACGAACGCAATTTCATTGTCATTTCCACCGATCGATCCGAGAGACACGACCTCACAAGTATAGCAACATCGCCGTGTAATATTGTGCTTCTGCTTCAGATGCAGACAAAGATTTGAAGTCGTTGAATTAACAGAGTAGGTCGCAGAACAAGATCTACTCGCAATGCACATGACCCGATTTGAGCCTGGGGCGTCCTTGAAATACTGGCGGACCCACGACGTATGCTTGCGCTTCTTCATTCGACGGCCTGTCGAAGAAAATGTCCCCGAGGTAGACATCGGAACAGGCCCTTCGCGAGATTCTGAGTCTGATGAAATAACCGAAATAATATCATCGTTAGAATTCGCGATCTTGTCCATACTGAAGGAGTTCGAGCGCTGAGAGAATCAGAGAAACCGGTTGAAACGCGAGCTGAGACGACAATGTCCGTCATGCAACTCCATGGGGTATTTTAACGGCTAGCTATCGGCTAGCCGGCTAATTTCTACCTTTAGCCGGCTAGCCATTTATGTCGGCTAGCCAGCTAGCCTAAAAATAGCTGGCTAAGTGCCCATCTCTAACCTATGTAAGTAGGTATGACAAGTAGTGAATGCAAGTGGTTCCAATGTAGGTGAGTAAGAAGGAAAGCCAATTGGTCACTACTTAGGAGGTAGATACCAGTGTTGGCCAGTTATTTCTTTTTTAATAGTGCTGGGTTCGTTACTTTAGTATATTATTTTGAGATTACAAAAACGTTATCAGTACCAATATGAATCTTTTTTGGTTGCCGGGTATCGTATCAAATAATCAATTGATAAGTGACTACTATCTTGTTGTTTATGGGTCAGTTACAAGATTTTTTAATTAAAATTATTATTATTATTATTATTTTATTTTTAACTTTGTGTATTAGTGTTTAAAGATCGTAACTAGATGATAATGTGGTCATCCAGGTAGATAATTTGATTTTTGAAATTTGAATACCAGACAGTTATGAATTTAATTGGGAATATAAAAGAATCAATAACCTACTACTGGGTGCCGATTCAATCTGGCCACGTTTTGAAGATTACCAAGCTATGAAGTTTACTATTGTGGATTTGGAATGCACATTGGGGAAGAGGTTGGTCAGTTGGCTTCACAAAAGATTTGACACGTTTCACAAAGATTTGTGAAGCATGACTATCCAACCAAATTCAACTGAAAAGCTGGAGCCTGCTGAATGGAAAAGCTCTCTCTAGCACCATGGACTGTATAGTAGACTGTGTACAGCAGCAGCTGGACATCTTGAAATTGTTGTGCTGTTTGTTGGGACAGCTACTGACAATTTTGCGCCTACATCAGGACAATACCAATCTGCGAAGTGATGATGCTGTTTGTACCCATGCACCCCAGAAGTCGTTTGTTGAATACAGTATTATGCACTAATGAGTTGCGCCCTGCAAGAAGACAGAGAGAATGAAATCTGTCGTTCACAATTTGTCACAACGACTGTCGGAAGTTTGTGGGCACACTTATCCTCATTCTTATTCCTTATTCTTCATCCTCTGTGAGGACAGTATCCTTGCCTGGTGGTGGTAGGGGTTGAGGCCACGGTTTCTCTTTGGCCTTGCCTACGAAAGCAAGGATATTGTGTTTAGATTCATTATAGAGTATAGTAGCCTAGAGGATTTTGGCGCCTAGGTAATATTAGGTCTATTTTTTCAATTTTGTCAAGTAGGTGGACTGGCAATCAATCGTCCAGAAGAGGAATGAGTCAAATTTGGTTAGAGGTCAGACAGTAAAATAGAACCTTTTAAGAGTCATGCCTAGTTCTGGTGACCAGTAGAAATTCATTTGTCTAGATGGCTTCATGTGAGGTTTTTTTTCCTCCAAATATGGTGACTTTTGCTTCTTTTTTTCCCCCAAAACAGCCAAGTTTGTATAATTTGCTCTGGTTTCTTTTGGGGCCACAGTGCCAAACTTTGCCACAAAAAAGACACTGGTTGAGGCTGTCACCAGAGTTAGCTATACCAAAACAAATCAAATCAATGAACTGTTTTTAAGCAATTACTGATGAGCAAAAGTGCCTCTCTCATGTCAAGTGGAATTTGGAGCTATGTCAGGGAAGTCCAGGTCCATGGAGGGTTATGTTCAGTGTTGGGTGGGTACCTGCTTTGGTAGATATTGCAAGAAATGAACTAGGTCTCATTTGCAGAAATGAAACTAGAACCAGAATCAGATCTTTTCAAAAAGAACTGAAGCATTTATGTGCGGAATAGGAACTAAAATCGAGAAAGTACACTTTTTTAAAAAGTAACTTGAACTGACGGTCAATCACAGGTTGATTGATAGTTAACCATTAGTTCTAATCTGGGTTACTAAGAATTGGATTGAAATTGGGTCTGAGTTTTGGAATGGGAACCAGATTCCAATTCCATTTACAGGCAATGTAAAATTGAGACAGTTCTTATTTATGTTTTAAAATAAAAACTGGGATGAGAGAACAACGTTTTTTTTTGGATTTCTTGAAATAGCCATTCAGGCAACATTTAGCAGAGGGAGTGTATAATATGGCTACTCCAGCCATTTTTTAAATAAAACAATTGGCTCTTACTCTTTTTTTGGTTATGTATTTGGTTACCATTTATTTTTTCAAGGGTTAGAGTTTGGCTACTATGTATTTTTATTGAGTAGGCAATGTGGCAAATCAAAACATTTCCAAACTTTGAAACTAATGTGGCAAATTAAGACATTTCAAAACTCTGAAACTGAGCGAAAATGTCTAATTAAAGTTCAAAAGCTTTACTTGGGGAGTTGAACCCCAGTCTCAAACTTGAGATTTTGCCCAATGCAAAGTAGTGTCCCTACACATAACCCAACACAACTCACAAAAGCCAAGTTCCAACCATGAATCATGATATAAGCAGCAAATAAAATACAAGAACTTGGAAGATCCAAGAAAAAGCCTCAAAGTTTAAACCCTGCTCCAAATTCCATGTCACACTCTTTGTTAAACATCAAACCTGCAAGCAACTAATAAGGATTAAATGATCCTCAAAAGCTCACAAATAGGCCAGAATTTCAGGAGAAAAAAGGAGGCAGTTTCAAAATTCATATTATGAGTCTCCATTGGATAAAGAAAGTTGCCCCAACAGAGGGGACTTGGAATAAAACTTATCTGTCACTAATAATGAATTTTTTGCTTTCAAGAATCAATACAATACCGGGTCTTCATGTTACCCCACAAGGTAATGGCCTCTTCAAATGGGAAGTCCTCAAGTTTGTAAAATTATTACAAAAAAGAACAAGTGCAAGGATCTAAATGGCACAACAAGCAATTCCTTCACTTGTTTTTTATGAAAGCCACTGCTAAAAAACACCATTCATCCTCAACAGACCCCAAGACTTGAACACATGCTATTTGAACCAACTTAATGAATTCTAAAAGCTTGATTTTGAGAATGGGAGAAGAAGTAATCTTTGCCCACAATCAAGTGATCGAGTTTTTATCCAACACTTCTTTCAACACCAACTCATTGTTTGCAACCATGGTCATCTTGAAAAATGAACACTACAAATCCAATTCATATGGATCAAGCAAATCATCCACCCACATCCCATCCTTTCCCACTTGTAGCAAGCAGCATTGATCATAATGAAGCACTGGTGGAAATCATTCTTGACATTCTGCAAATTCCTAGCCCAGAAGTTCAAATAGATCATACTTAATGCCAATATAAGTTCATGATTTGGAAAGCTAACATCCAATTCATGAATTAAAAACTCAAGTAGAATCTTCATAGCTTGATTTCACATGAACATGACCAAAGGAATTTTGGCCTCAACATAGGTTTCAAAGCACTTGTTACAAGACAATGCTAGTTCACAAAAAACTTAGCAAAGCAAGTTCAATGATAGGCAATTAGCCCCCTTGTCATTGAAATCTTTGCACCAACTCGTCTAATGAATGATTCAAGAGCTTTGAGTTCATCAAAAGTAAGATTGTTAAACTTGGTGCATGGATCAAAGTAAAGGCAATAAAGGTCAAGCTAGCACACCTTCACCGTGTCAATAAAATCACATACAAACACATCACAAGATTAGGCTAGTTTGATGAAGGTATGCACGGAATCTAAGAGCGACAAAATTGCATGTAACCCTAGAACCAATTCCAGGTCACAAAGTAGGTTCATATTCTTAACAATGGTGTTGCTCCTTGATGCATCGACATGCTTCTTTGTCATCAATGGTTGATATTGTTCCATGACACATTTCATGCGAGATAGCATACTTATCCATTTCATCTTCACATTCTTAAACAACATTCCCTTTTTTTGTGAACACATCACATAACTTCTGGAACTCAAGGAACCTTTTAAATGAGTGAGAGAAAAGAACATGCATGGCTTGTAGCTAGTAGCACTTCCAACCAAGCCACCAAACTAAGTTTCAACAACACCAACATGACCAAATTCATCTAGTGAGCAAAACAATGAACTCTAATCATGAATGGAACAATTATCTTTTTCATCTAAATAATCATACTAACTCTAACATCTTGGAAAACACCACTATCATCACAACCCACAGAAATGAGCTTTGACCCCAAATCCTTAACACCCACATTTATAAGAGAATCTGAAAATCATAGCATTAATTGAAAGACATTATTAGTTATCCCCTATACATCAACTTTTTCCACATAAACTAAAAAAAAGATTTAGTTTCAACCCTGAACTACATCAAGGTGCAAATAAATTCCAAGAAGCATCATTGATTGTTGTCACTTCATCCACATTCATAAATAAAAAATTAGCAACATTGATAACATTGCAGATGGATTATAACAAAACTTGGTTCATCGACTTGGTAATACCCCAACTTACAAAATTTGACGAATGTTTTTTGGGTGTGTGCCTCACCTTAAATAGGCTAAAAAATCCTTTAAACCTTCAAATTCTATCATAGCTCAACTCTTGAATTGTTAGGAACATAAAAACAACCAAAACTACAGAATTTTCCAACTAAAACAAGAATAAGGCATGTCTAATTTTAAATCCAAATCGTGAAACAAAACAAACAAGAACATAACACATGTGAAATAAGAATCCAAAAAGATTGTATTGCAAAAAAAAAAAGAAAAAAAAAAAACAAAGTTATGACAAGAAATGTACCCAAAACTAATGTTAAACAAACTAAAGGTAATGCATAATTCTACCTCTATTTAAACCCCTTAGGCACATAATTCAACGAAACTTTTCAAGAAGCTTCCAATGTACATGTGGTCATTGTTCACCCATATGTGCTCATATGTGAACTATGAATGAATTAAGATTTAACTAAGAATGAACTAAAACCCAACTAAAAGTGAACTAAAAGTTAATTGAAAGTGAACTAAAGTTAATTGGAAGTGAACAAAAAGTGGAAATGAATTAAAGGTTAATTAAAAGTGAATTGAAAGTGACTTATGAATTAATTAAAAATGAACTACAAGTTAATTAGAAATGAACTATGATTTAATTAAAAACAAATTGGGACTTAATTAAAAATGAATTGAAAATGAACAAAAACTTGAGTGAAAATGAACTAAGTATGAACTAAAACTAAACTAAAAGTTGGGTACAAGTTTATTACAAGTCATGAATGAACATTTAAATGATTGAACTCCATGGTATTGACATGTGTGACATTCAATGATTAAACTCCATGGCATTAACATTCGTGACATGGATAACAAATGAAAAATAATAGCAAACTGGACGATTTTTTTTTCTAGTTTTAAAAACCTCTATAGTAGCAAAATCAAGAATTAAAGGATGATCCCTGGCAATGTAAATTTTATTCATTTTGTGCATGCTAGCTTTTAAGATTGAAATTAAAAAAACCGATTATTACTCTTGGTTTAATGCAGGCCTACTAGTGTGCTTAAGCAAATTATCAAGCTTATGCATGAACACTTTTTCCTTCCCTTCAATGTTTGTGCAAATTGCACACCAAATTTGATGCAAGTTGCTTATTTCATTTACTATTGATTCTACCCAAGGAAGCTTCAGAGCCCATCAATCCTAAAAATGGTGAATATTCTCATGATTGTATTTCTTCTTGTTTGTTACTAGATTAAGAATTGAGCTTGGAATATGAGGTTTTTCTAATTTAAAAACTAAATCGATTGTGTCAAAAATTAAGGTTTCAACATCTACACTCCTACGGTGGTTGTGGTAGTAACAAGAAAAGGGAAAAGTGGTTTGAATTTAAAGTTCTTGGGGATAGTCAGAAGAGCCATGGATGATGGCAAATTTAACTAGTAAAATCAAAAGACTAAAAATATCAAAATATCAAAGGACCACAATAAGATTAGATGAAGATCAAAAGATCAAAAGAAGATTAAAAGAAGATGCACGCAAGCACAACAAAGTGCAATGTGCACACACCGAATGCTAGAGAGCCCAAAAGATCAACTAATTATACAATTTATCACCAATCGCAACTCATAATAGGAAGAAAATACTAGATGAAAAAATGAACATGTTGATGAACAATTGAGCTTCACTATATATTGAAACTCAAGTGCTTATAATTAGAGCTTGGAGTTACAAGTTCCTCTCTACTCTATTGTGTTTGTGTGCATCTTCTTTTGATTGAAGCTTGAAGAGCAAGCTTGAAATTGACATAGCTCCCAAACTTGAAAGTTTTGAAGTAAACAATGGCACATAGTTTTGGGATCCATAATGAAATTAATTACACTCCTTAATAAATAATACATAGTACATACTAGTGGCAACAAGCCTCAACAAAGCTATAGCAATGGCAAGAGGATTAGGGGAAAGTGTAGGTAAATGCTGAACAACACTGGAGTGGAAGGAGATGGCTTAGCAATACGATCACAAACAAACGGCATAGTGCCATTATTTGTCACTCCAAAACCCTAACTTTTGGCAAATTTTTATATATTTTTTCATTTTTTTTGCCCCGTATGTGTCACCAAACTTCTTTTGTTTGCCATAAAAAATGTTAGACAGGAAGGTTTTCATAAGAATAAAAAATTGCTCGAGGCATGTTATGTTGCTTGAAAGTAGTGGATTGATGTTGGCTTGAGTTCCCATATCCAGAAAGAAAAGGATTAATAGAAGTTTTGTCGTGTATGTGAAGGGTACGTTATTTTCATCCATATTTTTTTTAGTGCGTTCTTAGGTAGGTCCAATTTTTTTAAAGTGTACCATTAAGGACAAAAAGGACTAGTCCTTAAGGGAGTCCATTTTTGTTTTATATTTTGATCCCCATCAATGTTAATGAGTCAAAATGTGCCAAAATATGTGTACCATATTTTAGACCATTACAATTCTAGATTCCATCAATTTCATCCATTTTATGCCTTTACATGGTAAAAGGACTATGTAACGGAATTTTAAAAAATCACAACGTAACAATGTTTTGGTACTCCTTAAAAAATTTGGACCCAAGCTCCTCAACTTCCTAAGATGATCCTAATTCACTTGCACGTTGGTTAAACCACATGTTAGTGTCTTGGCTACATAATGTATACACAATACCCTCATTTGTCATTGATGACATTGTGACCTTATTAGGTAGGTAGGGGTGCTCAACCAAATACCGACTTCATGTATATTGCACTACGTATGTTCATTAGTTGTTGACAACATTACAACCTCCAAGGTGGGTCTTGGAAGTAGGTAGATAGGTTGGCAAGCAAGTAACATAAGCCATAGCTTACAAAGTCTGTTAGAGTGGTGGACGTGTTAGTTTTTAGGTAGGGGCAAGGTGGTAGGTAGGTGGGTGCAGTTGGATTTGGAAAAATAACAAAAAGGGTTTCTAGGGAAGGGCAAGATTGAACCTTAAATTTTTTTAAAAATTCAAACTTTGCTAGCTTGTGTGGTTACACAAGCATTATTAGGAGCCAATAAAAAATCGCTGCCATCTAACTCCTTACATCCCCAACTGGTGCAGTCATGGGGCAGGTTCAATCAGTGACCATCCAACCACATACATCCCCAATTGGTGAAGTCATGGGGGCAGGTTCGCTCTGGCCTGATTGTTGCAGTCATGGGGCAGATTCAATGAGTGACCATCCAACCACATACATCCTTAACTGGTGGAATCATGGGGCAGGTTCACTCTGGCCTGTTGGGCGGTGCTGTACTTTTACGAAGAAGACCTTTGTTTCTGAAAACACAAATTTAAATGGTTCTAGGTTCAGTTTTCTTAAAAGAAACTTCGGTTTTGGTTTAAAAACTCAAACCAGTTCTGGTACGATTCTGGGCAGTGTTTTTTTCTGTGACGAAATTTTGCCAAATTTTGACCTGAAAAATATTATTTTGACACAATGGATTTTCCATTGAAAAATGACCCAAATTCGCCAGTTTTTGAATTTTCTTTCCCCAGATGGCCAGATTTTTATGATAAGTTCCACTAGGTAGCCAAGAATATTGAAGGCTTCTATTTTCTTTTTACTTTCAAGTGTAGTCTCTAGCCAAATCTGGCTAAATTATCTTATGGATGATCGCCACAACAGCTACATCCCAAATTTGAGAAAAAAGCCCCCTGATTCTGGGTAAAATCGTCAGCCTGTATGCTGATACTCCTTGGAAGAAATCAGAGCACAGCTTGAGGGTCTGCAGATATGCTGCAGTAGTGGATCCATGAGTTGCAAAGTCTATACAGGCTTGGCAAACTTAACAATCCAGGGCAAATGTAAATGAACAACATTTACCTTGTTCAAGATGTGAATGTTTTCATTTTTTCCAACATTTACCTGTTTATTTAGCCCCCCCACATTGGCCTTATTTCCCTCATGGCATATGGTATCAGAATAAAGTAATTCCATGGGTAGACAGTATATACCAGTATTGGTCATGTAGTGATTTTGAACATACCAGCCTGGCTGCGGTATCAGGTTCTTATTTTTTTTCATACTAGGCTGGTATTTGTATTGGGTATTTAAAAGAAATTCATACCAGTATGTCTTGGTATTGGTTCCAAGACTGATTTTTGGCTGGTATGAAGCAGATATATACATGATTTTGAAACTGGTATTAAACTAGTACAGGGCTGGTGGGACCCCAGAACCCTACCGGGCTGGTATAGGTATAAGGCTGGTATTGCCTCACTCATATTGGATTGGTAGGGTCCTTGGTACCAGTGCTGATACCAATATTGATACCAGATGCAAGCGCTATATACCGGACCAACACTTGTTATATACACTAACAGTTTTGCCTTGCAATAGATCCATGTAAATAATGAAAATAAGATGAATAAGCCAAAAGTATGATCGTCTAGTGAATCACCATACTTCAAAGCCCATCATAACCAAGTGCAACAAAAAATAAAAACATAGGACAATATTCGCAAAGAACTTCCTGTCGCCTGCCTCAAAACAGTCACCTGCCGTCAAGTGAAAGGTAAACCTCATATGGATACCAGCCGGATAGGATAAATGTAGAATAGTCTGAAATGTCTGAAGTGTATGGTAGGATAAGTATTTAGCTGCGAAGTAGGTTTTACTTTTACCCAAGTGTCTACCAATGGGTACAACCTAGTAAACGACTTATGGACTGCAGGCACCAGAAGTGGAGACGACAAATTCAATGAGCTGGTCGGGAAACTATTGAGCCCCTTTCAGCTGTCCAACATGAGTCCAAAGCACACTAAAGTAAACAAAGCATTCAAATGAAGTCACAAACTTAGCTATACGGCATGCCAAATTCAACATCTTCCAAGCCTCTTTGCCTTGCAGCCACTATGGTAGTAGCACTATAAACTGTTCAGATTTTTTGGGTGACGAATTTTCGCCATTTCGGGAAGAAAATAGGGTCTAGCAACACCAACTAAGATTTTTTTGAAAGTTTTGACCAAAATTCGCCAGATTTTCAAATAATAAACCGCCAGGTTTATACTAAAAAAAATCCACTGTCAGATATATATACTCTATAGCCAAATCTGACTAAATCTTGTTGTTTAATGCAACATCGCGAGTTGAGAAAACTAGGGGGAAAAGAAAAATCATTGCACTTATTCACTTGATTGTGTTTGACAAAAATCGCCCTTTTTTAACAAAATTATGACAAAATGAAAAGAAAAACAGTAAATCTTAGCTGGTAAAATCTGGAGTTGACAAAGAAAATTACCTGGTCCAGCAGTAAATGATAAAAGTTACTTGGTCAAGCACTTCACTGAAGAAAATTAGTCGCTCGAGGAGCCGCCACGGTCGGTTCGCACTGTGTCGTGCGCATGTGCCGCCAGTATTCTAGGCACCTCACGAGGCTCGTGAGAGTTCCTTGTCTCTTGTGAGCTCGATCTTCGCTGGTTCGTTCCCATTTGTAGCGGGGCTGACTACTCCACCAAATCCTCCGCACTAAATACAGAAAGTAAAATTTGTGTCCAAATTCACGGCAGTTCCTTCGACCGACTAAATCTTCAGTTTCTGCTAAGTTACTCTGCCTCATCCCGGATCACTTCTGCAATTTGGAGAAATTCCACTTATAGCGCTGGATATTTGCATGAAGATGGATGGAAAGGTGCATGAAGATACCGTTTCTTTTTTGGAAAATGGTAGAATTACCCGGCACCTGAGTTGTGTGCATGATGAGATGAGAGACGTGTTTTCAGCCGCGGTTCCTCGAAACAACTTTTCTTTTTGTTTTCTTGGAGGTATTTTGAAGGCGTGTAAAATTGTTGGGCGTTGTTGTTTCGGAAGTCGTAATGTTATTACAGTTTGAACGACCGGTAAGTCGGAGATTAGTCGGTGTTGGGCTGGATCCGCGAAGTCGGACAGCTGCTTGTATAGTTAGATTTCTTGTGTCGTCGATGTAATTTGTGGCAGTTTCCGCGCAGTTCTAAAAGCAGTGACTGCCTCCTTCATCTCATGAAGCGAGTAGGTCTGTGTGACCAGTTTACATCTGATCGCTATGAATTTCGCGGCGATATTAGTACTTATGAGACGACGCGTCGTCAATGGCCGCGGACTAGGTTACAGACTGTCGGATACTGTCGGAATTTCCTATGGATTTGCACAGGAGGCGACAGGAAGCGGGAAACCCTGTGGTGGGTTGTATGTAGTATTAGCAATGGAGCCTGATCTATATAACGCTGTCTCCGCTCCCATAATACATATCAGTTGATTAATCGGTGTCAACAGAGATCCGTTGTCTCAAGAAGATCTTCCGTCTTCCCAAAGAAAGGTAGTATGACTTCCAGCTGCTGATCTTGGCAGTAGACATTAGACCCGACTTTCGGCTGAGGCGGTGTCCAAGGAAGAGAGCTTTGCAACTACTCGATCATCAAGTGAGTATACAGGTGCCCACTGCGCCCGACTCTTGCCTTCGACAAAAGCGATTCAAGTAACAATATGCACATGCTTCTTCATTTGCAAATCAGCCTGATTCTTTGAACTTGCCGATTCTTTGAACGCTCTAGCATGCCATCTGTATGCGCCGTCGACCGCTCTCACGAGACTTCATCAGTTCACTTTTTCTTTTGTTTCACAGCTCCGATCTTCCGCTCTATAAGATACTTACTCGACGTCTTATAACAGCATAATCAACCTAGGATAGCAGGAAATATTAATCTGTTCCAGACTCCCGATGATTCAATATTCCTAGAAGATCCTGCAATTAGTGTCGCTTCCGTAGATCGATATCTAACTGCCTGTGTGTGTGTGTTTGTGTGTGTTTCTGGTTTTTTCATTATGTTTAGATAAAATCCCAGCTGCGGCTTCTTCTATACAGAAGTGAAACAGAGGTTTCAAAGTTTTTCAAAGTCCAATATGGGACGAGGTAGCAATATGTCAATCTACAACAGAAGTCCTACCACTCTGATCGGCCCTTACAGCCACAATGATGGTGGACCTTCGCCTCCTTCTCAGCCTCCAGCTACAAGGGACATGACCATACTCGTGCATTCCACACAAAGAGGTCCGAAGAAAGTGGGAGACGGGAATGGCAACGGGGATGGAGATGGAGGTGGCAGCAAGTGGACTAAGCGCTGTAACGGGGATGGCGATGGAGGTGGCAGCAAGTGGGGTAAGCGCTGTAATGGGGATGGAGATGGAGGTGGCAGCAAGTGGGGTAAGCGCTGTAATGGCGATGGTGATGGAGGTGGCAGCAAGTGGACGAAGCTCTGTAATGGGGATGGCGATGGAGGTGGCAGCAAGTGGACTATTTAAGCACCTTGGGAAATTTGATCTCTGAAATTGTTTTAGAACGTGTAATTCATTGCTGGCCCAGGATAGTCATGAGATCCATTGAGCACAAAAAATTTAGTTCTGGGATTCAGCCCAGCTTATTTAGCTTTACAATCGAGTTAGGTCTTCACCAATGTTGTTACATCAGGCTATAGACCTGTATGTATGCTCGTTTCTTTTCCCAGGATATAAGCATGGATTTAATTGCTGGATATGGAGAGAACCATATCCAAAACTTGTGTAATTTTTCAACATAAATTGACAATGTACATAATTGGAGGAGTTTATTTCCACTACTAACATCGTACATACATGCATATTCTTGTGATAGGCAAGTGCATATCATTGTTCTTTATTCACTGATAGGAGTTTAAAGGTTCCCGGATATGTATGTCCCCTGTTGCCTTCTGAGAGAGCAGTCAGAAGTCATGGTGGGTGATCAGCACCAAAATGGGAAACTGCAATTGCCAATAACATATGTACTATCCATTGGGACATACGAGGCAACCAGAATTAACAGTGTTTTTTTCTTCAATTTCCTGATGTAGCCAGGGTGGCGAGCATAGTGGCTACAATATCCCAAAAAAACCAGTTTTTTTTCTCAAAAACAGGGAATTTGCGACAGAATATTCCGATTTCAGAAAACTGTGTCACCATTTGGTTTTTTTTCACCAAAAACAAAATCACTGTTCACACTAGGTTCAAGTTTGCTGCTTTTTGCACTTTATATGTCAAGTAGGCATTGTTAGATTTTCACAATTTGAAAGTTTGTCTTGAAAATGAGATTTAATTAGATATGGTGCTAAATGAACTATTCCATAGTTAGTATGCACTTCAATTTGCAATTTGTACTCACCAGTAATCTGCAATTGAGCACTGTCTAAATGAAAAGAAACTGCAAAGAGCGCTGGAAGAAGCATCGAAAAACATTATAACAAGTCATATATCCAGAGCAGAAGGAAAATCCCAAAAGTGAAATTTGAACCCTTTAATCCCATTGTTTTTCTATTCTGGTGGGGGAGGGGAGTAGGGTGGGAGGTTTCTTCAATTCTGTGATGTAGCCAAAGTGGTGATCATTCATAAGAAGATTTAGCCAGCTTTGGCTATAAACTAGATATGAAATTCAAAGTATCTAGTTATCCCAATGATTTTATTTTGTGGTGAAAATTTGTCATTTTCCTTTTAAAAAACTTCCCAAGCAATGTGGTTAAGGGAACTTTTTGGACAATTCCCAGGAAAAAAGCTATGAAATCACCAAGATCTTTGGAGGATTTGGGGTAGATTTCTAGGTTTTTCTTTTGAAATCTATTAAGATAATAGGTTCTACTAGTGGTTGGACAATATGCAACATGATTTCTAGATTTTCACTTCCTCTATTTGTATTGTAGCCAGATTTCGCTACATCCTCTTGTGGCTGATGGCCACATATGGTGCAACATGAGAAAATTGGAAAATATACTGAGTTATGCCTCTATAACATGGCTGTACCTGCTGCAACCTATTATAGAAATATGGCCAATTTTGGTTAATGTTTTCAATAAAAATCTTTTGTACAAACAGCCTTTTTTTTAATACGAAGAACATTGAAATGTGACAAAGAGGGAATGCTGTCCCTAAATATTCTTCTTTAAGAAACTTTTGTCATATTTAGAGATGTTTGGAAAGAATTTTGTCAGTTTGTGGCATAACTTTCTATTTTGGAGCTGCTTTTCCATAGTATAAACTGTTTCTGAAAAGAAGTGTTGCTAATTAATGTGAGATCCTTTTTTGGATTCTAAATCCTAAAACTGAATAGAGAAAAAGTGGTGTACGTGTGAAAATCAAATTCCTCAAGTCAAGACATGGTAAAAATTTGCCACAATAAAGCCCTGCCCCCCACATCCTGTAGCCTCTAGGTTATAAAAACTATAAGTATGACCCAAATGTCACACATCATATTACTGGAAAAGACATGACGATCGCCCAGGCACATAACAGATTGGCGAAAGGAACACTACACATGCCAAACAATGAAGCTGTCAAGGCAGCCAGCCTAGCAGTCAGTCCCATAATTTCTCCACTATGAGGGGGCCACCACGATGTTGACATTCCGGTTATACTTATAGTGTCAACAAAAAGGATTTTTTTTTTCTTTTTTAACTAAGAAAAAGGAGAGATATATTTTTGGCCTGATTTTAGAACGCTATGTAAAGGCTTGTTGGTTCCCTAGTAGGCCAGATGGCTGGTTTGCCTGGATCCTGCAGATCTGATTAAGTTTTTGTAGTAGTTGAGGTCTGCAGGGTGTCACCTAAAGAAGGCACCTGCCCAAGGTGGCAGTTGCGGGCAGGGCTGAATTCCGGTAATGCGTCCATCCGATGGGCCTTGCTGTGCACAATGATTGGGTTAGCTCCTACTTATCGCACGAAAGCGGCCCTTACAAAAACTTAAGTTGACCTCCTGTATGTAAGAGCCCACCCAGAAAGTGTGAGGAGGGAAGATTATGGCATGAAGGTGCCCTCCAACTACACTGGAAAACTCTGACAGGTCGGCACATAAACAGACAAACTTGTGGTGCGGAATGCACCGATAAGGATGAGATCGAAAAGAAAGATAAACAAAGGACATAATTGCTAGCTAGCTCAAGTGCCGAAAGGTAACCTAGAGTTCCTGAACTAAGTGAATCCAAAGTCAAAGGGAGGGTTGATGATTGGGACTTATGTCGGGAGGCCACATGTGGCATCATACTAGGAGGTCAAAAATCTGGATTCGATTGTATAACAGAAAGCAGGAGTTGGGTGTATGGCACTTTTGTCACCAGACTGGACATCGGGGTGGTTCTTTCGCAAATTTGCGTTGGAGGGTCTTTAATGCGATACCTGAAAGAACTGGCAGAACAGTTCTTGGAAACAGCCAGCGGCCTCTGGTATCATCTGGTTTTAAGAACCCTGGAGGGTCTTTTATTTCAAGTTTTTTATGAACTGTCCTGAACTTATTTTTCATAAAAAGTGATATCCAACTAACATTGGTTGGTATAAACTTTCCTTTTTTTCATCAAATATGAATGAACCTTCTTATGGCAGATATTGTTGACTATTGATGTGCAAGAATAACCTTTGCAACCTTATTAAATAGAAAAAAATATTAGCCAAAAAAAAAAGAGCAAAAGGGGACCTAGACTTGGTGTGTTCATGACATGAGTTTTGGAGGAGTTTTTTGGTCAGAGTGGAAGTTGGACGGAAGCCATGTCAACAAATAGCAGATTGGACATGAATTTTTGTGGACAGTTGGATGGTCGGAGGGGAAGTTGGGCAGAAGCCATGTCAATATATAGCAAACTGGACATGAGTTTGGGTGGATGGTTTGACAGATGGGGAGAAATTGATGAGAAGTCCCTCAACCCCCGTTGATTAACTTACAATATAGGAAAGGTTCAAACAAGGCATATTCCAATGTCATTTGCTTCTTTTGCTGTAAAATAGAAATTTTAGTTTTCTGGTTTGTTCTTATTTTTAATTCTGAAATGAACTTTTTTTCTTAGTCTGGTTTATTTTTCAACTTATGGAACTTGTGATGCATTTAAGTGGGGTTCTTCAAATTACAACAATTATTTTAAGGAAAAACAATCAAACCCAGTCTAGTTTGGAACTGAATATAGTTTCATCTACTCTTCAATTTCTACATGCCACAATATCAGGAAGTGCTATATTAACATTGTTCCATGAACCAGGGGCTCTTTCCATTAGGATATTGTGATCACAGCTACATACAGTATGTTATAATCACATCAGACATGAAAAGCCACCACAGACAAGCGCTTCCATTGGAGAGTTGCAACTGGGTTGATAGTTTATAGGTAATCAATGTTAGGATCCCT
Source organism: Sphagnum contortum (assembly GCA_963920785.1). Classification (NCBI taxonomy): domain Eukaryota; kingdom Viridiplantae; phylum Streptophyta; class Sphagnopsida; order Sphagnales; family Sphagnaceae; genus Sphagnum; species Sphagnum contortum. Next base: position 14,395,165 of record OY987288.1, read on the forward strand.
AGGTGATTCATAATTTGACTCAGAACTCTTGCATTTTGGTCAATGCCTGACCATTAGAGCCATTAGCTGGTTGTGAGTGGTGTTAGGTGGGTATCAAAAATATTTTTGAGTATCACCTGGGTATCCTATATCAACCTCTCAAGTCTCACATTTAAGGATACTTTGATTGAAACCTTGATCATCATTTTTCGCTTGTGTGAGAACCAGCCAGTACAAAAAAAAGTTTCGAAATGTTGAAACTTGCATGAGACAAAACCTTTTACTTGGGTCAAGTTCTTAAGTTCTTGGTCAAAATAAGGTTTAGGTGGAGACTAAGAAGGGGTCTTCGCTTTTGAATGGCTTGCTTCTCTTCCCTAGACCCTACTCACTTCTTGTGAGTAAAAAGAGATTGGAGGCCCTTGGTTTTTCCTTTTGAATTATTTTGTTTGATGTGTTGCAAGGTTTGTTGTTTGTTTCATGTGTTGCAAGGTTTCAAGTTATTTGACATTTGTGTTTTTTTTTCTTATGGTCTTCTTGCTTCATATTTTTTATTTTTTTTTGTTTCCTCCTTCCCCCTAATTTTTTTTTTTTTTCATTTTCTTTCCTTCCCTTCTCTTTTTCTTTCCTCATTATTGCTTTTGTCTTCTTTCATAATCACCATCGCATTTCATCTACTTTTCGCACCATCTTCTCTCGTTGTCTTGTTATTTTGCCATTCACTTTGCTGCTTTACCCTACTACTTCACTGCACCTTGATGTTTTGCCTCTTGCCTTGTTGTTTCACCTCACCTTGTTGTTTCATTTCATGGTTTGTTGTTTTGTCATGTCTTGGTGCTTTGTCTTGCACCACACCCTATTGTTCCATTTTGCAACTTGCTTCAAAAGATTGGGCTTTTCTTATAGAATGTGTTTAGAAAGTTAAAAGGTGCAAATGTGCTGATTTGGTTGAATGTGTTTGGAAAGCTAAAGGTAAGCTACCATTTGAAGCAAAAGCATTCATGTTCTAATCAAATTTTCATTGCTCCATTGTTGAAACAATTGTATTTCATTTTGAAGATTAATTGCACGAAAATGCAACAACTACAATATTTAAGTCTTTAAAGGAATAAGCAAGAATGCATGTGTTAATGTTGATGAATGATCATAATCCCATCACAATAGACTAAATAACAAAGTCATTAAAGATTGATGAATTCAAATTAGGGCTCAAGCCTAAGGATAAGTTCAACCAAGTCAAACATTTATCACAACAAAATGGTAGAGCTCTTTATTCTTGCCTTTAGTTTTTCATAAAGACTTTTCATGCTATGGAAATGGGTGGGGTTTGTTTGTTTGATTTCCATGCTATGGAAACAATTTAATGTCTAGTGTTGTGCATTTTTAACTTATTATTTGAATTCATTTCTTTCCACATCTATTGATCAATTTTAAATGTTTACACAATTGATCATTTTCCTCTTCATACGTGATATGTTTTTCTTGTATTTTAACTTATATGTTAATGATTATGTGAACTTGTGCAAGTGAAATAAAATGTGACACTTGCCTTTTCTTGCATATTTCTTACAAGCCTTCCTTCAATCATGGGTTTTTCACCACTTTGGTTTACAACGTGTGCATTCAATTTTCCTCTTGACTTGACTTGTTTCATTACTTGACTTAAAGTTTTGATAAAATGGGCTTTTAGGTTTCCTTATATTTTAATCATGAGCAAGTTAGGAAGGGAATTAAAAGGTCTCATATGCTAGTTGTAGGTCTTAGTAGTTTTTTGTGGAATGTGGGGTATATGCATGGAATTTTTTCTCCACATTTATTAGGGAAAATTATTAAGTACTACTACTACTTTATTGGTAAAAATGTAATAAGAAAATTGATACAATATTGCCCAACTTTATTTGAAAAAACATTATGAGAAAACAAAATTTTTATTTTATTGTTAAATGCCAAATTTTTAGCACATATGCAAATAATATGTATTCAACTAGTAATGGTGATGAGTAACAAATCAATAAATTATGGGAATTGAAAGAAGGTTTCAAAGGGATGGGAGTTGAGTTCAAATGTGGCTACACCCATTAAGGGAGGAAGGCCTTTAAAAGGTGGGGTTAAGGTGAATTGTAGCCAAGACCACCACTACCACTTAATTTTTGGAATGGAAACTATTCAACTTTTAATAAAAAACATGATTATTTTTTATTGTTGAACTTGTATTGAAAAATGTAATCAAACCAAGATTATTAATTTTGGGATTGGGTATTCAACTACTTTAATTACAAGGAGTATTTGATAAAATTTGCAAGACTTGGGTGCAATCATGAATCAATGAACCAATATACTTTGTTTTAAAGGATTATAATCATGTTACCAAAATAACATTTTCCCTAAAAGGAATTTTTGAATAAAATATATTTTTAATTATTACTTTTACTTGCTATAGTCTCACCAGTATATAACATGATTTTTGTTAATAAATTTTTGAGTAAATATGATTTCGTAAAAACATTGTAAGATTTTGCACTAGATTCATGTGTTTCGTTTTGAAAAATGATCACAATTTCAAATCATGTCAAAACATGTTAACTAATTTGAGGTTTCATCTTTTGTATTATAAGCTACAATTTTGTTTTAGACAACATTTACATTACATCACATAATTTACATGTCACAAAGGATTTATGAACATCAAACGAACCCAATTTTATTTTATTTTTGGAAAAACTTCAAATTATAAAATCCTTATGTTTTTAATGTTTTTTATGTGTGTCTAATAGTCCCTTGTTATTAAAAAATTTTAACATACAAAAGTTTGTATATTATGAAAATCAAAGGCTCCTTTGTGAAATTAATGATGTTTGACAAAACACCTATTTAACTTTAAAGGTCCAAGTTTCCTTAAATCAAAACTCAAAATCAAAAAATCCAATGGTTCAATTTATAATTTTCAACATCCATATAATTAGTTATAAAATCACAACATGCCATTAAAATGGCACAACATAGGCATGTATAAAAAATGTTGTTTTGAACATAATTTGACATGGTTCTTTGCTTGCTATTTTACCTTTTTACCCACTTTAAAATATGCATTGAATTTTTGAATTGACCTTATAATACTTACATTTGGGTGTGAAAATAAGGCTTGGTTTTTTGGACCAAATATGTAATGGCATGATTACCCTATTCCTATGTATGAAGCCGAACTACACCCAACTCTAAAAGCTCTTGCAAATAAAGATAATGAATATGAGTTTTTTTGAGTTTTAATTGCAGGGTGGTTTGGTTTCAATGGATGTGATTTCTCATAGTGTATATCTATTTTAATATTTTAAAAATCTTTTATCACCCTGATAGCATCCCACCTCTATTGTAATAGTTGTGTTTGGAAATGGGTGTGGGCTATACACATCTTTAAGAAAATTTAAGTATTTATAAAAGCAACACCCACCAAGGTGAAAAATGTCATAAGTGTTTATTCTTTCCCTAGCTCTAAATGCAATTTTTATTGTTTAAATAAATTACATACCTATTTTTTAATTGAATAAAATATACCATGCATTAAATGTTCCATAGTGAAGGTGAAAGTTTTAAACTAGCATCACAAAATGGCCCACGATTGCAATACTTGTATTTTGGGCTAGTTATTTATCATCATTGGGGCTTGAGTAAGACAAAAATAACTATCAATAGATTTTTTGCAATATTTACATTCCACATTATAATTTCATTAGTTGACATTGACAACATCCAAATGTTAGGTAGGTATGAAGATGGGTGGGTAGATAGGTGGGTAAACAAGTAAGGTGAATAGATAAATAGATGAGTAGGTAGGTAAGGTCAATGGGTAAGTAAGGTGGGTGAGTAAATTAGTACATGGGTTGGTTGTTACCACTATTGGATGGTTCCCACATTTTTGTGAAAATCAACCAATTTCAATTTTCAAATAGGTTTGTGAGAATTGATCTAGATCTTGTTTCTTTTTCTATTTGTACTTGTTGGAAACCTGGTCGGATATCAATTTCTTTTTCAATTGGTTTTCAGACATGCCAATTTTTGCAAATGTAATAATAGTTGATTTTCACATTTGATTATCACTACAAACAAGTTATTGAATTTTTATTTTTGTTGGCATCCCAAGTTAGGGGATCTTTTAAAACCTAAAGTTTTTAAAAAATTGATGAAAATGCAAAAAGAAAGTTTTATGATTTGCTTGAAGGAGTTTTTTCAAAAAATTTGAAAAAATCATCATTTTTGAAAAAGAAAAAAAATTCAATTTGACATATTTAGGTTTTCAACATAGGTGCTACCTAGGTGGCTAGTTATAAGCAAAAAAACTATAATCTAAGGTAGGCAAGTTAGTGTCCAAACAATTGAGGTAATGTTTGTTCACTATTTGTGGAGGAGGGCCCCATTGTTTATGGTGTCCAAGAAATAGATGGAACTTTCCTTTTGGTGCATTTGTTGCATTAAAAATTGGAGAAAATGGATTAGAGGCGAGAAAGTTATGGCCTTGTAAAGGAATGCAATCATTTTTATAAAACAATTTTGATCAAACAACTCATTGCTTATTTCCAAACCCCTCAATTTTTTTGAAAATGTTATGATTGATGAACTAGGAGGGGTCAAAATGAAGAAAAAATTAAAATAATTGTGTTTTACAATTTAAGAAAACATATTTTTATTTAATTTTTTTTTTGGATGCTTGTTTGGCTTTGCATTTCAAAGATGATTTGTAGAACTTGAGAAGGCGTTCCTACAACATTTTAAATCATTGAAAATGGAGAAGAATTGAAAAAGATTTGGGTGCATGCACCGATTTGGGTGTCACACAAACCAATTCTACTTTATGATTACCATTGCAATGCCCATGTTGATTTATAAATCTTAAAATTTATTAAAATGAACTTGCTTTAAAAATCTTAACTTGAATATTTACATGATGCACAAATTCATTTCACAAAATTTAAAAGATTGTAAACACCATAGACTTTAGAACTCAAAACTCATGGATTGTACTTGTGGTTGTCATTTCTTTGTGGATTATGATATAGTCCATGTTTGATGGATTGTGTTAAGGACTTGAAATTAGTAAGATATCATAATAATGAAGCTAAAAATGTAAAAAAAAAATTAATTGAATTTTGGGATTGTTTTTATTGATTTTTGAATGGGCTAATTAAGAACATTTTTTTTATAAGTCCATATCATATTGTAGGAAGAGATGATTTATGATATTTTTGCTTCCATGCTTAAAGAAAGAGAAACTTTAGATCTGCCATTAATGGCATGGGAAAAATATGAAAAAAATCAACGTAAACTACTTTTAATTTTCAAATTTTCAAATAAATAGGAAATTTGGTTCTATGGCACATTGGTCCACCCATTTCTACACCTACCCATTTGGCAAAGTGTTTAGTGATAGGCTAGTGTTTGATGATAAGCATATCTACCTTACCTTACATTCTAGAGCTATGGACAAGAAGCTTGAGAACTGGGATTGGGTTTAGACCAAATACCCTACCCGGGTATAATTTTTAGACAAAGAAAACTTGTTTAGTTCTCACGATGATGCCTGGTTCTTAGCTTAGTGAGAACTGAAAAACTCGGTTTTCAGCCCTTATGCGAGAAAAAGTGATAACCGGTGGGATTCAGGGTGAGAACAAACCTGAAAACAGAGGCAGTTCTCACCCGATTCCTGAGAACTGCCCAACACTGGTTGTTACTTAGTAGGGCCAAGATGGATGGTAGTTGAAATTAGAGTTGGGAAACAAAATCAGGGGAAAAAAACCAATTAAAAGGTCAGTACCAATTTTTTTCACTATGGTATGATGGTGATTAACATGGGTTCAAAAACTAAACGAAAAATCTCACCCAATCCAGTGGACGAAACAGCCAACTGGTGCACTGGTGGGTGCTACTTTCACCATGGACCCATATTACTGCTTGTCTAACCTGGGAAAAGCTTTGAAAGCGTTGGAATCCCAATTTAGTTTACGAATCAGACTATTATGAGAGCTATTTGACAAATTTGGTGGTGGAGAAAAATTGACATATTTAACTTTTTTTAAAACTCGATCATCAAGAGATCTCTTTAAAAAAGTGGTATCGAACCACACTTTCCTTTTTCCATAAGAAATGGATCATATTTGTCATATGACTGCCAGTTATTTGTTTTTTTCAATTGTGCAGTTTGAAAAGTTTGGCAAAAAGTTCCCAGAAAAATTTGTTTAAAAAAATAGTTACACTTTTTAAAAGATTTTTAAAAAAATTCCAAATTCTTTTGTAGCCACACTGCAAAACTTCGCCCCTAAAAAAGAAGAAGCTGCTGCCTGCTACTGTTGACTATTGATATACAAAATTAACCTTGATGACCTTATCTAATATATTTTAAATAATATCAAAAGAGACCTAGACTTGGTGAGTTGGGGATGTTCGTTTTGGTGGACAGTGGGAGGGGAAGTTGGGTGGAAGCCAAGCCAACAAATAACAAATCTGACATGAGTTTGGGGTGACAGGATGGTCCGGGTATTGACGATAAATTAAAAGAAAGAAGAAAGAAAGAAGATGGGGGAAATTGAGGAGAAGCCTGTCAACTCCCACCCATTAACTTATATAGAAGACATTGTGCATTTTCTGCGACTATTTGATATTCCTAATTCAATGAAGACATATTCATATTTCAATGTTGTTAGATTCTTGATTTTAGAGAGAACCTTCAATTTCGGGTTTTCCTCATTTTTTGTTTTGTAATGGACGTGTAGTTCTGAGTTTGGATCATTTTTCAATTTAATGAAACATTGAGGTGCTATTCTCAGCAGGTTCTTCAAATTACGAAATTCTTCAAGAATAATTTAGAATCGGTTTCAGTTTCACTTACTCTGCATCAATGATTATTTTTCCTGGCAATTGTATTGCCATTTTTAACATTTAAAACACTTTTGTGACCAATACATTAAAGGTTCTTTGCTCATAGTTCACGGAAATGATTTTTTAAAAAAAACTGGGCAAAAGTCGGCAAGGTTATACTTAACTGAGATGTATCCCAGTCAAATAAGGAAATGGAAAGGGTAGGATAAGTATTTACCAGCCGGGTAGGTTGTACTTTTACCCAGGTATCTTCCAATGTGTACAACCCAGTAAATGACTTGTGGTCTGCAAAAATCAAAAGAGTAGACCACAAATTCAATGAAGTAATTGAGTCTCTTTCAACTGTCCAACATGATCAGTCCAAAAGCACACTGAAGTCTTGAAATGAGGTCACAGGAGGAAGCCATCTATCCTGTATGCCGAACTCAACACGTTCTAGGCCCCTTGGCTCTCCTCCTACTAAGGTAGCAGCACCATGAACCATTGAAATAAGCAGTGTGACTAAAACAAGGGCTGGGTTCTCATGGTTTTGTTTTTCCTTGAAAAAAGTTGTATTAAAACTCAATCCAAGTGGAATTTCATTTTTACCAAATTTGTGAGGTAGGTGGGTTGGCGATCATTGACAAGAGGACTTGAAAAAAAGTTGCAATAAAACTCAATCCAAGTGAAATTGCATTTTTTTCCCCCAAAAAACCCTTTGTACTTGTTGCACTGGCTTTTTTGGGTGGCTAAGATGGGAAAATTCGCAAAATACAGAAACACTGTGCAGAATAAGATCATAAATTCAAAGGCTAATATCTCCATCTTGGTCCTGACAAAGACAAATTGTAAGCACAACCTTAACATTATGAATCCTTGCAATTTATATACTTATGAGATTCAATTTACTTGTACTGGGTGTGTCGTAAGTACAGTTCATTAAGTGCTGGGTTGTCATCTAAACTTGAGTGTTCAATTCAAATCTTTGAGGCACAGAAATTGGCCAATTTTCAATTTCTCTTTTTGTAGTGCGGTTTTCATCATACTAGGCCCCCCAGGAAAGAAGGAGAAATGGAGGTTATTGAATTGGGGTCACAGTGAACCAGCACCCACCAGCGCACCATGAAGGATGGATGGTACTTGGTGAGGAAACAGTTTTCTGTTGGGTTCCAGTTCCTTAGCTAACCATGTTGATTAGCTCAGTTGATTTCAAGTTGAGATTTTTTTCATTTAAAAAAAATTGGTTTCCAATTTTCACATCCCAGCCACCTGGAAAACCTGAAATCGCAAGATTCTGTCACTTATTTCCCTGATTACTTTTAAACCGCCATTATTTGAGAAAACAATGAAAAAAGGCCATATTTAAACACATTTCTAGTCCCGACAGGTGACTTTTTTCCAAATTTCAGATGTAGAGTCACTGGCTAGCATCCCAAGAGGGATTTAGCATTAAACGACGACAGATTTTTAGAACCTTTCTAAACAATAAAGAGTTCTAATTTAAAGACTGCTGCTAAATTAAAGCAGAGTTCAGATGTGGCATCGAAGTTCCAAAATAACAAATTTTCCAGATTTGACGATTTTTCAAAGAAAAAACGAGAATTTTTTCCTAGAATATTGCCTATTTATTTTTAAAATTTTCGCTTTTTGGAGCAATTTCGCCAAAACAACCCTGTCCGGAACAATTACCCTGGCAACATTTTAATAGCAAAACTCTGAAAATAGAAGCCCTGGTGAAGATTCAATTCTAAAAGTCAAATGCCGAAACAAGAAGGGTAAAATAGTAAATCTTGGCTGGTAAATTCTAGCGCTGACAGATTTATATTTGTTAGTCGTGGAGTTGACCCAGAAACGTTATGGTGGTCGGCACTGTGTCGGCGCCCTCGGCAGCTCCTGAGGGGCTCGCGAGGGTTCGCTTTCTGTTGCTTCCCGCTCCTGAGCTCGATCTTCGATGGTTCCTTCCCATTTGTAGCCGGCCCGACTTTTCCACCAAATCCTTGCCCTAAAAAAAGAAAAGAAAATTGGTGCTCAAATTCACGCCAGTTTCTTTGACCGACTAAATCTTCAATAGCTGCTAACTTACCCTGCGACATCGCGGATCATATCTGCAATTTGGAAGAAATTCCAAGTAGAGCTCCGGAAATTCTCATGAAGATGCATAATGGCAATGGAAAATTACCCGGCACCTGAGTTGTGTGTATGATGAGATGAGAGACGTGATTTCAGCTGCGGTTCCTCGCAACAACATTTTGTTTTGTTTTCTTGGAGGTGTTTTGAAGGGGTGTAAAATTGTCGGGCGCTGTCGTTGCAGAAGTCTTAGTGTTACCACAGTTTGAACGACCAGTACGTCGGAGATTGGCGGGTGTTGGGTCCGATCCGGGAAGTTGGACAGCAGCTTGTATAGTTAGATTCTTGTGTAGTTTGTGGCAGTTTCCGCGCAGTTCTAAATGCAGTGACTGCCATCTCATGAAGCGAGTACCTCTGTGAAACCGGTTTACATCTGATCATCATGAATTTCGCGGCGATAGTAGTACCGGTGAGACGCGGCGTCAAAGGCCGCGGATTAGTTAACAGACAGTCGGATACTGTCGGAATTTGCTATGGAGTTGGACAGCAGGCGAGAGGGAAGCGGGTCGAAGCGGGTCGAAGCCCTGTCGTCGGTTGTATGTAGGACTAGGAACGGAGGCTGATCTATATAACTCTGCCTCCGCTTCCACAATACATATCAGTCTATTAACGCCTCAGTGTCAAAAGAGATCTGTTGTCTCAAGAATCAACATCTTCCATCTTCTCAAAGAAAGCTAGTGTAACAAGCTGATCTTCTGACAGTAGGCTCGATTGTTTATTGAAGCGCACAACGAAGATCTGAGTTTTGCAGCTAGTCGATCATCAATTCGGGGTGCAGGTGCTCAGTATTGCGCCCGACTGATCTCGCCTTCAATAAAAGCGATTCAGGTAACAACATGCCCATGCTTCTTCATTTCCAAATCAGACCGATTGTTTTGAACTTCTCTGCCCTATAAGCATGTTATATACATCCGCCGTCGACCGCTCTCCTGAGACTTCATCCTTTCACTTTTTCTTTTGTTTCACAGCTCTGATCTTCCGCTCTATAAGACAAGTACGCGACGTCTTATAGCAGCAAAATTCAAGCTAGGATAGAAGGCAAATATGAATCTGTTCCAGACTCCCGATGATTCAATATTCCTAAAAGATCCTGCAAGTGTCGCTTCGGTTGATCGATATCTAACTGCATGCTTTTTATTTGGTTTCTTGATCATGTTCAAGTAGAATCCCAGCTGCAGCTTCTTTCATACAGAGCCGAAACAGAGTTTTCAAAGTCTTGCAAAGTCCATGGGACGAGATAGCAATATGTCAATCTACAACCGTAGTGGTACTGATCTGATCGGCCCTTACACCCATGGGGATGGTGGACCTTCGCCTGCTCCTCGGCCTCCAGCTACACGGGGCATGACCATAATCATGCATTCTGCAGGAAGAATTCCGAAGAAAGTGGGAGACGGGGATGGCAACGGGGATGGAGATGGAGGTGGCAGCAACTGGACTAAGCGCTGTAGTGGGGATGGCGATGGAGGTGGGAGCAAGTGGACGAAGTACTGTAATGGGGATGGAGATGGAGGTGGCAGCAAGTGGGGTAAGCGCTGTAATGGGGATGGAGATGGAGGTGGGAGCAAGTGGAAGAAGCTCTGTAATGGGGATGGCGATGGAGGTGGCAGCAAGTGGACGAAGCTCTGTAATGGGGATGGCGATGGAGGTGGCAGCAAGTGGACTATTTAAGCACCCTGGGGAATTTCACCCCGGGAATTCTTCTACAAAGTAATTTATTGCTGGCCCAGGATAATCATGAGATCCATTGAACACAAGAAAATCTTATTTCAACCTAGCTTAATTAGCTTTAATATAAGCCAATTTAATTCAACCATTTGATTTTCTAGTCAAGTCTTCACCACTGTTGTTACATAAGGTTATATACCTGTAAATATGCATTTTTTTCTAGTATATGAACATGGATATAATTGCTGGTTATGGAGAAAACCATATCCAAACTTGTGTGATTTTTCAAATTTGACATTGTACACAATTCATGGAGTTTATTTCAACCATTAATATGACATGTATGCATATCCTTGTTAGAGGCGGGTGCATATTATTCAAATTCACTCATTAGAGTTTGAAGCAGTGTTTTTTTATTTGGGCGAAATTTTGCCGAATTTCAACCTGGAAAAAATGATTTCGACCTATACAAGGGATTTTCCATGGAGAAAATGGCAGAAATTTGCCAGATTTTTATGCTAAGTTCCAGCAGGTAGCCAAGAATATAGAAGGATTCTGTGTTTTTCTACTTTCATATCTAGAATGTAATCAAATCTGGCTAAATCATCTTATGGATGATTGCCACTTCAGCTACATCACAAAATGTTTTTAGAAAAAAACCCAGCGTAAAGGTTCCTGGATATGTATCTCCGCTATTGCCTTCCGAGAAGTCATGGTGGAACTGGAAACTGCAATTAGGAATAACATTATAAATCCATGTTCCACCATGACTTTCATGATTCACAGAACTGCAGGTTTGGATCCTAGATGTGTAATATCTCCCCTGGCACTGGAATTGGAAAGTGCAATTGTCAATAACATATACTACCAATTGGGACATATAAGAGGCAAGCAGAATTTGGTGAAGGGAATGTGAAATTTGGACTCAAAGACCATGCCTTAATCTTCCGAAAGAAATCTTTATATGATTTTTAGAAGCAACCAATTATTCTTTGTGGGTTTTACAATGTTCTTTGCAGGCCTGCGCTTGGCCCGATCCACCATCTTTTTGAGAAAAAGATGGATGATGCCTAGGCACAAATTTTGGGTCCTAGTATGCATGCTTTGAGGATGTAATAAAGACTAAGAGGCATAATATGCTCGTAGTGTCCATTACACCAAAGTGTGTATAATAAAACAGGACCCACTGCTGATTTACCGTCCTCCCCCTGCATCACCTCCATCCCTTCAGACTTAAACTTCTTTCAACTACTGTAGGTACCACCCAATCTCTTGATATTGAAAATTTGGCGAATTTGTTCAAAAACTAGTAAATTAGTCGAATTTATTTAGAGGAGAACAGAAATTTCCTAAAATATCCTGATTTTCTGTTGAAATGAAAAAACTATTTCGCAAAAAAATCACAGGGATCCATAGAACATTTTTTGAGTTTTTGGAATATAATGCTAAATGCCGTTCAAGATACCAATATTTGCATCCCAGTTCCAAATTTCTACCTTGACATGAGGTTACCCAGTTCACATGAGGGTTCATCTTTTCCTCTCTGTTGGGCTTTATATTGGAAAGCCTAGCAACAGAGTGTCTCAGGCTTGTTATTTGCTTAAATTTTCAGAGTGTGAAAGTTACTCTGACAATGAGATTTCATTAAAGGTGCTAAATTTATTAAACTATTATATCATTGAGTACACTTCAGTTTACGCTTGTACCCACCAGTAATCTGCAATTGAGGATTCAGGACTGTCTTAACTAAAAGAAACTGTAAAGCTCTTTGTAAAGTATCCAGAGCTGGGGGAGTGAGAAGGAAAATCCCCAAAGTCAAATTTGAACCCCCAGTCCTGATGTGTTTTTATTTTTCTTGTTTCTTCCATTCTGTGATGTAGCCAAATTTGATTATGTGATGATAATGGCAATCATCTATAAGAAGATTTAGCCAAATTTGGCTATAAACTAGATATGAAAGCTTAAAAGTTTATTCTTTCTTCTATAATATGGGTATCTTGTGTACAACAGCCATTTTTTGTGAAGAACATTGCAGAAATGGGAGACAATTGTTTTTGGCACACTACTAGTAAAATTAGATGGCTTTTTACGCATTTAACATTTTGATGACAATGATTGTGAAGTCAATCATACTTGTACATAAATGATTCATATTATGTTTGTTTTTTGATACATAGAAAAGTAAAAGTGTTTAATTTGACTAATTTCAAATGATATTATGACCAAATTGAACATGCCAAAATATATGTGGAATATACAATGCATATGTGAACTATGTAAGCGACAAAAACTAGTCATAGACAATCTGACATGGAATATGACATGTCATTTATGTGACTAAAGATAGTTATAGTCATTTTGACATGAAATATGACATGAAAATAAATAACAAATTTCATGTTCACATTTGTTGTTTGTAATGTTTCATATAAGATTTAAAAAAAGGGAGAACATTGCTCAAATATAACAAAATTATATCTTAAAAAATGGAAAATCAAATCAAATTTTTATATTTTTAAAATTATTTTTAAAAATAAAACATAACCAATGTACATGTGAAACTTGAACTAATGTATTTTTTTAATTGGAAATTTAAAATAATAAAAATTTAAATAAACTTATGAATTAAGGACATGTCAATTGAATTATATAATTTTAAAAGAAAATTTCACTTCATTATGAGATTTTTAAGAATAAATTTTAATAAAATTATTATGTTTGGTTTTTTGCCCAAGCCAAGATATAAAGAGTCATGTAAAATAAGTTGGAATTTTAAATATTACAAAATTAGTTAAATTAATTTTTGAATAAATTAATTTTGATTTAATATGTAATAAAGTTTTTAACCTTTTGGAGAATTCAGGACCCTGGCCTGGGGTTGGGTTGGGTTTCATCCCATCCAAAAAATCCCAAAACTATAATTTTGGAATGGTGCACTGGTGGGTGCTGGGTCACTCAAGCCCAGCAGCCTTAGTTATCGTTCGGCTTTGCCTGAGATCTCAGGTTAGGGTTAAAGTTTAAGATTAGGTTTTGTGGGCAATTCGTAATTTGATAAAATTTCATTTCATTTGCCTTCTAACTTAGATTGATTCTTGTAAATTAAAAATTAATCTCTGTTATTAATCAAGAAACTGTAACCATAATCAATGAATCAGTTTCACACATTCACCTATTATGATATCCCTGAGAACTGTTTGACAAATAGCCTAGCTGGTGGTAGAAAAGTTCTGAGATTTTAAGAACCCTAAAGATTCTTTTATTTCAAGTTTTGAAGAACTGGCCTAAACTTATCTTTGGATGAATGATGTCCAGCCAACAATTGGTATAAACTTTCCTTTTGCCATGGGATATGAACACCCTTCATACGAAGATATTGTTGACTATTGATGCACAAAAATAGCCTTTGCAAGCAACCTGATTAAATAGAAACAATGATGCCAAAAAGAAAAAACACCGTGAGTTTATGACATGATCTTTTGTGGACAGTTGGTTGGAGGGGAAGTTCGGCAGAAGCCATGTCAACAAATAGCAGATCAAACTTAAGTATTTGAGGGTGGTTAGATAGTCAGAGGGGAAGTTGGGCAGTAGCCATACAATAAATACCAAATTGGACATGAGTTTCGGGTGGTTGGTTGGGCAGGAGGGGAGAAATTGATGAGAAGCCCCTCGACTCCCATTGATGAACCTAAAGATATGAGAAAGGTTGTGCATTTTCTCCTAATTCAAACAAGGTGTATTCCACTTTCGTTTGCTTCTTTGTTCTAAAAAGAACCTTTAGTTCTGGTTCTCTTTCATTGTTAATTTTGAAATCAACTTGTAGTTCTTGGTTAGTTAATTTTTCAAAATTGATGGAACCTATGTGGCATATAAGTGGGTTCTTTACATTACAAAAATTATTTTAAGAAAAACATGAAAGCCAGTCTCGTTTGGAATTGGATTTAGTTTCACCTGCATACAGCCCAGTATCATGAATTATGTCATACTAATGTTGTTCCACTAACTAAGGGCCTCTTTCCAATAGGCTATTGTGATCATAACTACAGATCTTTTAAGGATTGTCTGATGTGAGGAGACTGTCAATACAGAAGATGTTAAATCAAGGCTCCTAACTGTGGGCAATACAAAAGTGCTGCTTGCTTGTTTTTCCCCCTAACTACCCAGTTTCCCATCCAAGATGTGTCTAGTAGTGACCAGATACATTTTGGAGCTGCCCAAAAACATATTGGATCCTGACATGTATGAACACATGGCGTTTATTGTAGGCCCAAAACTTGCATAACATGGAGACGAAATGTATCTGGGCAATATCCATCTCTTTTGAGAAAAAGATGGATCAGGTTAAGGGCAGACAATGAAAAAAGAAGTAAGGCAGTATTCTTGTACTGACTGCAATTAGGATTTAACTTGATTTAACCTTCATCATGTGAACACACCTAGCTAGATTAAATAGGAGGCAAGATCTGTGATCACACAACAGCATAAGGTAAAACTGCCCATCATCGAACACAAACTTATCATTGAACATTTTCAATATTTTTCAAATTCCTTAGTCAAATTGAGTGATTATTGTGCCATTGGATGCATAAACTGCAGGGCTACAAATGTTTTTAAGCATCAGAAGTAAAGGAGCAACGCAGACAACACAGGAAGAATATGAAAAATTGTTTGCTTCAATTTTTTTGAAAAGATTATTCTAAACCCCTCTCTAGTTCTAGCCATATATTTTCTTTGTTTTGACTCTATTTTGAGTGATTTAAAACTACATGGGTGCACCAACTAGGGCTTTACAAAACTTCTTTGTATCCCAGAGGCAAAGATGCAACAATCAAAAATCTTAAGCTTGAATTATAAATCACACATCATCAAAAAATTGAACCCCTTTACATCAAACACCCCATATTTTGTCCATTCCTCACTGAATTAAAAAAAAATTACAACATTGAAAGTGCCAGGTGGAAAGTTTTAAATGTTCTTTGAGTTTCAGAATCAGTGGAACAATGTGTGAGGATTGAACTTCATTCGAGTTAAAAATTGTGCGACCATTGGCCTATCTACCCTAATCGAAAGACACTGCTCTAAAAGTCTTCACATGACTAAGAAAAAACATATCTTATTTATTACCTTTCTAAAAAATATTTATTTTAATAACTGATTCAATTCAATTTCATTCAATGTATTTGAATTCAATTCCAATTCAATGTTTTATTTGAATGGAATTTTAATTTCATAAAATCAATTCATTTTCTTCATCAATTGATCTGACAATTAATCATTATTTGTAGTGTGCAATAATGTGGAGCCCAAGTTGATTGCTTAAAATTGAACCGTATATAAAAAGAGATTTTAACAATATTCTAGTGAACAAGAACTCAGTTGAATATGTTTACACTTTTCCGAGCAGATTCTGACAAGGATTTAATTTTGATTTTGTATCATACAACCAGCCTTCAACCTGACCTGGTAAACATCCCCATATTTAAGTTCAAACTGGCCCTCTATTGGACCTGGAACATGTTTTGTCGAAGGTTGGACTTGCTAAACCTGGAATTGTTCATCAAGAAAATTTAATCTGTCCCCAAAACTTATAAGTTTTAGTATTTGAGAATGTCTTTTAGACTCAGAACCATATGGGCTTCCATTTTTTTAAAAGTCTAGACCCAAGAAGGGGGCTTGGCACTATTCTGGACTTGAAATGCACATTGGGGAAGAGTGAGTGTTTTTTTATTGGCAAATTTTTGCCAAATTTCAACCTGAAAATATGACTTTGACCAATACAAAGGATTTTCATGGAAAATTTTGCCCAAATTCGCCAGATTTTTTATGATAAGTTCCAGTAGGTAGCAAAGCGCATAGAAGGATTCTGTTGTTTTTATCATAGCCAGATTTGGCTAGATAATCGCCACTTTGGCTTCATCACAAAATCCCGACAAGACCAGCGCCTTGACGATCAGCGGAGGAAAAGAAATTTCGTCATTTTACTCTTTAAAAAATTTGAAGTGTCGGGACTCAGGTCGGAAGAAATTTCGTCATTTTATAAAATAAATGAAATCTAATAGTCTCGAGAAGTTCAGAGTAAATCTCATAAGGAAACATACACGCCCCATACACGTTACATGCCTCAACAAATTTTTTGATGTTGGTGGTTTCTTGTGATTTGCTTGTCTTTCCGACAGTCGGTTACGCGCATGAATTTGGCTAAGAAAAAAAAGAAGAAGTCATCTAGAAGTCATCCCGTCGACATGTGCTGTAAGATAGCAATGGGTTTTGCAGATCTCTCAATTGGGAAACCTCACAAGGAAACTAGTAATAACACGAAGCTTGTGGACCTTCTTCTTCAGGTCCTGCGGGAAGGGCCGTCGAATTCTCCCCCAAATTATACAGACAGTCTGTATATGTTGGAACTTTGTAATTGCACAACAGTGTCCTTCTTGCTGCTTGCTAGTCGGTTACACGCTTAAACAAGACAGGACGAGGAAAGAATGAAGAAGAAGAAGACGGACCAGCTGCTACAACTTCTCCGAGTCCCTGCATCACTTCCTATAAATATATTTCTTGATTTTCCTTTGTAACAGATCTCTCAAATTTCGGAACTATCTCAATCCCTTGGAACAAAAGCACTCTTTTCACCCTCTAGCATATTGAACTGTCGTCTCCATCTACACAACAATATTCGATTCTGGCTAGTGCGCGGCGACCCCAATATTCTCACCTTCCAACTGCATAATCATTCAGGTAATTTGCCTCTTCATTCTGTGTTGTGTAATGTGCAGCTAACTCCAGGTTGGTAGACTTCCTCTAAATTCCTTCTGCAGATTTCATCCTAGCTGCTAAAGGTTATCACTTCCAGGGTCAGGAACAAGGACCGCATGTCTGGTATTAATTCTCTTCCATCGAAAATTTTATTTGTTTTGTAGTTGGTGAAATTTCCAGGCCCAGCAATATTATGATTAATTTTTTTGTTTCTGCTCATTGCGTCGACTTTAACGTGCAGGACTGTAAACCCATAGCTGAAGCTGCTCATCAGGAGCCCGGCATCTCACAGACAATCCTGCACAGGCGTGTTGTAAACTGACATTGGTCGTTGCTGGAAAAATGAAGAACTATCAGGTAGCGGCGCTGATGCAGCTGGTCGATGCACGGAAGATCGACCATGGTGTCTTTGGCGAGATGATCAGCAGTGACGGCAGTGAAGAGAAGGCGTTTCATATAATTTCTTGCACCGATGGAGGTTCGTCAAAATGGAATCCACCTCGAAAACCTCCACCGAAACCAAAGACCGGACGCTCACAAAACGTCAGTCTCGACATTCATCTCTTGCCAGGCGTGGAATTGAAAGTTCGAACGGAAAAACTCTCGTGATATGAAGTCAGATTGCAATCCCTTGGTTGGACGACAAACGACTCCAAAGCTGCTGCTGCTTCACGACAATCGTAGCTCATCTGTGGCAAGCTTGAGCGCCGTGACTGATGTTAAACCCTAAACCCTGGGAGAGTTTGGCAAGCTAATTCTTTGGCGCCTCACACAACACAAATTTCCTTTGCACTGGACATTCAACAACATTTTGAATGGCAAAATTTGGTCATTTTGGGGGGAAATTTCGCCAAAAAGGCCAAATTTTCGCCCTGTCCAAAAGCTTTAAATTTGAAGCTTCCTTTTTCATGCTGAAATTAAATAGTTCATCCTTGTCAATTCTAGTTCAAGCAAATTTGACTTGAGATTTCTCAGACCATATATAGTCATTCATTCTCATTTGATTACGCAGCAACTTACTGGAGAACAACAAGTTTTTTTCATTCATTCACACATTGAAAGTAAATTCCTTAGAATTCTCAAATTGGAAGTTCCATGGGAGTAGACTGAGGCTTATTCAACCTTGGGTGACCTTCATTCTTTTAAATAAATTTTTTGCATTGGAATTGCGCACTAGCATTTGGAATTAGAGAGAGAGATTCAAAAACATTTGTACTGCTCATTCTCCTTGCAATGGATTTTGTCCATTTGTTTTTGTTTTTTTAAAAAGCATTTTATAAAAATTTGGCCATGTCCAAAGAAGTATTGTGGTAGAGCCTGGCCTTCTCGAAATGAGGGTCCCCTTCTCAAGGCAACCACCTGGGGCAAACTGGCATTTGGGAAAGGCCCCCCCTTCAGGGGACTCACCTGGTGTAAAGCTCAACCCTCCGTTCAAGTGAGCATCAACTTCAGGCAACACAAAAGCCCCAAAAGCCGGCCTGGGTGACCCAATACCCACCAATGCACCAGTTCTGTTTTGTCCATTGTTGGGGTTCAGATGGATGAATCCCAACTCCAAGTCGCTCAGTGCCACCTTGGTTGTTCTTTATATTTTTCCCCCTTCTCCTTGCTGCCCCCAATCCCTGTGACCAATCTACCGATCCACCTACCTACCCCCAGTTTCACACAATCCTTCCTCTTACCCCCTTCCTCTTTTGCCAAGCCCAGTCTGCCATTATGGGAAGGTGCATGCCTTTTGCAGAGTAGAAAACCATGCGAGGTTTCAAGCTGCTAAGCTGGTCTCATGTTCAGGTATTGATATCTGTTATCCTCTTAAAATGACTTCCACTTCAGCTTCCACAGTGTACATATGCTTCCGAATACATCCAATTTGCCAACTGTAGGCCGTGAGAGACAAATTAGGTCAGTAAGAGTTTCTTGAAGTGCAGATATTACTAGAAAAATGTATCAGTTTGCTAGTGATCTCCAAATGATATGCTAAGTTTCTGCACAGTGCATGTGAAGAATTTTTACAGCAGTTGCAAGTCGTCCAATGGTCTTTGTCAACAATCATCAGAGATGACAATTGGAGTAGGGTAGGAATCAGTGTATCCTAAATTAAGAAAGCTTCCAAACATTGAGTGCTGCCATCAGAGTCAGCCAAGCTTCATAAAACTCCAGTGACACAGAGATGCATTACAATGAGGTCACAACTCAAACTTCTAACCTTGATCTAGGGAAGACGCTAAACAGCCCTTAACAAGCTCTGTCAAGTGTGAAAAGTGGCCATGTGTAGAGCAGCCTGGTTCTGCCCAGAGGTTTGACTGTAGTTTGATCCTGGGCATATGTTTAATAAAAAATAATACTACTGTGGTTCAGAGCTGAAATCTATGTTGTTGCTTACTTTTAGTGTGTTTTATTGTTTTTTGCGAATTTTTGCAACTTGCCATTTCTGAAAAAACAATAAAAATTAGTCACATCTAGACTTAGACACTTCTTAGGTTGCCACTTGTAAGAGCAATTTTGTAAAAATGGGACAGCCCACCAAGAACAGTTACCATTCAATCAATGCTAATGTTGGGGATCCTTGTTGGTTGATTGAGGAATTTGAAAAAAAAAACCCTGTTGATATGCTCAGTGTTTCTTGAGAGGTGTTAGCTTTGAAATCATTCGTGACAGCAGAACATGCAAAAAAAAATTATAGAAGAAAAATTGCAGAAGAAGTAAAACTGTGCAGTGCAATTCTATGCAAAACCATGCCAGACAAAGAAAAAAGCACAAAAGGACGAGCTCAAAAATGTACAAGACAGAAGTTGGTAATGGATATTTGGCGTCTCACCTTGTTATTCTCCTTTTGATTTTTGATTTTTGATGATTTGCAGGCTCCACCATCATTGAAGCAGCTTACATCAGTAATTTTGTAATCCAGCCTCTTTTGTATGAATGGTTGCTTAATTAAAGCAACCTAGAAGCCTAGAATTTTGATTGCAAAACTATTGCTATCTTTTCTTTCAATTTAAGCTCCTAAAACCTTTCAAGCATCTGCAATCTGTCACCATGGCCAATATGCAGGAGCTAAAACAATTGCCAGAACAGTTCTTGAAAAGAGCAGCCTCAGGTATGATCTGGCTTTGGCCAGAGGTTGGGATTAGAGTTTAAGGTTAATGTTAAGTTTTGCAGACAACTAAAAATAAATTACTTTTTTATTTTATATAATTTAAATTTTCTAGCAGTTATATTAACTAATAAATTAATTTATACTATTGATCAAGAAATTGTAACCCTAATTGAAGAACCAGTTTCACACATTCAACTATTATGGTGTTAGACAAGAAAAAAAAAAGAATGATTTTTTATTTGAATTTTTAAAGAACTGGCCTGAACTTTCTTTTGAAAAGTCATTTCCAGTTGACATTGGTATAAGCTTTCCATTTTCCATAGGAGATGAATAATCATATGACTAATGTTCCTAACTACTGAGGTGCAAAAATAACCTTTGCAACCTTATAAAATAGAAATAATAATTGTCAAAAGAAAAAGAAAAAAAGAAAAAAGGGGGGAACTAGACTTGGTGAGTTGAGAACATAAGTTTGGGTGGATGGTTGGATAGTTGGATGGGAAGGGAAGTTGGGTGAAAGCATTGTTAACAAATAGCAAATCGTACATGAGTTTGGGTGGACAGTTAGATAGTCACAAGGGAAGTTGGGCAGAAGTGATGTCAACAAATAGCCAATTGGCCATGAGTTTGGGAGGATGTATGGACAGGAGGGGAGAAATTGATGAGAAGCGCCTCCAACTCCATTGATTAATGTGGATATACGAAAGGTTGTGCATTTTCTCCTTAATTAACTGAAGAAAAAAATTCAAACCCAATGTAGTTTGGAATTGGGCTTTGTTTCACCTACGGTACAATCTGCTTACAGCCCAGTATCATGAATTGTGTCATATTAATGTTGTCCCAGCAATTAAAAGTCTTCACATGACTAAAAAAGCTACATCTTTCTTATTTATAACCTTTCCAAAAACAATTGGAAAAAATATTTAAACAAAAATCCAGTTAAATCACATGCCAATAGAAGATCTTATGCTAAGAGATTGATATCATTAAGTTAGTCAGTTATCTTACAAACAACCTAGCCTTCAGCTATATGTCCTTTGCAACAGCCCACTCTTTTTTTTTTCCTTTTTTTGAGAATCTGCCCACATGGTTATAATAGTCATGGACTGCGAAGTCAACATGGCAATATTCTTAAAACAATATAAACCTACAAGAAAACAAATTTTGCAGAACTACTGTTATCAAATAATGGCCCCAGAAGTTTTTAATGAAAGAGTGTAACAAAATAGAAGACAAGGAAAAGTTGCTAGCCCTTAAATTGGGTAGTCTTTAGAAGCATGGTAGTAAAAAAATGTTTTAATTGTAGTCCCAAGAGTTTATAAAGTTGATGAATATTACATGAACAAGGGTTTTGTCCATGCCAAGAATGAGCATTTATATATTGTACACTAGCAAATATAATTGTAAGTAGCAAGTTTAAGATGTTACTATCGGAGAGAGGAAAACAAATTGGTTCAAATTTTTGTTTGTTTTCACATGTTAATTGATAGTAGATTGAGCTAATGATTTATTAAAATATTTTTTAAAATTATTTTCTTGATTTTAAGAATTTTCAAAAAACTCATTAGTGAAATGTAGTTGGTTTGGAGAAGGCATCTTGCATGCACGATGTGATTGTGAAGAAAACCAAATTGTTGGTTGAAGGTGGTTCTGAACAAAATCAAATTGTTAGTTGAAGGTGCTAGGTTCATTTCTCTTTTGTCTGATGAAATCATAATTGTTAATTAATAATCTTGAATTTCATACATGCTTATGTGGTTGAAAATTGATATTATCCTTGTAACAAGTTGATGAAGTCAATTATGATGTTATGGTGTTTTATAGTGGCTTCAAAAACAATTGCATCTAATTAAACTAATCACATTTGAAATTAATGGGATGAATTTATTTTAAGACATTAAAAAAATATGATAATCTAGTTGAAAAATCAAAATGCACCATTCATGATTGTTGTATATTGTATGAACTATTACATCAATTTAATAGTCCAAACCCTTTCTAAGTTGGGCATTGTGAGAAAGATTGAATGAAGGTGCACTAAAAATTTTCTATGCATAATTCTTTCATACTTAAAAGACAACTCATTAGTTTTTTGAATGGGTTGACATTGTGTAAACAGCAATGGATTTTGAGGAACATCCACAATTACTGAATTTCAATGTTGCTCTCAATTAAGAGAATTTGTTTTTAATATCATGCCCTAGTTTCAAAGATGCATCAAGATGTCGACATGATCAGACAAGCTACCCATATCAATAATTTGGGGTTGGTTTGTGCTTAAAGAAAATGTTAAGGTTCTTTTTGTATCATGTCCATGCTTGAAAATATTAAATTCTCCTAGTCTTATAATGTTATGTGATTTGTTCCTATAGTCAAGTAATGTTAAGCAGATGTTTATTGTTGGTATGTTGATTGGAAATATTCAACGAGTATGTGGTGGTGCATGAATGGGCACAATGTTTTATGTATGGTAATGTACATTTCTTTTCCAACCATTGGGTGGAATTTGAAGAAAATTTCATTCCTATCAATTTAGGGAATCGGGTAGGTAATCCTATTGTCAAGATCCAAAAGCTAATCCAAAAGATCAATTGTTCCTTTAAACATCATAGTTTAAATTAAGAGATGTGGTCATCTGCTGATTCCATTGAACTGGTCATGTCAGGTCTACTTGTGATTTGAATCAATGTTGGGGAACACCAATTATGATATGGAACATTCCCTTGTAGAACTTGTTATTAACTAATGGAATATATTTGATTGTAATAGGTTCCACAAGCTCAATTAGAATGAACCAACAATCACCAATGCACCAGTTGACTGTTCTGTCCACTAAATGGGCTACATTTTTTGTTCAATGTTAGATGGGGTTCATCATAGTCCATTTCTTTTCACTACTAATCACAATATATATTTTTTAGGTTTGTTCTTTGTTGTTTTTTCCTTGGACTTAACCTCACACATAGCTACCCTGCTCACCTTCCTACCTTCATAAGTATTGTACCAACCTTGGTACCTTATTAATTTTCCCCTATTAACATAGCTACCTTAATAATTAGTTATCCTACTATTCTAATTACTATATTAACTACCTACACTACTAACCTAGCTACCCTATTAACTACATACCCTACTGACTTAACTTCCTTATTGACCTAATCATTGTACTAACTACCTACCCTACTAACCTAACTACATTACTATTTAACAACCCTATATATACAACCACCCTATTGACATAAATACTCTACAAACCTAATCACCTTGATAAAGTAACTTGTTTCCTACTTATTAACTTGCCTATCTACCCAGCTACCTTGCTAATGTGTTTTTCTTCCTACCTACTAACTTGCCTACCTACATGCCTACCTACTCTAGTAACCTATCTAGCCTTACTCCTTGAACTTCCTTCTTGCTTACTAATTTACCTACTAACCCAACTACCTACTCATGTACCTACTCACCTACCTATGCACCCACTTCTTACCTACCACCATGTTCACCTACCTACCTATGTTTTTTACATAGCCAAATACTTAGCTAATTACCTATTCATTTTTCTCACACCCCCCCCCAACCCCCCAATCCTACCTATCAATTTATTAAGGTTCGCTTAATTCATTGATGATGAACATAAATCCCCATATATAGGTATTACAAACAATTTATAGTGAAAACAATGTCATAATTGTAGCCATTTTGGTTTAGTTAATGCATATTTCACTAAATTTTGTTTACCTAATTTATTTATGGAATGGACAAAAATACATCTTTTCATGTAATTATTATAAGTATGTACTATTGGATTATGGTTTAGGTTTAAGGTTGGGACACATAAATTAGTTAGCAAATTTTTCACAAATCTATAATAATTAACCTAAACTAGGTTAAATTGGGGGGGGGGGGGGGAATTATAGGTTTAGACATATGTAAGTAATACAATTTCATTCGAAGTCTTTTTCAAAGAGAAAAAAATTGGTTTGGAGAGATCACACAAAGGTAAACAACATATATTTTCTTTTGGTTTTTTACAAATTTTATTTAATTGTTTTTGAAGATTTTATTTTTTTTTTGGGTCAATAAATCTTTGTAGTTTAAAAGCTTCAAATTTTGGTTTCTAAGTTATTTCCTATGCTTTTTTTAATTTTTTTGTTTTGCATTATATAATTTGGATACTTTGTATAGTCTTTTGGGTTTAAAACATATATCACTAAAACTTTTTTTTGTTAGGGTTTGTATAGTTAGGGTTATAATAGGGGGTTTATGGCAAAATATCATTTGGATTTTTAGGGTTATGTCTTATGATTTAATGTTTAGGAATTTGGTTCATATATATCAAGGCTTAAGGTTTATACTCTAGACTTTGCCCATTCTATTGATTTTTTATTTTATTGTTTGTTTACATCTATAACATAATTATGAATCTCCTTTGTTTCCATATGTTCCATAATTGTTAAAGTTCAATATTTCCTAACCCACTTTTGTTTAAATGCAATACCCATATCATATTATGATAATTCATTAACCATGAAACATAAAAATATTTTTTAAATATTTGATTCCCTGCCAATACATCATGAAATTCATGTTTTCAAAATTATTTATTCATCTTATAGTATGATTTAACATATATAAAAATGTACAAATGCAAATTGGTCACATTGATGATATAGGGGGTTAGGGTTTAATGTAAATTTATTATTTAATGTTAGAATTATGGTTTAGGTTTAGAATTTATGGCATATAAATAAATAATTTTTTTTACAAATCTATAATAATTAAAATAAATTTCAGGTGCATTTTGGACAAATTTTTTAAGGCTTAAACATATTTAAAATAATGCAATGTCATTATATATATATATATAATTTTATTTTTATTTTTTTTAAAATGAAAAACTTAACTTGGAAATATTACCAAATGATAAGAGTTATACAATTTTTTGTTTTGTTACAAAATTTATTTAATTATTCAAAAACTTAAGGCCAAATTTCTAGTTGGTGAAAATAAATATATGTGCGGGGGTATTGCAAAATTATATGAACATTTAGCCCTAAATTTAATACCCACATGTAGCATCATTTTGAAATAATCCATAGGTGACTTAAACAACCTTAGGTGAATAATTAACTCTAAATGCAATATTCACATGTAAAGTCACTTCAAAATAAGTGGTTTGGGTACCCAAAATATGTCTCTTTATATATATATCTAAATTAATTTTATGACAATTAATTATCATGAATAATTATCTAAAATAATGATTTGAATAACTTATCAACATAAAAAATCTACTTAAAATAATAAATTAAATATCAAATGATTTATTTGATTTTTAAATCTAAATTTTAATTATCTGAATAATTAAGGTTCAACTAAATAATCAATTAATTAATATTAAAAATAAAATGATTATCTAAATATGATAATCAATCATTACATTATCTAAAATATTTTTTTAGTAATTCTTTAATTATGACATTATTTGTTGATATTTAGACTAGACTATTATGTCATATGAATCTCATAAATATTACAATGAAAACTTATATACAAGTATTGCAAAAGATGTTAAAAATCAACAACTATTTATGGACCTATATGCGGGTATTGCAATGAATATAAAAAACCAACAACTATTTACGAGACATATATGCGAGTATTGCAATGGATGTAAAAAATTAACAACTATTACGAGACCTATATGTGGGTATTGCAATAGATGTAAAAACCAACAACTATTACAAAGACTTATATGCGGGTATTGTAATGGATGTAAAACTAGTAATTATTATGAGACTTATATGCAGGTATTGCATATTTGAAATGACATTATGGAAATTATAATAGAAAGGATGTAGGTATCGCACAATGTTCATTTTGATCTTTGTAAACCCTAGACAAATTAATGTTACCTATTCATATGGGCCTATTTAAGTTTTGATTCATACATCTAAAATATTAAGAAGATTATGAAAAAGAAAACTAGTATGATTAACCATATACCCATCAAACAAGTGTGACTAAAAGAAAATATTATATTGAAAAAAGATGTACGCAAATAGGTTGATTAAAATTTGCTAAAGAACCCAATGAAAAAAAAGGTTTTTAATAATATATCAAAGGACTAAAGTTCAAAAATTGGGTAGTCCAAAAAATAAAAGGGTTGAAAAAACCTAGCTAACTATATAAAGTGGAAACCCTAAACCATATCATTATTTACAATTTCGTGTTTAGTTCGATAAGCAATTGTTACATTTGTAGCCCTTAGTACATGATAAGTAGTGTATAGATGATAGTGTTGCATTTCAACTTGAATTACATTTGCAACAAACTATTCCTTTATCGTGCCTTGAACCTTATAAACACCCAAACACACTTTGGATGAAACAAAATTATATAAAAATAAATAAACATTGATTATTATTGTTTCCCACCTTCCACGAATCATTTTAGATTCATGGAAATCCAATACATCTATCAAGTCTTGTGTCCCACTTGCTTTAGTGAACTTTCGATCCCACTTTTTAACATACCATGTCATTTTCAACCATCATGCATATAGAAAATGGGTGGATCGAACCATCTCTTGTAAATCTTCATCCTTCTCCATCCATGATGTTGCATTTTGAGGCACACTTCCCACGCCCCAAGCATTAAGACCCAACACCTACATCAATTACTTTGAAGTTAATTTGACCAAAATTGGTTTTGGTAATGGTGAACATTGTTCTGCAACATTTACTAGCTTATCCCACTCATGCTTAACTTTGGCACAAGAGCAATTAGCAACCTTTTAATCATTTTGGCTTTACATGGCCATGGCATCTCTCAAGATGCGAACATTCATTTTAGCATGGTCTTGATGTCAAAGATCTTCTTTAAAAATTAAAGGCCTTCGAGGTTTGGCCTTTTCTATCATCAAACCATGGACTCCCTTTAAATGTTTGGTCAACAACCATTTGGCACAATATGTGACAATGCAAGTGCCAATTTTACACTTCTATTTTGACCCAACCTTCATCTATTCTTTATCCTTCCGAACCAAATTAGGTGGACAAGGGGGTGCCGGTGGCTGAGAGGCTTGGGTGGTTTCAAGTTTTGGACCTAAACTAAAAAATATAAAAAAGTAAATCATTATTTTGTAATAAAAAAACCTAACCCTAAAACCTACAAATAAAATGTTCAAAAAATAAAATACAGATATTGTAAACTATAAAATCATGATATCAAATGTAACTCTTACAAACTTTAATTGTTTTTAAGTATTGTAATTAAAAACATTTGATAAAAAAAATATCGTAGCTTCTATCAAATGATGGAAGTTACGTATATAATTAAATTAAAAAAAAACTTATAATATTTTTTAATTTGCATTTAATCTAATGTATACAAATTCTAAAACAATCTAACCCAACATTTCTCGATTTAAATTCCCAATATGTATTAAGAGTGATCTCATCATTTGAATTGCAAATTGTCACCATTGTCAACTCTAAGCCACAAAAATTTCTTGATTCATCGATTCTCAATTCTGATGAAGAAACAGTTTGCTCCTTAGGTCTCTATTATGATGGAACAAAATTTTGTTTTATAGGTTTTGATTATGATATAACAACATTTTGTTCCCCAAATCCTGGTTGTAATGGATCAACATTTTGCTTCCCAATTGTCTATTTTGATGAAGCAACATTTTGTTTTTGAGTTTCCAAATCACCAGCTTTCTTTAATCTCCTTCCTCTAGCCATTACAACTTTCAACATTCAAAAAACCCACCATTTCATTGTTAATTTTCAATTTTAATGAACTAGACCAAAAAATGCCAAGGAAGAAAAAAAAAACAAAAGGAAGAAGGCAATGGTAGTTTGTTGCCATTGCCTTCTTCACAACACCACCACCACCATAAAAGAAGGTGACAACATTGCTACCGTCACCTTCTTCACAGCAAAACCATCGAAAAAGGCTACAATAATTACCATCACCTTTTTTGCAACAAAGCCATCGAAGAAGGTGACGAAAGTTGTCATCGTTTTCTTCTTCTTCTCAAACATAGAGAAGAAGGCAACATAACCTTTATCGTTGCAACACCACCACATAAGAAGGCAAAGAAGAAAGCAACAACAATAACTACTACCATCGCCTTCTTGTCTACGACATCGCCACAAAAGAAGGAGAGGAAAAAACTATTGCCATCACTGTCATAACCCCACTTTGGGCTAAGTGTGAGGGTGAAGCCCACACTCCGAAAAGTGGGAAGTTAGAGTCCTCTGGGACTCCCGAAAATTCAGAGTTCGATTGCAGGGGTCAAATCTCCTCGCATTTGAGTGTTCTTGGTCTCATTGGAAAGGTCTTGAAGTGTATATGTCCAAAATGGCCTCGCATGAGCCATTTGGACATTTGTAGCCCAAGTTATGGGCAAAAGAAGGGTTCGTAGTTTAACTCCCGACCACTAAAAGTCAGGGATCGACCTCTTTCGGACGTTCGCTGACAGAGTGCGACATGGCGTTGGAAAGCTCTCAAGGAAAGCTATAACTTTGGTTTAGACCTCGCTCTAATCAGATCTTGCAGTTAGGAAATATGAGCTCCCAAAGTCCCGGGACTTCAACCCGAGACAATTTCGGGACTCCTCCTTGGAAGTCCCGGGAAAAAGAGCCATTTAGATGTAGCCTTGGCGGAGAGCTACAGAGTACACTATATGGGGGAAGGTGGTGGCTTCCCCTGAGTCCGGGCCGTGGTGAGTCAAGTGTGTCAAAGTGCCCGTGTCTTGTCCCAACATCCAAAGGTGTTCCCGAACATGAACTAACCCTCTTGTGGTTGGTTTTGGATGCAGATTCAAGTGAGATAAATCTAGTCCCTCTTCCTAGTCTAATCCCGAGACTTCTAGCACGCCCCTCTACCCCCTTTTAATGTTGGAAGTTAGGAGCGGCCTTCAAGTCCCAACTTTCCACAACTTAACATAGTTTGACCTTTAAGTGGATCTAACAAAGGAATTAGGAGCGCGTCAATCACTTTCTTTTTCTCTACAGCACCCCCCTACCATTGCCAGCAGTTGTTACCATTACCTTTTACTTCTCTACAACATCACACATCTCTTTCTCTACAACACCCCCCAAGAAGAAGGTGATGGTAGCAATTATTGTCGTCGCCTTCTTCTTCTCTGCAACACCTTCCCCAAAAGAAGGCGACAACAGTTGGCGAACTGCCATCTCCTTCTTTTTCTTTACAAGACCCGCCATAGACGAAAGTGACAATAGTTACCCTCGCCTTCTTCTTTTCTACAACACTCCCACTATAAGAAGGCAATAACAACTTCTTATCTACAACACCAACCACTGAAAAATGCGACAATAGTTGCCATCGCCTTCTTCTTCTTGTCTACAACAACCCCCCAAGAAGAAGGCGACGACAACTACCATCACTTTCTTCTTCTTTGCAACAACACCTTCATAAAAGAAGACGACGATAATGCGCTGTCGTTTTCTTCTTCTCAAACACAAAGAAGGAGGCAATGTTGTTACCTTCTTCGCTGCAACACCAATAGAGAAGAAGGCAATGGCAATAAGTTGTCGTCGCCTTCTCCTTCTTTTCAAACACAAAGAAGAAGGCAATGACAGCTTCGCCTTCACCTTCTTCACTACAAAAGTAACATAGAAAAAGACAAGAGGGGGAGGTAGGTAGGAAACAAAAATGTGAAAGAAGAAGACAATGGTTTTTTTTCTTCTCAAGAAGAAAAAAAGAAAAAGAAGCACAGAGGGAAAAAAAAATGTAAAGAAGGGAGAGAGCTTACCTTTCTTCACTCACTTCTACATTTGGGATGAAGTTCTCCTCTTACCTTCTCCTATCCACATTCCTTCAATGTTGAGCTCTCCACCTTCCTCAAGCTTTGTGTCGCAAAGCCCTGTGCTACTCAAGCTTGGGAGGTCTATTGAGCTCTAGAGATGAAGTGAGCGAGAAATGAGGTGAGGGAGGTAGGAGGGGAAAATTTTGGGGCAGAGAAGGGGCTGAAAAATCCCTTGGCAGGGGAAGAGAATGTGTTTTTGGTTCATCCCCAAAACGGCTTGAATGGCCTCATCCTCAACTGGTGTATTGGTGGCTGCTGGTTCACTCCGGCCCACAAGCTCCTACGTGGAATGGGCCCTATCAGGCTTATTCCACAGTGCATTACAAGCAGAGGAGGCCTATTTGGGCTCCCCTTCCGCTCTAACTGAAAGGCCAATTTTTTTTGCAGCAGTCCCAATTCTGCAGGTAGGCTATTCCCCCTAGCTTTTACTGCATTCCGTTATCCTACATTAAACTGGCCAATTCTGCCAGGTAAAAAGCCTTCATTTGCCAAGCCCAGTACACAAAGGACCATATGTAGCTATTCTTTAGGTTTTTCAGGCAGGGAAATTGGCAGTGGTCGCTGATTCAGTCATTTCCTACCTATGTCAATGCTGATTCTGCCATTTCATACCTACCAATATGTCACTCTGCTCCTATTTTACACAAACTTAATGTTCCACTTATGCCAGTGTGTGGGGGATTCTTTAATTTTTATATAACCATTGGTTCCAGGTTGTTGAAAAAACAATCAGAATCAAAGCAAAGAACCACTAATTCCGGTTATTTCAATCCCCTCAGAGAATCGTCAGGTTTCATGAAACAACCAGAAGTTTTTTAGGTGGTTATTTGACTTCTTCAAAAAAAAAGACTGTTGGTATATATCAGAACCGGGTATTTTATTTTTGAGAACCATGATTGTCAACCCTAGGAATCGCCCTGATACCCAGACTGGACTGGAAACCTCCGACCCACTCTCTACTTTTTTTTTGAAAATTCCTTCATGCCCGAATCAAAACTTTCTCGTTGCCCGAAAAGGAGAGCTTTATTTGTCTCCAGCTATTCATTTTCGCCGTCGCGCTTTCTTCGGCACAGCTACTAGCGTCGGGGTTCATGGCCCGACGAGCTCCCCTACCCTCCCATCTTCTTCGCAGCGACATATCGTCCCCAAATCGTGAACCAGAAGTTTCAAATCCATCACGTCAACTGCAGCTGCTTCAGATAATTTCCTCTGAATTGATCTGCACTAATTGACGCGGTCAAGCGGACGATCATTAAGGAAGGTGTTACGACAATGTGTTTGATTAGTCCTCTTCGAAGCAAAAGTCTAAATGCAAGTGCAAGAAAGATTCGTGGAAGTTTCTGGAGAGTTGCAATCCAATTTCTATCCACCTTCGTGTGTTGCATTTGGAGGAGTACTTCACCTCTAATATTTTTGTGGTTTATTATCAAGCACCGACCATGTGCGGCGGGCTAATTTTGGAGGTCTTAGGTGAGTGACAGTGTGCGCGGAAGGTTACAGCTCGAAGATGCATAGAAACTACTACTGTGCCACAACTCGCGGCAACTCTTGTCCATTTCAGTGTGCACGAATTAGGGTATCTTTCCATTAGGCTGCTCTAATCACAAATTCTGTGAGATCTCATAGCTTTTCATTATGTTTTTTCTCTAGCTGTGTTCACAGTCATCTCACAGCTCTACAGGTCAAGAATTAAGCAATTGCAAGAGCTTAGAGTCAAACAATGACTCACCACAACATGACATCTGTCCTTTTCGTCATGAGAACATGTGTTCCTAGAATTCCCAACATCATTCACTACACACTTACAGACTGTTGTGATTATATAATCTGTCTGTAACAAGTGATCACAGCAGCCTAATGGAAAGAGACCCTAATTGCTACCGGCCGTTACAGGAAGCTGCAAGGACGTGATTTCTTTGCTACTTTTCAGTGCGGTTACGTAATACAGACATGATACAGACACAGCTAATTTAGTGACGGCTCTACTAGGTCTGGAAGTTACGTCTCGCGGTTTTGCGGTTTGCGCCCATGGGCAGAGGACGCGGCAGTGGTGAACTGCGACGCTGGCCGCCGCCCCCTTGGATTGGTTGCAATGGAGTTCACCAGAGACTTCGCAGCAGCACAGTCGGCCGGATCCCGCCAGATCCGACTGCCATTTGTGCTGCCGACGTTCATTGCCACCAGGCAGTCGGACACGTCTCCGCCGTCTCGTCTAACTTGTTGTGTCCTGCAAGTTTCTGCACAGGCTTACAGCCATCGCTGGACTCACATTATAAATTATTCACATCAAGCCTCCTCTGGCATTGCTTTCAATCTCCTCTCCGTCTTCGCAAATCAGTTCACAACTCGAGTTCATCAAGAGTAGAGAATATAAGTTCGCTTGTAGTTGTTTGCTGGACAACCAAGAAAGATTTGCACACCAAGTAGATCCAGTTGGGTTGTGCTACTCCAACCCCGCATCGACCTCTATCGGAAAGTGCAGGTGACTACATGTTACTTCTTCTGTCCTACTTGCAACTGTTCTTACACACAGTGTGATGTGATAAGCGACTGAAATAGGGCGTATTTCTTGATCCTTGCAGTGCCGTCTGTTTCGAGAATTTGCAATGTTAGGATGAAAAGGGAGCTTGCTGATCTTCTTTGGTTTTTTGAAAAGAACCGACTCTGTCTTTGTGAACAAGGGTCAGGCTACTTACTTCTTGTGTTCTCTGATGTGCAGGATTGTAAATCCAGAAGGGAAACGTCTCCAAAGTCACTGAGATCATCAGCAGCATCAGCTCCACTTCATCCCCACAAAATCTCAGTATCTCTTGTGTAAAAGATCAGATGGGTGTTTCTGCAGCTGCTGGTAGCACTAGCCCTCAGGACTTTAATTCTCTTGCTGATATTGGGACATCAAAGATCAAACAACCTCCAAAACCACAGGATCCTAACAACCCAAATTCTACACAAGGTGGAGGCACCAGAAATGGCAGGAGCAAGTAGCTGCAGCTTGGCAAAATCCTTGTCCATCTTCAGAGACTTCTCTGAAGATGGCTCGAACCAATCATGATTTGCAACTTTCAGCCATTGTAGATGATGTATTCTCAGAACTGTTCTCAGATTTTGCTTAATTGTGCTGCAGCTGCTTAATCTGCAAACCTTATTTGAGTACAAGTTTTTCTGTTGTACAAGGATTTTCTGTAGAACAAGCTCTGGACACAGCACACAAATTTTCATGGATAAAACTTCAATCATATTTGCAGAAGTTACATTCTTTATGAGCTAGCAAATGGTCTTCCAAATTCTCTACTTTTCTGGCCATCTTTTAACTGCATACTCAAAGCTTAAGGTCTATGTCATGTTTTCCTGTGAGCAGAGTCTCAGCAAACCACAAATAGCCATTTTGTGTCAAAACTAGGCAAACTGTATGCAGTCCTGTTCTAGCTGACCAGTTGAAATTCTTTGCAAAGCAACATGTGATGGAAATCAATTTGTTGGGATCACCACAATGAATAGTCTACTCACATGAATGATTTTTCTTTGTAGCTGCAGCAATCCCATCTTGC
Organism: Sphagnum contortum; assembly: GCA_963920785.1. NCBI lineage: Eukaryota > Viridiplantae > Streptophyta > Sphagnopsida > Sphagnales > Sphagnaceae > Sphagnum > Sphagnum contortum. The sequence goes on from OY987288.1 coordinate 14,429,018, forward strand.
AATTTATATTCAACATGTTAGCAGACTCCACATTCACTATTGCAAGAATTGCCATGGTTCCTCTCCCCTCAATATCCCAGCCCCATTTCCATGTCCGGGCTGAGTTACATTCCACATGAAGAGTTCTGAAAGAACCTGCAAAAAGCCAATTGCATAAAACTAATCCACATCAAGTTTATTACTAGTTTAGGATATGAATTGAAGTTCACTTGTTCAATCAGATAGATTCCTGGAGGTGTGTGTGCTTGTTTGTAAAGGAAATCTCATCTCACCAAATGCCTCAAGGCTCACAACTGGATCCCACAATAGTTTTCTGTTCTGAGAACTTTCACCATTCCTGTGGGACACGCATGTTAGGAAATAGAAAAGCTATTTGCAAGTATTAGTTTTCAACCTCATGTTTCATTTGAGGGGAGTGGGATACCAGCTTGTCTAGAGGAAGTTCATCAAACAGGAGGAAAAGCGTCAATGTTAACAGTAACTTATATGCAATTGACCACAATGAATGCCTGGAAGTTAGCAACAGATGTGCATCATCTGGACATGTGCAACAAACCTCCATTCACTTTTGACTTTGCAGAATGTCATCTGGTTGTCCATGCTCCTGGCAGTGATGGCTTCCTGAGAAACTGAAGTCTACTGCAAAACGCTGGATCCTTTACATCATACTCATAGGGCATTCAACCCTAGGTGCAATTCAGAGCTCATTGCATCTTACCCAATTGAAGCCAGGTAAAACAATCAGGTACTGCAGGGCATTTCACCAACAAACTTCCATAAATATTGAAATGCAAAAAGCAAGAGAATTTTAAGTGAGAAGAAACAGCAAAAGGATCCAAAGCTGGCTCAGAGAGCAAGGATTGAGTACCAATAGTACTCAACCTCCTACCCTTTAAAAACCAAAAAACAAGACCCTGACCAATTTGTGCATTCCAACATTCCATCTTTCTTCTCCAATTGAAACCCTTGAGTCACCTCTTGTGAACTCCTTCCAGCTTCACATAATTCCAAAGTTGATGAGGGGTCAACTGTATCTCAAATACTGTCATGCAGAGCTCTGCACTTTTCAACTGAAAGCAAAGCTCCAGTCCAAGTTCCTTCCAAGTTACAACCATCTAAGCAAGACCCTCTTCAAGAAAGCTGGAACTTGGGAATTCGGAAGAAAGCTGACCCCACACACCCATTTGCCCACAGCATAAGATTCCATTTGTACAAGAGTGGAATTTCAATTTATGATGACCTCAATGGAAATGCCTGGAACCACTGAGTCCCAGAATGCTTCTACCTCTGAAGATATTAGTGTTTGCTGCTCGTCTTGAACTGTCAGATCTGACCACAACAAAAACAGTGGAACTTCAATAATAAACCATCACCTTCATGTGCACATGGACAGAAACAGTTGAATATTGATAAACGTACACAGAAAGAGCAAGATGAACTTGCAGGAAGTTACACCCTTCACAGAGTCCTGAAATGTCTTCAACCTAGTAACCCACTTTGAAAGGCATGACAAAAAAACTACATACGGGTATGCATGCAATATGAGGTTACTGTAGATTGATAAGGTCTCAAATTTCAATGTGGATCTTCAATGTGCAATTTGAAATAACATGGCTTATGCAGTCAAGGAATTTCACAAACTTGATCTCAAAAGGACATGAGAGAGATTCACTTTCCACATACACATTCACAGAGCCAGAGCCAATTTCACTCATTTCTCTCCAAGAATGATTCTTCTTGTGGAATGTCAATGCACAAGCTTATTTCATAGGTTGCCATCCTTTTGAGCAAACCCTACATCGCATCATTCCAGACAATCAGTTACTCCACACCCAATGCCCATCAAATTTTGCCAAACCATGGCAATGGTGAGTTGCAGGATTCAACATCATGAAGATCAAGTCCTTTCTGTTGCTGATCCATAGACCTCAATTTCGTAGTTCACAATATTGGTAACAAATTGGAAAGAAGGCCTTGTTCTGGTTAGGGATTTGATTCTGTATTTCTTTCTGTTACCATTCATCCACATCTTGAGGCCAATAAAAAGAATCACATCAATTGACATGCCCAGGAAGAAGCCAACTGCACAAAACACAGCTGCAAGACATCATGCAAACTCATAATATGTACAGATCCCGAAAACTACAAGATACAGACAATTGAGGCTCCGATTGTTGATAGAGGCTCAAGCTGGGTGGGACCTTGAGGTCAACCTCTTTGTGAAATTGACGAATTTCTGAAGTGTTGCAGATGGTTAACTGTATCTTCCCTTGCCCTTGTGAAAACCATCCCAGTTAACAGTTCAAGATTTGCAGCAAACCCTATCTTCCGGATGGCAAATCCAACCAAGTCCTTCAAGGAAAACTTGGGAAGTATGATTTGCTGAAACCAAGAGGATTGGACAAATTAGGGTTTCCTATGCGTCGTTAGAGCTTGTGTGCATGCACGAAGCTATTCAATGGCAGTGGAACAAACACAAGCTCCACTGCGTAGATGGTCTAGCAGCTTTGCTCCATACAACAGCATATTACGTACCCGGTCTCTACTTACACTCATGGGTGCAGACGCCAGCTCGTTGGCTTGTGCAATGAGCCCACCTAATGACTTCAGTCAGCTCTTGGGATCGGACTCGGAGATGCCCGTTCGATGCCACGGCCTATACCACTGCACCTGCCCATTTGGCTGGCAAGGTGGCCTTGCTGCATTTATTGAGCTAGAGAGGCGTTTCACTTGATCCCGGCCTCCTGCAATTCCTTTCTTTTGCCACATTCGAATGCCGCATCAAAACTCAACTATGTCCTTGGCTTAATCCGCCAAGAAGCTCCGGAAAAAAGCTACCATTGCCAAAAACCGTCCTCGTTTAACGTCTCTTCCTAGAACCCCGAGGTCGTCGTGCTGCGTTCGACTTGTCGCTGCGGCAAGCAAAGCGCGTGATGCAAAACCAGCGGTAAGTGAACGAGCATCCCACTAGACTTTTTTGGCGTCCTAATGAGTGGCAGAATCAGCCATCAGGACCGATTCTGTCAATTCTTAGCTAGCTAGCTAGCTTACCTATCTACCGAACTTAACTTTACAACCTACCTCCTCCGGTCTACAACCTTCTTATGTTACTTTATGCCCTACCTATAGTTCCTTCCATTTCGGAATGTCCCTTCTAGGGCACATTCTACTGCCTCCTAGTTTGTCATTAGGTTTGACCTCCTGGGTTCAAACTTCAACCGCCTTGCCTCACTAGGTAGGCAAAATGTACCCCTAGGGTGGTGTGTTCATCGATGTGTAAAACAATTTTCATGTCAGGAATTAGATTCTGTCACATTATAGACATCTTAAATGGCAGAAATTTCTCAACCAAGGAGACTTTACTTCTTGATTTCATCACCTGTCCATTTCTATTTCTATAATTTAACATAATGGTCATCTATCCTTTTCAAGATTTATAATTTAACATAATTGTCAGTTGTTCATTTCAAAAATTGACATTACGGTTCATAATCATTCACCTAAGCAATCGTGTCATTACTGCCTATTTTGCCAACAGAATAGGCAGTAGCACGTCCAAGATTCGTGAACAAACGGTATTTGCAAAAGTTCTGCAAAACCAATATGTAATATAGAAACCAAAACAAACAACAAAACACTTACTACTAACCCAAATTCTCAAGCGAAAACAACTCTATCCTAGTTGTAGCACAAAAACAACGAGCTACATTTTTTGCTGACTCAAAACAAAGCTCACCCACAAACACACAAGAATCTAAGCCCAAACATAAAAAGACAAACCAAAAACATAAAAACCTTGCAAAAACAAAAAAATCTATGCATAACACAAAACCTACAAAAACATGAAATAACTATGTTTAAAATCTCAAATCACCAAAAGTGATTTGAGATGACACACCATGGGATTTTATCCCAAAACCAAATATCTTGAATCACATTCATACTTGAACCGGTTCAAAACAAACTAATTAACCTAATCGACTTAGCTTAGCTTAATTACAACCTACCTGGGTAGCTAAGCTAAAACTCTTGACATCTAATACATTAGTGGATTTGGGGAATGATTTTGTCACTTTTTCATTCTTGTTAAAAAGCAAAATGTGATGCCTTCCAACCTTAGTTGTTGATGTGCCACATGGCATGTTCATTTTTTCATATAATTGTATTATCTTGGGAAATCCTTTGCAAATATGGACCATAATCTTCCACAAGTGAAGAGAAGATTATGCAAATAAAATGACTAATTATGTTGGTTATGATTAAAATCATATTCGCCTATTTATCCACATACTAGAGGTTAGAAAATTGATCCACAATCACAAACTCTCAAATGTAGGAATGAAATAAAATTTATTTTACCGTATTTGAAAAAAGAATGTTCATATATGTCATTCATAATGTTGGGAAAAGTATTGTTCAATAGTTTCAAACTGTTTTACTAATTTAGGTTTTCAAAAGAAAACTTTAATAGAACTCTACACCTTTAATCATCTTTGATGGATCTGCCAAGAAATTATGTTGCAACCTTCATGTCACTTATTTGTCAAATGTACATTGCAATTTGAAAAATTTGCCAAAATTGTGGCCAATGTGTGCCTAAGTATTTGTATTCCCATTTCTACTTCCCTTGAAACATCTTCATAAAAATAAATGTTGGATTCAATGATGGTTATACAAATGAAATATTCTTCACCTTCAAGCATGGTAACTTTTTTGGACATAATCTCATCATCCTTTTTGCTCGGTAACTTCAATGTTCCAATACGTTTCTCAATTGATTGAACAATGATAGTTAATATATTGCATTACAAGAAACTCAACGTCACTTCAATGGCAAGATGTTTACCAACAATGATGGGAACAATTGAATTACAAGAATGAAACCCAATTTCAACAACTTCCAATGGAACTAAAAAGCAAAAAAAGTCATGTCAAAATTTAACAGATCAACTATTTAAAAGACTAATGATTTAACCTCAAATCAACCAAATATTTGACATATCATTTGGATTTTTTATGAGTGTTCATTTTTTCAATCTTCAAAACATGTCACAAAATATCGTTCCTAGTCTCTTAGGCAAAATACAATATTTATTTCATATAAAGTTTTATGGATTTGTATCCATTTAATTGCATCCCAACTTCTCCTGGTGCCCCCATGTAATTGACTTGTTGCTAATAGAACTTGGATTGAAAACACATCCAAGGTCATTTCCTTTGTCATTTTGGTGATTATTTTCACCCCTATCATGGTCTTGAATACCACTACATGTAATTAAAAAACTAATTGGTTTTTACGTTCAAGATTGAAAAGCAATTCAATATGCAATTCAAATATTGCTAGTACTTACTATGTTAGGTTATTTTGAAAGTTCATCTAGTTGCCGCAAATAGATGTGGTGGAGGTTCATTAAGACACCACTTCAATCTATGATTGTAAAATGTGCAAAACATCAAGACAATAAATTTTGATATCATCACAGCAAAAGATTGTGAAGACGCTCAAGTTAGTATTAGAAAAAATTTAGCTTATTGTTCTTATTTTAACATGGATCAAATCTCACATGCACTTTCCTTGAAAGTGAAATCAATGTCCATCAAATTATACATTTCAATTTGTGCTCTAAATTTCAAGAAATTGAACAAAACATACACATTAGACACACCCATAGAGGTGTACCCCTTAGGGTGTATTTTATGTATATTATTGGTGTATTAAGGATTTCTCTTTATTTATTGGAACTTATTGGTGTGCACAACTACTTTCTTTCTTTACCTAAACCAAGATCTTACATGATCATTGATAGAAACTTCCATAGTTCTCTATGCCATATTAATGTCTATAAGGATGTAAGAAAACCTCCTCTACCTCTTTCAATAGCACAAACTTCAATGCAAGTTTTGATAATTCTACCAATGTCATATAACATGCCTATAATCTTGTAACAAAACCAAAAAGATTAAAACTATGAATCAATGTAAAAATAACAATAATAATTGACAAATTTTGTTCATGGTGGATACAATTGGCAATTCACTTTAAATGAACTTAGAAGAGGAACATTGCAAGCTTGTCATTAAGAACCTCACAATTTTTTTCAAACAAATCTTCAATTATCTCATTAATATTCATGTTCATAAGTTGAATTTCTTGATTATCAAAACAATTTGCCCAATTATCAACCTATGTAAACTTCTTAAAACTTTTGACATTAACTTGTTACTCCAATACTACAATTCATGGTTTTTCAAAAGATCCAAGTTGATTAACAAATCTTTTTTTACTAATGGACATGTACATTTTGACTATAGGCCCAAGGCTTGAATGACATATGTATTTTTAACTAGTAAATTTGATTACAATGACTTATTTGACTATATGTCAAATTGAACACCTAGTCATTTTTAATAAAAAAATGACCACATTGGTTAAGATGATCAATGGCTTCTAATCAATTGGGACATTTAATTAATTTGGACAAAACAAAATGGCATCTGTAGTCAAAATGAACAATGGTGTTTCAGTCAAATGGGACATCCTATACTACTTAATTGGTCAAGATTATTATTAATTAAGCTAAGCAATAGCCTAATAGGCTAGCTACATATCAACCTACTTACCTACCTACCTTGTACTTCCCACCTACCATCCTACATCCTTACTTGCTTACATACCTACCTACCTTCTCCCCACCTACTATTCTAATAAAATAACTAACAATTTTTTTTTTGACTTGTAGTGTTGCAAGATATTTTGAACATAAAATTTTGTTATATTCAAAAAGTTTTTGAAGAATATTTATTAATTTGTGATGATTAATTCAATATCTTTCTTGGGATTTGTGTGTGTATGCATTTTTTTCAATTTTGTGAATTTTATGATGTTGTTCAAATGACAATCATCCATAAGAATATTTAGTCAAATTTTGGTGATATTCAAAATATTCAAATAAAAAAATGTTAACACCTTTTCATGCTGTATGTAATCATGGTGTTTGTTGGCAATTTTTAAGATTTAAAAATCATTTTTGGTGAAATGTTTATAAACAAAGAATTTATGACCAAAAAAATAATTCAAATTTATTTTTGCAAAATAACGAAATTTTTTCACAAAAAAATCATTGCTTGGATCCTTGCAACTAATTCTAAATCATAAAACTAAAAATGAAAACAACAATGTACAAGTTGAAATTAGATTTTTGTGTCAAAACATGGCAGTATTTTGCCCAAAAAAGCCCTAGTTCCCACATCATCTAGGTTATAGAAAGCTATGACACACATACATCACACATCATAATATTGGAAGAGATATATTGATTACCCAAATACTAGAAAGAGAATTACAATAAAGATGTGTAATGAAAATAATAGGGACAAAATATCTTTACACTCCATCATCCTCTAAACAACAAGAGAATAGAATTGCATGGTTTTTCCACACATAAAAAATGGCAAATTTTATTTCCACAACAATCTAGGATTTTGCTCTTTAAGGCACAATTGGATCAAAACATTTTGAGTTCACTTTCATGATTATCATAATCCTTGTTTGTGATTCCAAAAAAAACCCATATGACTCAACCTTTCAACTTTTATTATGACCACAAAACCAGCAACATATGTAACAATGTACCACATAAAACCTTGATAAACAAAGATGAATGACTAACCCTTTCCAAGCCCAAGTTTTGAAATGTTCCACTAATACCATGAAATTTGAACAAGAGACAGATAAATCCCACAACCAAATCTACAAAAAAGGAATCACCAATGTATGCATATGCAAATCTTCAAAAACCCATCTTCTATTGCAGTTCTCGTTTTCATGGGTTTCATTCCCTTTCAACACTCAAAACTCACACCCAAAAGTTTGGCTCAAGTATACCAAACTTGAGCCTCCAAAATCACATTGACAAGCTCCCAAACCCCCTATATGCCTTTCATCATTTCTAATGCCTCTAGACCTGGACATTTTAACTTCAAACCCAACAATTGTCCTAATTTTGTCTATCCAATGGAAATTTAAGAAAAAAATAAAATGGACTTAAGTTGTTGAAAACATTTTTCTCTTCAACAATCATAATAACAATTTTTTTTTAAAAAAAATTCAAAAACCGCCAACTATTAAATTTTTGGAAAAAGAGTTTAGCTTGTATCAAATCCACCTTAAGGTCTAACTATCTACTTCACAAATAGCCTCCAAATGCATCAATGACAAACAACACATCACAATTCCAAAATTAAAAGAACCACACAAATCTCATCAACAAAACTCACAAACTCAGCAAATTCAAAAAACACAAATTGGACAACCCAACATATTCCACACATTGTGCATCATCATAATTGTGCACCACTACAAGTGGCAACACACAACCCCTTCCTCAAATGATGAAAAAAACTAGATGGCAAAGTCCTTTGACATTGCAAAAAGAGACAACCCATTCATGAAACAAATGGCCAACAATCTTAGCCTTAAATCCATGTTGCAAATGTTCGAATAACTTCATGGCCTCCATAGCATGAAGCATTTATGACAATAGGACATTATAAATTAGTAATGAGTCCCATAATTTGTCTACTATGAAGGGCCACCTTAATGTTAACATTTGGATGAGAAGAAATTTCTTTTTTAATCTAAAAAAAGAAAAAAAATACATATATCTTTGGCATGATGTATGCATGTAATAGCTTGTTGGTTCCAACATAGGTTAGATGGCAAGTTATCCTAGATCTTGTTTATCTGTTAAAATAAATCACACATATTTGTTATATATATCTATAAAGTGGAGGAAACACAATATCAATATTGATATCTTTAGTTTGGTCATTGATAAGGGGGGTTAGATTAGAAAAAATAAAATAAAATATACATTGCATTTAAATGAGGACTGAAATAGGATGAAACATAAATTACATTGCATTTTATGATAATTTGAGTTTTCTCTTTTGGGGCATCTTCATTATTGTTGTTCTTACTGTTGCCATAATTATTTCAAATTTCATACAAATAGCAAGGTTTAAGATTGAAATAAAAGACCATGGATGACCCAAATATAAGGTCACTTTACAATTTTTTTTATCATGTTAAACAAATCAAGGATAAAATGAAAAAGAAACATAAACAGTGGACCTAACTGTAAAAGTAATTGCAAATTCACTCGCCAAAATGTAGCAAAGTAAATTGTGTGCAAATGGAAGGTGAGTCGGACCAACCATGGTGAACCAACACCTGCATTAGGGTAAGGAGGCTAATGTATGAACATTTAATGGCTCAAAGGAGGCCGAATCCTAAAGGATGGTTCTATTGTTGATGGTGTCCAAATGAAGTAGTAGCCCTTCTATTGGTGCATTTGACACACCAAAAATCACCAAAAACAAAGCAAGTATGAGAAAGTTGTGGCCCCCCAAAGTATGGGGGTAAAAATGGCAAAATGGAAAATCTAAGAACACATAGATGTTGGTAACTAGTCAGCCAAGCAGTGACCCATGGACACCACTTACCCCATCAAAGAGATGAAAATAAAAAGTAGTTGAACAAAGTTCATTATAGAAAGATTCACATTAACATGTGTGGCCAAGATTTAACCAAAACTAGGGCTACAAGATCAACAATTATGAACAAACGTTACCAAATTGCACGCACGTGAGGAGGTTCAATGTTTGTGAGTGTGAACCCCTATTTTGTTCATATTGTCATCCTCTTACATTCAATCTACAAAACAATTTATTCACTTCCTCTCTTTCTCTCAAAAGACGATCATGGTCTTCATCATGCTTGAATTGCGCAAACATCTTTGAGTTCTTGTGTACCTTATTCATGTTGCTCTCTTCTTAAGCAATTGTGTGTGAGTTTCATTTGTTCATCTTACTGGTTGCCTTCTTGTTGGTTGTGTTCTTGATGCTCTCCAAGCTTGCGTTCTTGGTGTTTTTCCAAGTTCATGCTGCTCCAAGCTCGTGTTTGAGTGTTCTTCCTTATGGTTTCGTTTTTTTGCTCTAAGCTCTTGGTATTCGAAGTTCAAAATTCTTCGAGAACCTTTCCATGTTGCTTTTGGTTTTTTAATTTTTTGCTTTGTGTTTTGGCCTTTGCTTTCTAGCCCTTTGGCTGTAGGTCTTTCAAAATGGTTGTTCTTCTTGTGAAATCTTGATGTTGCTGCTCCTCAAGGTTATTCACTACTTCCCACACTTCTAATGTTGTTGCTCTTTCAAAACTAATCCTCTTTTAATCCCCCCCCCCCACACCCCCCTTTTCATTTGAATTTAGTTTACCAAGTTAAGTTTATTAGGGTTGTCATTCGCACCCATCACCAAACACAAAAGCCATGATTTTCAAACACAAAACCTCACAATCAAATGTTTGATGATAGGTCCCTTGCTGAACAGTGATCACAGAATGAGAGTATGCCAATGGGGGGTTTGTTTACTTGGTAAGGGTGTTCAGACATTGACTTTTATTCGGATACCGACCTCCTTACCCTAATACATTCACCTTCTCAAGCAAGGCCTTTCAACAACCATAATTATTCTAGCAAATGTTAATTTCAACTAAGAGACTTTGATTTAAATTAGGGATGAGATATTTATAATGTTTAGAAGCAACTGAACAAAATTGGGGTTTTACCATGGTCTTAGTGTAGGTGCTGGTTCACTCAAAGCAATCTGGAAGGAGTGGAAGTTCAGTGACAGCCAAACCAGAGTTCCCAAACTAAGTTAATCCAGGGTTAAAGGCAAGGTTGATAATTGGGCATTATGTTAGGGGCAATTTGTGTCGTCATACTATGTCAGAAATCTAGATGTGTTTGTATCATCTAGTGATGGGTGGATATCACTTTGTGTCACCAGACTGGTTATCCAGGTAGTTCTTTCAAACATATATGAGGAAGGTGACCACACCATGTATCCAACAGATGAAACAACTTACAGAACAGTTCTTGGAAAGAGCCAGCAGCCTTAGTTATCGTCTGGCTTTGCCTGAGATCTCAGGTTAGGGTTAGAGTTTACGATTAGGTTTTGTGAGCAATTCATAATTTGATAAAATTTCATTTCATTTGCCTTCTAACTTAGATTGATTCTTTGTAAATTCAAAATTAGTCTCCATTATTAATCAAGAAACTGTAACGATAGTCAATGAGTCAGTTGCACACATTCACCTAATATGATATCCTTGAGAACTGTTTCACAAATAGCCTAGCTGGTGGTAGAATTTTTTTGAGATTTTAAGAACCTTGAAGATTCTTTTATTTCAAGTTTTGAAGGACTGGCCTGAACTTATCTTTAGAAGAATGATGTCCAGCCAACAATTGGTGTAAACTTTACATTTGCCATGGGATATGAACAACCTTCATATGAAGATATTGTTGATTATTGACGTACAAAAATAACCTTCGCAAGCAACCTTATTAAATAGAAACAATGATGTCGAAAAAGAAAAAAGAAAAAGGGGGCATGAGTTTATGACATGAGCTTTTGTGGACGGTTGGTTGGAGGGTAAGTTGGGCGGAAGTCGTGTCAACAAATAGCATGTCAAACTTCAGTATTTGAGGGTGGTTCAATAGTCGGAGGGGAAGTTGGGCAGAAGCCATGTCAATAAATACGAAAGACATGAGTTTGGGTGGTCGGTTGGGCAGGAGGGGAGAAATTGATGAGAAGCCCCTCAACTCCCATTGATGAACGTAGATATGGGAAAGGTTGTGCATTTTCTCCTAATTCAAACAAGGCATATTCCAATGTCGTTTGCTTCTTTGTTCTAAAAAAGAACCTTTAATACTTCTGGTTCTTTTTCATTGTTAATTTTGAAATCAACTTGTGGTTCTTGGTCTAGTTAATTTTTCAAAAGTGATGGAATCTATATGGCATATAAGTGGGTTCTTCAGATTACAAATAATACTAGTGGGTGCCCGTGACGGTCGGACACAATCCGTCCGTGCCTGCCTTTTTTTTTTCCTTCACTCCAAACCCATTCCCCAAAAAACTTAAAAATCGATGGCCAACTTCGTTTTTTGTCGAAACTATGCCGGAAAAGGTCAGCCCGCCAGAAAAAAAAAAAAAAAAACCTTGTCCATGTAGGCGGGAGCTTGGAGATTTTCGACAGCATTGACGACGACAATTTAAGGCAAAAAAAAAAAACCCTGTCTGTTTGCAAGCGGGAGCTTGGGGATTTCTGGCAGCATCGACGATGGCAGTTTAGGGCGAAAAAAAAGGAGAAAAAAACAAAAACCCTGTCCATCTGTACACCCCGGTTTCAGGACCTGGACCTCGATTTCAGGACTTGATCTTGTCCATCCGTCGAGGTTCTGTCCGTTTGTTGAGGTCCTGAAACCAAGATCGGCACCTAGACGCACGGACAGACAGCTGAATCTATACTAAAAATAAAACGTCACGGACGGACACTAGACCTCGTTTTTGTCAAAACTACGTTGAAAAAGGTTAGCCTGCCAAAAAAGGGCGAAAAAAAAAAAAAAACGTCACGGACAGACAGCCCTCCGGAAAAGGGCGGGGAAAAAAAAAAAAAAAAAAACCAGCGCCGTTTTCGCCATAGAAAATCTCTGTGGCCGATTCCGCCACAAAAAACGCTGCCAGAACTGTCACGTCACGGACGGACAGACAGACCAACGCAATTAATAATACTAGTGGGTGCCCGTGACGATCGGACACAATCTGCCCGTGCCTACCTTTTTTTTTCCTTCACTCCAAACCCATCCCCCAAAAAACCTAAAAATTTGAAGCCTAATACCCTCTTCTTCTTTTTTCCCTAGGCAGCCCGCCGGAAAAGGGCGAAAAAAAAAAAACCCTGTCCGTCGAGGTCCCGAAACCCAGATCGGGACTTGGGCGGAAAAAAAAAAAAAAAAAAAAACCCTGTCCGTCGACGACGGCAGTTTAGGGCGGAAAGCGAAAAAAAAAAAAAAAAAACCCTGTCCGTCGAGGTCCCGAAACCTCGATTTCAGGACCTGGGTTTCAGGACTTCGACGCACAGACAGACAGACGCACTACGTCTCTTTATAAGTAGTATAGATAGATTTTAAGAAAAAAATGAAAGCCAGTCTCGTTTAAAATTGGATTTAGTTTCACCTGCACACAGGCCAATATCATGAATTATGTCATACTAATGTTGTTCCACCAACTAAGGGCCTCTTTCCAATAGGCTGTTGTGATCACACCTATAGACTAGGTTTCTTTTAAGGATTGTCTGACGTGAGGAAACTGTTAATCTATACTACTTATAAAGAGACATAGTGTCGTGTCTGTTCGTCTGTGCGACGTGACGTTCTGCGGAGCGTTTTCCGCAGCGGAACCGGGCTCTGCTTTTTCTGTGGCAGAACCGGCCCTTTTCCGGCGGGTTGTTTGACCGTGCCTGCCTTTTTTTTTTTTTCCCGGCCTTTGTCTGTGCGTCTGTGCGTCGAAGTCCTGAAACCTAGGTCCTGAGATCCAGGTCCTGAAAATCGAGGTTTCGGGACCTCGACGGACAAGACCTTTTTTTTTTTTTTTTTTTTTTTCGCCCAAAACTGCCGTTGTCGACGGACAGGGTTTTTTTTCTCCCTCTCTGTCCGTGCAATTTCGATTAGGGTTTGGAGAAACCAACAAGACAGAAGGGAGTTCGAAAAAACCAAATCTTATAGAAAAAACTTGCGTTGGTCTATCTGTCCGTCCATCCGTGACGTGACAGTTCTGGCAGCGTTTTCTGTGGCGAAACTAGCCACAGAGATTTTCTATGGCGGAAACGGCGCTGATTTTTTATTTTTCTTTTTCTTTTCGCCCTTTCCCGGCGGGCTGTCTGTCCGTGACGTTTATTTATTTATTTATTTTTCGCCCTTTTCCAGCGTAGTTTCGACAGAAACGAGGTCCAGTGTCCGTCCGTGACGTTTTATTTATTTATTATTTATTTTTTAATTTTTAAAAAAATCTATACTACTTATAAAGAGATGTAGTCTGTCGGTGCGTTTGTCTATCTAAGTCCTGAAACCCAGGTCTTGAAATCGAGGTTTCGGGACCTCGACGGACATGGTTTTTTTAAATTTTTTTCCCGCCCTTTTCCGGCGGGCTGCCCAGGGTTAATACAAGAATTTTTTGAAAAGAAGAAGAAGAGGGTATTAGGCTTCAAATTTTTAGGTTTTTTGGGGGATGGGTTTGGAGTGAAGGAAAAAAAAAAGATAGGCATGGGCAGATTGTGTTCGACCGTCACGGGCACCCACTAGTCTTATATATAATTACAACATGTGTGTGCATCTATCTGTGCGTCCGACGACGGTTCCGCGTTTTAATTGACTGGCAGAACTGGCCCGGACAGTCGGATTCTGCAAAAAAAAATTCCCCACAAAAAATCGTTTATGCCTCTTGCCGCGTCGTGCGTGAAAACCAAGGCCCGGATAGTCGGATTCTTGCGTGCGTCTGTTTGTGTGTGCGTCGAGGTCTCGAATCGAGGTTTTGGGACCTCGACGGACAGGACCTTTTTTTTTCTTTTTTTTTTTTCTTTCCGCCCTAAACTGCCGTCGTCGACGGACAGGGTTTTTTTTCTCCCTCTCTGTCCGTCCGAGATTGTCTGTCACTACATGCTCCACATTTTATTTTTATTTTTTTTCTTTCTGCCCTAAACATGTGATGGATGGATGGATGAATGAATGCCAGGCTAAATGCCGCACTAGGGTTTAGAACCGGGTGGGGGGGATCGACAGGGTGCATTATGCACCGGGTACCCACTGGTACGAAAGATTATCACATCAAGGCTCCTAACTGTGCAAATCATGTAAAAGAAATCAGGTAGTATTCTTGTACTGACTGGAGTTAGGATTTAACCTTTATCATGCACGAACACAGATAGCTGGAACAAATAGAAGGCAAAATCTATGATCACACAACAGCATAAGGTCAAACTTCCCATCACCAAACACATACTTATCATTGAACACTTTTTAATATTTTCCTAATTCCTTAGCCAAATTGAGCGATTTTGGTGCCATTGAATGTGTAAACTGCAGGGCTACAAATGTTTTTAAAGCATAAGAAGTGAAGGAGCAATGCAGAAAACACAGGATGAATATGAAAGATAGTGTGCTTCAATATTTTTGAAAAAATAACGCTAAACCCCTCTCCAGTTCCAGGCCCATATTTTCCTTGTTTTGAGCCTGTGTTGAGTCATGTAGAACCTGATGGGTGCCGTAACCAGGGCTTTACAAAACTCCTTTGTATTCCAGAGGCAAAGATGCAATAATCAAAGATCTTAAGCTTGAGTTTTAAGTCACTCATCATCAAACAATGAACCCCTCACACCAAACACCCCATATCTTGCCCAGTCCTTATAGAATTAAGAGAATTTTACAATGTTGGAAGCGCTAAGTGGTGGGTTTAAAATGTTCTTTGAGCTTCACAATCAGGGGAAGAATGTGTGAGGTTTCAACCTCATTTGAGTTCAAAATTGTGCACCCATTGGGCTATTTACACTAAGTGAAAGACATTGTTTAAAAAGTCTTCACAGGACTACAAAAATATATATCTTATTGCTTACAATAAATATTTTAGTGACTGATTCAACTTAGTTAGTTTAGATAACAAATTGGCCAAAGAACTTTAGGTTTTGTATGTCATAATTTGAACAAAATTTGCTTAGCCCATTCTCAAATAAAGAGGCATGCAAAGGCCTTTTTTTTCAAATTTGTGTCTTTCTAAGGTTTTTTTTTTCAACATCATATTTTCAAACAAATTTTCAATTCAAATCAATTCATTTTCTTCATCAATTGATCAGTTTATCATTATTGGAAGTGTGCAATAATATGGAGCCCAAGTTGACTGCTTAAAATATCTGAACCCTATGTAAAAAAAAGATTTTAACAATTTTCTAGTGAATAAGAACTCAATTGCATTGAATATGTTTACACTTTATCAAGCAGATCCTGAGAAGGATTTGATTTTGATCTTGTATCATACAAACAGCCTTCAACCTGACCTGGTAACCATCCCCATATTTATGTTGGAACCGGCCCTCTATTGAACCGGGAACATGCTTTGTGGAAGGTTCGACTTGCTAAACCTGGAATTGTTCATCAAGAAAATTTAACCCGACCCCAAAACTTACAAGTTTTAGTATTTGGGAATGTCTTCTAGACTCAGAACCATACGGGCTTCCATTTAAAAAAGAAGTCTGGACCCAGATCTCAGAGTTCTTCTAAAAGCCAAAAATTGGGCAAAACTTGTATATACCAAGCTGTTATCAATACCGCATGCAATCCATCCTAAACATGGTGCCCTGGTGGGTGCTGGTTCACTCTGGCCAAGTTTTGAAGATTGCCAAGCTATGAAGTTTACTTTTCTGGACTTGAAATGCACATTCGCAGAGAGCCAGTGTTTTTTATTGGCAAATTTTTGTCAAATTTCAACCTGATAAAGGACTTTCATTGAAATTTGCCCAAATTCACCAGATTTTTTATGATAAGTTCCAGTAGGTAGCAAAGAATATAGAAGGATTCTGTTGTTTTTATCATAGCCAAACTTGGCTGGATAATCGCCACTTTGGCTTCATCACAAAATCCTTAAGAAAAACGCTGGGCAGAGGTTGTTGCACAGTTGGCTAATGCAATAACTATGCATTGGAAGAAGATAAGGGATTTGGAAATCAAGACAGAATTCAGCCTTCTTTGTGAAACATGACCATCCAAGCAATTCGACCAAAAAGCTGCTGCTGCTGAATGTAGAAGCTCTCCTCCGGACTGCGTGCATGAGCAGCAGCGCCGGGACATGGTGAAACTGTTGTCGCTGGAGGTGGGCGGTCAGGCACCGACAATCTTATAGGTTACATCAGGCACAACAGCAGTCTCGCATCAAGTTCTCATGATCCTGTACTGATGCACCCCACTCTAATAAGTCCTGTGTTGTGCTGCACTAATCATAGTCCTGCCCAGCTGCACCCTGCAGGTCCAGCGCCTTGACGATCAGCGGAGGAAAAGAAATTTCGTCATTTTACTCTTTAAAAAATTTGAAGTGTCGGGACTCAGATCAGAAGAAATTTCGTCATTTTATTAAATAAATGAAATCTAATAGTCTCGAGAAGTTCAGAGTAAATCTCATAAGGAAACATACACGCCCCATACACGTTACATGCCTCAACAAATTTTTTGATGTTGGTGGTTTCTTGTGATTTGCTTGTCTTTCCGACAGTCGGTTACGCGCATGAATTTGGCTAAGAAAAAAAAGAAGAAGTCATCTAGAAGTCATCCCGTCGACAAGTGCTGTAAGTTAGCAATGGGTTTTGCAGATCTCTCAATTGGGAAACCTCACAAGGAAACTAGTAATAACACGGAGCTTGTGGACCTTCTTCTTCAGGTCCTGCGGGAAGGGCCGTCGAATTCTCCCCCAAATTATACAGACAGTCTGTATATGTTGGAACTTTGTAATTGCACAACAGTGTCCTTCTTGCTGCTTGCTAGTCGGTTACACGCTTAAACAAGACAGGACGAGGAAAGAAAGAAGAAGAAGACGGAGCAGCTGCTGCAACTTCTCCGAGTCCCTGCATCACTTCCTATAAATATATTTCTTGATTTTCCTTTGTAACACATCTCTCAAATTTCGGAACTATCTCAATCCCTTGGAACAAAAGCACTCTTTTCACCCTCTAGCATATTGAACTGTCGTCTCCATCTACACAACAATATTCGACTCTGGCTAGTGCGCGGCGACCCCAATATTCTCACCTTCCAACTGCATAATCATTCAGGTAATTTGCCTCTTCATTCTGTATTGTGTAATGTGCAGCTAACTCCAGGTTGGTAGACTTCCTCTAAATTCCTTCTGCAGATTTCATCCTAGCTGCTAAAGGTTATCATTTCCAGGGTCAGGAACAAGGACCGCATGTCTGGTATTAATTCTCTTCCATCGAAAATTTTATCTGTTTTGTAGTTGGTGAAATTTCCAGGCCCAGCAATATTATGATAATTTTTTTGTTTCTGCTCATTGCGTCGACTTTAACGTGCAGGACTGTAAATCCATAGCTGAAGCTGCTCATCAGGAGCCCGGCATCTCACAGACAATCCTGCACAGGCGTGTTGTAAACTGACATTGGTCGTTGCTGGAAAAATGAAGAACTATCAGGTAGCGGCGCTGATGCAGCTGGTCGATGCACGGAAGATCGACCATGGTGTCTTTGGCGATATGATCAGCAGTGACGGCAGTGAAGAGAAGGCGTTTCATATAATTTCTTGCACCGATGGAGGTTCGTCAAAATGGAATCCACCTCGAAAACCTCCACCGAAACCAAAGACCGGACGCTCACAAAACGTCAGTCTCGACATTCATCTCTTGCCAGGCGTGGAATTGAAAGTTCGAACGGAAAAACTCTCGTGATATGAAGTCAGATTGCAATCCCTTGGTTGGACGACAAACGACTCCAAAGCTGCTGCTGCTTCACGACAATCGTAGCTCATCTGTGGCAAGCTTGAGCGCCGTGACTGATGTTAAACCCTAAACCCTGGAAGAGTTTAGCAAGCTAATTCTTTGGCGCCTCACACAACACAAATTTTCTTTGCACTGGACATTCAACAACATTTTGAATGGCAAATTTTGGCCATTTTGGGGGGAAATTTCGCCAAAACGGCAAAATTTTCGCCCTGTCCAAAAGCTTTAAATTTGAAGCTTCCTTTTTCATGCTGAAATTAAATAATTCATCCTTGTCAATTCTAGTTCAAGCAAATTTGACTTGAGATTTCTCAGACCATATATTCATTCATTCTCCTTTGATTACGCAGCAACTTACTGGAGAACAACTTTTATTCATTCATTCACTCATTGAAATTAAATTCCTTAGAATTCTCAAATTGGAAGTTCCATGGGAGTAGACCGAGGCTTTTTCAAGCTTGGGTGACCTTCATTCTTTTTATTAAAAAGTTGCATTGGAATTGCGTACTAGCATTTTGAATTAGAGAGAGAGATTCAAAAACATTTGTACTGCTCATTCTCCTTACAATGGATTTTGTCCATTTGTTTCAAAAAAGAAAAAACATTTAAGAAAAATTGGCCATGTCCAAAGAAGTATTGTGGCAGAGCCTGGCCTTCTCAAAATGAGGGTCCCCTGCTCAAGGCAACCACCTGGGGCAAACTGGCATTTGGGAAAGGCCCTCCTTCAGGGGACTCACCTGGTGTAAAGCTCAACCCTCCAATTGAGTGAGCATCAACTTCAACAATCAGGGGATTGTTGGTCGGCTCATAGACCTGTACCCTAAAAAAAAAAAGGCAACACAAAAGCCCAAAAAGCTGGGCTGGGTGACCCAGCACCCACCAAGGCACCAGTTCTGTTTTGTCCATTGTTGGGGGTTCAGTTGGATGAATCCCATCTCCAAGTCACTCAGTGCCACCTTGGTTGTTCTTTATTTTTTTCCCCCCTTCTCCTTGCTGCCCCCAATCCCTGTGACCTATCTACCCATGCACCTACCGACCTCCAGTTTCACACAACCCTCCCTCTTACTTCCTCCCCCTTTTGCTGAGCCCAGTCTGCCATTATGCGTACATGCCTTTTGCAGAGTGGAAAGCCAAGTGAGACTTCAAGGTGCTAAGCTGGTCTCATGTTCAGGTATTGGTATCTGTTATTCCCTTTAAATGATATGCTCAGTGTTTCTTGAGAGGTGTTAGCCTTGAAATCGTTTGTGACAGCTGAACATGCAAAAAAAATTATAGAATAAAAATTGCAAAGCAAGTAAAACTGTGGAGTGCAATTCTATGCATAACAATGCAGGACCAAAAAAAAAGCACAAAAAGACGAGCTCACAAATGCACAAGACATAAGTTCTTAATGCACATTCGCCATCTCACCTTGTTATTCTCCTTTTGATTTTTTATGATTTGCAGGCTGCACCGCCATTGAAGCAGCTTACATCAGTACTTTTGTAATCCAGCCTCTTTTGTAAATAAGCAACCTAGAAGCCTAGACTTTTGATTGCAAAACTAGCATCACCAAAAGGAAGGGGAGATGCTTTCTGCGTATGTAAACCCATGATGTTGGGTATACAAACTCAATATGAATTGCTGAAATTTTCCTAAGACAAAAAAAGGTTGTTATAAGTATTATTTCTACATCTAGATTCTTACAAACACCAAACTTTATTATCTTATTTATATGGACCTCAAGGGATCCTATTTTCTCTTGATTTTCTCTCAAGGAGTCAACTAGTTGACTAATGAAAGTGGCACTCATACTCCAACAAAAGAAATCCCACAAGTATTATCCTGACATCATCACAATGGTTCTTCTCAAAAACTGGACAAAGATTTAGAACAAAAGATGTGAATGTGATCTATTCTACTTCATAGTATCCTCTTGTTCCCAAAATCCCCGAAGCTCCCACTATCCAGCAACTACTCTCTTTTCAAAATGAATACATTGCACACTCACATTAAGACCCCCAAGTTGTCAAAGATGATGTTGCCACAATAACCACTCCTAAAATCCTTGACTAACATGCTCCTTAGTCCCTTGTTAGACCCACTTGAGCGTCTAAGTATGTTGAATTGCGGAAAGTTGGGACGTGAAGGCCGCTTTCGACTTTTAACACTAAAAGGGGGTAGAAGGGCATGCTACAAGTCTCGGGATTAGACTAAGAAGAGGTACAAGTATTATCTCATTCGAATCTGCATCCAAAACCAATCACAAGAGGGTTAGTTCACATTCAAGAACACCCTTAGATGTAACGATAAGCCACTGGCATTTGGACTCACTTGACTTACCACGGCCCGGACTCCGGGGAAGCCACCACCTTCCCCCATATAGTATTCTCTACAATTGTCTACCGAGGCTACATCCAAATGGCACTTTTTCCCAGGACTCCCAAGGAGGAGTCCCAAAACTGTCTCGGGTTGGAGTCCCGGGACTTTGGGAGCTCATATCTCTTGGTTCTAACCTTCGATTGGAGTGAGGTCTAAACCAAAGTTATAGCTCTTTTTGAGAGCTTTCCAACGCCATGTCGCACTACTCCTGTAGACGTTGGGAAGAGGTCCATTCCCGACTTTTAATGATCGGGAGTCAAATTGGCAATTTGACTCCCGGCCTTCTTTTGCCCATAACTTGGGCTTCAGATGTCCAAATGGCTCATGCAAGGCCATTTTAGACATCTACACTTCAAGACCTTTCCAATGACACCAAAAACACTCAAATGCAAGGAGGTTTGACCCCTGAAATCGAGCTCTGAATTTTCAGGAGTCCCGGAGGACTCCAACTTCCCACTTTTGGGAGTGTGAGTTTCATCCTCACACTTATCCCAAAATGGGGTTGCGACATTGACCCACTCATCATTTCCCTTGTATTGGTCTTTAAATAGAGAATATTAAACCTCTTAATCTCTTCCTGACATTCTTGACACAATTAAAGCTCAAGCATTAAGATTCATGAGAAGAGGAAGTCCAAATCAACTCTTACCCCTAATTGATTACAATCTAAATCTCAAAATCAACTACACACTTGTTAGTTATCATAAAATCTAGAAAACTTAGCTTCATCCTTTGGCCAAAAGTTCTACCTCTTTCATTTCAACCAGCATCATATATATTTTTCATCTTCCCATCCCCATGATCCTTTGATAATTCCACACCAAACCACTCACAGAGCCATGATTCATACAATGCATAAAGAGTATCCATTGAGCAGCCACAATCGCGTTCCATCATTGAAACTAGCTCACCAAAATCACTCCACAATAACCTGCAAAACAAAAAAATAAACCAAAAACAAAAAAAACAAAAAAATAAATTCTTCGATGTCCTTGAAACACCACGCCTCTAATAGTTCAGCCACAAAACTAAATTAAAGTTTTTTGCTTTCATTCACAAAAAATGTTTGACACTATTTTTAGGTCACATTATTGTTATTTTTTCTTTCAATTTAAGCCTTTCAAACATCTATAATCTATCACCATGACCAATATGCAGGAGATAAGACAATTGCCATAACAATTCTTGAAAATAGTAGCCTCGAATATGATCCAATTTTGCCTAGAAGTTGGGATTAGAATTTAAAGTTAATGTTAAGTTTTGCAAACAACTAATAATTCAATATTTTATATTTTATATAATTTTAAATTCCTATTAGTTATATTTACAAATTAATTAATTTATACTATTCATCAAGAAATTGTAACCCTAATTGAAAAACTAACTTCACACATTCAATTATTATGGTGTTGGACAAGAAAAAAATTGAATGATTTTTCATTTCAAATTTGTAAAGAACTAGCTTTAACCTTCTTTTGAAAAGTCATATCTAATCAACATTGGTATAAGCTTTCCATTTTCCATAGAAGATGAATGATCATATGATCAATGTTGCTAACTACTTAGGTGCAAAAATAACCTTCGCAACCTTGCAAAAGGTCAAATAAGGTCAAAAGAAAAAAAAAAAGAAAAAAAAGGGGAACGTAAGCTTGGTGAGTTGAGAACATAAGTTTGAGTGGATGGTGGGATAGTCAGAGGGAAAGGAAATTGGGTGAAAGCAATGTCAACAAATAGCAAATTGTACATGAGTTTGGATGGACAATTGGATAGGCAGAGGGGAAATTGGGCAAAAGTGATGTCAACAAATAGCCGATTGGTCATGGAGGATGGATGGACAAGAGGGGACAATTTGATGAGAAACACTTCAACTCCCATTGATTAATGTGGAAAAAGGTTGTGCATTTTTTCCTTAATTAACTAAAGAAAAAAATTCAAACCCAGTTTAGTTTGGAATTGGGTTTAATTTCACCTACTATACAATCTGCTTATAGCCCAGTATCATGAATTGTGTTGTATTAATGTCATCCCAACAATTAAAAGTTTCCACATGACTAAAACAACTACAATTTTTCTTACTTATTACCTTTCCAGAAATAATTTGAAAAAATATTTTAAACAAAAATCCAGTTAAATCACATGCCAATAGAAGATCTTATGTTAGGTCATCGATATCATTAAGTTAGTCAGTCATCTTGCGAAAAACCTAGCCTTTAGCTAGAAGTTTTCTACAATATCCCATTTTTTTTTTTTTCCTTTTTTTGAGAATCCGCCCACATGGTTACAAGAGTCTTTGACTCCAAAGTCAACATGGTAATATTCTTATAATAATTGTGCAATGAACTTGCCATCATTTGTTGGGCAATGCAGGAAAGGGGTAATGTTTTTTGTGTTTCAAGGGAAGTGTATGGTAATGAAAGGGAAATAAAGACATGCCATTATTGGTTACAACTCAAACTTGGAAGCAAACAACTACGTTACTAATAGGTTTGAAAAGGAGTTGAATCTGGCTATGGTGTGGTGCTTTGTGAATTTGAAGCAAACTAGTTATCAATATAACATTCTTTTCAAGAGTTCCATTCATAAAAAATGTTCAAATCATATTTTCGAGGCTGAAATGCAACAATTTCATTAGGCTTACTAAGATGATGGAAATAAGGCAACTACATAAAAAAGTATATATCCCTTAACTTTCGAAATTGCAAAAAATTAACCAAGTATGAAAGTGTTAATAATTAGGGTGTTTTAAAAAATCTAAAGGACATGTCTACACATGTTTCATCTATGCAACAACACAATAATAGTCTAGTGCTCCAATCAAACATCAAGTGTGGTAGTGTATGGAAAAGTTTTTAAAATGAAAAACTTCTAGTTGTACATGTGAACCACCAAAGGCAGGTGGGGTTTAAGGTAGCCTATAGTTTGCTCTTTAGAAATGCTAAAAATGAAATTTTGTTTGAAATCCCAAAATTCACAAGACATCAAAATTATGTACATTCAAAAAAATTCAAAATAAGGTTAACAAATTACGTGAACATTCTAACTTCACCTTGAAAATTAGAGTTTGGAAAGAATTCCAAATCACAATTGTCCGAACTTTTTAAATCGGGTCATTGCACATGGCCCAAAGCTTTTCTTCGTTCACAATGAAGGCAAGTTGTTAATTATAATCATTGAAATTTACCACCCACTTCAAGTGGATATGCTCATGGGTGCAACATACTTTTAAATGCCAAGAATTCATCATTAAAAAATGACGGGTTTCCATCATTAATGTACAAGCTATAAAGTTGACCCTAGCAAATATTTACTACAGCCATTAAATCACATATAACAACATCATCACAACAACACATGTTGGGTTTTGTGATCACTTAAAAAAATGACTATTGTCTTTTTCAACTATGTTTATAATTATTCGGTCACAAAAACTACTATGTAATTGCAAAGGATTTCAAAATATCACATGATATCATGGTTTTGTAATTATAGTCAAAATGACAATTTGTTCAATTTCTAAGTAAATATATTATTATTATTTAATTATTATTAATATATTTGAATGATTTAAAATTTATTATTAAAAAAATCATTTATTTTTGTAATTAATAACAATTTAATTTTTAATGATGATGACGTGGCATGCCATATGTCAACAATGTTTTCCAACTAGTGATTGACTTCATAATTCATGATGACACTAATTTTAATAAAATTGCATTTATTAATTGGTCAAAAGACTATTCATAATGTCAATGTGTATTTTATGACATGTTCTATGCAATTACATTATCCAACATGATTATAAAATCAACTAAAAATGTCTTTAACAAGTAGCAAAAATGACTAAAAAAACATTACAATTGCATAGGAACAATCATTTATTAGCTAAATTTAACTATATATTTAGTTTGATAATGAACTTTAATATTTTAAAATTTCCAAATTTAACCAAATACAACCTAACTATTCAAATTTAATTTAATTTGTTAACATGTTTAACCATGTGTAGCCTAAATCAGTAATTTAAATTTAAAATATATTAATTTATCCATACATGAACAATTTTCAACCATGTTTAACCTAAATAATTATGTTTATGTTTATTTATGTTTGTTTAACCATGTTTAGCCATATTTAGCCATGTTTCACAAAAGTAATTGTGTTTAACTTTATTTATGTTTGTTTAACCATGTTTAACCTAGGTGATGGTTTTTGACCAAATTTATTTAACATAATTTTGTTCAACCATGTGAAACTAACTTAGGGTGGCCTAGGTTAACCTAGGTTAGGTTGGTAGGTAGTAGGTACGTTGATTTAAATTGACCTATGTCAATGTAGAATGGCCTAGTTTAATTTAAGGCTAACATTTTTTATCATTATAATTTTTTTATATTAATATTAGTATAAAAAAATGTGGCAATGCAATGGATGAGGATTTGAACCCCTAGGGGCTACACCTATATGGGTGTGTGTAATGTGTATATTGCAAGCTTAGCCTTGGGCTCGCAACTAAGGCAAGGGCTTGCAAGGGTGCAGGCTAAGAGAGGAAGCTTGGGAGTCACATCTCATGCTCTCAGGAGTGTAAGAGAGTGTGAGGGAATGAACCCTCACACTCCCAAGTGAGCTCCCACTTTGGGAATTGAAATCCCAATGGATTCTCGAATTTTTAGAGAGCAATTGCAGGGGTCCAAACTCATTAGATTGAAAAGTTCCTTATATCATTGAAACATTTTTGAAATGTAGATGTCTGAAATGAACTTGCATGATTTATTTGGGCACTTAAAACATAAATTATGGCCAAAAGAAAGGCTAGGAATCAAATTAGCAATTTGACTCCCGACCACTAAAAGTCAAGAATCACCTCGATTACCTTATGCGCAAGTGGTGTGTCATATATCGTTGGAAAGCTCTCAATGAGGGCTACAACTTTTCTTTAGACTTCATCTCAATTGAAGGTCTACACAAAGTTGTGAGAGTCCCAACTATGGGAATTTTAAGACTCCCACTTGAAAGTCCCAAGACAAAATGACATTTGGGTGTTGGTCCCATGACCAGACATAAAATATACTATAAGGGGGAAGGTGATGGTTTCCCCCAAGTTCGGGCCATGGTGAGTCTCGTGAGTCCGTGTTTGCCCATGGTTCATTTGTGCACCAAAGTGTTCCAATTCCACACCAACCATCTTGTTATTAGGTTTGTGTAGGTCCGTGTGAGTAATTGAACTTGCTTGTCAATCTTCCTAGTCCCATCCTAGAGTTCTAGCATGCCTCTTTACCCCGAAAATGTTACGAGTGAGGGAGCACGCCTCAACTCTTTCTCCTTCCGTTGTCTTCACCTTTGGACTCACAATTGAGTCCATCAAGGAGCTTGGGGGTGCATCAACGTATGTTTTGTTCAATTTCTTGAAATTTAGAGCACAAATTGAAATGTATGATCTAATGGACATTGATTTCACTTTCAAGGAAAGTGCATGTGATATTTGATCTGTGTTCAAATAATAACAATAAACTAAATCTGTTCCATTACTAGCTTGAATATTTTCACAATCTTTTGTTGTAATGATACCAAAATTTATTGTCTTGATGTTTTGCACATTTTATAATTAGAGATTGAAGTGGTGTTTTGATGAACCTCCACCACATCCATTTGTGGCAACTAGATGAACTTTCAAAATAACCTAACATAGTAAGTATTACAAATATTTGAATTGCATATTGAAGGCTTTCAATTTTTTTTTTCAATCTTGAATGTAAAAACCAATTAGTTTTTTATTACATGTATTGGTATTCAAGATCATGATGGGGGCGAAAATAATCACCAAAATAACAAAGGAAATGACCTTGGATGTAGTTTTGAATCCAAGTTCTATCAGCAACAAGTCATTTAGGGTGATTGTAATTGAACAAGTCAACTACACAAAGGCACTAGGAGAAGTTGGGATGCATTTAAATCGACACAAATCCATAGAATTTTTCATTATATGAAATAAAACGAAAATATTGAAAGGATTCAAAAATAAGACTACTAATTTTGTATTTTGCCTAAAGGACTAACAAGGATATTTTGTGACATGTTTTGAAGATTGAAAATGAACACTCATAAAAAATCCAAATGATATGTCAAATATTTGGTTGACTTGAGGTTACATCATTAGTCTTTTAAATAGTTGATGTGTTAAATTTTGACATGATTTTCTTTGGTTTTTAGTTCCATTGGAAGTTGTTGGAATTGGGTTTCATTTGTAACTCAATTACTCTCAACATTGTTGGTAATCATCTTGCCATTGAAGTGGCGTTCAGTTTCTTGTAGTGCAACATTTAACTATCATTGTTCAATCAATTGAGAAACATGTTGGAGCATTAAAGTTATTAAGCAAAAAGGATGATGAAATTATGTTCAAAAAAGTTACCATGCTTGAAGGTGAAAAATATTCCACTTGTATGACCATCATTGAATCCAACATTTATTCTTATCAAGATGTTTCAATGGAAGTAGAAATGGGAATAAAAATACATAGGCACACATTGGCCACAATTTTGGCAATTTTTTCAAATTGCATTGCACATTTGAATAGGTGACATAAAGACTGAAGAAATTACTGAAGCATAATTTCTTGGTAGATCCATCAAACATGATTAAACTTGTAGAGTTCTATTAAAGTTCGGTGGATAGGTAAGCTAGCTAGGTAAGAATCGCTCCTGATGGCTGATTCTGCCACTCATTAGGACGCCAAAAAGTCAAGTGGGATGATCGTTCACTTACCGCTGGTTTTGCATCACACGCTTTGCTTGCCGTAGCGACAAATCGAACGCAGCGCGACGACCTCGGGCTTCTAGGAAGAGACGTTGGAGGAGGATGGTTTTTGGCAATGGTAGCTTTTTTACGGAGCTTCTTGGCGGATTAGGCCAAGGACATGGTCGAGTTTTGATGCGGCATTTGAATATGGCAAAAGAGAGGAATTGCAGGAGGCCGGGATCAAGTGAAACGCCTCTCTAGCTGAATAAATGCAGCAACGCCGCCTTGCCAGCCAAATGGGCAGGTGCAGTGGTATAGGCCGTGGCATCGAACGGGCATCTCCGAGTCCGATCCCAAGAGCTGACTGAAGTCATTAGATGACCTCGTTGCACAAGCGAACGAGCTGGCGTCTGCACCCATGAGTGTAAGTAGAGATCGGGTACGTAATATGCTGTTGTATGGAGCAAAGCTGCTAGACCATCTACGCAGTGGAGCTTGTATTTGTTCGACTGCTATTGAATAGCTTCGTGCATGCACACAAGCTCTAAGGACGCATAGGAATCCCTAATTTTCCCGATCCTCTTGGTTTCAGCAAATCATACTTCCCAAGTTTTCCTTGAAGACTTGGTTGGATTTGCCATCCGGAAGATAGGGTTTGCCGCGAATCTTGAACGGTTAACTGGGATGGTTTTCACAAGGGCAAGGGAAGATACAGTTAACCATCTCCAACACTTCAGAAATTCGTCAATTTCACAAAGAGGTTGACCTCAAGGTCCCACCCAGCTTGAGCCTCTATCAACAATCAGAACCTCAGTTGTGTGTATCTTGTAGTTTTCGAGATCTGTACATATTATAAGTTTGCATGATGTCTTGCAGCTGTGTTTTGTGCTGTTGGCTTCTTCCTGGGCATGTCAATTGATGTGATTCTTTTTATTGGCCTCAAGATGTAGATGAATGGTAACAGAAAGAAATACACAATCAAATCCCTAACCAGAACAAGGCCTTCTTTCCAATTTGTTACCAATATTGTGAACTACGAAATTGAGGTCTATGGATCAGCAACAGAAAGGACTTGATCTTCACGATGTTGAATCCTGCAACTCACCATTGCCATGGTTTGGCAAAATTTGATGGGCATTGGGTGTGGAGTAACTGATTGTCTGGAATAATGTGATGTAGGGTTTGCTCAAAAGTATGGCAACCTATGAGATAAGCTTGTGCATTGACATTCCACAAGGAGAATCATTCTTGGAGAGAAATGAGTGAAATTGGCTCTGTGAATGTGTATGTGGAAAGTGAATCTCTCTCATGTCCTTTTGAGTTCAAGTTTGATGAAATTCCCTGATGCATAAGCCATGTTATTTCAAATTGCACATTGAAGATCCACATTGAAATTTGAGGCCTTATCAATCTCACAATAACCTCACATTGCATGCATACCTGTAAGTAGTTTTTTTGGTCATGCCTTTCAAAGTGGGTTACTAGGTTGAAGACATTTCAGGACTCTGTGAAGGGTGTAACTTCCTGCAAGTTCATCTTGCTCTTTCTGTGTACGTTTATCAATATTGAACTGTTTCTTTCTATGTGCACATGAAGGTGATGGTTTATTATTGAAGTAGCACTGTTTTTGTTGTGGTCATATCTGACAGTTCAAGACAAGCAGCAAACACTAATATCTTCAGAGGTAGAAGCATTCTGGGACTCAGTGGTTCCAGGCATTTCCATTGAGATCATCATAAATCAAAATTCCACTCTTGTACAAATGAAATCTCATGCTATGGGCAAATGGGTGTGTGGAGCTAGCTTTCTTCCCAACTCCCAAGTTCCAGCTTTCTTGAAGTGGGTCTTGCTTAGATGGTTGTAACTTGGAAGGAACTTGGACTGGGTCTGCTTTATGGAGCTTGGCTTTCAGTTGAAAAGTGTAGAGCCTCTGCATGACAGTTTTTGAGATACAGTTGACCCCTCATCCACTTTGGAATTATGTGGAGCTGGAAGGAGTTCACAAGAGGTGACTCAAGGGTTTCAATTGGAGATGAAAGATGGCATGTTGGAATGCACAAATTGGTCAAGGTCTTGTTTTTTGGTTTGCAAGGGTAGGAGGGTTAACATTTACCCTTTTCCTCCTGTTTGATGAACTTCCTCTAGACAAGCTGGTATCCCACTCCCCTCAAATGAAACATGAGGTTGAAAATTAATACTTGCAAATAGCCTTTCTATTTACGAACATGTATGTCACACAGGAATGGTGAATGTTCTCAAAACAGAAAACTATCGTGGAGTCCAGATGTGAGCCTTGAGGCATTCGATGAGATGAGATTTCCTTTACAAACAAGCACACACAAATCTATCAGATTGAACAAGTGAACTTCAATTCATATGCTAAACTAGTAATAGACCTGATGTGAATTAGTTTACGCAGTTGGCTTTTCGCAGGTTCTTTCAGAACTCTTCATGTGGAATGTAACTCAGCCAGGACATGGAAATGGGGCTGGGATATTCAAGGGAGAGGAACCATGGCAATCCTTGCAATGGTGAATGTGGAGCGTGCTAACCTCTTGAATATAAATTGCAAGATGGGATTGCCGCAGCTACAGAGAAAAGTTATTCATGTGAGTATTCTATTCATTGAGCTGATCCCAACAAATTGATTTCCATCATGTGCTGCTGTGCAAAGAATTTCAACTGGTCAACTAAAACAGGACTGCATACAGTTTGCCTAATTTGACACAAAATTGCTATTTGTGGTTTGCTGAGACTCTGTTCGCAGGAAAACATGACATAGACCTCAAGTTTTGAGTATGCAGTTAAAAGATTGCCAGAAAAGTAGAGAATTTGAAAGACCATTTGCTAGCTATAAAGAACACAACTTCTGCAAATATGACTGAAGTTTTATCTATGAAAATTTGTGTTCAGTGTCCAGAGCTTGTTTGACAGAAAATCCTTACTTGTACAACAGACAAACTTGTACACAAATAAGGTTTGCAGATCAAGCAGCTGTAGCACAATCAAGCAAAGTCTGAGAACAGTTCTGAGAATACATCATCTACAGACTATTGCTGAAAGTTGTAGCATATCATCACTAGTTCCAGCCATCTTCAGAAGTCTCTGAAGATGCACAATAATTTGCATAAGAATTTTGCCAAGCTGCAACTACTTGCTCCTGCCATTTCTGGTGCCTCCACCTTGTGTAGAATTTGGGTTGTTAGGATTCTGTGGTTTGGGAGGTTGTTTGATCTTTGATGCCCCAATATCACCAAAAGAATTGAAGTTGTCCTGCGGGCTAGTGCTACCGGCAGCTGCAGAAACACCCACCTGCTTCACCATCTGATGCAGGTTCTTCATCTGATCTTTGACACAAGACATACTAATATTTTATGGGGAACAAGTGGAGCTATTGCTGCTGATGATCTGAGTGACTTTTGAGACTTCTCCCTTCTGGATTTACAATCCTGCACACCAGAGAACGCAAGAAGTAAGTAGTCTGACCCTTATTCACAAAGACAGACTGGGTTCTTCTCAAAAAACCAAAGAAGAACAGCAAGCTCCCTGTTCGTCCTAACATTGCAAAGTCTTGAAACAGACGGCACTGCAAGGATAAAGAAATAACGCCCTAAGTCAGTCGCTTTCCATTAGGCTGCTGTTATCGCATCACACTGTGCGTAACAACAGTTGCAAGTAGGACAGAAGAAGAAGTAACATGTAGTCACCTGCACTTTCCGATAGATGTCGATGATGGAGTAGCACAACCTAACTGGATCGATCTGGTGTGCAAATCTTTCTTCGTTGCCCAGCTAACAACTTGCGAACTTATATCCTCTATGCTTGACGACCTCGAGTTGGGAACTGATTTGCTAAGACGGAGAGGAGATTGAAAGCAATGGCAGAGGAGGCTTGATGTGAATAATTTATCATGTGTGAGCCCAGCGATGTCTGTAAGCCTGTGCAGAAATTTGGGACAAACTTGCAGGACACACCAAGTTAGACGAGACGGCGGAGACGTGTCCGACTGCCTGGTGGCAATGGACGTCGGCAACACAAATGCCTGTCGGATATGGTGGGATTCGGCCGACTGTGCTGCTGAGAAGTCTCTTGTGAACTCCATTACAACCAATCCAAGGGGGCGGCGCCCAGCGTAGCAGTTCACGATTGCCGAGTCGTCTGCCCAGGGGTGCAAACTGCAAAACCGCGAGACGTAAATTCCAGACCTAGTAGAGCCGTCATTAAATTAGCTGTGTCTGTATCATGTCTGTATTACGTAACTGCACTCTAAAGTAGCAAAGAAATCACGTCCTTGCAGCTTCCTGTAGCGGCCGGTAGCAATTAGGGTCTCTTTCCATTAGGCTGCTGTGATCACTTGTTACAGACAGATTATATAATCACAACAGTCTGTAAGTGTGTAGTGAATGATGTTAGGAATTCTAGGAACACGTATTCTCATGAAGAAAAGGACAGATGTCATTTTGTGGTGAGTCATAGTTTGACTCTCAGCTCTTGCAATTGCTCAGTGCTTGACCTGTAGAGCTGTGAGATGACTGTGAACACAGCTAGAGAAAAAAAATGATAAAAAGCTATGAGGTCTCACAGAATCTGTGATTAGAGCAGCCTAATGGAAAGATACCCTAATTCGTGCACACTGAAATGGACAAGAGTTGCTGCGAGTTGTGGCGCAGTAGTAGTTTCTATGTATCTTCGAGCTGTAACCTTCCGCGCACACTGTCACTCACGGAAAACCTCCAAAGTTAGCCCGCCGCACATGCGCGGTGCTTGAGAATGAACTACAAAAGTATTACAGGTGAAGTACTCCTCCAAATGCAACACACGAAGGTGGATAGAAATTGGAGTGCAACTTTCCAGAAACTACAATGAATCTTTCTTGCACTTGCATTTAGACTTTTGCGTCGAAGAGGACTAATCAAACACATTGTCGTAACGCCTTCCTTAATGATCGTCCGCCTCGACGGCGTCAATTAGTGCAGATCAATTCAGAGGAAATTATCTGAAGCAGCTGCAGTTGACGTGAAGGATTTGAAACTTCTGGTTCACGATTTGGGGACGATTTGTCGCTGCGAAGAAGATGGAAGGGCAGGTGAGCTCGTCGGGCCATGAACTCCGACGCTCGTAGCTGGGCCGAGGAAAGCGCGACGGCGCAAATGAACTATTGCAGACAAACAAAACAGCTCTCGTTTTCGAGCAACGAGAAAGTTTTTATTCGGGCATGAAGGAATTTTTTTTTAAAAGTAGAGAGTGGGTCGGAGGTGTGCAGTCCAGTCTGGGTATCAGGACGATTCCTAGGGTTGACCGTCATGGTTCTCAAAAATAAAATACCCGGTTCTGATATATACCAGCAGGCTTTAATTTTTTTTTTTGCAAAAGTCAAATTAATCACCTAGAAAACTTCTTGTTGTTTTATGAAACCCGAAGGTTCTTTGAGGGGATTGAAATACCCGGAATTAGAGGTTCTTTGACTCTGATTGTTTTCCAACAACCTGGAACCAATGGTTATATAAAAATTAAAGAATCCCCCCACATAGACCACATACCCATTGAAAAAGAACCAGAAGTATTAAAGGTTCTTTTTTAGAACAAAGAAGCAAACGACATTGGAATATGCCTTTTTTGAATTAGGAGAAAATGCACAGCCTTTCCCATATCAACGTTCATCAATGGGAGTTGAGAGGCTTCTCATCAATTTCTCCCCTCCTGCCCAACCGACCACCCAAACTCATGTCTTTCTTATTTATTGACATGGCTTCTGCCCAACTTCTCCTCCGACTATGGAACTATCCTCAAATACTGAAGTTTGATATGCTATTTGCTGACATGGCTTCCGCCCAAACTTACCCTCCGACCAACCATCCACAAAAGCTCATGTCATAAACTCATGCCCCCTTTTTCTTTTTTCTTTTTTGACATCATTGTTTCTATTTAATAAGGTTGCTTGCAAAGGTTATTTCTGTACATCAATAATCAACAATATCTCCATATGAAGGTTGTTCATATCCCATGGCAAAAGGAAAGTTTACACCAATTGTTGGCTGGACATCATTCTTCCAAAGATAAGTTCAAGCCAGTTCTTCAAAACTTGAAATAAAAGAATCTTCAAGGTTCTTAAAATCTCAAAAAAATTCTACCACCAGCTAGGCTATTTGTGAAACAGTTCTCAAGGATATCATATTAGGTGAATGTGTGAAACTGACTCATTGATTATGGTTACAGTTTCTTGATTAGTAATGGAGATTAATTTTTAATTTACAAGAATCAATTTGAGTTAGAAGGCAAATGAAATGAAAGTTTTATCAAATTATGAATTGCTCACAAAACCGAATCTTAAACTCTAACCCTAACCTGAGATCTCAGGCAAAAGCCAGACGATAACTGAGGCTGCTGGCTCTTTCCGAGAACTGTTCTGTAAGTTGTTTCATCTGCTGGATACATGGTGTGGTCACCTTCCCCATATATGTTTGAAAGAACTACCTGGATAACCAGTCTCGTGACACAAAGTGATATCCACCCATCACTGGATCATACAAACACATCTAGATTTGTGACCTAGTGTCATGTCACAAATTGCCCTTAACATAATGCCCAATTATCAACCTTGCCCTTAATCCTGGATTAACTTAGTTTGGGAACTCTGGTTTGGCTGTCACTGAACTTCCACTCCTTCCAGATTGCTTTGGGTGAACTGGGACCATGGTAGAACCCCAATTTGTTGAGTTGCTTCTAAACATAATAAATATCTCACCCCTACATTAAATCAAAGTCTCTTAGTTTGAAATTAACATTTGCTAGAATAATTATGGTTGTTTATAGGCCTTGCTTGAAAAGGTGAAATGTACTAGGGTAAGGAGGTCGGTGTCCGAATAGAAGTCGATGTCTGAACACCCTTACCAAGAACGAACCCCCCATTGGCATACTCTCATTTCGTGATCACTATTCAGCAAGGGACCTATCATCAAACATTCGATTTTGAGGTTTTGTGTTTGGTGATGGGTGTGAATGACACCCCAATAAACTTAACTTGTTAAACTAAATTTGAATGGAAAGGGGGGCTTGACCTCGCATCGCTAGGAGGATTAAAACAGGATTAGTCTTGAAAGAGTAACAACATTAGAAGTGCCAAAAGCAGTGAATAACCTTGAAGAGCAACAACATCAAGAGGTCACAAGAGGAACAACCATTTTGAAAGACATGCAGCCAAAGGGCTAAAAAACAAAGGCCAAAACACAAAGCAAAAAATTAAAAAACCAAAAGCAACATGGAAAGGTTCTCAAAGAATTTTGAACTTCAAATACCAAGAGCTTGGGGCAAAAAAATGAAACCATGAAGAAAAACACTCAAACACGAGCTTGGAGCAACAAGAACTTGGAAAAACATCAAGAATGCGAGTTTGGAGAGCATCGAGAACACAAGTTTGGAAGAGTAGCAAGAACACAAACAACAAAAAGGCAACTGATAAGATGAACAAATGAAACTCACACACAATTGCTTAAGAAGAAAACATCATGAGTAAGTTAAACAAGAACTCAAAGAGGCTTGTGCAGCTCAAGCATGATGAGGACCATGATTGCCTTTTGGGAGAAAGAGAGGAAATTAAATTTGTAGATCGAATGTAAGAGGATAACAATATGAACAAAACAGGGGTCCACACTCACAAACATTGAACCTCTTCACGTGCATGCAATTTAGTAACGTTTGTTGAATTCAAGACCACCCATAATCGTTGATCTTATAGCCCTAGTTTTGGTTAAATCTTGGCCACACATGTTAATGTGAATATTTTTATAATGAATTTTGTTCAGCTACTTTAATTTTCATATCTTTGATGGTGTCCATGAATCAATGCTCATCTTTTTTATGAGGTAAGTGGTGTCCATGGGTTAGTGCTTAGTTGACCCGTTACCAACATCCATTTGTTCTTAGATTTTCCATTTTGCCCTTTTTACCCCCATACTTTGGGGGGTCACAACTTTCTCATACTTGTTTTCTTTTGGTGATTTTTAGTGTGTCAAATGCACCAATAGAAAGGCTACTACTTCTCTTTGGACACCATCAACAATAGAACCCTCCTCTAGGATTTGGCCTCCTTTCAACCATTAAATGTTCATACACTAGCCTCCTTACCCTAATGCAGGTGTTGGTTCACCTTGGTTGGTCTGACTCACCTTCCATTTGCACACAATTTACTTTGCTACATGTTGGCAAGTGAACTTGCAATTGTTTTTTGCAATTAGGTCCATTGTTTATGTTTCTTTTTCATTTTATCCTCGATTGTTTAAGATGATAAAAAAATTTGTAAAGTGACCTTATCTTGGGTCTTCTTTTCGTCCTTTGTCTTTTATTTCAATCTCAAACCTTGCTATTTGTATGAGATTTGAAATAATTATGGCAATAGTAAGCACAACAGTAATGAAGATGCCCCAAAAGAAAAAATTCAAATTATCATAAAATGCAATGTATATTTTATTTTATTTTTTTAATCTAACCCCCCTTATTAATGACCAAACTAAATATATCAATATTAATATTGTGTTTCCTCCACTTTATGGATATATATAACAAATATGCGTGATTTATTTTATTAGATAAACAAGATTTAGGGTAACTTGCCATCTGACCTATGTTGGAACCAACAAGCTATTACATAGCATAAATCATGCCAAAGATATATGTAATTTTTATTTTTTTAATTAAAAAATAATTTCTTCTTGTCCAAATGTTAACAAATTATGGGACTCATTACTAGGTATAACGTCCTATTGTCTTAAACGCTTCATGCTATGGAGGGCATGAAGTTATTCGAACATTTGCGACATGTATTTAAGGCTAAGATTGTTGGCCATTTGTTTCATGAATGGGTTGTCTCTTTTAGCAATGCCAAAGGACTTCGCCATCTAGTTTTTTTCATCATTTGAGGAAGGGGTTGTGTGTTGCTACTTGTGTGGTGCACAATTATGATGATGCACAATGTGTGAAATATGTTGGGTTGTCCAATTTGTTTTTTTTGAATTTGTTAAGTCTATGAGTTTTGTTGATGAGCTTTGTGTGGTTCTTTTAATTTTGGAATTGTGATTTGTTGTTTGTCATTGATGCATTTGGAGGCTATTAGTGAAGTAAACAGTTAGACATTAAGGTGGATTTGATACAAATTAAACTCTTTTTCCAAAAATTTAGTAGTTGGCGACTTTTGAATTTTTTAAAAAGAAAATTTGTTATTGTGATTATTGAAAAGAAAAATGTTCTCAACAACTTAAGTCCATTGTTTCTTTTTAAATCTCCATCGTATATACAAAATTAGGACAATTGTTGAAGTTAAAATGTCCAATTCTAGAGGCATTAGAGATGATGAAAGGCATTAGGGGGTTTTGGAGCTTGTAAGTATGATTTTGGAAGCTCAAGCTTGGTATACTTGAGCCAAACTTTTGGGTGTGTGAGTTTTGAGTGTTGAAGGGGAGTGAAACCTATGAAAATGGGAACTGCAATAGAAGATGGGTTTTTGAAGATTTGCATATGCATACATTGGTGATATTTTTTTGTAGATTTGGTTGTGGGATTTATCTATCTCTTGTTCAAGTTTCATGGTATTAGTGGAGCATTTCAAAACTTGAACTTCAAAAGGGTTAGTCATTCATCTATATTTATCATGGTTTTATGTGGTACATTGTTACATAATTATGTTGGTGGGTTCTATGGTCATAATAGATGCTAAAAGGTTGAATCATGTGTGTTTTTTGGAATTACAAACAAGGATTATGATAATCATGAAAGTGAATTCAAAATGTTTTGATCCAATTGTGCCTTAATAAACAAAATCCTAGATTGTTCTTGAAATAAAATTTGCCATTTTATATGTGTGAAAAAACCATGCAGTTCTATTCTTTTATTGTTTGCCGAATGATGGGAGTGTAAAGATATTTTGTCCTTATTCTTTTCATTACATATCTTTATTGTAATTCTCCTTCTAGTATTTGGGTAATTAATATATCTCTTCCAGTACTATGATGTGTGATGTATGTGTGTCATAGCTTTCTATAACCTAGATGATGTGGGAAATAAGGTTTTTGTTGGCAAAGTATTGCCATGTTTTGACACGAAAATCTAATTTCAACTTGTACATTGTTGTTTTCATTTTTAGTTTTATGATTTAGAATTAGTTGCAAGGATCCCAAGCAAAGATTTTTTTGTGGCA
The DNA here is from genome assembly GCA_963920785.1 of Sphagnum contortum. Lineage (NCBI taxonomy): Eukaryota > Viridiplantae > Streptophyta > Sphagnopsida > Sphagnales > Sphagnaceae > Sphagnum > Sphagnum contortum. The sequence continues at coordinate 14,466,681 of OY987288.1, forward strand.
AATCTTCGTCATTTTGCAAAAACAATTTTGTGATGAATTCCCTATTTTATAAACATTTCACCAAAAATGATTTTTAAATCTAAAAAATTGCCAAAAAACGCCACAATTGCATACAACATGAAAAGGTGATTAACATTTTTCTATTTGAATATTTTGAATATCACCAAATTTGGCTAAATATTTTTATGGATGATTGTCATTTGAACAACATCACAAAATTCACAAAATTGAAAAAAAACACATACACACACAAATTCCAAGAAAGATCTTGAATTAATCATCACAAATTGATGAAAAAAATTTAAAAACTTTTTGAACATAAACAAAATTTTATGTTCAAAATATTATCTTGCAATACTACAAATCAAGAGTTTTCCTATTAGTTTTTTTAATAGAATATAATCATATTTTCTAGTTGTATCAAACAATGGACAAAAATGACTTTAATGAAAACATGTCAATAATTAAACCAAAACTCAATTGAGTTTTTGATTGAATGTTTCCTAGTGGGGTTTTTGAATAAAAAATGTATTGACATATAGGTGTCTATTTTAGCAAAGGAGACTAAAAATAGTTAACATGGTAGGATTTATTTTATTTATTTATAAATAATTAAAAGATTCTATTCATTTTTATTGAACTATTGACAAGTCCAAAAATGCAATCATGTTCAAATCATGACTCCAATGAATTTTTTTAATTTTTTGTGTTTTGTGTGTGTGTGTGTGTGTGTGTTTTTTTTTGGGAATTAATTGACAAACGTTCACCAAACTTGCAACAAATTGTCATGTTCATGACATGTCCAAAGTAAGATTTGAACCCTTACTTTCTTGGCCACAATTTATTAAGGCCCTTGCCATTTGACCACTAGCTCATTCTGATGACAAAAATTGTTATTATTAAATAACTAAACACACATTTATAAAATAAACACATTATAATTATATTACATAATTAATTACACATGTACATCATTAATATTTTTATTTTATTTTATTCATAATTTAATTTCATAATTACATATAGATAAAACCCCATGGTTGGGGAAAAAGTTTCAGATTCATCTAAGGTATATACTATGTCAATTTAAAGATTTTATAATTAAATATGAATGATTTATTTTTCTTTATATTATGATATTTTTATTTTAATATATTTTTTAATTACAAATATCCATGGGTATTTATCACAATCTTCTTTATTTATTTATTTATTTATTTTAAACCACATTTTTTGGCTTCCAAAAGTGAAAGGAAGACAAGTAAATCTTACCTTGCTGCACCTTATTTGAGCATCTAGTCTCTTTTGATAGAAATGTCACTTTAGTGGCTTGTTGCCATGCAATCCACTTTGGTGAACTGTCCTCCCCCTTTGTACAACTTGTCCCTATTTCCAAAAGGTTTCTTTCTTAGTATTGGGATCTCTGGCCCGCTTCTTAAAGTCGAACTTCACCTTGTTCAACCTAACTAGTAGGGATATCACACACAAACAAATCCAGCACGCACACATAAAAACTTCCCAACCTTCTCCTCTTTCTTTTACTTACAAAACAGAAATGAATACATTCAAGAGCAGCCAACCACAAACATGGGAGGGTCTATCCTCTTGTTATCTATTTTGTTAGAACTTTCACAAGTTTCTTTTGTTTTTCCAAAAAATCAAAAAAGTGATCTCCTTTCCTCTCACTCTTGACTCTTAACCCTCTTCATGTTCTCCCTTGTGTGTCTCTATTTCTATACAAGATTTACATCTAACACCTCTTAGGTCCTGTCATCATGTGTTCACTTGTGGTCCCATCACGTTCTTTGGCCTATTCCCTATCATTTCCCAAAGGATCGATACAATATGTGCACCATGCAAATGTATTATTTTCTAAAATATAGGTTAAAATAAATTATATACCCTATTTGTATCATGTGATCACAACACATTCAACTACCTTGTTGAATCTATGATATTAATATATATTTTTATCATCACTTTTGTTTCCTTTATTTTAATTTAATGTTAATTATTGAAATCTTGTGTCATTGGCCCAAATGTCTATAGATTCAAGGTTTCATTATGAACTAAAATGTGATTGAGTTAAGGGTTAAAATTTGAAGGTTTGAGATATGAGAAAGTAAATAAAAGGGTTAATAATGAAAGGGCGGATAGGATAGCCAATGGGAGATTCTCCATCATTTCCACATGAGATGAATATTCAAAAACATTTTGTCATTTTGACATGAGAAAACATGGATTGGTTGAGATGGGTAAATGGCAAGATGATAGCCAATGAGAGATTTCCCATGCATTTCTTTATGAGATGAAGAAACAGATATATTTCCTCATGCAACATGAAAAGACATTGATTGATTGAGATGGATAAATAGGAGGATGACCAATGAGAGATTCCCCATGACATGTAGAAATAAATACATTCATTCATGGGGATAATGTTATCGAATTACGCAATTAGTTGGTGAAAATAGCCAGTTTCAGCACAATTGGGCGTCAAACATGTAATTGGGAATGAAATTGTACAAATCGAAATAACTCGGACCCAAACTTGTTTTTCCACCAATTTTGGTGGTGAACTGAGTTTCATCCCCTCTTCCTTTTTCTTGAACGCCTCCACTATTGCTACATATTTTTTCATTGTTCCTATCTATACAATTTTTATAATTACTCTCGAACCTTGTGCATTAAATGTTGAAACTTAGCATTCATATTGAGATTTAATAAAACTTCTTTATTTTGTAGATACCACTACAACTGGGGATAAGGGGTGAAAGGAAATGGGATAGGGGGTGAAATTGTCGCAACCCTAGCATTTGGCTTGCGACCAAGGCAAGGGGGTTGCGAGGTTGCGGGCCTAGAAGTAGACCCAGGAATCACATCACATGCTCCCGGGAGTGCAAAGAGTCTAGAGAGTGTGAGGGAATGAACCCTCACACTCCCAAGTGAACTCCCACGTTGGGAGTTGGTGAGAGTGGAGTCCCAAAAAGACTCCCGAAGCTTCAGAGAGCGCTTTGAGGGGTCAAAAATCAATGGCTTGTTGCGCTCTTTATATCAATGGAAAGCTCTTGAAACGTAGATGTCTAAAATGGGCTTGCATTGCTCATTTGGACATCTGAAAGGCAAGTTATGGGCAAAAGAAGGGCCGGGAGTCGAAGTGGCAGTTTGACTCCTGACCATTAAAAGTCGGGAATCAACCTCTTCCCGAGATCTGATTTGAGAGTGCGACATGGCGTTAGAAAGCTCTGGACGAGGGTTGAAACTTTGCTTCAGACTGCGTTGCGATTGGACTGTGCAGTCAGGAGATATTGGCGTCCAAAGTCTCGGGACTCCAACCCGGGATAATTTCAAGACTCCCACGCGGGAGTCCCGGGAAAAATAGCCATTTGGATGCCACCTCCGCCACGAGCTGCAGAGTATACTATAAGGGGGAAGGTGGTGGCTTCCCCCAAGTCCGGGCCGTGGTAAGTCTTGTGTGTCCGTGTTGCCCGTGGCTCGTCCTAGCACCAAAGGTGCTCTAACTATGCACTAACCACTTTGTGTGGGTTGTGTGCAGGCCCGTGTGAGTGAATAAGCTTGTCAATTCTTCCTAGTCCCATCCCGGAGCTCCAACACACCCCTCTACCCCTCCAAGTGTTGTGAGCTGGGGAGCAGCTCCAAGTTCCAACTCCTTCCGCATTGCTGCATACTTGGACCCTCAAGTGGGTCCACAAGGAACTTGGGAGCGCGTCAGAAATAGAGAGTCACTTTATGGATAACTTTCATGTCACATTTTTTTAAAAACTCTTTTACTACTAGACTTGTTCACCATACACATGGACATAAAGTGGATGATACCAATGGTTCTAAATATATGGCGATTTAAAATATTAACTTGAATTTTTTTAAGATATTAACTTGAAAAATATTTGACATGTTTTAATAATGATGGGGATCAAAATATCGAACTCCAATAAGGATTGTTTTTCTTTCATCCTAGCTGCTACACCTTAAAAGATTTTGATCCCATTTGATATGAAATGACTAATGTGAATTCAAATATCAATATGTGAAGAGTCATTGATTATTGAAAAAGCCAACTTTGTAAATTGAAATTAATTTTCAATGACAAAAATAATAGTAAATTCATTACTTTTGCTCCATGGTTAGAAATTTACAAAATGCACATTACTTTGTTAAGCGTTTTCCAATGGTACCAAAAGAGTAATGAAAGGCCCCATGGGTTGGGAGGGTTAAGATGTGGTCAACACAAAACAAAACAAAACAAAACACCTATCCTAATATAATATTCCTTAATGATATTTTTCAAATGTTTTAGTATTTAAATGTCATGTTTCATTTTTACCTTCAAGAAATGAAAGACTTTTGTAAATATTAAATCCATCCAATGTGTGACGGGCATGACAGTAGCATTGGAGTTTCCAATAATATCTTTTCCAACATTGGAGTTTCCAATAGTATCTTAGCATTGGAGTTTCCAATAATATCTTAGCCAACATTGGAGTTTCCAATAGTATATTAACATTGAAATTTCCAATAATATATTTTCCAACATTGGAGTTTGCAATAGTATCTTAGCATTGGAGTTTCCAATAATATCTTAACCAACATTGGAGTTTTCAATAATATCTTAGTAGTATAAATAGAAGACCTCGAGACTTTGTCCCTCACTCTCGTCAACACCAGTTGTATTTACTCTTCCAATATCAATACTACTTCCAGCTTTCTTTCTTTGAGTGTTATTGATTCTAGTTCTAAAGCTTCAAGTGTTATTCCCAGTTTTGTGTGAGTTGTTGTGTTATTGGTTCTAGTTCTGAAACTTCAAGTGCTATTCCCAATTTTGTGTGAGTTGTTGTGTTATTGGTTCTAGTTCTGAAGCTTCAAGTGTTATTCCCAGTTTTGTGTGAGTTGTTGTGTTATTGGTTCTAGTTTCGAATCTTTCAGTGTTATTCCCAGTTTTTGTGTGAGTTGTTGTCCGCAACACAATGCTTATATATTCCAAATCTAATTTTTAATATAAGGAAAAAATAAAACTTGTATGCATTTTTCAAGTTGCATTCTTTATATTATAAGTGATTGATGTTATTCTCCAAATCTCATACAATGATGCAAAAAAAATTATAATATGTGTTAAATTCTTTATATTATATTATTGATGAATTATTTCTAATCTATATTGCCCAAATTCTAAAACCTAAGCTTTTATAAAATTTCAAATTGTCACAACAACTAAATCAAATCAAATGAAAGAATTTTTAAAATTTTATTTAAATATTCTTATATTGTGTTCCAAAATTGAATAATAACCTTATAGGCATGGGGTGATTTATAGCATTTGTAGGTGTTGTTACTGAACAATTTGAAAAATAAATTGCATTTGCGTTTCAATTTAAGCTATCCTAATAATTTACCAAATTTTATCTTGAAACCATGTTGGAAGACTTGTGTTAGCAATTAAATCCATATCATTTGCTATAGATTTCAATTATAATATAAGGATTAAAAAAAAACTAGTATGCATTTTCCAAGTTGCATTTTTATTATTGTTGCTCCAATTTTCATTTACAATGATGCATCAAATTATTAAATTATTATTGAATTGACCAACACTATTTTATTTGAAATTGCCACAATAATTTCATAAAACTAAATGAAGCATACCTAAAAGCTAATTCATTCTCTTCCCCAAATAACCATTTACATGGATATAAAAAATCACATGTTATTATGAATTTCCATGTTATTTTTTGAAAATATATTGAAATAATAACTATTTTGAAGAATAAGTTTTTGAATTGCTTACATCCATTCATACATAATATGGGATTGGTTGAAACCATGGACTTTGGATAATGCATGATCTTGAAAATAATGAAATTTATAAATTTTCCTTTTAATTCCAAAAAGTATATTTTTATTAAATTAATTTTAAATATATTAAATAAAACTAATTTATTCAAAAAATCAGTTAACTATTGTAATATTTAAAATTCCAAAAAAAAGTACATGAATCTTTATATCTTGGCTTGGGCAAAAAACCAAAAAATAATAATTTTAATAAAATTTATTTTTAAAAATCTCATAATGAAGTGAAATTTGCTTTTGAAATTATATAAATTGACATGTCTTTAATTCATAGGTTTATTTAGATTTTTATTATTTTAAATTTCCAATTTAGAAAATACATTACTTCAAGTTTCATATGTCTGAAAACAAGAATTTTCCTAGTCTTTTGTTGATCCCCTTGAAGAAAGGCACACTTTGGGAAGTAATGAAAGACACCATTGATACTAAAAGTGAGGAACTTTTTAGTTGTGTCAAGGTCCAAAACTTCAAATCTACATCTTTGCATTAGAAAGAGAAACATCATGCACCTACTAAAAAGAAGAAAAGTTAAAACAAAGATAAATTCAAGAATGAGTAGAGGTTTCCATCCTTGTCGTAAGAGATGCTAGTCCAACACAGAATATACAATAATGAAGTTGATATCCAGAACATGGAAGGATAATTTTGTTAAGGGATTCATTACGAACATAGACTAAAAACACGCATATCACGACCTAGTGGCCATCAAGTTGATGAGGGAAAAGACATGAAGACCACCAAGTTGATAAGGAGAACAACTAGTAGCCACTAAGTTGATGTTGGAGAAAACCAGGAGGCCACTAGGTTGATGTTGGAGAACATTTGGCAACCACCAAATGGATGTTGGGAAACACTTGGTGGCCACCAAATGGTCAAAGGAATGTAAAGTTCAACCTAAGGTTCACCAGGCCAAAACTAAATGCATTAAAAGTAAAGAGTTCAAGCAAGATTCAAGCAACATAATTCATTTTTTTTAATAACTTTTATCAAAGGAAAGTTTTTGGATACTCAAACAAGCAAAATTTGAGGATGAAGAATTCATAAAGTACTTTTTGTTTCAATTTCAATTTTACACTATTACAAAAAGTGGTTTGGCAAGTTCGACTGCATTTCACAAATGGGTCCAACCACTTTATTAGGAGCCACACATGCACCTTTAGACCATTGTTTTATTCATATAATCTTCTTGGAATCTTTTTAATGTCTTTCAGAGAATTATTAAAAACATTTTTTTTAAAAATACTATTATGTTAAGGTGTATATTAAAAAAAATCCCAAAATATGTCATTAAAAAATATTTTCAAATTGTGTTTTTAGTCTCAAAACTACTTTAAATTGCTTCAGATTTATTCAACAAGAAATGTGGATTTTGCATGCAAAATTCTTATTCAAACACTTTGTAAACATGTATAGAGATTTTTGTTTTATGTTAGATGTGATCAAAATAATTATAGATATTGTGATGTTGGGGTGTAGACCAAATATAGACTTGGAGTTGTGTAAGACATTTTTCTAGAAATTCTTTTAATCCAAAATGAAGAATGATACTGCGAGATTCCTTATTGAAATGTGTGGTGATCAAAATTCCATTTATATCAAAGATCACATGAATTGGATTCACTTTCGCAACAAGCAAACGAGGCATTGCGAAATCGACACTCGAAGTTGAAGGGATCTCATCCAAGTCGACTACAACAATTTCGAATGAATTTGGCAACTCCACATCTTTTGCCTAAAGCATTTGGGAATCAAAACCCAAAGTTGGGGGTTTTTTAATTAAACCAACAATCACGTGTGAATTTGGCAACTCCTTATCTTCCTCCTTATCTTTCACCTCCTCAAAAAAGGGCACACTGATAATTTGAAAAGAACAAACAAATAATAATTATAAAAGTATGAAAATAGACTAACCATAAAAATCAATGAGATTGGAAAATCCAAAACAATATTGGAAGAAATAACAAAAGAGAATATTTGGATTACTTACTATGGATGTTGAATGATTTCTTCAAAAATTGGATAAAAAGGCCATGGTACATTTTTTGAACAACATCCAAAATCTAACATCTTTTTTCATACGTTTAATGGCGTTGAAAGGATATAATTCCACAAGGTGGGAATCTTAAGCCTAAAGTAATGAAAAAACTTTAAGTATAGGAAAAGAGTTTTCATTAGATAATTATCTTCTTTTGGCATGTACTGATAGGACTCAACATAGATGGCATTACAAGGCAGATTCATGCATGTTTTGTAAGGCATATCATCTATCAATAATGTATTCCCAAGGTGAGTATTTGAAAACCTAAGGAAGAGATTAGAAAGGTTCTTATGTTAAATTAATTTATCATAAATGAGACAATCAACATGATAATGGCTTGGTTTGATGGCAAATTGCAAAAAATGCTTATTAATTGTGCACATATCTTAGCCCATAATGCTTTGTGGGTTGATTTCAATATCCGTTTTTTCTACTATTTTTCGCAAGTAGGCATTCATCTAGGTAAATCGACCAAACGTCCATATATAAATAGTAAACTACTTTAAACACCTAGGGAGGAATTCCTTTAGAGCTAGCCTAGGTATAACCTTTTTGTCTATTAAGGTAAAACCTCAAGCTAAATTAAATGGCATAGGCAAGAAGTGATTAATTTTGAAATACTCCTTCCAACAAGAACCCCCTTCAAATTGAAAATCACATGCAAAAGTTTATTAACAAGTTTTTTATATTCCCATTAAGGTTATTTTACCTTTGGATTTTTTAACAACAAATTCTTAAAACAACAACAAGTACATACAACACACCAAATAAAACTTAAATTATTATAAATCCTAAACTAACATGTACACAAATTGCTCAAGCTTAAAGGAAATAGGCTGCAAGAAAAATGATCCATGTTCCATAATTGAAAAGTGAAACACATATTCATGAATGAAATCCAAAAAATCCCTTCAACAGGTATGTCTTCCTAATCTTGTACTAGCCATTTCAAAATACAATAGTCATAACTAATCATTATATATAATCATTAGCCAATACCTAGGCTAATAGTCTAAAATTTCAAAAAAATACACCCTGTCTAACTACCTATCTAATTATTGATTTTGTTAAATATAGGTTCTACAAATTATTTGTTGATTAACCATCAACCTATCTTCTTAACCCAATAACATTACCTAGTAGGTTTAATAATTGGTTAAATTAATATTGCAATTTAAGTTAAATGATAGGTTAAGACACATGTTAAGTTTAATAACCTACTGACACTATCAAGCTATTAAATAACCTATTACCAAATCTAGGTAATATTATCCCCCTTTGAAATTTACGTTTCATCCTCAAAATGTTAGCTCAAAGTTTCAAGTTAGATTTAACCTTATGTAATTAGTTGACTAATGCCTTCTTTAAGAGATTCAACACCTGTTACCTCCACAAATTTAACTTGATTCAAAATTTGAAAACTGGTTGGCACCACAATCTTTTGTCGATCAAGTGTGTCTTCAAAGGTCACTATGGGTGTTGTAAATACTTCGACACATGGGAGGTATTAAATATCAAAGTAACCTCTTAACCTATACCTATCTAATGTGGGGTCAAAAATATACTAATAGATATGAATTCCAAAGATTATAATCTATTGTCTAGTATAGTGAATGAAAGATTAATACGTTCATCTCGTTTCTTATTAGATTTTTCATTACCTTCCACAAGAATAACAACAATGGTCACTAAAACAAGTATAATACATGCATTAAAATCCCCTCCCAATAGTACTATGCCCCATAGAGTTTGAATTTCAACAATATCTATTGCCAAGTTTTGGAACAAGGATTTGCTTTCGTGTTTGGAACCAACAGGGGCACCGTACATCATGTAGACAAACAAGTCAGGGGCAGGACCATAGATAAGAATTGTGGCTTCCTTCCTTTCACTGTGATAGGTTTGGGTTGAGGTGGTTGCGAAAGTAAATAACAACCCCCCCGCTATGTTTTATCGCTTTTGTTCTTCCCAACTACACAGTGCGCGCTACTATAAGTGAATCAAACCCTTGAACATGTGGCAAATGTTCGTTTGGGAAGTGCCAAGTTTTGGTTAATAAAGTAAGGTTAGCACCCTAAAACATTTATAAGATTTGCACCCATGTTTCCAATTTCAGATAATAAGGCAAGGTCATCACCCCCATGCATGTTCCATAATATCATGCATAGGTCTCTTTGGTCCCTTTGCCCCTAGATAAAGGAGGGCGGGCAAATCCGAGTGCCGTTGATGAAGAGCTTGGTTACGCACCAGAAGGTGCGGTTGCCTGTTGCCTTGGCCTCCTTGAACAATGGCCACAATTTCGACTTGTGTGGTTGTTGCGTGGGCATGAGGTCCTCATCTAGGCCCAACTTTGTCCTCGCCAAGCCCTTGTGCCCTCGAAGCGCAACATGGCAATCTTCATTTGTTATGAACTTGAGCAGAATTGCACATGGGCACATGCTCGCTGCCAAGGTGGAGGCCCGCGCAATCGCAAGTCGTTGTCGCAGGGTGGCAACGACCTTGGTGTGTAGCCTCATTTGGCAATTGAAAAGCAGTGTTGGGTGGGTATTTGATTTGGTTAATAACCGTCTGTTTCAGTTTTTAATACAATTCTGAATCAGACAACTGCTGATTCTGGGATTTTTTGGGGGAGAGAAAAGAAACCCAACCTCGGTTCCAGTTATTTCAAAAACCAACTTGATTGCACTGGTAGTTTTCATGCAGGAACTAGGAAAGAATGGGTGGTTATAGAGGCAGTTATTTGATTATCTTGCAAATCTTTTTTTGAGAACCATAAATCAAAACCCAATTCTTTTGCTTTCTGTGGACAACCTTGGTTGAGAACCTCATGATAACCGTCATGCAGCTATTCCTGTTTTTGATAAGCATCAAACAATGTTGAAGTTGCCCCACAAACACTTGATTTTCCCAATGATTAAAGTTTATCTTTTTGGGGAGTTTTTCCCAGGGGTTTTTTGCCAATTTTGTGATATCAAAAATTTGGTGAATTTGTCCAAAAAGTTAGCTCAAATTTACACTAGACAGAGAAAAATTCCAATAAAATTCCAATTGTTTTGTGCAAAACACAACAAAATTTGTCTGGAAAAAACATACACACATGCTGGGGCCCAGCGTTTTTATTGTGAGAAATTTTACTCAAGAGGAATATTCTGTAACAATATTTTCACGTTTAAAATAAAAAGATTTCCAAAATTATTATTATTATTTTTTTGAAAAGTTTTTGCCACGTTTGGGCTCTGCTTTTAGTTTGGTAGCAGTATTTTTCCTGTTCAGACAGGTTTTAAAAATCTGTTGCCATTTATTGCTAAATCCCTCTTGCTATGCTAGCCAATGATGCCACATCTGAAATTTGAAAAACAATTCACTGGCTGGGGCTCTTGCCTGTTACAAAAAAACCAGACCTGTCAATTTCTATGTAATAAGATATTATTCACAATTTTAAAAAAGTCACAGCAATGATGCAAACAGCTCTGAAATTTCACTAGCTGAATTGCTAGAATTGCTAGAATGGTATCACTAGCCGGCAGTTTGAGTGTGCCTGAAGCTGTAGGTTATTGGACACGGTGTGGGTAGGTGGGTGATTTCAAATTGAAGTGCGGTTGAAATAGCCAAGAATTTGTAATGAGTTGCAGGTGCGGCGCATTTTTGGTACCAATTGTGGTTTCTTGTGATCTGCTTGTCGGTCTGACAGTCAATTACACGCATCAAAAAAGAGAAAGAACTGGGAAAGAAGAAGACATCATCAGCTACAACTTTCTCCGAGTCCCTGGACTCCTATTGTAAATAATTTGGGTTTTCCTTTGAAACACATATCTCTCAATTATTCTGAAAACTCAATCCATTCGATCAAAGGTACTGTTTCCACCCTCGAGTATATTATAATTCTTGTTTTTCCCATCTTCCCCAAATGGGATTTAAGCTCAAGCTAGTCTTCAAGCAACAAAGACTTTGAGCTTGCCTTGAAGGCTGAAGCCAAGTGCACTTTGATTTTTTCCAACAATATTCAATTCTGGGTAGTGTGGCGGCCTTAATTTTTCACCTCCCAGCTGCATGATAATTGAGGTAACTTGCCTCTTCATTCTCTACTAGTGGGTACCGGTGACAGTCGGACACAATCCGGCCGTGCCTGCAAGCCCCCATTGCTGCATTTGCCTCTCAGAACCCAGGTTTCAGGACCTTGATAAACGGACACTGGGTTTCACTCTCAGGACCTGGGTTTCAGGACCTCAATAAACGGACACTGGGTTTCACTCTCAGGACCTGGGTTTCAGGATCTCGATATTTGGCTCTCAGGATCTGGGTTTCAGGACCTCGACAGACGCACAGATATAGGACGCCAAAAGCTCTCCATCCTACGGTCGTCTCATCTTTTTCCCGTCACTTTTCTCTACGTCCAGTGGTCACAGACAGACGAACAGACGGACGCAAGTGATGTTATATATAAGACTAGTGGGTGCCCGTGACGGTCGGACACAATCTGCCCGTGCCTACCTTTTTTTTTTCCTTCACTCCAAACCCATCCCCCAAAAAACCTATAAATTTGAAGCCTAATACCCTCTTCTTCTTTTTTCAACAAATTCTTGATATATTAATACCTACCCAGAAAACCTAATTTTAGAAGCCATGCAAGTCCTATTAGGAGCTGTGATTGTCTTCTTCTGTTGCTGCATTTGGCTCTCAGTACCCGTGACGGTCGGATACAATCCTGGGCAACCTGCCGGAAAAGGGCGGAGGGAAAAAAAAAAAAAAAACCCTGGTATTAACCCTGGGCAGCCCGCCAAAAAAGGGCGGAAGAAAAAAAAAGAGAGAAAAAAACAAAAACCCTGGTATTAACCCTGGGCAGCCCGCCGGAAAAGGGCGGAAGAAAAAAAAAAGAGAGAAAAAAACAAAAACCCTGGTATTAACCCTGGGCAGCCCGCCCGAAAAGGGCGGAAGAAAAAAAAAAGAGAGAAAAAAAACAAAAACCCTAGTATTAACCCTGGGCAGCCCGCTGGAAAAGGGAGAGAAAAATAAAATAAAATAAAATAAAACCCTGGTATTAACCCTGGGCAGCCCGCCGGAAAAGGGCGAAAAAAAATAAAAATAAAAATAAAAGAAGAAAAAAAAACCCTGTCCGTCGACGACGGCAGTTTAGGGCGGAAAGAAAAAAAAAAACCTGGTAGTAACCCTGGGCAGCCCGCCGGAAAAGGGCGGGAAAAAAAAGAAAAAAAAAACCCTGTCCGTCGACGACGGCAGTTGAGGGCGGAAAAAAAAAAAAAACCCTGTCCGTCGACAACGGCAGTTTAGGGCGAAAAAAAAAAAAAAAAAGAGGTCTTGTCCGTCGAGGTCCCGAAACCTCGATTTCAGGACCTGGCTCTCAGGCCCTGGGTTTCAGGACCTGGCACAGACGCACAGACAGACTACGTGGGCGAAAAATAAAATAAAATAAAATAAAAGAAGAAAAAAAAACCTTGTCCGTCGACGACGGCAGTTAGGGCGAAAAAAGAAAAAAAAAAAACCTGGTAGTAACCCTGGGCAGCCCGCCCGTGCCTACCTTTTTTATTTTTCCTTCACTCCAAACCCATCCCCCCAAAAACCTAAAAATTTGAAGCCTAATACCCTCTTCTTCTTTTTTTCAAAAAATTCTTGTATTAACCCTGGGCAGCCCGCCGGAAAAGGGCGGAAATTTTTTTTAATAAAAAAAAAACCCTGGTAGTAACCCTGGGCAGCCCGCCGGGAAAACCCTGTCCATCGACGACGGCAGTTTAGGGCGGAAAAAAAAAAAAGGAAAAAACCCTGTCCATCGACGACGCAGTTTAGGGCGGGAAAAGAAAAGAAAAGAAAAAAAAACCCTGTCCGTCGACGACGGCAGTTTAGGGCGAAAAAAAAGAAAAAAAAAGGTCCTGTCCGTCGAGGCCCCGAAACCTCGATTTTCAGGACCTGGAGCTCAGGACCTGGGTTTCAGGACTTCGACGCACAGACGCACAGACAGAGGCCGGGAAAAAAAAAAAAAAAAAAAAGGCAGGCACGGTCAAACAGCCCGCCGGAAAAGGGCCGGAAAAAAAAAAAAAAAAAAAAAACCTGGTGGAAAAGGGCCGGTTCTGCCACAGATAAAGCAGAGCCCGGTTCCGCTGCGGAAAACGCTCCGCGGAACGTCACGTCGCACAGACCGACAGACACGACACTACGTCTCTTTATAAGTAGTATACATTGCGTGATGTGCAGCTAACTACTCCACAGTAGACTTCCTCTAGATTCCTTTTTGATTTCAACTTGGCTGTGAAAGTTTATCGTTTCCAGGGTCAAGAATAAGGACCACGTCTCTAGAACTAATTCTCTCCCATTGAAAATTGTATCTCTGTAGTTGGTAAAATTTCCCCGAGAAATATTATGGTATTTTTTTTTTCCTGTTCATTGTGTCAACTTTGATGTGCAGGACTGCGAAATATCCACAGCTGAAGCTCAACACAAATTTCCTTTGCACTGGACATTCAACAACATTTTGGCAAACATTTGGCCATTTTGGGGTGGGGGGGGAGGGGATTTAGCCCTGTCCAAAAGGTTCAAATTTGAATCTACCATTTACATGTTCAAATTGCATAATTCATTCTTTTCAATTGAGATTTGTAAGATCATATATTCATACAGTCATTCATTCACTCATTCCCCCTTTGATGAAGCAGCAACTAGAGAAGAAGAAATTTCCATTGAATTTCCATGGAATTAGTATGCTTATTTTACTTTGGGTGGCCTTTAAACTTCATTCTTTTGAATAAAATTGCATTGGAAATTTGGTACTAAAACTTGGAATTGCAGATAAAGATTGAAAAACATTTTGGGGAAAATTTTGGCCTTGTCCAAAAGTTTCAAATTTGAATATTTCATTTGCATGTAAAATTAACATAGTTTGTTCCTGTCAATTATAGATGAAGCAAATTTGACCTAAGATTCTAATACAATATCATTCATTCATTCAAAGATTCCTTCGAATTTTCAAAATTTAACTTCCATGGAAGTAGACGTAGGCTTATTCAACCTTGGGTGAACTTCATTCTTTGAATAAAATTGCATTGAAATTTGCACAAGCATTTTAAATTAGAGAGACAGATTCAAAAACATTTTGACAAAATTTGGCCGTGTCCAAAGAAGTAAGGTCGGAATAGTAGGGCCTTCTCCAAGTCAATGTTCACTGCGCAAGGCAACCACACTTGGAAAACATGTGTTTGGGGAAGGATCTGCTCCAAAGTTAAACCCTCCAATTGAGGGAACATCAATGGCAATGATAAGGAAGTGGTTGGGGATCATGCAGCCATACAAAAGGAAATACAAAAACCCATAATGCCCTCCTTACAGGCATCAGAGCCCAAATTAGGAAGCCTGCCCTGTCCAAGGACAATACCAGCAGCAGTGTTTTTTTTAATGGCGAAATCTTGCCAGATTTCAACCTCCTGCCTAAGGCTAAAACAAGGTTATTTGGATATTTTTGAAAGACCAAGGTATCACATCTAACATATATAAAGTCACTTAGTCTGTGGGTGATTGGGCGTTCCGGTTGCATTTTCTACGGCAGAACCGGCGCGGCCTATAACTGATCACCGGCTAGCATTTTCTATGGTAGAATCGGCCCGGACAGACGGACGAACGGGTTGTCTGTGCGTCCGTCCATCGAGGTCCCGATTCTGGGTTTCAGGTCCTGAAAGGCAAGGTCTTGAAACCCAAAATCGGGACCTCAACGGACGGACGAATGGGTTGTCTGTGCGTCCGTCCATCGAGGTCCCGATTCTGAGTTTCAGGTCCTGAAAGTCGAGGTCCTGAAACCCAGATCGGGACCAGGGATTTTTTTTTTTTTTTTTTTTCCCCGCCCTTTTCCGGCGGGCTGCCCAGGGTTAATACCGGGGTTTTTTTTTTTTTCCCTGTCTGTCCAGGTCCTGAAAAAATTAGGTAGGTATCAATATATCAAGAATTTGTTGAAAAAAAGAAGAAGAGGGTATTAGGCTTCAAATTTTTAGGTTTTTTGGGGGATGGGTTTGGAGTGAAGGAAAAAAAAAAGCAGGCACGGGCGGATTGTGTCCGACCGTTACGGGCACCCACTCATGTGACTTGTGTGACTAGCCCAAGTGTGAACAAGATCATGTAATTATTCCAAGGGTGAACATAACCTTATGGTAGAACCCGATTGTGAACAAAAATTCATGACAAAAGTTGTTCAAAATTCAATATTTCCTTCACTTTTAGGTCTAAAAATTATGCATCACTTTCAAGAAATCACACTCATGAAAGTATTTCCAAGAATAGCAAGAAATCGCCCCAATTTTTCTTAATTTAAAATAAATTCTTCAACAAAAGTGTTCCATATTCAATCAATCTTGCACCATAGGTGGAAATAAACCAAACACTTCAGTGCACCCCCCATTCATTGAGGGTTTTCCAAAGGTACCAAGAACACAATGGGAGAATTATGGTTGGGGGAACTCAACATAAAAACAAACAAACAACTTTTCTTAATAAATAGATATTATCTATATTTAAATAATTTAATACCTTATGTCTTTGAAACATATCTACTACTTAACTCCTTTTGCTTGTGCATTTACATGGCCATGAAAGGAATTTTTTAAAAAAATTATGATATTAACAAATGGTGAATTATTGGGAACCATATCCTCTTTATTAATTACGTTGTTTGTCTGTGTGTCTGTGCGTCTGTGCGTCTGTCGAGGTCCCGATTTTGGGTTTCAGGACCTCGATGGACAGACGGACAGACGGACAAGACCTCTCTATATATTTCAAATGGCGCTGCCCAGGGTTAATACCAAGGTCTTTCTTTTTTCTTTTTTCTTTTCTCGCCCTTTTCTGGCGGGCTGCCCAAGGTTAATACTAGGGTTTTTTTGTTTTTTTTTGTTTTTTCACCCTTTTCCAAGGGGTTCGTTGTGTATGGCAGAACTGGCCTTTGTATATTTCAAATGGCGCTACCCAGGGTTAATACCAGGGTTTTTTTGTTTTTTTTTTGTTTTTCCAGCCTTTTCCGGCGGGTTCGTTGTGTATGGCAGAACTGGCCTTTGCATATTTCAAATGGCGCTGCCCAGGGTTAATACCAGGGTTTTTTTTTTTTCCGCCATTAATTGACGATCCTACTCAGGCTATAGCATTTAAAAAAAATAAAAATATGGCGAATTTAGTAAAACAATGCAGGGGCGCCTCATAGTGACCGAAGGTCGCGGGTACCCACTAGTATTTCTTAATTCCAGAATCCCATAGTTGGTGATTGTCTTCAAAGTGGCAAGCTAGTTGTTGGAATTGTTGAGTTCAAAGATTTCTGATGAAGGTGGGCTTAAAGATGATGTGATGTGAACATTAAGTTGATTGCCAAAGCCCTAGCTTTGCGCTTTGGTGTTTACAGTTCTATAAAACAAATGTTTGATATTTTTCAAATCCCAAGACTTGTTGTTCAAGTCTTGATTGTCCTTTTTTGGGAATCTTCTATTCTTTCTATTTCAATTGAAGCACTTGCCATTTAAAGTTCATAGGTTTCAATTGAACTTTTTTTTTGTGTTCTCATTGCTTATGAATCATGATCAACATGTTTAGGGAACTTTAGTCTAGCTTTTCAAAGTGTTTCATGATTGATAGTTATAGGGTTTAGTGTTGTAGTGTTTTTAAAATCATTTTAAAAAAATAAAATAATTTTTAATGTTTAAATCATTTTATTTTTTAAAAAGTTATTTTTAATGAAACCTGACATTTTTGCAACCTCCCTAAAACTTCAACTTCTATTATTATTATTTTCAAAATGAACCAACCAATAGTTGTAACATCCTCTAGTAACAACCTTCACCCAAACCTTAACTCTTTTCTTGAACCTATGTTAGATATTGATTTGTGAATTTATCTAAAAAATATTAAAGAAATGAAAAGAATACGAACAAGATTTGGTGTTTAAAAATGTGTGGAGTGAAAAACTTCCATGGGTTGTATTAGTGGTGTATGCACATGGGAATGTGTAACAAGTAAGATGTAACATCATTAATTTCATTGGTTGCAAAATCAAAATAGTAGTCACACAATTTTTTTTAATAGGTTCATGCTGTTTAAATACAAATATAATATATCTATTTATATTGTTTAAACACAAATGTCTTGTCCAATTTTTAGACATGGATGTTGTATTTCTATTCATGTTGTCTAAACATGAATGTTGTACCACTATTCATACTATTTAGACACAAAAGTTATGTGCATCGCATCCATTTCTAAATAATGTGAACCTATAATTTATTTATTTTTGCACAATTGCTATTGCCAAATGGTGGTTCAATAAGTTTCTAATGAAAGATTATATCAAAATAAAAAGTAAGGAAAAATTGTTACCCTTCAAATTGAATAGCCTTTGGATGCATGGTAGTATGAGAAAGGCTTTAATTTTAGTCTCAAGAGTTTATAAAGTTGGTGAGTATTACATGAACAAGGATTTCGTCCATGCTGAGAATGAATATTTATATGTTGCACCCAAGAAAAATACAATTGTAATAAGTAGCAAGTTTGTCATGTTGCTATTGGAAAGAGGAAAAAGAAATTGGTTCAATTTTTTGTTTGTTAATTTTCACATGTTAATTGAAGGTAGACCTATGATTGATTACAAGAATATGAGGAAGCTTTTACATAGTTTTCCTTGATGTCATGAATTTTCCAAAATTTCATTAGTCAAATGTACTTGGTTGAGAGAGGGCATCTTACATGCGTGATGTGATTGTTAACAAAACCAAATCTTTGGTTGAGAGTGCTAGGGTCATTTTTTTCTCTTACAATGAAATTATAATTGTTAATTATTAGTTTTAGGTTTCCATACATGCTTACGTGGTTGAAGATTGGTAGCGGACTACTTTGTTATTATCCTTGAAACATGTTGATAAGACCATTTATGATGATTTGATGCTATGGTGTTTTTTTAGTGATTTGACTTTGAAAACAATTGTATCCAAACTAATCACTTTTGAAACTAATGACCTGAAGGACGTTAGAACAAATTTGATAGTCCAATTGAAAGATCAAAATGCACCATTCATGATTGATGTACATTGTGTGAACTATCACATCACTTTGATGGTCCAAACCTTTTGTAAATTGAGCATCCTGGGAAAGATTGTAAGTATGCTACAAAACTTGTATGCATACTTCTCTCATACTTAAAAGAGAACCAATGAATTTCTTCAATGGGCCGACATTGTGGAAAGAGGGTTCAATGGATTTTGAGAAACATTCAAATTTGCTGAATTTCAATGTTTCTCTAAACTGAGAATTATGAACATTGTGCCTTAGTTTTGAAGATGCATTGAGGTGCCGACACTATCACACAAGATATCCATACTAATAATTTGGAGTTGTTTTGTGACTTCGAAATAATGCTAAGGTTTTTCTTTATATGTCCATGCTTAAAGAGTTGAATAAATTGATTAAATTCTAGTAGTCCTGATAGTGCTATGTGATTTTGTTCCTAAAGGTATGCTAGGTAGACCTTTATTGTCGGCACATTTGACCCCAGAATATCTGCATGAGCACCATGTTCAATAGGTATTGAATCTTCCTAAATGGGACATGAAATGTGATGATGCACGAATGGGCGCAATGTTTTATGTACAATAGTGTACCTTCTTTTGCAACCGTAGTGTGGAACTCCCAAGAAAATTTCATTCCCATCAGTTTAGGGAATGGGGTAGATAATCCTATTGTCAAGATCCAAAAGCTGATCCAAAAGATTGATTGTTATCAGTGTTTTTGTTTTCAATTTCCCGATGTAGCCAGGGTGGCGAGCATCCATAGACATATTTCGACTTAACTGGCTAATCTATTTCAAGAAACTCTGAAAACTGTAGCCAGGAGGCATAAATGTGGCTACACCATCTGCAAAAAACCAGTTTCCTGTCGCTTTTTGGCGAATTTTTTTTCTCAAAAACAGGGAATTTGCGACAGAATTTTCAGTTTTCAGAAAACTGTGTCGCCGTTTGGCAATTTTTTGCCAAAAAAAAATCACTGATTGTTACTTTAAGCATCATTGTTTAAATTAGGAGAGGTGGTCAATCTGCTGATTCCATTGAACTGGTCATGCCAGGTCTACTTGCGATTTGCATCAATGATGGGGAACACCAGTTATGAACTGGAACGGACCCTATCAGGCTTGTTCCACAGTACATTAGAAGCAGAGGAGGCCTATTCAGGCTCCCCTTGGTTTCTAACTGGAAGGCCAAATTTTTGTGCAGCAATTCCAATTCTGCAGGTATTCCCCCTAGCTTTTAGTGCATTCCATTAACCTACAACAAACTGGCCAAGTCTCCGCCGTCTCTTCTACCTTGGTGTGTCCTCCAAGTTTGTCCTTCAGGCTCCCCTTGGTTTCTAACTGGAAGGTCAAATGTTTTTGCAGCAATTCCAATTCTGTAGGTATTCCCCCTAGCTTTTAGTGCAATGCATTAACCTACAACAAACTGGCCAAGTCTCTGCCGTCTCTTCTACCTTGGTGTGTCCTCCAAGTTTGTCCCAAGTTTGTGCGCAGGTTTACAGCCATCGCTGTACTCACATATCATAAGTAATTCACATCAATGCGGGCTTCTCAAACTCAAGCCTCCTCTCGCATTGCTATCAATCTGCTCTCCGTCTTCGCAAATCAGTTCTCAATTCGAGCTTATCAAGCATAGAAATATAAGTTTGCTTGTAGTTGTCACCTGGACAACCAAGAAAGATTTGCACACGAAATCGATCAGTTGGGTGGTGCTACTCCGACCCCGCATCGACGTCTAGCGGAAAGTGCAGGTGATTACATGTTACTTCCGTCTTCTTCTGTCCTACTTGCAACTGTTGTTACACACAGTGTGGTGTGATGACAGCAGCCTAATGGAAAGCGACCAACATAGGACCTTGTTTCTTTATACTTGCAGTGCCTTCTGTTTCGTGATTTTGCAATGTAGGATGAAAAGGGAGCTTGCTGTTCTTCGTTGGTTTTTGACAAGAACCCGCTCTGTCTTTGTGAAGAAGGGTCAGGTTACTTACTTCTTGTGTTCTCTGATGTGCATGATTATAATTCCAGAAGGGAGAGGCCTCCGAAGTTACCGGGATCATCAGCAGCTTCAGCTCCACTTGATCCCCATAAAATCTCAGTATGTCTTGTGTCAAAGATCAGATGAAGAACCTGCATCAGATGGTGAAGCAGGTGGGTTGTGTTTCTGCAGCTGCTGGTAGCACTGGCCCACAGGACAACTTCAATTCTTTTGGTGATATTGGGCCATCAAAGATCAAACAACCTCCCAAACCACAGAATCCTAACAACCCAAATTCTACACAAGGTGGAGGCACCAGAAATGGCAGGAGCAAGTAGCTGCAGCTTGGCAAAATCCTTGTGCATCTTCAGAGACTTCTCTGAAGATGGCTGGAACCAGTCATGATTTGCTACAACTTTCAGCCATAGTGATGTATTCGCAGAACTGTTCTCAGATTTTGCTTAATTGTGCTGCAGCTGCTTAATCTGCAAACCTTATTTGAGTACAAGTTTTTCTGTTGTACAAGTCAGGATCTTCTGTAGACCAAGCTCTTGACACAGGATACAAATTTTCATGGACAAAACTTCAATCATATTTGCGGAAGTTATGTTCTTTATGATATAGCAAATGGTCTTTCAAATTCTCTACTTTTCTGGCAATCTTTTAACTGCATACTCAAAACTTGAAGTCTATGTCATGTTTTCCTGTGAGCAGAGTCTCAGCAAACCACAAATAGCAATTTTGTGTCAAAACTAGGCAAACTGCATGCAGTCCTGTTCTAGCTGACCAGTTGACATTCTTTGCACAGCTACATGTGATGGAAATCAATTTGTTGGGATCAATGAATAGTCTACTCACATGAATGACTTTTCTCTGTAGCTGCAGCAATCCCATCTCGCAATTTATATTCAAGACGTTAGCACATCCACGTTCACCATTGCAAGGATTGCCATGGTTCCTCTTCCTTGAATATCCCAGCCCCATTTCCATGTCCTGGCTGAGTTACATTCCACATGAAGAGTTCTGAAAAAACCTGCAAAAAGCCAATTGCCTAAAACTAATTCACATCCGGTTTATTACTAGTTTAGGATATGAATTGAAGTTCACTTGTTCAATCTGATAGATTCCTGGAGATGTGTGTGCTTGTTTGTAAAGGAAATCTCATCTCACCAAATGCCTCAAGGCTCACATCTGGACTCCACAATAGTTTTCTGTTCTGAGCAATTTCACCATTCCTGTGGGACACACATGTTCGTAAATAGAAAAGCAATTTGCAAGTATTAGTTTTCAACCTCATGTTTCATTTGAGGGGAGTGGGATACCAGCTTGTCTAGAGGAAGTTCATCAAACAACGGGAAAAGGGTCAATGTTAACTGTAACTTATATGCAATTGACCACAATGAATGCCTGGAAGTTGGCAACAGATGTGCATCATCTGGACATGCACAACAAAGCTCCATTCGCTTTTGACTTGCAGAATGTCATCTGGTTCTCCAGGCTCCTGGCAGTGATGGCTTCCTGAGAAACTGAAGTCTACTGCAAAAGGCTGGATCCTTTACATCATACTCCGAGGACATTCAACCCTGGGTGCATTTCAGAGCTCATTGCATCTTACCCAATTGAAGCCAGGTACAAGAATCAGGTACTGCAGGGCATTTCACCAACAAACTTCCATACATATTGAAATGCAAAAAGCAACAGAATTTAATTGAGAAGAAACAGCGCAAAGCTGACTCACAGAGCAAGGATCGAGTACCAATAGTACTCAACCTCCTACCCTTGGAAAACCAAAAAACAAAACCCTGACCAATTTGTGCATTCCAACATGCCATCTTTCTTCTCCAATTGAAACCCTTGAGTCACCTCTTGTCAACTCCTTCCAGCTTCACATAATTCCAAAGTGGATGAGGCGTCAATTGTATCTCAAATATTGTCATGCAGAGCTCTGCACTTTTCAACTGAAAGCCAAGCTCCATAAAGCAGACCTAGTCCAAGTTCCTTCCAAGTTACAACCATCTAAGCAAGACCCACTTCAAGAAAGCTGGAACTTGGGAGTTGGGAAGAAAGCTAGCTCCACACACCCATTTGCCCACAGCATGAGATTTCATTTGTACAAGAGTGGAATTTCGATTTATGATGACCTCAATGGAAATGCCTGGAACCACTGAGTCCCAGAACGCTTCTACCTCTGAAGATATTAGTGTTTGCTGCTCATCTTGAACTGTCAGATCTGACCACAATAAAAACAGTGGTACTTCAATAATAAGCCATCACCTTCATGTGCACGTAGACAGAAACAGTTGAATATTGATAAACCTACACAGAAAGAGCAAGATGAACTTGCAGGAAGTTACACCCTTCACAGAGTCCTGAAATGTCTTCAACCTGGTAACCCATGCTTTCGTAGCCATTACAAGAAATACCTACCTTACAGTCTTTGTGTCATCAATTCAATATTGTGTTATTAATCTTGAAAGGTATGACAAAAAAAACTACTTACAGGTATGCATGCAATGTGAGGTTACTGTGAGATTGATAAGGCCTCAAATTTCAGTGTGGAATCTTCAATGTGCAATTTGAAATAACATGGCTTATGCAGTCAGGGAATTTCATCAAACTTAATCTCAAAAGGACATGAAGGAGATTCACTTTCCACATACACATTCACAGAGCCAGAGCCAATTTTACTCATTTCTCTCCAAGAATGATTCTTCTTGTGGAATGTCAATGCACAAGCTTATCTCATAGGTTGCCATCCTTTTGAGCAAACCCTACATCACATCATTCCAGACAATCAGTTACTCCACACCCAATGCCCATCAAATTTTGCCAAACCATGGCTGTGGTGAGTTGCAGGATTGTACATCTTGAAGATCATGTCCTTTCTGTCACTGATCCATCGACCTCAATTTTGTAGTTCACAATATTGGCAACAAATTGGAAAGAAGGCCTTGTTCTGGTTGGGGATTTGATTGTGTGTTTCTTTCTGTCACCATTCATCTACATCTTGAGGCCAATAAAAAGAACTTAGTCAATGGACATGCCCGGGAAGAAGCCAACAGCACAAACTTGTAGTAGGATTTCATACAGCTGCAAGAGATCATGCAAACTCATAATATGTACAGATCTGGAAGACGATAAGATACACACAACTGAGGCTCTGATTGTTGATACGTACTTAGAGCTTGTGTGCATGCACAAAGCTATTCAATGGCAGTCGAACAAACACAAGCTCCACTGCGTAGATTGTCTAGCAGCTTTGCTCCATACAACAGCATATTACATACCCGGTCTCCAGTGGCACTTTACACTCATGGGTGCAGACGCCAGCTCGTTGGCTTCTGCAATGAGCTCACCTAATGACTTCAGTCAGCTCTTGGGATCGGACTCGGAGATGCCCCCTCGATGCCACGGCCTATACCACTGCACCTGCCCATCTTGCTCGCAACGCGGCCTTGCTGCATTTCTTGAGCTACAGAGAGCCCTTTCACTTGATCCCGGCCTCCTGCAATTCCTCTCTTTTGTCACATCAAAAATGGACCATGTCCTTGCGCTAATCCACCAACAAACTCCGGAAAAAAGCTACCATGCCAAACACCCTCCTCCTCCCTCTCTTCGCAGAACGCCGAGGTCCGCCGAGGTCGTCGTAGTGCGTTCGATTTGCAAAGCAAAGCGCGTGATGCAAAACCAGCGGTAAGAACGAGTATCCCACTTGACTTTTTTGGCGTACTATTGAGTGGCAGAATCAGCCATCAGTACCGATTCTGTCAATTCTTACTTACCTAGCTAGCTATCTAGCTACCTTAACTTTACAACCTACGACTTACTTCTGCTATGCCCTACCGACAGTTATTTCCATTACGGAATGTGCCTTCTGGGGTACATTCTACTGCCTCCTAGTTTGTCATTAGGCTTGACCTCCTCGGTTCACCTGCTTTGCTTTAGTAGGTAGGCAGAATGTGCCCCTAGGGTGGTGTGTTCATCGGTGTGTAAAACAATTTTGATGTCACATTATAGACATCTTAAATGGCAACAAATTTCTCAACCAAGGAGACTTTACATTTTGGATTTATCACCTGTGCTTTTCTATGTCTATAATTTAACATAATGGTCAGCTTTCCCTTTCAAGATCTATAATTTAGCATAATTGTCAGCTGTCCATTTCAAAAATTGACATTACGGTTCGCAATCATTCACCCAAGTAATGGTCTCAATACTGCCTATTTTGCTAACAGAATAGGTAGTAGCTTGACCATTATGTACTACATTAATGGATTTGGAGAATGATTCATTCTTGTTAAAAAGTAGAATGCAATGCCTTACAGTCCTAGTTGTTGATGTGCCACAGGGCATGTTCATTTTGTCTCATATTTGTCTTGTCTTGGGAAAGTTGTGCAACTTATGGGTCATAATCTTCCACAAGGGAAGAGAAGATTATGCAGAGAAGATGACAGATTATGTTGATTATGACTAAAATCATATTCATCTATTTATTCACATACAAGAGGCTGCAAAATTAATCCACAATCACAAACTCTCAAAATTTGGGAACGAAATAAATTTGTTTTATTGTATTTCAAAGAACAATGTTGGTACATAATGTCGCCCATAATGTCTGGGAAAGATTATTGTTCAATGGTTTCAAACTCTTTTACCGAATTAGGTCTTCCCAACAAAAAAAACCTATAGAACTCTACAACTTAGTTTAATCATCTTTGATGGATTGACAAGGAAATTATGTTGTAGCCTTCATGTCAGCTATTTTCAATCATATACTCCAATTTGAAAAATTGTCGAAATTATGGCCAATGTGTGTGTTACTATTTGTGTTCCCATTACTACTTCCCTTTAAACATCTTGATAAGAACAAATGTTGGATTCAATGAGGCTTACACAAGTGTAATTTTCTTTACCTTCAAGCATGGTAGCTTTTTTGAACATAATTGTGTCATATTTTTGCTTGGTAATTCAATGCTCCAATAGGCTTCTTAATTTAGTGAGCAATGGTAGTTAAATATTGCACTACAAGAAATTGAACCCACTTTTATAGCAAGATGTTTACCAACAATGCCAGGAGAAATCAAGTTACAAGAATGAAACCCAATTCCAACAACCTCCAATGTACTTAAAGAGCAAAAAGAATCATGTGAAAATTTAATGCATCAATTAGTGAAAAGAATAATGATTTAACCTCAAATCAACCAAATATTTGATATATCATTTGGATTTTTTATGAGCATTCATTTTCAAAGCAACATCTCACAAAATATCCTCGTTAGATTGTAAAATACAAAATTTGTAATTGTAGCTCTTGAATCCTTTCAAGTTTTTTGTCTTACTTCATATTAACTTCTATGGATTTGTGTCCAGTTAATTGCATCCCAACTTCTCCATGGAGTTGGCTTGTTCAATTACAACCACACTAGTAAGTGACTTGTTGCTAATAGAACTTGGATTGAAACCTACAACCAAGGTTATTTCCTTCATCATTTTGGTGATTGTTTTCACCCCATCATGGTTTTGAATACCATTACGTGCAATAAAAAAATATTTATATTTTACATTCAAAACTAAAAAAAAAGTGAAACCTTTCAATGTGCAATTCAAACAGCCATAGTACTTACTATGCCAAGCTCTTTTGAAAGCCCCCCCTAATGGCCTCAAACACAAAGGATGTGATGGAGGTTCATCAAGACATCATTTTAGTCTATGATTGAAAAATGTGCAAAACATTCTGATAATAAGTTGTGGTATTACCACAACAACAGGTTTTAAAGACATCTAAGTTGGCATTAAAACAAATCTAACTTATGGTTCTTACTTGAACATGGATAGAATCTTACATATGGAGTAAATGTGTTTTCTTTGAAGTGAAAGAAATGTCCATCAAATTATACATTTCAATTTGTGTTCTAAATTTCGAAGAATTATATAAAACATACACTTGCTTTCATTACTTGCATCTTATGGGTTTTTTTTTTTTTTTTGGTGAAAAATCACCAAAAGCTGACATTGCCCCAATTTTTCGACAAAAATCCCCTTTCTTTTTCAAATCAATTCATCAGAGTGCACCCCATTTTAAGGAAGGAGTTGCCTCATGTGTGCTTCCTAGTTACACTTTTAATACTCTTGGAAAAAGTATCACATGTTAAGTGAATTAGACTAAATTTGTGTGGGGATACTTGTCAATATTGCAACATTTAAAAAATGAAAAAGAACGATTACTTAAAAGGGCTTTATCACAATGGTACAGTAACCTAAAAACAGTGTCATCTGTTTTTGGATGAAGGTTACTTAAACTATGGTTGGACTATTGACGATAGTGCTTCAATGATGTTAAAAAAGAAAAGAAAAGAAAAGAAAAGAATCTACTATTTTTTGTTTTTTTTTGTGTGTTTTTCTTGCTCTATAGGTCATGACAAAGGGAATTAGCTACTGAGATGGAATGTAATCTTTGCAGCCCAATGAAAACACTTCAGGATGTGCGGATTAGATTTTTGGAAAGAGATTAGCAAGGGGATTTTGGGGAGGCAAAGAGATGAGATGAGGAGGAAGATTTTGAGGTAGGTTGGGGAAGGAAGGTAAGGGGTTATGGTGTGAAAAAAGGGAAATTAAGTGACCAACACAAGTGGTAGATGACTAAAAAAATATGGTTTGATTTTGATTTTGGGGTGTTATAAGTAGGTAGAAGCAAAACTTGATCAAGTAGACGGAATAAGAAGAATCTTGAAAAGAAAACTTCTGTTGTGTTAAGAATGTTAGGAAAAGGTTTAGAGTTGTTGCATGTGTTTCTGTAGGGACCAACACAAGGGAGAGGATGAACGTGTCTAGGATTTCTAGAGTGTTTGTGTGGGAGCTCATGCATGATATTTCTAGGGATTTTGGATTGGGTATAAAATGTGTTTTGTTTTGAAAAGAGTACTTGTTGTCTTGTGGGAGCTTCGGAGGTTTTTAGGACTAAGGGGATGCTAAGAAGTAATGATGTTTGGATTGGTTGACTTTGTCCCTGAATTTTTATCCAATCTCTAAAACTAAACCATGTTGAAATAATAGAGTTAATATTTTGTGGGGATTCTATTGTTGGGTATGAGTTGTTAGCCACATAAAACAACTTGTTGGTTCTTAGAGAGGAAATCAAGATGAGTGCTTAATCCTTTATGGTCCATAAAATTAAGGCCATAGAACTTAGATGTCTATTAGGATCTTGAAGAAAAAAAAAATTTGAATCAAAATTGTCATGTTTCAGTAAAAATATCAGATTCATACTTTAGTCTATGGATGTCCAGCAATGATGATGTGCACACTACAAAAGGTATTCCCCTTGTTTTTTTTGGTGACAATTCTATCCCAAATTTGAGACACAGTCAATAATTGAGAACAATAACAAATGAGAATATTAAGTTGTCTATAAGGGTGAAGATCATGTTTGACTTGGACCTTAAGAGAAAACAAGGACCGATGACACCCATTCTTGATATGGTCATCATTCACACTCTGAAAGAAGTGTTAAATGTAGTTTCAGTGATTTTTTTCAAAATAAAAAAATTGAAACCAAAGTTGAACCTAAAATGATGAGTCTCGTAAGGTTCAGAATCATCAATTTCAAAAATTGAACATGACCCCAAAACTTGACGGGTTTTTAATTTTTGATAATAATCCCTAGACCCAAAGCTAAAAAATCTTTCATTTTACAAAAAAAATAAAATTCTAAACCTAGACCCAATGATTCTTCTAAAACCCAAGAACCTACAAACATTGGTTGGTACCAAATAAATAAAGGTATTATATAGCTTGAAAGGACTTTCATAGAGTCATAGCCATAGGATGCAATTTTCTGCACTGTAAACCTTCCAAACTTTATTACAATACAACAATACTACAACAAGAAAGAAGTGGAAATAAAGAAAGAAAGAACTTCAATTCTTAGGAAAGTAGGGGCAAACAGTATCTAGTGTATTTGGAGGGCATCTTATCTAGTGGTATTTTTCCTTGGCAAATGGCATTTTGAAAATCAACACTCTGCCAGTCTAGTAAGCATTTTGCATGGCATATCTTTTCCCATTTCAAATAGAAAATACCCATAGGGATCACAGGAAAAACTAAAAATGAAATTATGCCAGTGCTTTAATGCCCTGGGAGAGGGGCATTCCCAAAATAAGCACCATTGGCTTCACCTTGGGTGAGGCAGGATGTTATACTCCCCCATCAAACTTTGTGAGCTTGTTGTTTTGTGTTTTTTTCTCCTACAATTGTTGTGGTTTTTAAACCAAAGAATTGGGAAAGTTATGAAATATTTTATTTTTCCTAAGTGAATTCCACTAATTTTGCTAATGTTTTGGGAAAATACTCCAAATTTCTGATATCAAAAGATTGGAACCAGTTTTTTTAAGGAATTTTTCTAGAGAACCAAGGTTATACAACATTTAAGAACTGACTCAAGAACCTTCAGGTATCTGGTGCTATATATCTAATAACCGCCCAACTCCTTTAGTAGGTCTATATCAGTGGCGTTAGGTGAACCAGCGCACCCACACTGGTACCATGGTAAAAACAAAAAACCCCAAAATATATGTAAATTGCTTTCCAAATATTACAAATAACCCATGAGATTTAGGCTAAATCAGGGTCTCTGAGTCCAAATCTAACATTTTTTTGTGCTTATATTGGCCACTTAAAGAGGCCTCAGTCAAAAAGGTTAAGGTAATAGTGTGGGCACTGGTTCACCCGGACCCACGTCAGTGTGGATGGCTATCGAACCACCACACCACCCTGGTTAGAGTTATGGAACAGGAATACCAATGAGGGGTTGTTTTCTGTCCACATATATACCATCCATCTATCCACCCATCCATCCATCACCTTGGGATTTGTGCCTTCACTACCTTACCGACAGTTTTTGCCTCACGCGCTGCGCTTCCCTTTGCTTTGTGCAAAGCGAAGGAACCACGACGACCAGCAGCACGTTTCTAGTCTCTACCATCTGGGTGTTTGTTGTTGTTGTTCTCACCAGCTGTAGAAGGATCAACTACTTTTGGAAGGAATTTTTTTTTTCTGGAGGAGATGGAGAAGGAGGGAAGCAGGGTTAAAGTCGGTAAGGGTAGCTTCTTCTTGCATTGTAGCCTCAGTGCCAGCCGGGGTCGAGGTGCCCGGTGGCTGAGACGTCTTGATGCGGCATGCGAATCTGGTGAGAAGAAAATAATCTAGATGGGATTGAAATTTTTGAAAGAGAGGTTGTAAGGGGAAGGGTTTGAGTAGAGGCCATCGTACCGAGGGGGGAGTCTTTTGCAGATACTTTCTCAAGGTGATGATCCCTGCAAGAGCAGCAGCTGGAGTCGATATATGAGCTCATTTCACAAGCCAAAGAGGCAGTCTGCACCCGTGAGCGCAAAGTGCCAGAGACACCGTATGAAGGTAATGTGCTGTTGTATGGAGCAAACTGCAGTGCTCTCAGTGGTTTCAGCAAAGATTCACAAAATTTTCTTTGAAGCATTTGGTTGGATTAGCCATGGGTACTGTGGTTTTTAGATCACGGGCAAGAGAAGCTGCAACAGTTCTCCACCTACAATCCTTCCAAAAAAAAAATGGTGCAAATTTTGCAAGAGTTTAATCTAGCTCCCTCGAGCTTTTATCAGCAACTAGAGCCTTGATTCAGATGTGTATTTAGTAGTATCCCATCTGTATGTATATTGACTTTGCATCTCTTGCTGTGTGCAATCCTATTGCAAGCTTCCGTTGGTGGCTTCCCCCCATGTCCATTGACTTCCAGGTTCTTTATTGACCAAGATGTAGATGGCTGGCCATAGCAAGCGCAGCACAGTTACATTCATAACCAAAACAAGAATTCCTTTCCAATTTGTTTCCATTGTGAACTACTCAATGGAGCTTTGTAGAGCAGGAACAGATGTGCAGCCGTGTATTATAATTGGCAACAGAAATTCAGGTCTTGAAAGTAAGATGTTTAAGCTGTTTTCTGGAACTCATCACATGCCAATAGGGTCTGGAAATTTTTGATGGGTGTGGAATAATCAATTGTCTGGAATGATATGACAGGGCTTGCAAGCTCAAAGTAATGGCAACGGAGACGAGCTTGTGCATTGATATTTGACAAGTCCAATCATGGTTGGAGAGAAATGAGCTCTGACTCTGGTTCTCTTACTGCACATGTGGAAGGTTCTCTCCCATATCTTTTTGACATCAAGTTTGATGTGATTCCATGACTGCAAAAAGAAGCCATGTCCCCCTCAAATTTGCGCCTTGAAGATCCAAATTGAGGCCTTGTTTCACAGCAACCTCAGTTTCTATACATACCTATACGGTTAGTTTTTGCCATACCTTACAAAGTGGGCAGGTTGAAGACATTACAGGTTGTGAAAGGGTGTTTCTTGTAATATTCATCTTGGCAGCGCTTTCTGTGTAGCTTTATCAACATTCTTCAAACTCAGGCTTCTGTCCACGTGCATGGAGGCAATAATTTATTCTTTGACTAGCACTTTTGTTTTCGGATCTGGGAGTTCAACATCAGCAGCAACCCTGCCTTCAGAGATAGAAACATTTTGGGAGTGTGTGGGTCCAGGAATTCCATCAAGGCAATCACTTCTAAATTTCACATTTGTACATTAATGATGTCCCAACCACTGGCCTATATGTAGTCCTCTCAAGCGGTTCAGTTGAAGATGCTTGCTTTTACAGGGACAAACTGACAGGAAAGGAAGCTTACCCTCACAAGCTTGGTGCAGAGGATACCACTTCCATCATTTCTTTGGTAATTAGCTGGATATCTGCCAACATCATGACTTTCATTGCTTCCAGAAATGCAACAGAGACTCATGATCTGCAAAATTGTCTGCCGATTATCTTGGGCGGATTATTCTATACTTATCTACACCCATCACCATCATAAGCTGATTGAAGTCAGTGGATAGTCATAGCAGCTCATCACTGCTGTTTCATGGTGAAGGTGATGGTTTGACATTTTTGCGAGCAACTCTCATAAGGTTATGACTGAACTCATTGCCATGTTTTTAAATGGTGTTACTCCGATGTAATGAAGGTGGAAAAGAATCTTTCATGTCAGAAGTGCGCACTTTGGGGTCATTTTGACATATCAACTAGGTTCAATTTTGGGGCTAAATTGCATATTGAACGATTATCAAAACACATGTTGGCATATGAATATGTGTCAAACTCATCTCTTGACAAGTAGCTTTTTACTATTTAGTGACAAATCTCAACTGTTTTTGGACTGGGCGAAACAATCATTATGGGAATTGCCCAAGGACTGAAACAATTGCATGAAAGCAACCATATTGACCCCTAAGCCCTAAACCCTTCAAATCTTTTGTGCTGTAGATTTCTCTGCAATTTTGAAAATATACTAATGATGTCTGAAATATTGCAGGCATTATGGTACATGAAGCTTGCTTTCTTCCCAACTCCAAAGTTCCAGCTTTTATCGAAAGGACTTGTAGTGGAAGGTTAGATGAAACATAATTGAAGATTTAGGAAAGCTTGCATACTAACATTTGAGATGTCAACTAATCCCCTCACCCACTTTGGGATTATGTGAAGGTGGAAGCTTCTTGTCACAAGTTTGAGGGTTTCACCCGGAGAAGAAAGATGGCGTTGGAATGTAAATGGTCAGGGTCTTGCAGTGTGTTGGTTTTTCAAGCGTGAGAGGGATACTTACCTTGGTATCTGTACCAAATTCCTGCTGATCTTTCAACCTGCTTTGTTTGGATCATTGTGCAATTTCTTTCACTTTCTCTGCTTTTGCAATTTCCAAATGTTTTGTTGGTGAAATGCCACTGAGCAGTAACCCCTTTCTTTTATCTGGCTTTGGTTGGGTAAGATTCAAGAGGCTCTGAATTGCACCCAGGTTTCAATGTTCTACTAGTGCAGTCTAACGGGATCCAGTGTTCTCCAGTAGCCAGTCTCTGAGGCCATCACCACCATGAGCCTGGACAACCAGATGACATTAGACTGTAATTTTTGAAGTGAATGGAACTCTGTTGCATGTCCAGAGGATGCACATATGTTGCTAACTTCGCATTCATTGTGTGTACCATAGGATCGGTGTTTGAGAACACGTGTGTTCCACAGGAATGTTCAATGACGAAGTTAGACCACAAAACTACTTTGCAGTCCACCTACGTGAGGTGAGGTGAGAGTTTCTTTATGAACGAAGTCCACAGATCTAGAGTCTATCAGATTAAAAAATGAGCTTCCTGGATCACATGCTATGATGGACAAACCTGACGTGTGAATGTGTTTAAGCAGTTGGCTCTAAATGCAAGTTCTTCCAGTTCTTCATACAGAAACAGCCCAGTACATGAGGCTCAGAGGCTGGTTTCAAGGACGAAGAAACCACAATCCTTATTCAATGGTGAATGTGGAGTCTGCTAACCTGTTGAAGATTTGCAATCTGATGTAATTGCTGAACTACATAACAACTCATTCCTGTGAGATTCGCTGAACTGATCTCCCATGTAGTTGATTTCCGTTTCAATTTCAGAAAGAATTTGATTGCCATGGCACAAAGATCAGTTTGAACAGGTACAACACTGGGACTGCTTACAATTGGCCTAGCATAACCACTTCCTATTCTTCAGTGGTTTGCTCAGACTCTCCTCACAGGAAAACAAATGAGATCTAGGTTCCTTACTTGACTATGCAGTTAAAGAATGTTTCTGCAAACATGAGTGAAATATACCCATGCGAAAAAATCGTGTCCCTAATGTCCAGAGTTTGTTCTACAGCAAAACCTGTTGTACTACACAAGAAGGATTGTAGATCATTGAGCTCAGGTAACAGGAAGCAACAACTGAAAGAGACAGAGATGGTCATATAGTTAGACACTGTTTATGGCTATACTAATTTGAATCTCTAAACTGCATAAGTATTCTGCCAAGCTCCTTCCTTGCTCCTGACACGTCTCTGGGCTCCTTATGCAGAAGTTGGGTAGGTTGGAGGTGGTTTGTAGCGTGATGGTCCAATGTCACCAAAAGAATTGTTGTCTTTTGGGTTGGTAGGCTGAGGTGGTTTGTAGCGTGATTGTCCAATATCACCGTCGAAAGAATTGAAGTTGTCTTCTGGACTTGCACTTTCAGACAGCTCTCCCGTGCTCTTCTTCCATACATCGGTCTTCATGACGGCCTCGTGGTTCTTCATGGTCGTGTTGTCTTTCCTGGAAGAAATAGTGAGATTTATGTGGACGAGAATCTGCGGAGAGCTGATGTTGCTGTTGGTGGTCCTAGTCACTTTGGAGGTCACTTGTTTCTTCTCGATTTACAATTCTGCACATCAAACAACACAAGAAAATATATAACTCTAAGAGGTCGCTTCTCCAAGAAGAAAGAGTTTCAAGCTCTGGTTCTTCTCAAAAAAAACCAAAGCAGAACAGCAAGCTCCCAGGTTGATTGTTCACCCTCACGACATCACGACTCCAGTCTCAAAACAGCCGCTGCAAGAAGAATAAAAGTATAGAAGAAAGAGTTGCAAGTAGGACGGAGTCGAAGAAGGAAGTTGAGAAGACGTTACCTGTAATTTGATGGAGCTCGAAGCTGCAAAATCGGATCTTTAGAGCACCACGCAACTGGATCGATTGTTGTGAACTGATTTGTAAAGAGATTGATGTGCAAGCGACTCGAGATCTTCCTCTTACGCGACGAACTCGAAGCATAGAAATGCGAATATGATGTGTGCGGAGCGAAGGTTGTAAGAAGGCAAATTACTTCGAGAAAACGGTAGAAGCTAAGATCTTTCGTCGGTTTTTCATTGAATCGACAAGGCTTGAACCGACTCTTGCCATCTGCTGATCACTTGTCGACATTCCAGAAGGTGACGATCGTGACGAGTGTGTTGCTGAGAAGGTGATCTTGCGTAACCCATGCACCCAATGGACTTTCCACCTTGATGGCCGCCACCGCATCGTGTTTGCGGGCTTCATAAGCAAACTACAAACCTCCAAACCATCCCACCTTCGTAGCAGCCGACACTAGAGTAGTAGGCTGCCACACCACAAAACCTAACTTGGTCAGAAATCAAGCAAAGAAATCACGTCGTCCTTGCTTCCTCCTCTCTAGCAGGCAGTCTGGAACTCGGCCATGCACACTGAATGGGTAAGAGCCGTGGCCAGTTGCAGTATACTAGTTTCTATGTATCTTCAAGGCTAGACTCTTTTCCTGGAGATTGTGTCAGAAACCTCTAAATTAAGCTTGATCCCGAATACATTGTCCGACAACTAAACTACATAAAATATGTGAACTCCTGCTGCAAATGCACAGAAACTCTAGGGCAGAAACCGGATCGCAACTGTCGTGAAGAAATTGCTTCGCATCTTTAGCAACCGGCATGGTTTGTTTTTAGGTCTGATCAAACGTTGTTTTGTTAAACGCTGTGTGATGTCGTCATCGTCGATTCGCGTTTAGTGTGCATGATCATCCGGCGCAGTTCAGAGGCGTTCCAGGCAGCTTCTTATGCGCGGAAGGGTTTGGGATAAACTTGAACTGCAGTTGCTTCACGGTTTTATCGCTGCTACACGTAGAAGATGTGACGGTGGGATGGTGGGAGCGAGCGAGAGGGGATGGTATGCGATGTTCGTCGCTGCAACGAAGAAAGCGCGACTGTGGAAATTAAAGAACAGGAAACACACAAGCTCCTTTTTAAGTAATAAGAAATTATTTCATTTGGGCAACATGGAAAAACAAAATAAATAATAATACTAGAGGGTGGGGGAAGGGGGTTTACATTCTGCCACCCGGTTATAGAGAAAACACCTGGTTATTCACCAGGTTATCAACTCGGTTGTTATGATCAATTGGGTGGTTATTTGATTTTATTTAATCAATAAAGAACCTACTAGGTCCTACCTGGTTGGAAGGATATAAAGAATCCCAAAGATTATATCCTTCCTACCAGGTGGGACCTAGTAGGTTACCAACTTTGAAACCTTAAACTTTGTTTGATAACCTGGTTGAATGGAAAGTTTGCCAAGAGGAGACAAATTGCACTTTCATGATTTAAGCTGCTCTGAGCAGTTGTATAGCTTGCTTCAGGCCCATCTCTTACACCCTTTGAAACAATAATGCGTACTCCCCCTCCTAGAGTCCAATTGCACCTCTGAGTGCAATCTGCACAATGGCAATTGTGCACACCTAATGGCAATATGTGCACAATTGCACTCACAAATTTGTAAGGCCCTGTTGCAAGGGCATTGTGCCTTTGGAACTGCAGGTGGAGCCCAAGGTTCAGGCCGTAATGCCCTCACAGCAGGGCCTTCCCTAGCATAACATACATAGGAGGCAAACAAAATAGACAACCTGCTTCTACTTTGCAGATGCTAGAGACAGCTTAAACCTACTTGTAAGTGCAGGAGGCACCTTATGCCTTTTAAATGGGTGTAAGCCCCTTCCTCTTTTCAAGGAGGCTATATTCCTGGGTTTAAGCTGTTCTCCATTTACACCAAAATTTATTCTATGGGAGTACTTTGTGCTTTAGGTGAAGCTGTCTTCTATGCTAGGTTGCCAATAATTTTGATGTATGTTAGTAAAAGCATATCATTGATTTAGTAATGTGAAGTTACAATTGTGATTTTAGGCTGTGGCATCTTATAACACATTAACCCTAAAACCTACCCTAGTTGGACATCATAAGAGTTGGTTCTCAATGTGGGCATTTGAGGAAGTGACCCTTATACATAACAAGCAATTATTAACAAGAAAAATAACTGACATAATTGGTAATCAAGGTTTCAGACAAAGAAATTGATAATATATGGTTCTATTTTTTTAAAATTTATATTGATACCTTGTGTGGTCTCCAAAAAAACAAAATTAATTTACCTACCTAGCCAGTTATGAAAAGAAGTAATAACCAGCCAACAATTGGGTTGTAGTTCATGACAATGTTGGCTGGTTATTTTCTTTTATGAAGAAACTCCAGTTCTAATTTTTAAAAATAATTTAAAACTATCTTGGTTCCAAATCCAGTTCTAAACATTAATGGAACCCAAATCCAGTTATGAGTGCAGCTCTTCAAAAAAGTAACCTGGTTGTGGTTATGAAATTAAAACCCAGTTACTAACCTGGACTGGAACCAATGGTTCCCTGCTATTTAACCTCCAGTTACGCCTTGGTTCCGGTTCTTGAAGAAAATAAAATGGTTCCGTTTCCTATTTTAGTTCAACAAATGATACCCTACTAACCAAAACTGGAACTGGTGATACTTACCCGCCAAAGCTGCCGAAGCTAGTATGAGTCCAACATTGGTTCGTACCTATGGCTTGGTGTGAGGGTGAAACCAGGTGGCAGAATGTGCCCCAGGGGTATAATATTCTCTGGTGTAAAGGATCATAGGTAAATATGAAATAGCAGCAGTTTTCAATACTAGAGAGTGAGCTGAGTAGGGCCAAAACCAGCTTGGAGCAAGTCCATAGGTGAGTCCTTTACAGTGGACCTGTGGGCACACTAGGATCCAGAATTGGCCCTACTCTTAAAGGCATGGAATCCAAATAAAAGAGGCTTCATTTTTGCAGAATTCCGCACAATTATGACATCTGAAACTCCACCTCAAACAGCCAGCCCTGACTTTAATGAGGTAAGAGTGATTCGGCGAATCAGCTGCCACTGCTGATTCTGTCATTTAACAGCAAAGGGAACACTACAGAATTGGCATTTCAATATGGATGCGTTATCATGAACGAAAAAAAAAAAAACATGCCCATATAATATCATTAAAATATCATGCTCCACTAATTGAATACGTTCCAATTTCTAGAATTTATGATGACGTACTTGTTATATCTAAGAATATTGCCCATTTAAAAATGAATTGGAATCAAATTCTAAATTTTGATATGTGATATTCTCCCAACAAAAACCTGCAGAAAACTACAATGGACAATACTTTGCAATCACCCTAAAGAACTGACAGGATTTGAAATTTTTTAAACTTGGTGGAATGCGGACTTTGAAGATAGGCTTCAAGAATGATGTGTAGTTGTGATCTTGTGGGTGATAGTTGCAGCAGTAAAATGAGATTTTCAGGTGTCATGTTATAATTGTTTACCTTTCTGGAGTCCTCAAGATTTGGCATTTAATAGTTAAGATAGGACCTATATCATTTGTTTCTCCATTTTTAATTGTATAATGTTGTGGTAATGATTTCTCCTGAGAAAATTTGGGAGGTTTAAATTATAATATTACACAAGTTTGCATCATTACAACTATGTTGTTTTACTTTAAAATTATGATGTTGAAGATATGGCAAGTTTTCCTCAAATTTTCACAAAATTAGTAGAATTTATACTAGAAAAACAAAAATTTCCAAAAAAAAATCATCAAAAAAATGAAAAAAGTGTTGGATATTTGTATTACAAACCACTAGGAGTTTTGTAAGCCCTCACCAAGATATATATCCCATTATACTATATTTAAAGATAGGTATTTTGCAGTATATGTTTGTTTGGATGTGACCACTATATCCCTCCCAAACCATATAGCTCTCCACTCCACTTTTGGTACCAATAGAAAGCCCTCGACAAGGTGGTTTGAATGTTTGTTTTTTCACAATTTTCACACCAATGGAACAAAAGTTGTTGAAGAATGTGTCTGATTTCTGGAAATTAATTTTAATATTATGAATTTTTTTTTTCATAATTAATAACTCTAAAGTGAAGCAGTTAAGCCCAATTTGAACTTTATGATTATAATACTTACTCCAAATTTATCCCAAATTTTCTCCCATAAGATATTATGAACATTATTTTATAAAATGTATAAAAAAAATTCAACTTTAATTTAATTTATCACTTAAAGCATCTTGAAATGAGCTAATGGTTATACCTTGTTTAGACATAATTATTTCATGAAGCTCATGTGACACACCCCTTATGCTTGTTGAGTAGTATTGGCAATCACTTGCTAAAACAAACATTAACGAAAATTGAAAGTTCTCAAGATGAACCAATGACACTCAATGTAAAAAATAATCACCAATGAATCCTATTCTAAATATTCACCACTCCTAGGGAGTTTCAATTCTAAAATGAAAAATTAATGTTGGAAATTTTTAAACTGCCTCCTTTTCATTCCAAAACACTTTGATCTTGTCTTTTAGTTTGTATGAATGTTGCAATTTCCCTGGCCTTCACCATGTCTCAAATTTGCATTTGGTTTAATTCCTTGCTTTCAACCAAACAAACACATTTCACTATCATTGTCTAACATGGGGCTCAATCATAAAGTGAATGTTTAGGTTACAACATTATTCTTTCAACTATAGCTTTCAATTCACAATTAATAATGTTAAGGAAAGTTTAAACATTATACATCAAAAGTAAACTTGTATATTTCAAAAAGAATTTTGAAATCAAAATAAACTTACTTACAATACAAATTATTCCTTAGTTTTAGTCTAATTTAGCTATCATTATGAGTTTTGCAACTCCACATTTTGTCACATATTAACCTTGCCAAATCTAATTTAAACATATTGACATATGTTATAGTGTTAAATTACATTTGTTTGTGGCTTAACATGTTTTTGGCAATTGATTGGTTTAGTCCTAACTGGACAAAAGGCATCCTTTTAATCAAAGGCGATAAACCCTAATTTAAACACGTATTATCTTGGCACAAAATTTGTGGTTGAAATAAGGAGGCAAATGCAATTGTGTTATGACCAAACAAACAAGAAAGTGAGGTTGGCAATTGCAATTAAGGGAAATGAGAAATCTGAATAAATTAAAATTCATTAGGAACATATTTTTCAATCTATATGTTCTATTGTCTAAATGCATTTATTTTTCTTTATGATGTTTGATTTTATGAATTTGGTGTTCATGTTCCCATGAACTGGATTTAATAAATATGAAATATATTGGAATTTTGTGGGTAACATTGAAATCACCAATCAAAAATTACAACTCAAGATCTTATTTTACATGGGCCATAGTAAAACATTAAATCCATTTCATACAATACTTAATTCTTCAAGATTTATCAAATTGATAAATATTTCAACCATGAATGTTGAATGATGGTTATGGATATTTCAATTAGTTGTACCTCATAACATATGTGCAAACATTGTTGAACTTGTTTTTTTAAATTGTAGTTATGTATATTGCACTTATTTTTGTATGCATGAATGATCATTTGTTTGTTCAAAAATTTTGTTTATAGTTGACATTGACCTAGGTTTATGAAAGCAATACCATCCCAAGAACCATTGCATACCCTTTCTCCCATGCAAATTAAAAACCCACCATAGTATCTAGAAGGTTCTTTTTTTTGGTATCAAAATAGCCAATTTTGAAATATTAAAGAATCATTTTTAATGACTAATATAGGTTGTTTATGTGTGCTAAACATGTGGCTACAATTATTGAAATTATGTGCTATGAATGCCATATATGGATAAATTTCATGAGGACACACATGATGCCTATGGAGTGAAATGGTATTTAATTAAGCAATATTTTTGTTGATTTCATATTTTCACCAAATATTTTCACAATATTAAAAGTCTAATATGTTGTAGAAAATTCCATAGAACAACACAAAAAATATTTTAAACATTGAAGGTAACCTATGTGTACAAAATGCAAGCCAAAATGACAATATTTTAACAATAGCAAAGACATGATAATCAAGTTTTTGGATGTAGCCCATTTTGTTTCATTACATCGGATTAATTTATTAAAATAAATCACAAATTCAAGTCCACATCTGTGTAATATAATTGAGATTTCAATGAATTCAAAATTTAATGGTTTTGTCATAAGCACTAGTGGATGCAACTATCCATTGCACTTGTTACAAATCAAGTATGGTCACAACATTTACAATTGGTTATAATTAACTAAAAATTATTGTAGATACTTTTATTGTTAAATTTTTTGAATTGAAGGAGAAAGTTTTGTCCAATAAGATGGGTAAAGGTGTTGCCATCACTTGTATGGAGGAAGTTTTGCTTCATGGAAAATACTGTATGGAGGTTACATGTCATAGGGACCCAATTTCTTTGGGAAGTTAATATATTAATTTTTTCATTGGATTTGCTATTTGTTTTGTTTGAATCTTTTTCCTTCTTTTTTTTCTAATTTGTTTTGTTTTTTTTTAATAAAAAATTCCACTTTCTGATGAACACAAGCTTTTTTTTAAATCAATATATGTGTAAGTACAACTAGATTGATAAACATTTATGCATTAGGGCAATGCAACAAATCATGATCAATGAATTAACAAATGGTTATTTGTTGAAATGTGAGGAAACATTTAACAAAGAAAAGGTTATATTTGAAAACACCAAAGTAATTTCATTTACATTATTATCTTTTTTCTTTTCAAATTTTGTAAGTTTGTTTGCTTTTCATTTAATGACTCAAGGCTATAATTTTTCATGTTGGAGAAAAAAATTGTCATCAATTAGAAAAAACCTTGTCCTTTGCAACTAAAAAGACAATGATTAAATGTCCTAAAGGAGTAGTAATTAACTGTAAAAATAGGATATTACTTCAGATTCTACATGTAAAAAGTTATAATCATATATTAATACTGCATTTGACTAATAGATGATAATATGGTAACATGAAGGTTGATGTCATTTTTTCATTACAAGTTTTCATCCATATGGCATCCTTGATTAATGACTAAATGACATGAATGTCCAAAATATCATATGAAAATGTGATTAAATAAATCATCTCAAATATAACTAAAGAATGACTATGTAAATGATGTGGATAAAATGATGTGTCATTACATATATAATGTGATCATAAAATTACTTTACGATGATTCAAAAATGACTATTGGTATAAGTTCACACATAAAGAATTACGACATGTAAAAAACTGATTTCAACTAATATTATACATAAAAGTAATATAAAAAACATTTAATTTTTTTTAATATACTTGATATATGATTCATCTAAAAATACTTTATATGGGTAAATTAATTATCATAAATTGAAATAATTTTGATATTATAAAACAATGTTTTTATATTATAATTTTAAAATTAAATAGAAATGTAAAATGTGGTAAATATATAATTAAATTTTACATTAAATTTTTATCATCAATTTAAGTAAAATTTTATATATTATATGTACATAAATAAATATTACACAATTATATTAAAGTATATGTATAAAATTGAGTAAAAAATATAATGTCAGAAACTATTCAATATTTAATATTAATTACTATTTTAAATTATAAATCAAATATTAAAATCAATTTATAATCAAATTAATATGACTACCATAAAAAAAATTATTTATATATATTATAGTTGATTTATGATCCATTTATAAATATTCTATGTGGATCAATTTTATGGACTCATATGTCTAAATTAAAAGTTATTAGTAAAATTATGATAAATTGGAAGAAATTTTGTATAATATAAATTCATAAATCAAATGAAGGTTTAAGATATGAAAATATATTTTATTTATTCTTGTACTACCCACAAAGGTTTTTCCATTTACAAATCATGTGTTTGAATTCAAATATTTTTCTATTGAAATGGATATATATATATATATATATATATGTAATAATTTGTGTGCATTATTGAAGAAAATTTATGAATAAATTTTTGATTTTTTCATCTGGAAAATTTATCAATAAGATATGAATCATCAAATTTGAGGTTGTATGTAATGTTTAAATGAAGTATGGTCTAAATAAAATAAACACTAAATTGTTTAAAGAACAAGTGGGGTGCTTTGGTGGTAAAGGAATTCAATTCCATTTTTGGGGTCCAAGGATCAAAGTTCACAAATGACATTGTTGCGATCAATCATGGAATATTGATTGAATATTCCATAGTTAATTAGATCACTTAAATTATATGCCTACCGAAATAAATTAGGTGGTCTACTTAACCATTTAAACTAGTTTCTAACCTATTTTAAGCAATGGCATGTGTCAAAAATTGATAGGATAAAAAAAGAAATTTAAAATGATGGAAACATATTTATTATTATTATTTATATTATAATAATATCAATTATTATAATTTGTAATAATAAAAAACAATTACACAATGACTAAACTATGACTAATGATTTCACATATGTCCCTTATGATTGGAATATTAATCATAAACTCAATCATATATTTGAAGACCTATTTTAATGATCATGCTATTATGAAACCCATAATTGCCATTGCCACAAATTTGCAAACAACAAAAGGAAAGAAAAATAGTTCAAGTTCTACCATGAAAAGCAATAGAACATGACCATGAGGAGTAGCAAAAACAAACAAAGTTTGACCACGAACAACAACAAAAATGAACAAGAGCACAAGCAATGGCTAGGACAAACCAAAGTCCACAATTGACCTTTTTTTTTGCAAGCCTGCTCCCAAATTTTGATGTTTGAATTTTCTTCACACCTTGAACACAACATTAAAGAAAAGAAATGATGTAATGGGAAATTAGGTTACCCCAACTTTTGAGCGCCCACTGATCAGGGAAATTGAGTTATGTGTTAATTGAGCTGTTTTGTTTCTGAGTGGCGGTTGCCTTTTCTTTACTTCTGCATGGGAAGATTTGTTGTTTTCTTGAGTGAGGTGTTGAGAGATTTGCATGACGGCTGCAGTGAATAGGTATGGAGTCTTAGTGGTGGCTCCAAATTATGACTAGGGTTGGTGATGCAATTATGGAGAATGGCGGTTTGGGAGCATAAGGGAGAAGACAAGGCGATTTGGAGGAGAAGCTTATGGATGCAATGGATGGCATTCTGAAAAAAGATCAGGAAGGCTGTTTATGGGAGGGATAGAAAGATTTTTGGGAACATAGTGTGTGGAGGTTGAAAGAAGAAAGGAGTTTTGTAGAAGGGAGCTTAACTATGCTAGAAATCCTCCATTGCGTCTGGTGAATAGTTGAGCTTCTGTTGCAGAATGATGGAGGGGAGGAATTAGAGAGAGAGAGAAGGCAAGGCACTAAAGAACTATCAGACCCTTTTTCTTTTGGTGAGCCTGTGATGGTAGGAAATGCTTGTGCTTTTGGGATGTACATAGTCTGTGAATAAGATACGAGAATTTCTTTGAATTGCATTAGTGTGCAAGTGTTGTGGGGAATGTTGTGTCGTGTCCGTCAGTCTTTGAATCAGAGTGGATCAGAGGGAGAATGTAGGCAGTTCGAGTTTTGGAGAGGTTAAGGAGTCAGTAGGTGTGAGATCGATTTGGAAAACTAGGAGATTAGGGTCCACAGAGGAGAGTACATGTGTTGTTAGGATCTGGACCTTCTCTTTTTGGTATCAAAGCAGGTTTCGTCCAAGTGACTTCAACGGGACCGTGTGTTGTGGGAAGCGTAGCAATTGTGATTTGTTGTTGAATACTTACAAAATGACTAGCCCCCAGGGGATGGACGATTTGTTTTGGGGACGGGATTGCGAAGATGTCAGTGATTGGGCAGAGCGGTTGACAATGGCCGCTGAGGTCTGCGACCTCACTCCCGACAAGTTGTTCAAGATCGCGAAGTTGAACCTGCGTGGTCAAGCAAAAGAATGGTTTCGGAGGCTACAGCCATTGCCTGTCGACTAGGCAAGCCTACGCACGTTGATGATACAGAAGTATGGAAACATAGACGTTGACGACATCCGGATGAAATTGGATGTTGTCAAGCAAGAACCCAGAGAAAGGGTTTAAAAGTATTTCGAGCGCCTAGACAAACTGTTTCGGAAGGGTCAGATCCAGGATGCAGAGTAAAAAAGGAGATTCCTGGCCAGATTGAGGCCAGAAATCCAAAAGTTATGCTTTGTAAGAGCTTTTGCAGACATTGAGGAGTTGGTGGGTGTTGCAATTGAAGTGGAAAGAGTTCTCAACGAACTCGGAGAGACACCATATGAATATCTT
This sequence comes from Sphagnum contortum, assembly GCA_963920785.1. Lineage (NCBI taxonomy): Eukaryota > Viridiplantae > Streptophyta > Sphagnopsida > Sphagnales > Sphagnaceae > Sphagnum > Sphagnum contortum. Next base: position 14,511,463 of record OY987288.1, read on the forward strand.
CGAGAGGAACAAGAGGAGGATACATCGGAGAGCACTGTAGAGAAGCAGGTTACTGCATTAAATAACACCCTCATTAATTTCTTCAAGGGGAATTCACGTGATTCAGCATCATCATCCTCTTCCACAGCCTTTGGAGGATGCCAACTTTGTAAGGATAAAGACCATATGGCCACTGCCTGTCCGAGGCTAAATGAAGCACGGCCAAAATGTGCAAAGTGCAATCTGTTGCATAGGATAGAGAACTGTGGTGTCAAATGTACCTTCTATGCAAGACTTGGACACTCTGAACATAAGTGCTGGAAGAAGCCCAAAGATGGGAAATCAACAGCTAGGGCAACGAATTTCTTAGAAGTGATGCTTGATGATGAGGCGACGATCGAACAACAACTCAACAGGCTATGTGGAAATGATAATGCATTCTCCTACACTCGAGTGCCAAGAAGAAGAACTCTTGTTGATGTGACACCAGGAGGAATTGCACCAGTTCCTGAAGTTGAGAGGGAGGGAGCTGGTATGAGCAGGGACGTTTATGTGAAGTCCAAAATCCTCTCACATTTCATAAAGGGGAAAATCTCTTTGTCCCCCATGGAGACTGTTCTTATGATTCTTGGTGAGTTGGAACACCTAGAAAGCTTGGTGAAACTCGCAAGAAGGAAAAGGGATTCGGAGACCACCGAGAATCATGTTTCTGTGGTCTCTGCAACCCATTCGCTCCGAAAGATCTGCGTTAGTAAGACGTAGCGGAGTAAAACTCTGCACTTACCTGTAGAGATCAGCGACTGCATTTATTGAAGGACTAGTGGATACAGGAGCGTCTATGTCAGTTTTGGCTACTACTGTAGTGAGGGAATTAGGCATAATGCATCTTGTGATAGGGAATGAGAGTTATAAGGCAGCATTGGGAGTAGTCACTCGGGCACTGGGTCGGGTTGATGAAGTACAGGTGAAAATCGAGGGAGTCCAATGTGCCATGACTTTTATGGTCGTGGACACGGATGGGTACGACGTGTTACTGGGTCTAGATTTTCTGATGAAAATCGGGGCTGTGGTTCATGTGGAACGAGGACTGATTCAGGTGAGGCACGGACCTGGAACCCATGTGGAGGTCTTGCCACTCACGGTGGTCAATTTGCTGTAGAGAGTGAGCGCGGGTGCAATGAAGAGTGGGACGACAACCTGTAGAAAGGACGCACGTGCCAATCAAGGGGGTGATGTGGAATCTGATCAAGATCAGAAGATAGTGGAAGGAGGTGATGACGCATCTGTGTCAGACTTTGACAATGAAAGTGACGATGATGAGTTTCATGACTCAGAATCTAATCCTTTGGAATAGAGCGATTTGGATGATGAATTCGTGGATGCTGAGTTTGAGGAATTGATAAACTCAGAAGGACCCCAGGGAATGTTGCAACTGATGTTGCAAGAGCAGACTGATGGGATCATGACAGAGGAGAACTCAGATGGGGATGACTATGCCGATTGGATTAAGTGGTCATCTGATGCAGAGGAGAACAGACTATTCGTGTGTGAATCCGCACGCAATATACTCGGGCCAGTGCTGTTGCAACAACACAAGCCTGATCGTGACTCTGTGATCCCAATGATACTTCAAACCGCCCAGGCGAGAACTGAAGAACCTAATCACAAGACCAATGAGGGGTGCGTATCGGGCAACCACTCTGAATCAGAGATTAGATGGAAGGAGATCTGTGAGCGGATCAAGGTCGACACCGATTTGGATGAGCATGGGTAGCAACAACTTTGGGCAACCCTAGAGAAATACAAGGACGTCTTCGCTTGGAACAAGGGCAAACTGGGCTACTGCACCATCAGTGAACATAACATTGATACACAGGAACTCCCGCCTTGCAATGCATCTCCTGGACGATTGTCTTACTGGGAGGAGGCTGAAGTCAAGAGGCAGATCGATGTTTTGGTTGACCTGGGTAAGATGCGACCTAGCAACTTAGAATATGCCTGTAGGGTAACACTGCTAGTGAAGAAAGATGGGAGTAGGCGTTTCTGTGGGGACTACAGACCTCTCAACGCTCAAATGCGTCGAGACATGTTTCCGATGCCTCTCGTCGAGGATATAATTGATCATCTAGGCAAGTCAATATGGTTTACTGCTCTCGTCCTACAGTCTGGCTTTTGACAAATACGCATTAAGGGTTATTTGAATCTAGCAGGTCCTTTGTTTGAGTTGACAAGGAAGGATGTTGTATTTGCATGGGATGTGAACTGTGAGCAGGCATACCAGGCACTGAAGGCAACTCTGGTGGACGCGCCTATACTCACACGACTAGATTTTAGACGAACCTTCTAGCTGGACGTGGACTGGTCACCCAAGGGTGTTGGAACTATCTTGTCCCAGAAAGAAGGGAAGTTCGAGAGGGTGGTGGCATATGCTAGCAAAAGTTTGACTGACACACAAAGGAGGTTTCATCCGATGGAGGGAGAGTGCTACGCTCTAATCTGGGGTATAATGCATTTCAGACAGTACTTGCATATGAAGCACTTTATCCTACGAACAGACCACAAACCATTGGAGTGGTTAGCGACTGTATCGGATACACATGGTCGAAGAGGCAGATGGGTCGGTATGCTGCAGGATTTTAGCTTCAGGATAGTGCATCGACCAGGGCTAAGGCACATGAACGCTGATGCCTTGAGCAGGAACCCAGTCGGATTGACTGTAGAAGATGAGGATTTCGATGAAGAGATCCAAGACATCACAAGTGCTCACCCTGATGCACCTGAAGAAGGAACATAACTTCTCTATGCCATGGCAGGCAAGGAGACGAAATGCATGGGCGTCAGAAGGAAGGACAAAAGGTTTGTACATCACAATGCTTGTTGTTTTTACATCAATCACCGGAAGAATGTCCACAGCCATCAGTTGTTCATGTTGGGTGTTGAGTCAGAAGAGGAACTTTTGGAGGAATCTGTCCCGGATGAGGAAACAGTGCTAGTGCATGATGGGCCAGTACAACATGAGGAGGAGCAAGTGGTGCTGAAGAGGAGAAGGCCCCAATATTACGATAAGCGACAACAGTTGGAATTGGTATTGGCAGCTCAAGAGCTGTCTGAGTTTGGGGACCCTGAATTGAGCCCCACAAAACTCGATGAGGAGGAAGACCAGGGAGTGAAGCACAATTGTGCTAACATCTAGTGAGATGTAGAGTGTCTAATGCTGATAAAGGAAGGTATATTGTTTGATGCAGTAGGCCTTGATGAGAGCAAGAGGATTCGTAAGAGGGCAAGCAATTATTGTTGGAAGGAGCAGAAGCTCTTCTTCAAAACATTGCTTGTGCCCAAACCCGAGGAGAGGCTGTCTCTGGTAAAACAGATGCATGAAGACCTAGGGCATTTTGGTGAACAGCTAACATTGGCAGAAATTCGACGCAAGTACTTTTGGCACAGTCGAACTACAGATGTAAAAATGGTGATCAGGGGTTGCCAATAGTGCCAATTAATGAAGAGCTCAGGAAGCATCCGATTAGGGGACAAACAATTGAAGAGTATCCCCATTTGTGATCTTTTTCATCGAGTTGCCCTAGATACTGCAGGGCCATTGCCTAAGACTAGGTCAGGCAACAAATATATCCTGGTGGCCATTGACCACTATTCCAAGTGGTGCGAAGCAAAGGCGGTTGCTAATCATGGAGCCAAAACAGCAGCCAGGTTTCTGGAGGATGACATAATCTGTAGGTTTGGTGTCCCAAAATTCGTATTGACTGACAATGGTGGGGAGTGGGCTGTAGAGTTCGATGTGATGTGTAAAGACTATGCAATCCAACACCAACGCACTGCACCCCAATGGCCTCAGTGCAATGGGATGGCCGAGCGTATGATCAAGACCATCAAACATGGCATAATTGTGCTTGCTACTACTCCTGCCAACACACATTGTTGAGATGAGCAATTAGCCAAGGTTCTGTTTGGATACCGATGTGGAATCCAGGTAAGCACTAAATTCTTTCCGTTCATGATTCTTACTGGCCGCACACCTCGTTTGCGGGCTGACAACTACTTGCAGGCTTTAACTGCTGAGACTGATGATGGGGATGGTATAGAAGAGGCTGCAGCTCAGTTTCTGCAGAAAGTGGAACTCATTGGAAGCATCCACAACGTCCTGTGCAATGTGGAGCAGGCGCAAAAACAACAGAAGAAAGTCTATGCTGCTCGGAGAGGTAAGCATTTGTTTAAAGGATTGATTGCAGGTCAAACCATGGTGAAGATGAAAAAGCCAGGGAAGAGAAAGGCTTTGAGTGCAAGTTGGGAGGGGCCTTACCAATTTATTGGACACACAGATGGAAAGGGGAACCTCGATTTTGAGGAAGGCTGTCGACTGTGCATCATCCAAGATGGTGAAGGTCACCAATGGGAGAGATCTCGTCGGGACCTCCAAATCTTCTACATTCCACCAGACTAGATGGAGCTGAGGGACTCAGCTGTTTAAGAAGGGAGGGGTTACATATGTAATGGGAAATTAGGTTACCCCAACTTTTGAGCGCCCACTGATCAGGGAAATTGAGTTATGTGTTAATTGAGCCGTTTTGTTTCTGAGTGGCGGCTGCCTTTTCTTTACTTCTGCATGGGAAGATTTGTTGTTTCTTTGAGTGAGGTGTTGAGAGATTTGCATGACGGTTGCACTGAATTGGTATGGAGTCTTAGTGGCGGCTCCAAATTATGACTAAGGTCGGTGATGCAATTATGGAAAATGGCGATTTGGGAGCGTAAGGGAGAAGACAAGGCGATTTGGAGGAGAAGCTTATGGATGCAACGGACGACGTTTTGAAAAAAGATCAGGAAGGCTGTTTATGGGAGGGATAGAAAGATTTTTGGGAACATAGTGTGTGGAGGTTGAGAGAAGAAAGAAAGAGTTTTGTAGAAAGGAGTTTAGCTATGCTAGAAATCTTCCGCTACGTCTGGTGAATAGTTGAGCTTCTGTTGCAGAATGATGGAAGGGAGGAATTAGAGAGAGAGAGAAGGCAAGGCACTAAAGAACTATCAGACCCTTTTTCTTTTGGTGAGCCTGTGATGGTAGGAAATGCTTGTGCTTTCGGGATGTACATAGTTTGTGAATAAGATACGAGAATTTCTTTGAATTGCATTAGTGTGCAAGTGTTGTGGGGAATGTTGTGTCGTGTCCGTCAGTCTTTGAATCGGAGTGGATCAAAGGGAGAATGTAGGCAGTTCGAGTTTTGGAGAGGTTAAGGAGTCAGTAGGTGTGAGATCGATCTGGAAAACTAGGACATTAAGGTCCACAGAGGAGAGTACATGTGTTGTTAGGATCTGGACCCTCTCTTTTTTGGTTACAATGCCTTCTCAAATTTTGATGCTTGATTTTTCTTGAACACACAAGGTCAAAACATGGTAAAGTATACAAAAAAAGTGAGTGTCTTTAGATTCACCATATATCATGCATATAAAACTAAACAAGTAGCATAAGAATGGATGGAAATATAATTTTAAATCATCTCACACCTCTATAATTACTATAAGAATTCATTTAAAAAAAAAATAGGACTAACGAAATTTTTTAAGTAGACCAAAAGTATCCCCATTTGCCATGTGGTAAATTTGTAAATGGGGATACTTTTAGTCTACTTTTAAACCTTAGTTATTCTATTATTTTTGGGGATATAAATATCATTATAGTTTTGAAAGGTGGTTATCATAGAAAATAAAAGATTTATCTATTAAAACCTACTTACCACATATTTTACAAAAGGTCACACTATAAAAAATAGATTGCAAAATCTACTTGTATTTTAAAAAATTTACTTTCAAGCTACTTTTACAATGTGAAATTTGAAAGTTAATGCACAATAGTGAAAAGTTATTTTATGTTTGATCATTCAAGTAAAAATATTCCACATACAAATGGTTTATGATGGATACTGGTGTTATTTTCTTTTTACTTGTCAAGTAGACTGCCAAAGAGATTTAGTTGTCCACTTTACCATGTTTATGCCCCACAATACAAAAAAAACCTTCCTAAGCTAGATGATGTTATTATTTTTGCTACCACTTATATTGTTATTGGTTCTATTACCACTATTGTTGATGGTGCTTTTACTACCACTTCTATTGATCCAAAGGAAATCAATATCCCAATTTGTTCTATTGGGGCCTCCACGAATCAAGGAAAGGTGATCATACAAGTATCGGATCCAAAATCAGGTGGATTTGACATTGACCTTGAAACTTTTGGAATGATTTGTTTGAGAAGGAGCTACCAGAGTACAATGCCAAATTACACACCATGCATTCTCGTCCTCTGCTTGAGACTATAAATGTCAACAAAGCAATTGGCCACATCTCCAACCATTTTCCAAATTGTCTATTTATGTTAATTGTGTTGTAGATCCAAAATTTATCCTCGTTTTAAAGCCACTCAACATAGTTGATAAGTAGGATAGTTTTTGTTTATGTAGACTACTTTTGAATTGTTTTGTGATGTAAGAATGTTCTTACTTGTTGTAATACTTGCATAATAAAGGTTTAGGGGACAGTATGGAGATGCTAATAACTTGAGGTAAAATTTTGGATTTCATGAGGATGCTGACGGTTTGGGTTGTTGAGGGATCAATCTTGGGTCCTTTGCAATATTTTACTAGTGATGGTTTGTCAATGGGAGCGTGGAGCATTGCATTGAGTGAAGGTTTTTTCAGAGCATTGCCTTGGTGATGGTAGGGTTTTTGAGATTTTTTTTTGGGAGTGTTGCCTTGGGTTTTTCAGATTGGTGCAGTGGCATCAGAGAACATTATCAAGTGTTCTTACGTATAGTGTCTATATGAGTCCTTTTTGTGTAAGCAGCATGCGACTTTGAAAAATAGCAGGATTCAGTTTTTATTTTTTGATGTTGAGTTTTGTAAAAAAATTATTTTTTTCAAGTTTCAAAATTGAAAGAATTCTGATTTTCATTGTGGTAGGAATCTGCTTTGAATGTACTATGGAAATTTTGAATTAATTTTCTGTTAAGAAAATCAGAGCCTAAATTTATTTTATTTTTTAAAAAAGAAGAGAAAAAAAAAAGAAGAGGAGAAAAAACCTTTGAAAAGAAAAGAAGAACGAGAATTTGTTTTCTTCCGGTGGGTGTAAGTTACTTTGCCAGTCTTGCGAGTACCTTCTGCCAGTTGGAAGTTACTCCAATGAGCTGTGTTGTAATTGGGGCCTTCCGGGGCCAGTGAGGGGCCAAAAAATACAAAGAAAAAACTGCGCCAGTGCGCTAAGTGGAACGTGTAGTCATCCACAAGTTTTGGTTCTGTCTGTTCCACTTCTAATCTAAATCTAGGGTAGGGAATTTACTAGTGACAATGCTAATTTCTCTCATCTCTTACATACATATGGAACTATGCTGCTATTTCATACTTATCTTTGGTGCTTTGCAATAGTGAACATACCCCTTGGGCACACTCTATCACCTAGTTTGTACCTCTTGCTGTGAGTCCTAGGTATGAACCAATATTGGGTGGATGCTCACTTTGGTGGGTAAGAATCATCAGTTTCAATTAGTAATAAGAATCAAATTGAAATCATGTGTTGATTTATAGAACTGGAACTGGATTTTATTTTCTTAAAGAACCACGTCCTTAACTGGGTTCCTGGTTTTATTTAGGTGTGGAACCACAATCAGAATTGAAATAATTGAAAATAAATGGAGTAGAACCAGGGGTTAACCAAAGGTTAATCGCTAGTTAATCACTAGTTCTAGTCAAGGTTAGAAACCAGGTCTGATTTTCAAAACCAGATGCAATTGTTATTTCTTTGAAGAATTGGACCCATAATCAGATTTCAGTTCTATGCAGTGTGAAACAGAAATTGGAACCAAAATTATTTCTAATTTATTTTTTAGAATTGAAAGCGAGGGTTTTTCATCAAAGTAAAGAATCACTTAACAGTCGTCTGAACAGATGTGGGTCAGTTATTACTTTTTTCATAACTGGCTAGGTGGGATATTTATTTTTATTTTTTATTTTTTTAACCACATAATGTATCAATACCAAAAATTCCAAACAAAAGGAATAACCTACTATCAATTTCATGGTCAAAGTAATACCCCCATGACAAAGTTACTCAATTTATTCCCACCTTGAGACCCAACTCTTATGATGGACAAGCAGTGGGCTAGGTTTTAGGGTTTAAGGTTTAGTTTAGTTTAATATTTCATTTTCTCTGTCTATTTTCAAGAAGAAAGTTCCACAGTTATGAAAATTGTGTTTCAAGAAGGTAGAGACAGACTCCAAATAATCTGTTTAGAAAAACCACTAAAACCACAATGCTATCTACACATTATTCAAACAATCATATAATTAGCAACAGCAAGCTGTGGGCCGAGCTACTAAGTTAACATACATCAAAATTGAAAGCTCATCCATCCAAATGCTCAAACTGAATAACAACTGTTGGCAAGCTAGCATAGAAGAAAGCTTTACCAAAAGTGAATAGTTGTGCACAATTATCATTGTGGAGCTCACACTAGCAGAGATGCAATTGAATCAGTCACTCTACTCTACTCTACTAGGGAGAGTAAGCATTATTGTTTCAATGGGCATGAAGCAACTAATCAGCTAATCAAAGTAGTCTAATATTTAATCAAGAAAATGCAATTTTGTGATCTCCTCTTTGGAGTTCTATTCAACCAGGTTATAAAAATTTAAGGTTTCAAAATTGATAACCAACCTACTTGGAGGAAAATTCTAAACATCTAAGTTAGTTATCAAATTTTTAAGAATTCAATAACTGGTACACACATTAAAAAAAATTCTCTATTCTTTATATACTTTGTAACAGATGGATCTAGATTGTTTACCCTTTTAAAAAAAAAATCAATACCCACATGGTAAGTTATTAGTAACTAGGTTGATAAGTTGATCAATAACAAGCTGTTGTTTTTCAATAACCTACCAATACTGGTATATATTAGGGGTGGCAGAGCAATATTGCCCCCCTCCGGCCCCAAGAAACCCCTAACCCCCTCCTCCCCCCGGCCACCGCCCCACTCTCTAGTACTATTTTTTTTTATTGCACGAAAATAATTTTTTATTGCAACGAAGAAAGGGAAATAATTTGTTTTTGCACGAAAAGCAACTTTTGTAGTCTCCTGTTCAATTTATTCGTCGTGGCAATGAGGGTTGCGTTGCAGGCTCGCTCGCTCGCTCCCTCCCTTCCATCCTCCCTCCCAGCTCCTTCGTGCAGCAGCGACAAATGCATGAAGCTGCACTTCGAGTTTATCCTCGGCGCACAAGAAGCCTCGAACGCCTTTGAACTGTGCCGCATGATCATGCACACCAAACGCGATCGACGACGACATTACGCACACAACGTCTTACAAAACGATCTTTGATCAAACCTAAAACACACGATGCCGATTGCTAGAGATTCGAAGCAATTTCTTCACGAGAGTTGTGATCCAGTTTCTACCCTTGAGTTTCTGTGCGTTTGCAGCAGGAGTTCACATATTTTATGTACTTAAGTTGTCGCATAATGCATGCGAGATCAAGCTTAAATTGGAGGTTTATAACACAATTTCCAAGAAAAGAGTCTAGCCTTGTAGATGCATAGCAACTAGTACTGCAACTGGCCGCGGCTCTTACCCATTCCTTGTGCACAAGACTAGAGAAGAAAGCCTGCAAGAGAGGAGGAAACAAAGATGACGTGATTTCTTTCCCTGATTTCAAACCAAGTTAGCTTTTGTGGTGTGGTGTGGCTGCCCACTACTCGGACGCGGCGGCGGCCGCGAAAGCGTCACCATGGGTTGCATGTTTTGCCCAAGATCTTAATCTTCTTAGCAAGCAAGCACAATCATCAGGATCGTGATTCTTTGAATGTCGACAAGTGCTCAGTTTCGCCGCGCTTGCCATCAGATTGCAAGGTCTGTGCAAACCATGGTCAGTCAAGAAAGATTGACGGTGCCGGTGCTAGCCCGACCTACCGTCTTCCTCAAGTAATTTGTGTGGCATGCACGCCAAATATGCTTTCCAACCTTCGCTCCCTACACATCGTATTCGCATTTGTATGCTTAGAAGTCTCTTGCGCAGGAAGAAGATCTCGAGTCTCTTGCACACCAATCTCTTCGTTGATCGCCGTCTTCCCAAATCAGTTCACAACTAGAGCGATCAGCGACCTAAAGTTCGCTTCGTGCACGGGCGTTCAAGCGCACCCAAGAAAGATTTTGACAACAATCGATCCAGTTGCATGCTGCTCTAAAGATCCGACTCCGCAGCTCCGAGCTCCATCAGATTGCAGGTAGCGTGGTGTCAATTACTTCATTCTTCGACTCTCTCCTACTTGGAGCTCTTCCTTGTGTTCTTTTATTCTTCTTGCAGCGTCTGTTTCGAGACTGAAGTTGATGTCGTTAGGGTGAACAAACAACCTGGGAGCTTTCTTTCCTTCTTTGTTTTTTGAGTTCTAAGAACTAGAGCTTGAATTCATGAGGAAGGAAGGGATTTCGATCTAGAGTTATAATCTAGATTGTGTTATTTGATGTGCAGAGTTGAAATCCAGTGGAAACAAGTGATCTCCAAAGTGACTGGGACCATCATCAGCAGCATCAGCTCAGCAATTCTAGGATCCACAAAATTCTCAGTATGGCTTCCAGCAAAGAGAACACTAACATGAACACCCACCAGGAGGTGACGACCCATGCATGGAAGAAGAAGACGGCAAGTGTGTCTGGAAGCCGAAGACCGAAACACAACGTCCATTCATACGGCGATATTGGGCCATCACGCTACAAACCACCGGTAACTCCTACCAACCCAAATTCTGCACAAGGAGCCTCGAGAAGTATCGGGAGCAAGTAAGGAGCTTGGCAGAATTCTTATGTAGTTCAGAGATTTGACCTGATCATGGCTGGAACTCATCGTTCCTCCGTATATACTCTGTCATACATGACGAACTATGTCTCTTTAAGTTGTTGCTTCCTGTTAGCTGAGCTTGATCAGCAATCCTTCTTGTGTAGTACAGCAGGTTTTGCTGTAGAGCATGCTCTGGACACAAGGGACACAATTTTTCCATGGGTACATTTCACCCATGTTTGCAGAAACATTCATTAACTGCATATTCAATTGAGGGACCTGTCTCATTTGTTTTCCTGTGAGGACTTGAGAGTCTCAGCAAACCATTTAAGAATAGGAAGTGGTGAAACTAGGCAAACTGTACTAGCAGTCCTAGTGTTCTAGCTGTTCAAACTCATCTTTGTGACATGGAAATCAAATCTTTGTGAACTTGAAATGGAAATCAACTAGATGGGAAGTCAGTTGAGTGATGGGAGGTCAGTTCAGTGAATCTCACGGGAATGATTTGCTCTGTTGTTCAGCAATTCCATCTTGCAAATATTGAAGAGGTTAGCAGACTCCACATTCACCATTGAACAAAGATTGTGGTTTCCACTTGCTTAAAATCAGTTTGTAAGCCTCATTTTCCATCTACTGGGCTGTTTGAGTAGGAAGAGCTCGAAGAACCTGCAATTAGAGCCAACAGCTTAAACACATCCACATGTCAGGTTTGTACATCATAGCATGTGATCCAGGAATTTCATTTGTTTAATCTGATAGACTCTAGATCTGTGGACTTTTGTTCAAAAGGCAACTCTCACCTCACCGCACCAAGCTGGAATGCAAACTAGTTTTGTGTTCTAACTTCGTCATTGAACATTCCTTTGGGACACACAATGAATGCCAACTTAGCAACATGTGTGCATCCTCTGGACATGCAACAGAGTTCCATTCACTTCCAAATTTACAGTCTAATGTCATCTGATTGTCCAGGCTCCTGGTGGTGATGACCTCAGAGACTGGCTGCTGGAAAACACTGGATCCTCTAAGACTGTACTGATAGAACATTGATACCTGGGTGCAATTCACCCTCGAATCTTACCCAACTGAAGCCAGGTAAAAGAAGGGAGGTTACTGCTCAGAGGCATCTCACCAACAACCTTCATACATTTGGAAATGCAAAAGCAGAGAAAGTGAGAGAGAAATTGCACAATGATCCAAACAAAGCAGGTTCAAAGATTAGTATGAATTGGGTACAGATACCAAGTTAAGTATGCCTCTCACCCTTGGAAAACGGAGACACTGCAAGACCCTGACCACTTCGATTCCATGACCAAGTTTCTTCTCCAGTTGAAACCCTCAAACCTGTGACAAACAGCTTCCACCTTCACATAATTCCAAAGTGGGTGAGGGCACCAGTTGACATCTCAATTGTTAGTATGCAGAGCTCTACACCTTTCAACTAAAAGCTTTCCTTATCTTCAACTATTTTCCATCTAACCTTGCACTACAAATCCTTTCAACAAAAGCTGGAACTTTGGAGTTGGGAAGAAAGCAAGCTCCATGCACCCATTAGCCTACAACATTTCAGACATCATTTGCATAAGATATACATATGAAATTGCAGATATATAGAACAAAAGATTTGAAGAGTTTAGGGTTTAGGGTTTAGGGATGCTTTCATGCAATTATGTCACTCCTTGAGCAATCCCCATGATGATTGTTTGGGCCAATCCAAAAACAGTTGAGGTTTGTCAGTAAATAATAAAAAGCCATTTTTGAAGAGATGAGTTTGACATCATATTCCAACATGTGTTTTGATGATCCTTCAATATGCAAATTGACCCCAAAGTCTGCACTTCTCATATGAAAAACTCCTTTTCACCTTCATTATGAGAATCACTCAATTTTAAAACAGTAATCACAATCTTGTTGCCTAGCATGGCAATGAGTTCAGTCATAACCTTATGAGAGTTGCTCCCAAAAGTGTCAAACCATCACCTTCACCATGCAATAGCAGTGATCAATGAGCTGCCATGACTACCCACTGACTTCTATCAGGTCATGATGATGATCATGGGCACATAGATAAGTGAATAACTTGCCCAAGATTTCGGGCAGACAATTCTGCAGATCACACTTTTCTGTTGCATTTCTGAAAGCAAGAGAAAGACTCAGTAATGATGTGGGTTAGCACTCAAGAGATATCTGGCTGATAAAAAAATCCTCAGTATTCTCTGCACTAAGCTGTGAGGGTAAGCCTCATTTCATGTCAGTTTCTACCCATGAAAGCAAGGATTCAATGCTGACTTGGCCTTGAGAGGCCTACATAGAGGTGAATGGTTGGGACATCTTTTGTACAAGTGTGAAATTTGGAAGTGATGGCCTTAATGGAATCTCTGGACCCACAGACTGCCCCTGAATGCTTCTATCTCTGAAGTCAGGGTTCCCACTGAGGTTGAACTCCGCGATCTGAAACCAACAAAAGCAGTGGTAGTCAAATAATATAATATTGCCTCCATGCACAGGGACAGAAGCAGTTTGAAGAATGTTGATAAACCAACACAGAAAGAACTGCCAAGATGAATATTGCAAGAAACACCCTTTCATAAACTGTAATGTCTTCAACCTACCCACTTTGAAAGGCATGGCAAAAACTACCTGTATAGGTATGCATAGAAACTGAGGTTGCTGTGAGACAAGGTCTCAATTTGTTTCTACAAGGTGCAAATTTGACAGAACATGGCTTATATATGCAGTCATGGAATCACATCGACTTGATGTCAAAAGGATATGGGAGAGAACCTTCCACATTTGAATTAACAATGATTGGACTTGCCAAACATCAATGCAGACTTTTGTCTCAATTGCCATCCCTTTGAGCTTGCAAGCCCTGTCACATCATTCCAGACAATCAATTATTCCACAGTGCCCATCAAAAATTTCCAAATTGTAATTGGCATATGATAAGTTGCAAAAAACACCTTAAATATCTTGCTTTCAAGACCTGAATTTCTGTTGCCAATTATAATATGCTCCTGCAAATCTGTTGCTGCTCCATAAACCTCTATTGAGTGGTCCACAATGGAAGCAAATTGGAAACAAAGTCTTGCTTCGGTTATGAATGTATTTCCCTTTCTGTGACCATCCATCTACATCTTTGCCAATAAAAAAGAACCAAGTCAATGAACATGGGGGAAGTCACCAACACAAACTTGCAGTAGGATTGCACACAGCAAGGGATGGAAAGTCAATATACATACATACAAATGGGATACTACTACACACACATCTGAATCAACGCTCTACTTGTTGATAGAGGCTGAAGGGCGCTAGGTTAGCCTCTTTGCAAAACTCGCGCCATTCTTTTTTTGAAGACTTGCAGGTGGAGTCTAACTGTTGCAGCTTCTCTTGCCATGATCTAAAAATTACAGTACCCATTGCTACTCCAACCAAATTCTTCAAAGAAAATTTTGTGAATATTTTCTGAAACCGCTGATAGGACTCATGGATCAAGGGCTTCCAATATTGATTACTGAAAACCGTGTGCTTGCACTATGCTGATATTCAATGGCAGTTGAACAAGCACAAGCTCCATTAATGCCTAGTCTGGCAGGTTGTTCCTTAAAACATCATACCTAGATAACTTGTCTCTGGTACTTTCAACTCACGGGTGCAGAATCCCCGTTGGCTTGTGCAATGAGCTCATCCATCGACTCCAGATGCTGCTCTTGCAGGGATCATCACCCTGAGTCGAAAGCATCTGCAAAAAACTCCCGGTTTCTGGATGCGATGGCCTGTATACCGTTGCACCTGTCATCCATCTTGCTTGCAACGCCTTGGTTACATTTGCTGCTCGCTCCTGGAGACGCGCGGCAGCACGTGCCAAAATTCCATTAATCTCTCTTGCACATATTATTACGCCCGCAGCAACAGATGATGCGGCAGAGATTCAAACCCTTCCCTCCAACAACTGCTCTCTCAAAAAGTTCAAACCGCTCTAGATTATTATCTCTTTCACCAGACTCACATGCCGCAACAAAACGTCCTAGCCGCGGGGCACCTTGACCCTGGCTTAGCTCAGGTTCCAACAAGAAGCTCCAAAGAAGAAGCTACCCTTACCGACAATAATAACCCTCCTCCCCTCCTTCTCCATCTCCTGCAGGAAAAAAAAACCTTCTAGAGATAATTGATCTTTCTACAGCTGGTGGCAACGACAACAACAACAAACATCCACATGGTAGAGACTAGAGATGCGCTGCTGATCATCGTCGTCGTCGTCGTTCCTTCGCTTCATCGCTCCACAAGGCAGAGCAAAAGCAAATCAAAGTCAAAGCCAAGCGCGTGAGGCAAAACTGTCGGTAAGGTAGTGAAGGCACAAATCCCACGAGCGCGCGAACCTTGCATGATGCCCTTCCTCCTCATAAATATTACTTTCATGCTTTCTTTTCAAGTTACAACACACACCTTTCCATCTTGAAATTCCCTTGGGAAGGAAGGGCATCATGTTGTATTCCATGTTTATATATTGGGTATTATTGAAGGTTCAAATAAAACCATTGCAATTCCTTTTGGGGGGACTAAGTATGGCAGGTTGGTGTTTTTAATCATCAAGTTTAGCAACACAACATATAAGCAAACAATGGAATGTGTCAGCACTTGGGACTATTAACTAATTTGTAGCTAAATTTGTGATTTTTTTGTGAAGTTGGCATGGTTTTTGTTTCACATGGGGATTGGGGAGGATTTTTGGACTTCAAATAATTTATGACTAATGAGACTGTGTTACATGCAGTTTATGAAACCATGTGTTGTCAAATTATAGTTAAATCAATAGCCATGAATTTGATATTTTAGTGGTGTCCAGACTACTTGAGGAGGTGGACTTATGAAACCCACATCCACCAAAGATCTGACTATAGTGTGAAGTGACTTAGAGAATCTCCAACAGTGCTCAGTATGTGACTCTAGACTCTACAATTTATTGCGAAAAAGTCAAAATGTTCCGGTTTAGCTCAGAAAATTGGTTTTTCTGCACCAAATTCGTGCAGCTTGCAGTGGCTGGTAATGGCCCAACACAGTTGTGCAGTTCCCGAAGAGATTGTAATAAATTGCACCTGACTGCGGCTCAGTATTTCTCATTGGTCGATCACACTGATTGGTCCAGATGGTTTTCTATTAGTAGTCCCCACATATATGCAGTTCCCGTTTCACTTTATTGGTGGGATTGCCAAAGAGAAAACAGCTAAACTGAAACATTTAATTTTACTATCCAGAGTTAGATACTGAGCACCATTGAAGATGCTCCTAGTGTTGATGCCATGAGCTTCATATTTCAAGGTAAAATGGTCTTCTATTCTTTTATCAATTGTCAACTCCACCTTTTTTTTCTCTTTCCCCTCATTTCACTTAATCCGCTTCATACTAGACCAATGGGTGCTTGTGTTGTTGACCGAAATATATCTATTAACCTCCTGTAAGGTTACCCATCCCATTATATTCTGATTTGAGTGAACTTAATTTCAAATTTCTTATGAAAAAATATTTTTCTTAAAACACAAATCTCAATATGTAGATATTATTAGGAGATTCTAAAACAAATGTTTTCAAGGCTCCAAAAGGTATAACTTTTCAAAAAACTTGGTCCAAAGTGTAAGGGACACAATTTTCCAAAAATACCTCAATTATGAAAAAAACTCAAATTTTAGTGTTTTAATTACTTTCACAAGCAAAAATCACAAAATTGAGAAAGAAAACCCTGCCACCTACTTGAACGACGTTCAAAAATCTGGTGATGTTTACAGATTCTTTTGAATTATTTTTCAAATTTTGGCAATTTAAAAAACAATTTGGATTTGCCACAGAAAATGTCCCAAGTTTTGCAACAATGTGAAATTCCACACAAAAAACAGTCAGGAACTTTGTGAGTTCCCAAGATGGCATTTCCATTAATCTTTTGTCCATTCCACAAGAATTGTCCAAATTTCAACCCTTGTTGTAACTTCTAACTCCCAACTTGTTTTCCTTTTTCTTTTTGTTTTGTTTCAGTTTCCAAACTACCCTCCAATTTGAAGATCAGGTGTGCTGCAAAATCCTTCAACCCTCATTGTCACACTCCAACTCCCCCTTTCCCTGTTCTTATAACATACAGAGTCATATGGCTCAACTCCAGCATTGTGAGAACACTTTGACACAATCAGAACAAATGATTTGCTTGTGCTCACATGCCTATCTGATTCCTATACAAATTGTTTTTCCTCCCAGCAAAAGCTTTATTTTCTCGTATCCAGTGATCTGAAACATACCCAAGACCTTGTGTCTGATATGCACACTGTTACTTAATTCCTTATAGCAGACAATTTCAAGGAGCAAGTCGTTGTGGATCATGTGGGAACAGTGACATCTTACAAATGTTGTTGAGAGCACAGAAGAGCATCACCACATGCTCCAGTCCTCAGTCCTACTCCAACTCCTCCATGTGGCACTGCCCCCCACCTAACCTTGAGCAAGAAACATTTTCCCATCAGCAATAATCCTCATAGTTCAAATCTCTACCTCATGGAAATAAATAGGATGAGGAGGATAGCTAATATAATCTGATGTGATGTTAAGATCCTCTTCTGAGCTTTCATTATTTTGCAAACAACTGCAAATAGCTCAAACAATTTCAATCCTACCCTTTTGTCAAAAAGATGTCAAAGAAAAGGGGTGTCACCTGAAGTGTCAATGTAAGATGACAGTGTCTTAACATCAATACCACATTCAATCACTTGCTTGGTAAGCAACTCTGCGTCATGTATACGCTGGCAACCTGAAATAATCTCCTCCCCTATCACAGCAAACAAAGTGAAGAAATCAATCTACAAAAGGATGTGCTCAAAGCTCTCACTTCCAAATCCTGTTCAAAATAAGAATAGATATAAATCACAGCCTGTACTGAGGAAGCAATGGAAGAAAGCAAGCAGGGAAAGTGATGGAATTACCTCAAATAAAGACATCAAATGAATTGCTATAGTGGTCATCATCCCAGCAGGGCATGGTGTAAAGGGTCGACCAGCTGCAGGGTAAGAATGAAGCAAATAGAAATCAGTTTTGAACCTGCCACAGTAGGAAGAATCTGTTTACCACAACTGGTCTACAAGACACCAGGCGTCTCTTCAAAAGACACTACTGTTTTCTAAATGGCACATACATGGAGAGATAACAAGCTTTTGGAAGGGGACTTACTTTGACAATCTTCCCTAGTTCAAGCTCACTCCGGGCTGTATCTTCCAGGTTGAGAGGAAGTTGACCCGCTGCCTTGTCATGCAAAACACCTTCCTTGCTTGGATCTCCACCTGCAAACACAAGTCGTGCAAGACGTGAAGAAGGAATTGCAGAAAAACACACAAAAAAGATCATGAATCTATAGCATCTCCTTTTGCTTCAGAAAACTGTGGTGCAATCCTCAGCGATGCCTTACCTTGTGCGATGTGCTTTCGATCGGCTTCTCAGGAACAGAAACGATGCCTTCGACATCTACGATGAACTCCTTGCTGATCTTGTTCACGTATTTCACCATTCCTTAACTCATCACGTTTGCTGCGACCGACAGCACACACTGCACAGTGCAGCCGGCTTCCGCACAACCAAGAACGCCAATACCACTAGGGTTTAATAGGCCTTTAGTTTAAGCCCTTGTGCCACTACAACCAAAACATTTTTGAATGATTGAATTTTGTAAGCTAACACCTTATTTATTTCCTTTTGAAATATTATGAATAATCAATCTTTGTTTTTCCTCCCTTGATGAAGTCTTAAAATTTATTGTTTTGCCCCACAAATCAATTATTTTCAGTAACTGTAACTAAAACCAACCTAGCTTGGTTTTCATTCTACCTTGTTGCCTTTTAATGGGTTTGTGTTTTCTAGCAATTAGAAAGTTATTTAATAGGTCAATGGAAAGGGTTGAGTTAAATTTGTATCTTTGAGTTACTCATAATATAATGAGCCAACAATGCCAAGTACATGAGTCCTTATAAGCAATGGATTAAGTAATCGAATTAATGGCGCAAAAAAATATTAATTATTTACAAATTGACAAAAAATTATGACCCGAAAAATGGTTGCATTGTATCTTTATATATAAAACATTGCATTAAACAATTTCCCAAAAAATATAATTTTCAAGTAGTTTAAAAGCCTTTTAAAAAGTCTTTTAAACAACAAAAAAACATGGGTTATACTATCTCAAAAGTGTTTTGAATGCTCCAATTCATTATATTCAATCCAAATTAATTAATCAAATGTTCTTAAGGTGCAAACATGGTAAATTATTAAACAACTTGTGATGCTTGTCAAATAAAATGTAAAGTAGCCATAAGCATTAACACATTAATATATTAAAGAAACAAAAATTATTTATTTTAATGATCAATATGGGGAGATTTTTTGGACTTGTTATGATAACATTGAAGAATTGCATGTTTGATGTGCATTTCAAGTAGAATCTTAAAAAATGCAAACAAGTTTGTCAAATGTCTTTTTTTTTGTAAAATGGATTTCATGTGATATGAAAAATATACACTTTTGATAGAATTTTTTTTACTTTCAAATTGATAATGTAATAAAATGAATAATGAACTTGGAAATATCATAGGCCATAATTATAATCTAACAAAGTTTTGATTGGTAAGTAGGTTGAAATTGGTCTTAAACCAACCTAGTTTTAAACATATTTATTATCTATTTTTATTATACCAAAGTCCCTCAAACTTTGCACATAGCTTATTACGAACATTATGAACCATCAAATGCTTTTGTAATGAGAGTTAACAAGGATTCAATATCATTTTTGTGCATTATTGTGGAAAATATGCAACAATAGTTTGGAAGGTTACTTTTCCTATTTGTTTTATTATTATGCTTGCGCGCCCCAAAAATACATAATTAAGAAGATTATTGTACAAGTTCATCCAAAAAAATCAACATCAACTCAAGTTATCATTTACCACAATGAGAAAAAACAATGGTTATGATTATAGTGGTTTTTTATACCCCATCTAGACCCCTTAAAATCATAATTGATGAACCAAATTCAATTAATTATTGACCATTTGTCATTTACATGGACATTGTTTTTTTTTCTAAATGGCCCTTTGATATTAAACTTTTATAGGAAGATTTGAATATGTTTCCATATCCCTTCTTTTCCATCCCCTTTTCAACCATAAACACATGTATAGTGTAACCCATTAAATTATTTATTTTTCATTTGTATCAACTAAAGTTTGTGACATGAATTAACATTTTTCATGTTATTGGTCTACATTAAACAAACATGTAATGAATTTCCAAGTTACATTCTTTTGATTATTTTCTAGAAAACCTCAAATTTTTTATTTTTTTGAATTTTACGTTTATTTTGTTTTTATGCCTTATTGTGTGGTATCTTAGTATTCATTTATGTACCAAGGCCTTTTGTGTTTTAAATTATCCTTGTTTTCATGTCAATGATCATTATATTCATCATTAATTAATTCAATAGACAAAAAAGTAAAATCCTATTGTGGAATTATAAACACCCATGTGATGTAATGGATTTTATTATCATAACTATACATTTTTTGACTTAGTTCCTTAAACAAGGTTGAACATAATGTTTTCTAACTCTATCCCATTAATCAATTATATTTGGTTTTTAAGGATCCTAAAGTAATTATGTTTAATTATTAGTTTATGATATAACAATATTGGTGAATTATTTTTCATTGTTAAAAATGATGAAACAAAATTTTATTTAAGAAAAATGAAAAGAAATATATTACTGTTTAATCTATTCAATAATTTGTAAAAAAGAATGGATCCCTTACAATTTGTTTATAATGATTTTATTGTAATTTAAATGATAAAATGATTTTAGTAAAGTTTTTTCATCTATGTCTACACCAAGTAAGTTTTTTTTTGGACTTATCCAAAGGTTATGGCTTCAAGTCATTTATAACATTACAACATTATCTTGTGTACCCTAGAAACAAATCAACTCCAAGCTTAACTACCTCAATCCCTACCCACAACAACCTACATGGATACAAAAAGGGTGATTAACTTTACCTTCATCATTATTTTTACTTTTAAAACAATTTTTGTATTACCTTTCCAAACCTCTACCTTCTCCTTAACATAATACTTTTTTTGCATATTCTTTGAAAACTTCCATTTTGAAGCGAAGTAAATGATCATACAATTAAAAAAAATTAAATTAATATAACTATTGGAGTATGTTCCATGAATTTTGAGAATTACTATGAAATTACTAAACCTCCACCTTATTTACCATTGTTCTTAACTTATTATCACATATATTTAGAAAACTTCCTTTTTCAAAATGAAGTGAAATACAACCTTTCATAATTAAAAAAATTAAAATGATCATAAAAGCAAAAAATTTAAAAGATTAATATAACTTTACCTTTCCCATTTTACTTTAAATGTTTATGGATGGTTTTAAAAACGATAAAAATTAATTCACATTTCTCATATTTTATTAGCACATTAAAAATGATAATGTCTTCACCTTTATACAATTATTTTTCTATAAACATTTTAGTAGCACTACTATCTAATATATTTTTTGAATTGACACAATATAAGCTTAAATAGTCTTTTTATTTCCCTTGACCAAGGCGTTTTAATGTCATTGAAAAGGCTGACAAATATGTGTAATTTGTAAAACTTCTTAATCATTTCAAATGTTTTATAAAATTTCAATTTCATAAACATTAATGATCAAACAATTTTAACAAACTTTTTGTTGAATGTTTGGTAGTAATTCATCATGATATGTATGACATGATTAAACTATCATATTGAAAAAGTTAAAATCTTAACAAATTTGTCAATTTCAATAACAATATTGTCTTTGGACAAAAGGCGTTTAACCACCACGCTTTAAATATCCCCAATGGTGGTTTTGTTAAAGCCTAAGATAAACCTATATGCATATAGGTATTGGAAAGCAAACTCCACCTTTGTAAGATTGGTTGGCTCATTGATGTATGCTTAAGATTGTCAATGAGAAGCCAAATATTTAACTACCAAATAATGTGACAAAAATCTTGTTGATTTAATATGGAAAGTTGTTATTGCATCACAAAACATCAACTACACTACCTTACTTTAAAATTAGTTTTGTCATCAAATAATCCTCAAAATAGTGAAATGAAATTTTATGAAAATATGAAGTTGACATGTTGAAAATCATACTAATTATCACAACTACACTTTGCATAATTTTACTAGTCATATCACAATATTATAGTACAAGATGGATATATATAATTTCCAAATTAAAAGACGAATTCATTTTTTGAAAAAAAAAATATTCATTTTATCAATATGAAACTAATCCTAAGCTATGGTATATAAACATGTTTTAAGGTGTAGTGGTTGTTCATCAATTTCATAGTTATGACATTCTTGGTGCGGGAATGTTATGGAAGCCCAAAAAAGCATGAAAATTCGTTAAAATTCGTTAAAATTCACGCCGAAGAATGTTTTGACAAGGTGTTAAATGAAGAATTTTTTAAAAAATTAATGTGAAAAATGAAGAATGTCATTACTAGGATCAATTTCATAGACAAATATTTTATTGTGGTCATATTTAAGTTTATGAAGGATTAAGTTCCAATTATAATAATTTTATCGTTGGTATGATAAAATTTCATTTTTGAATATGTCTTTTACCTTATCATATTATAGAGTATAAATAAAATTGATAATACAATATGGATACAAAATCAACAATGCTCCAAATATATCAAGTTCAAAATTTGTAAACTTATTGAGGGCAATTATAAATTATGTAATAAAGGTGTCATGCCCATGTCCATGGCCTCATACATGATAGTTGGTTATGGGCATGCCAATCATGTTTTTAGGGTTAATGTATGGTCTTAGGGTTAATGAATGTTTTTAGGTTATTGTACTTATTAGGTGTTTTAGGGTTATGGTTTGTTTAGGGTTTCAACTTGTTAACGGCTATATAAAAGACCAAGCTCTTCCCTTCTCTAATAAGTTTTTCTAGAATTCTTTTGTTAAGGAAAGTTTCCTCCATAGTCAAACTGGATTTTTTAGATGCTGATGGTAGTTATTACACGACCACCATTTACATACACTACATTTTCTTTCCTTCTTTTCAATTTCATTCTAGAAAAATTGCTTTCTATTGCTTGATGTTGAAAGCAACAAATTTTTCTTAGCTTGAAATCTCTTAGGTTTTTGTTGTTGTTGTGTTGTTGTTGTAGTTATTGTTGCTACTCTTGAACTTTCAATTGTTGTGTCTCGATGTATGAAGTTGCCACTTTTGAAGAGAAGATTAGACAAATTCTTGCTATTCAATTGCTTGTTCTTATGTTGCTTTCTTTTGAACCAATTGCCTTTGTTTAAGAATTATTTTACATCATCATCATCATTGTCAAGCCAAGCCAAACCATCACTTTCTCTTATATTTTGTTGTTAAAATAAAGCTAAGTCACTCCATTGTAGTTAGCATAGGAAGAAATCAGAAGTTTGTCTTCCAATAGTTACAAATTCATTCATCTTTTTTGCACACCATTATTGCATAACTCGCGTTTAACATTATGGCCATCATGTCATCGCAGTCATTAGCCATTGCGATTGATGTTTGTCAACTTCCATTTGACATTCATTGGCTTTTGTTCAACATCCATCTAATGTCCGATTGACATCCCTCGACTTCCATTTGACGTTCGTCAGCTTTCATCCAACATCCATTAACTTTCGTCCAACCTCCCTTTCACATCCCTTGTAATTAATGTTCATCCAACATCCATTGTAATTGATGTTTGTCCAACATCCGTAAGCTTTCGTCCAGTGTCCGGGGACTTTTGTCTAACGTTTATCAACTTTCATTCAAAGTATGTCGACTTTCGTCCAATGTTTATCAATGTCCATCGACTTTCGTTAAACGTTTGTTGACATGCGTTCGATGCCCAGTTTCGTTCATTTGGCCCCTTCCGTCCATCAACATCTGTTTGTCATTGTTCATCCCCATTAACACATCATATTCTTCAATCGTATGTATTATGTACATACATATTTGATATTATATTATTCAAACCATATGTACATATTCCTCAGGATTGTATATAGGTTTTTTTTATTAATACATACATCTACATACTCTCATATTAATATATACATTTACATATTTTATATTAATACATATATCAACATTATTTTTGTGTTAATACATACATTTACATATTCTTATTAATACAGATTTTCTTTTTCCTTCTACTTTGTCATTTAGCATTTATGATCATAGAAATTGAAAGTTGTTTAAGGTATTTTTTTTAAGCACTTCACATTTTCATTTCCATTACAATCGCATTTAATTACATAAGTTTTATTAGAACTTTCTAGCTAGTCCTTTGTATTATTACAAAATTTTGGGGCATGGGATAACACCATGTCTTCGGATGATAAGAACACTACTATTCAACCAGAGCCACAACATTAACTATGAAATAACACATAATCATTTGAATCGATTTCTTAGAGCTCATGATCTTCACAATGGTAGTATCAAATGTCTATAGTGCCATCGTCATCCAAAACAACTCTTATAAGAATTTAAATTCAGGTTTCACTACATCAATGGTACATCAAAGTCCATTTGGAGGGGTTAATTAGTGGGGTATGTTTGTTACCGCATTAGCTTTCACACCATCATTGTATATTCTACTTCAAACCATAACCTCTACACCCATATATACCATGGAAGTTAACAATTCCTTTGGGATAATTGAAAAGTTCAATAGAAAGCCATGTACCATTTTTTTGAAGGAATTTAAGGCAATTTTTTCAATTGTGGTTTGTGAATTGGAGCTCAAATATGGCGCTAATCATAATGAAGCATTCGCATTCAAACAACTAGCCCATTATGTGCACTATGAAGCATTGGATGTCTATGAACAACATTTTTCGAAGATTTTGGGTGTCACCCAAATCTTCAATCCAACTTATACCATATCCATTGCCACTGCCTTTCAAGCTGCACTACAAGCTACCATTGCACATCATGTGACTATGCCCAATAATCCAGATTTGGTACCTATTTCAATAAACCTTTCTTCTCAACAATTCATTGTTGCTACCGCACACATTCCTCCCACCATCAATTCATTAGCTTTTGCTAATCCAGTGGGGAAATTCTTTCGAGTTCTTAAACTCGAATTTCTAGTTAAGAATTCTAAAATAATTATGTAGTTCGCCAACTTTTCTCGGCAAAAGGATGAAACTTTCAAAATGTTCTACAAAAGGTTTTTAAAGCTTAAAGAGGATACTTGGAGCATCGTAGACCTAGAAGTTGCCCATCAATATCTTCATTGGTTAAAAGGTACTCCAACATTCCATGCACAAGTTTTGTAATGGGTTTTTGTAGACTTTGGAAACTTTACATTTTGTTGGATGTGTACAACATTTTTAAAAAGCTGGAACTAGTTCATGCATACTATGAGGCTATTATTATGAAGCTTCCATCACATTCAAGGCCTTAACCTCCACTAGTTGCACCAACAAGATCATCACATTCTTCTTCAAGGGCTAAAGGTGTGCATTCGGCTACATTCATCCTACCTTCTTACAACTACTATGGTAATCATGTCCATAAACCTAATGAATGCAACATTCCTTTCAAGGATCTCTTTTGTGATTATTGTGGGAAAGAATGACATCAAAAAGCTATTTGTTTTAACAAGTTCCCAAAACAGAAGGAACTTCTGATTACCATGGCAAAATCTACCAGCTTCATTGCCCCTCAATTAAAAGCCAAGGTGCCTTAGCCTTCCATTCAGGTTTTCCCCACCAAAGGTAATTTTAGTAAGAATGTTAAGAAGAAGGAGCTCAATGTTGATAAGAAAGAGGTGTTTCGATCCCATGTCGCCCAAATTCAAATTCTACAAAATGAACTCGAATCATTAAAAGCCCAACTTATTAATTTAAAAGGCAAGTTTTCTCAACCAGTGATTCATGCCCAACTTGTATAAGGTTTAGGATCATAGGAGGGGTTTCCTAGGTCGTTCTATGGCTTTTCACATGATGCCATGGTCAAGGAGTATGTTCTTTCATATGCACACAATTATGGTCTCACAACAGAATATGCCACTTCTTTTTACTGCTCCTATTTTATGGCATAAGAAGTTAATGTGGCACCTAGAGTTCATGCCACTAGGCAGGTAATTCAAATTGATGGACTCGCATCTAGTTCAAATCCTATTACCACTAGAAGAGCTTGAACAGTCATGCCATAATCTTTTCGTCCTCTTAACATGGATGAAGAACACACCTTGTAAGTTGTTGGTGAAGGGGGAAGGAGATTACTACACCATATGCTACTAGGGCATCAAATTCTCATGTCCCAAGAATACATGTACATTAGGAAAACACACAATTTTCCATTGATCAGCTTACGGAGTGCCAACTTCAAATGCATGAAGTGGCACAAAAACTTGTGAGTACACCGTTGTTTAGATTTCAAGATTTGAAGCTAAGCACCAGGGACATAATTGCGATACTAAAAAATACCCTAAACATTACATCAAGTCTTCTACCAATCCCTAATCCACATCCTACAGGGGTCCCATCTAACACCTTGGAGAGACACTCAATTGGCTCACGTGTTGTAGATGGCATTCATAATTTGGTGAATAGTTTTAGCATGGTTAAACTAGTGGGCTTTCTTACCTCTGATTCTACAATCACATATCAAAAGGGAACTAAAAACACCTCGCTTATGGATTTGTTACTTAGCAGACACGTTATGGATAATCATTCTCTGCACAAAGTCTTTCAATCATTTCCGAAGGTGTTGCCTAGTGAGAGAACTTCCATCACCACTACAGTTGCCATTGTCAACAATACTTAGTCAAAAATCTAGGTGGAAGGACATACACCCAAAGTGGTATTTCTTGATACAGGTACCCAATCAGTGATTTTTGGAGTTTAATTCACCAAAAAGATGGGCATGCTTCATTTTAAACTACGGAAATCTATGTGGCAAATTCGAACCACTAGTGGGAGCATAGAGGAGGTAGTTGGGGAGAGTTCAGATTTGATTACATTTAACTTCAATGAAGGTACAAATCAAGAGCTTTACTTACATGCCAAATGTTTAGTCACCAATGCCACCAGTTACAATGTGTTCATTGGGCAAAAGACTTTGTTTACACTAAGTTTCGCAATTGACAATTGGTTCGAACATGCGTACTATCAAGTGGATTAAGAGATTAATGGCAACCACCTGGGATACATACCCCTTGATCTACATGGGAACCATAGTCTTATGGCTCACCATTGTATGCTCAAGGAAGCACACACCATTTCCTACATCCAACAAGCTAGCCACAAATGGATAGAAAAAAATGAAGAGGAGATAGCTTATGCCCAAGTTATTGAAAAGTTTGAAGGTGATTCCTACTAACATTCAACATAGACTAGAGGTTTTAAAGAGGTTCAAAACAGCCCACGAACCCTTAGTCAAAACTATGTTTAGTTTTGAAAACATGGAGAGCCATGGCAAACCAATTAAGCTAGTACTTCATTAACTAATCACTTGGACATTGCCTAAGGAAGAGATTACATTACTAAAGCTCTTTGGTGGTTTTGGTACAGGTCTTAAAGCCCTACTTTAATCAAGGATGGTGGTTTGGAAGTATTTCTATTTAAACATTGATCCTATTACAAGACAAGTGGTGGCATTGAAAATGATGGAGCTCATAGCTAGATTTCCACAATGGTTTGTAACCCTCGCATGGAAGGCTAGTTTTACTTTCTTGCCCTTTAACATGCAATTAATTTAGAAGAAACATATGGAATTACTTGACCTCTTAGACTCATCATTTGAGGTTGGGAGTGTTAAGGATTTTTAACCGTTAAATTTGGAGCAAGCTTGAATGACATAAGATCTGGTATTTTCATGGACATGGTACGATTGATCACCTAGTTTCAATCCATTTTTCTTATGTTTGGTTATGTAATTGAGAACACCCCTTTTCAGCTTAACTAGAAGGAGAAAGTCTAGGAGCACTACACATTGGTCAAACAATACCTTGGAGAGTTATTCCTACTCAATGCGGCACAATGCGATTTTTAAGTGCACCAATTGCATAATTGGTGGACCAACCTTGCACCACTTTAAATTTTGTAATTAGTTCTAAAATACACCATCAAAGACCACAACCTGTAGGTTTCTCACATATTGGATGATCAAAGCTCCTACCAACTAGTTACAAGGCAAGATAAACTTCTTTGGTTTCTTACAAACATAATAGGTACACATCATGCTTTAGCCATTTGGGATGAACCAAGCCTAGAAGAAAGAGAAAGGGCTATGGGGTTCCAAACTAGTTGACGTGCCCCCAAGTTCCTTGTTAGACCTAAAAGGGTCCAACTATGTCAAAATGTGGAAGTAGATGGAACTTGGTGTCGCTCCCAGCTTCTAACACTAAAGGGGGTGAGAGGGGCGTGCTGAAAGTTCTGGGATTGGATTCGGAAAAGGGACAACTATTTAGTTACACGGTCCTGCATCAAAACCAACCAATAAGTTGGTTAGTTCACATTCTGGATCACCCTTAGTGTTGGGCATAGTTATGACATTCTTGGTGCGGGAATGTTATGGAAGCCCAAAAAAGCACGAAAATTCGTTAAAATTCATTAAAATTCGTTAAAATTTGCGCCGAAGAATGTTTTGACAAGGTGCTAAATGAAGAATTTTAAATGTGCAAAATGAAGAATGTCATTACTAGGGTGTTGGGACAAGCCATGGGTAACACAGACTCACTGGACTCACCACGGCCCGAACTCGGGGAAGCCACCACCTTCCCCCATATAGTATTTTCTGCATTCCTCCGTGGGACTTGCATCCGAATGTCACTTTTTCCCAGCACTTCCAAAGTGGAGTCCCAAAATTGTCCCGGTTTGGACTCCCTAAACTTTGGGCATTCATAACTTTTTGTTAAGACCTCCGATTGGGATGAAGTTTGAACCAATCTTGTAGCTCTCCTTGAGAGCTTTCCAACGGCATGTTGCATTTCACTTGCTTATGCTGGATTCGGGTTGATTCCCGACTTTTAGTGGTCGGGAGTCAAATTGCCAATTTGACTCCTAACCCTTCTTTTGCCCATAACTTAAGCTACAGATGTCCAAATGGCTCATACAAAGCCATTTTGGACATCTAGATTTCAAGACCTTTCCAACAGTGTAAAGAAAACCCAAATGCAAGCTCTTTTGGTCCCTGCAATCAAGCTTTGAATTTTCAGGAGTCCCGTAGGACTCCAAGTTCCCACTTTTGGAAGTGTGAGGATGAAAGTGTGAGTTTCATCCTCACACTTGCCCCAAAGTGGGGTTGCAACACTAGTATTATTAATCAAACCAAGGTGACTAGATTGGAGTGTAACAATCTACTAGGGAGAAGCATGGACCTGAATTCCCTTACATGGTTGTTAGTAACATGTGTATTCTTTCAAAATGTACATAACACCACCATTGATTTATCAACTTGCTATTTTGGCGATGGGACAACATGGCACCCCAACCAAATACACTTGCCTATTTTCAACACTCTACATTTCATTTTTAGTGTTGGGGGGGAAGGAGGTACCATGTAATTTGACTAAAGTTGTTTCTGATACACCTAAAGCTACATCAACTTTTAGAGAAAAAATTATAACCTTACAAGAACTTATGCATTAAATAGTGGAGAACCCAATACACCAAGTTTTTCAAACACATTTTCCAACTCCATTCCATATGTTTCCAACTACCCTTTCATTATGGGGAACCAACTCACCAAGAAAAAGAATGACCAAGTCACAGACTTGCTAATTAAGTATGAGAATGTGTTTGCATTCTCAATGAAAGACTTAAGTAGTTGTAAGACCATGTAGTTCTCTATAGACCTTACAAATGAAACACCCATCTATTAAAGAAAGCATAGGTTGAGCAAACATGAATGGGAATTAGTAGATGTAAGATGCAAAGAGCTTCATGAAGCTAGTCTCATTCAACCATCGAATTCTGATTTCGCAACTATTACAATAATGCCAACAAAGAAGGATTTAGCTAGATTATGGACTAAAACAAGGATGTGCGGGGATTATAGGCCTTTGAACTTGGTTACACCTTAGGACAAGTACCCCATGCCCATCCTTGAAGAATTATTTGATAGCATTGGAGATTCAAACATCTTCATAATTGTGGATCTAAAGCAAAGCTTTAACTAGATTGTGCTTGCTACAAAGGATCGCAAGAAAACAACATTCCATGGAAGCAACAAGTTGTGGGAATGGCTTTGATGTTTTTTAAATTGAAGAATGCACATGTCTTCTTTCAATGAGTCATGGACTAGGTTCTTGAAAGGGCAAATTTTTAAAAGTGCTACGTAGACGATGTCCTAATGCATAACAAAGGACTTTTACAACATTTAGCTCATCTTGAGGAGTTATTCAAGAGGCTCCATGAAGTCAATATGAAGATCCATCCTAAAAAGTGTGAATTTGTTGTCACTTTAGTAGTTTACCTTGAACACAAAATTTTGCCAAATGGTATTATGGCTCATTGGGCCAAATAAATAACCATTTTAGACATGCCCAATCATACTAATGTTCACATTTTGAGGAGCTTCATCATATTATGTAATTACTACAAGATTTATGTCTAAAACTTTAGTACTATTGCTCATCCTCTCTATGCATTATTAAAGAAAAATGTTGTTTGGACATGAAGTGAAGAGGTTTAAGAAGCTTTCAACACACTCAAGGAAAAGCTTTTAGAGTTCCCCATTCTGAGAAGACTTGATTTTAGCAAGGTTATCATTCTACACATTAATTAAAGTGCTCTTAGTATTGGTGTTATTCTTGGCCAACTTGATGAGAAAGGCAAGGAATATGTTATCACCTCTGCATCCGGAAGCAACAAGGCGAAGAGCAATTACTCTTCATATGAAAGGGAATGTGTTGGTGTTGTATAGTCATCATATATTTTTAGGCCTTATTTTTATGGCACCAATTCCACTTTGTATATAAACCACCAGCCTATTAAATGGTTGATGACCAATGACAAGCTCATTGGTAAATTAGTTCGTTGGGCATTTATACTTTTAAAATGTGAGTTCAAGGTTATTCACTAACTTGGTATACACATCAAAATGCGGATACATGTCGCAGAGACCCTTCACTACCTTTGAAGATTTTTCAGAAGTCAGGCAAGTCTTTGACCAAATTCTAACAATACATGTATCTTATGCATTTAGTTATCTTGCACTATTGCAATGTAACCTGGTTGAACATCCATTGTGGATATATGGGAGGACTTGGACACTGTAAGGTTTCTTAAGCATGGGGAATACCCTCCCAAATCACACCAATTCAACATGATCACATACAACAATGGTTCAAATGGTACTCATGGAAGGACAATCATTCATTCGATATTTACCACAAGGTGATAGAGTAGTTCCTCCACCACATGAACGGCTTGGTATTATTCATAAAGTACACTCGAAGCTTGGACATTTTGGAATTAAACATATTTATAACCTTCTTGCTCCTCATTTCCATTAGAGAGGTATGTATGCTCAACTCCGAGATGTCATTGCTAGGTATGAAGGATGTGATAGAATGAAAACTTCCTTCTTTTCTCGACAACTCATGTTTTCTCCACTCCCTATTCAAGGCATGTTCTATTGTTAATCATGTGATTTAACATGTATATGATTAAGCACTTTTCAAAGTGGGTTGAACTTGTTGTGTTGCTGGACAAGTCATCACACAACACCAACCATGTTTCCTTACAACAGGTCCTAAATAGGTTTGGGGCTTGTGTTGAATGTGTTACTGATCAAAGATTAGAATTCAGAAGAAAATTCCAAGACCTACTTGATCATGTTCTCATTGATCATCGTCGGACTTCAAGGGAACATCCCTAAGCTGATGGCCTTATAGAAAAAATGGTTTAGGCATGCAAGAGGGGATTTCGAAAGATTTGCTTCATTGGGAATAAAAAGGATTGGGACCTGACCTTACTTTACATTAACATGGGTTATAGGATGTCCAAACCCGCCTCTTTGTTTCAATTCATTCCTTATTTTTTACTTTTTGGGAAACATCCCATTCCACCTTTTTCCATTGCTATTCAAATGGATTAAGCTATGGACTTGGACTCCCCAACCACTTGGGCTAAGGTCATCATAAAAAAGGTTGTTTTATTCAATAGGGTCATGCCCATGGCCATGGAGAACTTATCCATTGCATAACATTGAGACACTTTATAGTATGCACACACACAAATTGGCAATTACAAATCGAAAGTGATATAATTTTTTGTTGGTGACTTTATTTATTTCTAGCGGCAACCTAATGATATTCTAGACATTTTTTTTGGTTGTACTATTTTGAGGATTAAGGTGATTAGGCCTTGAAGTGTGTTGGAGTTGTAAAGAGCGGACGAACGCACAATTTGAGATCACTCCAAAAATTGTCGCAACCCCACTTTGGGATAAGTGTGAGGATGAAACTCACATTCCCAAAAGTGAGAAGTTGGAGTCCTCTAGGACTCCCGAAAATTCAAAGGTCGATTGCAGGGGTCAAAACATTTGCATTGGGGTTTTCTTGATGTCAATGGAAAGGTCTTGAAGTGTAGATGTCCCAAATGGCCTCGCATGAACCATTTTGATATTTGTAGCCCAAGTTATGGGCAAAATAAGGGCCGGGAATCAAACTGACAATTTGATTCACGACCATTAAAAGTCGAGAATCGACCTCTTTCTGACATATGCAACAAGAGTGCGACATGGTGTTAGAAAGCTCTCAAGGAGAGCTACGACTTTTGTTTAGACCTCACTCCAATCAAAGGTCGGAGCCGGGAGATATGAGCTCTCAAAGTCCTAAGAGTCTAACTTGGGATAATTTCGGGTCTCCTCCTTGGGAGTCCCAGGAAAAAATGCCATTTGGATGTAGCCTTGATGGAGAGCTGCAGAGAATACTATATGGGGGAAGGTGGTGGCTTCCCTCGAATTCGCGCTGTGGTGAGTCAAGTGAGTCCAAGTGCCCGTGGCTTGTCCCAACACCCAAGGGTGTTTCCGAATGTGAATTAACCTTCTTGTGGTTGGTTTTGGATGCAGAATTGTGTGAGATCATAATTGTCCCTCTTCCTAATCTAATCCCGAGACTTCTAGCACGCCTCTCTCACCCCTTTTAGTGTTGGAAGCCGGAAGTGGCCCTCAAGTTCCAACTTTCTGCAATTCAACATACTTAAACCTTCAAGTGGGTCTAACAAGGAACTTAGGAGCACGTCAAAAATTATACACCCTGCCACCTACCGAACTTGGATCCTACCATCATCACGTCAACTTGGATTCCTCCACTTGACTATCCATGTTAGGATTGTTAGAAGATAAATGATGTTGATCAAATGCTACTTTGCGATAATTATAATGATGGATACCATTTATTTTACTTCAAGTCAAAATTTATTCAAGTTCCTGTCGACATTTGGTAATGTTCAACATCTTTTCTTATAACATTTTGATTTCTACTTAGACCATGCCACGTTTTTCGCAGCTTTGGTCTAGAGGGGGATACATGAGAATTTCATCTCAGCCTCCTTTTGCATTGTATATATATGTGCATGCATTTTCTTTTGGTTGATTAGTTTCTACCTTTGATTGGTTTTAGTCTTTTTGCTTAATAAAATTTATTATGAATTTACACCCTTACAACACCAAGCATCACAACACTACACATCATGACAACCTATAGCTCAAAGGATTAGAACACATGGTTATGAACCACGATGTCAGGGGTTAAATCCCTTCTTGCCCACAATTAACCCCAAAGATTATTTTTGGGGTTGTAATATAAGATATTCTCTTAATAGGCATCCGATTTACTACATCTACACCAAGATCTTGATGCATGCCATGACTTTATTTATTATCAATGATTTTTAAGAGATAAATTGACATTTTTACCAAATAATAATTAATAACACATTGGTCGACAAATGAAAGCCTTCATCCCAATTAGGAATTAGGCTTTGACAATGTCATCAAAAGAAAGAATTATCGATTTGTTAATCTTAAGGTACATATGCAAAATGCATTATTTCCACATTATTTCTTCACTCACTATATCTCAATTAACTTGTGAGTCAAAATAAAATGTGGGAGGTTTCACATGGAAAATTAAGGTGTTGCACCCACCCAATATTCCCAAGATTTTTTTTGTGATAAGGTAGAATTGCTCATCACTAATTACTACCCTATCATTGAACATTTATTCAAATCTTTGTTATCTTGCTTCATTTTGAATGATTCAAAATGATATGGGAGTGCTACCTCAAGGTCTAAAAATCATCTTTCAAGTGCAAAGGAAAAGGAATAATGAAAAAGTAGCAAGAAGAAAAATAAGCTTTTGAACTTACAAAATGTGTTTTTTCTTTTTGGAAATGCGCCAATAGGAGGGGTTCAAGTTTTGTTTTAACAGTAGAATCAATGAAGCCCTCCCCCTTATCTGAACTGTTCTGAGCACTTAAATGTTCGCTCGTCGACCGTTCTACCTTAGACTGACCATTTTTTAAAAGCACTAAACAAAAGCATTATTTAGATGATTTCCTTGGAGGAAAGCTTCAAAGAAGTCATCTAGAGAAGAGGTGGGTGTTGGGATGTGCAACTTGACTTGACTTCCTTGGCTAAGTTGCCTTGAGAAACAAAATAGGTTGAGGCAAAAACTCTAGGGAGAAGGGAATTGGAGCTTGATGTTTTCCCTAGGGAACTTACAAATGGGGCCAAAGTTCCCCAAGGGACATGGATTGCCTTGGGCACCAAGGGAACATTAAGAAACCATGTTTGTTTAGGAGAATTTGGGCCCATTTGTCCCAAGCAACATATTTCTTTTGTGAACTTGGGCCCATTTTCCATGGGAAAACATGGCTTTTTAAGGAATGTGGGGATATTGTTTTGGGAAACATAGGTTTCCTTGGGAACTTGTGCCCATTTGCTTCAAGCAACAATATTCCCTTGGGGAACTTGGGCATATTTGCCTTGAGAAATCACGTTTTTCCAGCTCATGTTTTGAATTGGGAACTTAGGCCAACCATTCTTAGTTGACAACTACCATCTTCATTATTCTTGCTCAGATGAAAGGCACCCAGGAAGAAGTTGATTTAAAAGAGGATTGATGAAGTTTTCAACCGGCACATCAAAATTTTCCATTTAAAAGGTTGGGGTATTTAAGACAATTAATCTAGTTTTCAGAACTTGGGTATAATTATACTTTTTTGTAAAATGATTTCAATTTATTTTTTTGGTTGAACGTCAATACCAGCCAAGTGTACTTTTCTGTCAAAGATCGGGCCATGTTTAATTAATTGTTACTATTTAATGTTTGTCTCACTTTCAAGGTTGTTTCACTTCATGAACTTGTATATTCCCACAGTAAATTAGGGTGATGGGTTTAAGTCCTAGGTTCCGTGCTATCTCCTCTTAGGGCTCCCCCATTGTGCATTCTCCACTTCGGGGTGCGGTCTTTTGTTTGGACTTCAATCCTTTCTTTTTTCTCCTCTTGTGCCCTTGTCAATGTCGAGTGTTTTTGCTATATTTATTTATTTAAATTATGCTAAATTGGCACATGGTAAAAAAATAAGAACTTGCCATTGGTTAAACAAGTTTTCTACCTACCTTTTGCTCCTTCATCCAACCACCACAAGGGGGGTTGCAAGAGGGAAGCAAAGACCCTTCACTTACACCTATCCATTGCCATGTGGGTTGGTGGCCATATCCTAAAATATAGGACATGGGAATCCGTTTTCACTATTTTGACCAACAATTTGATTGAGAAATTGTGGACAAGCTCTTAATGTGGAAACACACATAATTTTGCTTTCATTCCATTTGGGCACTAATATTGAAAAACAATCATCAAATTTTCATACTTTTTTTTTTGGGTAGCTTGATATGGCAATCAAGAGGTGTGGTAGAATGGTAAAATCCTTTCTCAATACCCCTTACCTTCAGATTTATACCCGATGGATCCTTCCCTTTAGTCTGATGCCCGGATCCTCCCTCCAATGCACCGGATCCGTACTTCCTTTTGGATACGGTCGTACATCCCTAAATACGTCGTGTGCGACGTATGCGTCCTCCGACGCACGACGAGGTGCGCCGCACAACGCGCTACTCAAGTTTTTGCGATCTGTTTTCGCACTCGCAGCAAGCAAGCAAGCCGCTATGACGTCCACCAGATCACTCCGCCTGCTCGCACTGGCAAGACCCAAGCTTCTCCGTCTACCCGCTCTGCACACATCAACAAAATCAGCAGTAGCAGGAGGAGATCGACGACAATGAGGAGATGGAGGACAAGGAGGACAAGGAGGAGGACGAAACGGATTTGCTTTTACTACTGACCGGTACCCACTTGCTCAAAGAGTTTCCCATACCCGCAGGCGTAACGCTTTTGTCTCCATGCCCATGTTTTGTTGCAGTCACATGTATGAGGTTTAGGGAACTGATTGTACTCTCAAGTCTGTTGTGGACATGAATTTCCCCATTCTCGTTTATATAATTTTTTTGTGAGATCAAGTTGCAAAATGTAGAGAAAGAGCTCCAGGACACAAATTCAGCGAGTGCGTTGTATCCAGTTCGAGGAATTTCGGTTAAGGAACGATGTGGGGATGTTCAGGAGATGCTAGTTATGGGTATTGTCTTCTGTTGTGGAAAAATGGGAGGCTGCAACTTAGATCCTTCAGGTGGGAGGAATGACTCTTGATGAGTCTGCAACGCTGAAGGGTGGAGGATGGAATTCACAAGCCGCTGGGGAGAATTCTTGGGGCACACCAGTGGACCAGGTCTCTGTCCAACACTGCAGACGTGTTGAAGGGATCTGTCATTCCCAAGGGAATGCTTACTGTGGCTGAGTTGAAGGAATTGGGAAGGCTCGACAAGATTGACACAGTAGTGGTGGGCATCACAGATTGCTATGGCCGTTTTGTGGGCAAGAGGTACACGTTTCTCTCCCATGCCCAGATTCCAAGAACTCTCATCTACATACTACCTCTCCAGCATGTTGAGCTAGATTCATGAGATGGCATGGCAAGGGTACAATTCTGGATGGGGCAGCACTGTCTAGAAAGATGGGGCATTGTGAGTCTAGATGCACTGGTCATCATTGGAAGGAATTTGGTGTTCCAGATCAGCTGCACAATTTTTGCGGCAGTTTCTTCACCCTGCATTGAACTGTACAAAAGTACTGCTCCAGGCCTCTGTTGTCAGGTCACTGTGTGTTTCTGAAGGCACAGTGATAGATGGGCCAGTGTTAGGGTCTCTTTCCATTAGGCTACTGTGATCACAGTTACACACAGTGTGCTGTGATCACAGCAGCCTAAATGGAAAACCACTGACATAGTAGCATCTTGTTTCTTGCTGCAGGGACAGTCGGTTTCCATTGGAGAGTTACAAGTGTGGTGAAAATATGTAATTAATTATTTTAGAAATTCTGGGAACACAAGTAGTTAAAAAAACATATTGGAAAGCTGCTGTCATCACAGCCACCCCATGGAAAGATGTCTTTAGTATGAAAGCTGCAATATAAATTGCGCCTCAACTCAATTTGCCCTCATTATTGTAACTTTTGGACATAGGTATACAGCTGATTTCTCTCTGGAGAGTGCAGTGGATGATGGCACACATGCGTGTTCCTACTTATTGGCCACTGATATGAACATGGAACCAGTTCCGGGCTACAAGTATGCAAATTGGGAAGCAGGCTATGGTGATATTCACTTGGTTACTGATCTTAAGTCTCTTCGAGTTGCAAGCTGGTGGGTGGGTTGACATCCTTCTGCATTATTGAAAAACTCAATCTCTTTTTCTTTTGTGTTGTACTTGCATGATTCTTGGCATGCATTCTGTGTGTAGTGTAGAATCTTGTGGGATACTTGTGTACAATCGTGTTGACAGTATTTAATACTCTATCTCTACAAACTACTGTTCATATGGTTGCCCCTTTTTCACTCAGAATTGAGAATCACATTTGCAGGTTACATAAGACAGCCCTGGTGTTGTGTGATGTGATGGAAGATGGAAGTCATGAGTTGGCACCACATGCACCACGCTCCATTCTCAGGAAGCAATTACAAGCAGCAAAGGAAGTTGGTGCTTTTGTGCCCATGGCTGCTTCTGAGCTTGAATATTTCCTCTACCAAGAGACATAAGAAGAATCTAAGGTATTAGGTCAAACCAAACACTGCTAAACTCCAGCCTCACCCTTCCAAGGTAAGGATGAATTTTGGTTGTACAGTCAGGTTCAGTCCTTTGATTTGTTTGACTCTCTCTCTATCTGCATTCGATATAGTCTCAGTACCACCTCTATGTGCTTGTATGATGAAGTACTTCAAGGTTGAGACGGGCAAAAAAGTTGTCTGTAATCTGCAGGATAAAGGCTATGCAGATTTGAAACCAGCGGGTTGTGTTCGAGAAGACTATCACATACTATAAGGCACTTGTGGAGAGTACTTTCATGGTATGGTAATACTCTTCCTCTTGCTGCAATGATCTTTGGATTTGTGGGTCCATGAGTAGATCATCAAATCAGTCCACATCAGCTGGTGTTGTGTGCTTTTTCACTGCTTTTACGGATGAGTTACTCTGCGACTGTGATTTGTTATCAGGCCCAACACGATGGCATTTGGAAGCATCTGGTGTCCCAGTGGAAAACAGGTATTTTCCAATGCAAACTCATTACAATTTTATATGCTTGCTTGGATGTGCTTACACAGTTTTTCAGGTGAATTCTCCCTTGTGTTATCCCTAATGTGACTGATTGTAAATGTATACACATGTCTAAGATTGGGGTTAATCTCGATTCTTACAGCAAGGGAGAATTTGGGCTTGGACAACATGAACTCAATGTGAAGTATGCAGAGATTCTGGAAATGGCAGACTGACATGTTGTTTACAAACAGGTGTGTATCATCTGCTTTCACTTTTGACATCTTGAGAGGGTCATGACCACATGCCTTATATCTGTAATGTTGCTGCTTCCTATAGCAAATGTGATTTGCACTCTGTCATTTTGTCATTTAGTTCCTCTTCTTTCTCTGACCTTTCTCCAGAAGTCATTCAAATGTGCTTTTGTTATATCACTTGCTCCATTCATTCCCTGTGTTTGTGAGCTCTGTGATCTTTACACATGAATGAACTGACACAACCCATTTCAACCTTGTTGGTGCAGTGTTTAAAGGAGCTAGCAGATGCTACAGGGGTGTCAGTGACTTTTATGGCAAAACCAGATGCTGCTCAACCGGGCTCAAGCTCTCACATCCATCTGAGTCTTTGGACGGATGGGCACAACATTTTTGCTGGCAACCATGTTCTCGGGTCCACAAAGTGCAGGTCAGAGTCTGATGATTTCTGGTTACATCCATCCCAATTTCTGAGCATTCATAAATCCAACCTGATGCAACGAACCTCTGGACCACACTGAAAGTTGTGATGAAGATGCCTGTTGCATTCTTGCAGTCTGCAAGAAGGGCAATGATACTGGGTATGCTGTCCACTTGGTGTCCTGTCACTTTTGAGGCAGTGGGTGCAATGGTGAAATGTAGATAGCCTTGAATTAGACATGGCAAGGGACTTTGTACTACTAGTCTGCTTATTCTCCATACATATACACTCCTGTCCTAATAAAGTCTGGAGTGGGAGGAAATGTGCAGTGATGAGTTTTGGTGGTTTCTGGGCGGGTGGATGAAGCATACTCCAGAGCTAATGGTTTTCTATGCTCCAAATGTAAACTCATACAAAAGATATAGTGCTGGTAGTTGGGCTCCCGCTCAAATTGCATGGTACATGTGCCTTACACCTAAAAATGCATGAGCTGTGAATGCAAGTTGTTGGTCAACTCCATTCATTGAAAGAAATTGATCTTTGATTGAATGCAAATCGAACTGTTGGGTCAGTCTATGCTTTGTTATTTGTGCCTACCTGACACAATGACATCAGTGTTCATCATGTTTCACCAGGAGTCGTGACAACCAAACAGTACCATTTTGCATCTTAGGTTCAGGGAAGTTGTTGTGGATTGAATGCAGATTACCTGGCGCAGACTGCAATGTGTACCTTGCATTTGCTGCAGCTCTTGCATCGGGCTTAGATGGAATTCGGAACAAGATTGAACCACCACCTTCACTTGAGGGAAGTATTTACTTTGCGAAGGATCTTCTGACAGTCCCTCAATCTCTGGTGAATCTTCTTTGCATGAATTTTGAGGTTAGTTATACAAACAAATTTGTCCTCTCCACTTTTGAGAATTGATCTATGGTGGAATCTTAAAATGGGGGGAGTTGTTTGAGCTTCTTTTCCCTGAAGCTGATTTTTGCTCTTGTGCAGGGTGAGGCCACTGCTGCATTTGAAGGCAGTGCATTTGCAAAGCAAATGTTGGGTGATGATGTCCACCATCACTATCTACATTTTCAAAACAGAAGAACTTGCGTACTTGCTAGCAGTTACAGATTGGGAAAAAGCTTGGTACTTCGAACAATTTTGATGGAGAAAACAAAATGATTTTGCAGGTGTCTCTTCTTGTCCCGGGTACAGTGAATCCTATGGAGTTGGTTTTTTGCTATTCATGCACTTCTGTTCATCTCTCTCTAAAGGATCCTTAGTGTTTGTTTGTGAATGCAGAATGGAGAACTGTTTCCTGGCTATAGATCTCTCTTTAGGGGTTGCATGCCTGTTGCATTTGCGAATTTCTGCGGCCATATTAAGCACTTGCTAATGACCTCTGAAACATGATGAACAAACTATTGTTGCTCATAAAACCAAGATGCTCTTCAAGGTCAGCAATTCAGTAGGTAGTTATCCCTGCCTTTGTGAAACACTATGCCATTGACCCAAAAAAGACCAATGTGGACATATTTGTGGGTTGGGATCTTGTCCAGAACAGAACATCAATAAAAGCTGTGGAATTGGCTCTGCTTTTTTCTTTTCTCAGAGAAATGGAAATTTGTAGGTTGCATTCATATGAAGAGTACTCTGCATACAAAAATACCAGTGTGTAATTTTTCTTTTCAAGATTGGCTGTCATGTGAAGGTAGTGAGAATCATGATCACAGCAGCGAAGGTCTGCACCAAAGATAATGAGGCTTGTTGACCCTCTCTTCAATATAGCAAATATTATGGAAGTACACCATGGGCATAACAGACCATTGTACATGACATGAGAACTACTATATCCAAAGCATGCTAGGTATTTCCAGAGAACATATGCAAAACAAGCAGGACCTCATCAACAAGGCAGCCACAGAAATCACAGATTTCTTCAGTTACTGCCTCCCCTGCACACAGCTGTGCTCCACAAAACTGGTGAGGTTTCTGCATGCGAATGTGCTAGTAAAGTTTAAATGACAATTGCGCAGGGACATCAGGAAAATATGGAAAAAGGGATTCCATAATTGAAACCCTAAACTCCTAAACCTTAAACCCTAAACTTCTTCAGTTGCACAGTTGAGTGAGCAATGGTGTGAGCTCAAGGATCCATCCATAGCTGGGTTGAATCTTGTACGCAACAACAGCCCATTTGATTCAGTTTTTCTTTCTCATTGCTGTTCGTGTTGGGTTCTCGTGGGAAGAGGAGAATTTTCATAGTTGCCATATAGCTTCTTTCCTTGGTAGTTTTCATAAGGAAATGTGAGTGACCAGTAACCCTAAAAATAATAAGAGTGAGCGTCTCAGTCCTTAGTGATCAGCACTTCCCATCATGCCGGTCTCACCAGATTACGGTTCTGCTGCAAATGCCTGAGTAGCTCAGGAAGCATATGAATTGCAAAGTTTGTTTTGTAGTTGAAGAGGGTTTAAGGTTCAGGGCTTAAGGTTGCAAAGTTTGTTTTGTAGTGGAAGTTGAAGCCATGGACAAGCAATGCACATCAATCAAGCAATGCACCTTGGGGCCATGGCTTTTTCGTGCACCCGGCTTGCAGTTTGTTACCATCAGAGAAACAAGCATGAGACACAGAAACCAATGGATGAGTGTGAACAAGTTGCTGTGAATGAGAGAGAGAGAGAGAGAGAGAGAGAGAGAGAGAGAGAGAGAGAGAGAGCCTAAAGCCTAGAGGCTTGCAGCTAGGGTAACCCTAGTAGAAGAGATTTCAGCCTTGTAGGTATTTCTGCAGATGTGACAACATTCTGCTTTTCTTCCATTGAAACAATGGCTTTTGTTGGGGACTCCAAATAGGAGGTGCAGGGCGGCTTGATTGTGTGCAAATCTTTTGGTTGGTGGAACAACACCAAGCTGTGGCTGTAAGTGCATAAACTAATAGTGAAAGTTTTTTTTCTCTCTCAGTTTCATTGGCAGGGATGTGGAAGGTCCTTAATTGTTTTGATGGTTCTAGAAGATTGTCTGTATCACTACAGAGATACATACAAAGGATTTGTTTCTGATGTCAGTTGTTGTGTTAATGGGCAGCTGAGCAAAGCTCAATAGTGCATTCAACTTTTAGACTCTAGAGGTGGCCCGCTTCTGTTGGTAATCTTATATCATGATTTGGCAGATAGCTAGAGTAGAAAGAAAACATGTAAACCTGCCAATCAATTTTGGGATTGATGTGCAGTGTATTGGTTGCAGTGGTAAAGATGGTAAAGGAGCAGGTGTATATTCCAGTGCATTTTTGATTCACCCCCATTCTGGCCACTTTGTTTTCTCTTGCACAGAGCTTAAGGTGTGTATGTAGGCAAGCTACAAAACTCTACATCATTTCGCTCAATCTCTCTTTTAAGAGCCAGACAGTAAGGGTGAAGTTTTTTTCCATTTGTCTTATGATGGTGAATAGAGATTGATGAACAAGGGTTGTACACCATTTCCCAGACACTCATTCATGTTCTGTTTCTTTTTGTTTTGGCTGGAACTGACACAACAGATTACCTGCAAAGAGTATTTTGTGGAGTTTTTTTGTCTGCAATATATCTCATGGATATTTTGGATGTGGGGGAATATGGCCAAGTGATGATTGAAGACATTAAGATGGTGGGGCAGCTAGGGGTGCAAGGTGTGGCAATTGGTGTGCTCACAGAAGATAACAAGATCAATGTTGAACAAGTACTTAAAAAAACATCCCTCCTTCTGCTGGCCTTAAAATCTGAATTTGGTCAAGTGTTCTGCCGGCAGACTCATGGGAAACTATGTGGTGGCATGGGTTTTGGATGACTCTTCTCAAAATATCTGTTGTTCCTATGGACATTTTGCTCCTCCATTTTTGGTGACTTGCTAGATGAATATATAAGACAAAGTCATGTGGTCATGGTAGGAAGATGTGGGCATTGCTGGAGCCCTGTGGTCTGTATAGGTTGAGTGTGACCTTCCATCGTGCTTTTGATGTATTGTGTGATCCACTCTCCAGTCTAGAGGTATGTTTGGCTAACCTTTGAATGATCTGCCCACCCCGCAGAATCACTTGTGCAGTGAGTGACCTAGTGTTGGTCACTGAATTTCTACTGTATATGTATAAGCTCTTCTTGTACATTGCACAGTTAGAATAACAGCTATGTATCCCTTGTGGGCAAGTTTTCAATGTGGACCCCTGATCGGAACAATAACTTTTCTGTTTGAGAGTTGGCAGATATTAGTGGGGTTTGGAGTGGATTGTGTGCTAACATCTGGACAGGAAGCTAGTGCAGTCTGTGGCATCCAATTGACACACCTTCTTGTGATGAAGGCAGAGGGTCGCATAGGCATATTGCCTGCAGGTAAACTGTGCTCAGATTCCATTCTTTCACTGGGTTTGTCTTCTATTGCTGAAAGCTGCTGTTGAACGCTGGTCACAACAACCTGTAATGCAAAAATAGTAAGTTTTGTAGGAGTTGATGGTTGTCTAGAAGCTTGTCATCGGTGGATCTTTGGCTCTAGTGCATTAATTGCATATGATCCTGTTCCATTTGATG
The DNA here is from genome assembly GCA_963920785.1 of Sphagnum contortum. NCBI lineage: Eukaryota > Viridiplantae > Streptophyta > Sphagnopsida > Sphagnales > Sphagnaceae > Sphagnum > Sphagnum contortum. Next base: position 14,555,236 of record OY987288.1, read on the forward strand.
GTTCTAATGAGATTGCAAAGCACCCATGACTACTACATTCTTCACTGCTACACGCTGGTCATACCTGGTGATGGTTTCCTGTAAGCAAAGAGCTTGTCTCCCATTGTAGAGAATTTGCAATATGGTGTCATCTTTCAGAAAATCACATGCTTCCAGGTCTTGGTGTTGTTCATGTGGTATATGTGTTGGTGGACTAAAACAACTTTCTCAATCCAGGTGGGATGTCAGAAAGCAATGCAGCCCAGGTCCTCAGACGAACAGGAGTCACTGAGCTGCATGGCAGTGTTCGCAGTATGCTCAAGGAAAGTGTGCATGTTCTTCCAGGTGGCCAGAATACTATAGTTTGGACTGACTCTGTCAAAGTTCAAAAGATTGTGTCTTCTTGTAACATTGCTGCTGCAGTGGATTCAAATGACCAGAACACTGAGAAGAGAGATCAGTATCTTACTTCATAGCTGGTGTGAGTTCACTTGAAATTGATCAACCTGCTTCTGATATTTGTAATGTGGGACATCTTCTGAGCACATGTCATTAGGCTGGTGCTGACCTTCCTAATCTCCTTTGGGCACCACCTTGGAATATTTGTAGACAAATTGCAAGATGGTCAGTCTTTCACAGCAATGGATGTAACTGGTTTTTGTGATTTTTGTGTCCTATTAAGGCATTATTACATCCTTTTTCCTAGGTGGGACCTTCAACTATCTATTGGCTCTAACACCAAAATTCAAAAAAGTAAAAATATAAATTGCTAGATTTCTATATTTGGTTCTAGTGGGTAGCCAAAGAAAGAAGAATGATGAAAGTAGATATATAGGATCAAAGGTACCTCAAAACTTAGGCACTCTAAACCCTTTGTATGGTACCCTAAAACTGTTTAGTACCCTAAACCCTGTTAGGGTCATAGTAGTCATACCCTTTGTTCAGGGTTGGACAGTTTTAGGGTACTTAGATCCTATGTATCTACATTTTAGGGTACTCAGTTTAGACAGTTATCATCTAGTATTGAACTAGTATCCATGTAAGTTAGCAGTATTTAACTAATTATAAAAATATCAAGCATTGGTTGATTGGTTATCAATAATTGGCTTGATAATTGGGTCAAAACACAATACAGTAGAACCTGTCTAAGTTAATACTCCCGGGACCGGGGGTTCTGTATTAATTTAGACAGGATATTAATGAAGAGAGGGTCATTAAATATTTTTTCGCTCGTGCTTTGTAACATTTGTACAATAGAACCTGTCTAAATTAATACCGCGTAAATTAATAATCAGTGATAATTAATATGTGCATGTGGAGTTCAATATAAAAAATTTCGGGACCGCTTGTGGAGTATCAATTATTAACTTTTGGAGGTTTATTAGTAAATGTATGGGGCCCGACTTGGGACTGGATCGCACATATTAATTATCACAAGTTATTAATTTATGCAGTATTAATGTAGACAGGTTCTACTGTAATTGGTCGTGTTGGCTGGTTTCGGGTTTTTGGTTGCGTTCAGGTTTGGATCCAGATCCTGGTCTAAGAATTGGACATGTGGGTTTGCATGGATTTGAACTAGGCCAGAAACTAGACCTAATGAGTTAATAAAGACCTGGACCTAGCCTTAGAACCAAACTGAGTGGGTCTACATGCAATTGAACTTGTCATAAATTGGAACTCAATGAGTTGTAAAGGTTATTTTTACAAGGTCGGCGTCATAGGGTTAGAGTCTTAGGTTTAGATAGGTTTTAGGTTCTAGGGCCCTACATTTAAGTTCCAAGTTTTAGGTTTCAAGATTTTAGGTTCTAGCCTTAAATCTTTAATTTGGAAGGTATCTTCAATGGGGACACTAAATGGCCTTTACACTATACTTTGATTGTACAACTTTTGAATAGTATCAGTTTGGATTTTGAACATTTAGACTTATAGAGTCACACCACCCACCAAAGCTGAAATAAATGAGGGCAAAGTTGACAAATGAGGGCAGTAACTTGGATACAAAGTTTATAATCACTCCCTTGGTGACCACTTTTTTTTGGTGACACTAACAAATTGCAATTTAAATGTGTATAGCTACATTCCATATAAAACAAGATTGTGACTATAGACCAAAAGAAAAACTTACAAAATAGCCCTTTATGTCCTTTAATGAAGATGTTTTATTTTCTTGACAAGTTTGCATTTTTTTTGCTTGTATGTATTAAAAAGTTGTTTTTTTCCCCCTCTTTAATTGGATTCATTGTTGTTAATGTGCACAACTTGAACATAAACAACATTAACATTGTTAAAAGGAATTACAATTTACAAAACCCTAATATGTGCTCTAGATTTGTCCTTTATAGTCACATTTACCCAAAAAAAAAAAGCTTTGCAAATATTTTGTGCTATTAATGAATGTGATAGTGACTGTAAAAATGGTGTTTCTTACTAAAAAAATGATTAAAAAAAGAAGAAGTGTGAAATATGACTAAAATGAGTGGTTACAAAGGGTGTTTACAGTATATAAAGTCAAGCTCATGTTCCACTTGGATCTCAAGGGCAAGTAAAGACCAATTCCACCCCTTCTGCACATGGTCACCATCCACCAAGTGGTTGGGGTGCAACAAGTTGGTTTCATAATGTTTTGATTTACAATGAAAAAGTTGTTGAATATTGAACAAAAAATTCACTAAAAATTTATGTAAATCAAAACTAAAATTTATAAAAGAACTTTGGGCACGCTCTTTGATATGTTCAAAAGCCCTTAATGAGTGGGATTTAATGAAAATAATTTGAAACTTTTTAGACCTAAGTTAAGAGATATTGAATTTTGAGTAATTTTTTTATTGAAATTTTAATTTAATTACAAAAATGCTTTTGGAAAGAAAAATTTCTTGAATAACCAGTTCACACTTGGGCCAATGGCACAAGTTACAGTGATCATAGCAATAGGATGCAATCCTCTTCAGTTCTTATGAAATGGCTTGCAGAAAATTTCAAGTGTATTTGGAGGGCATCTTATCCAATCAAATTTCTCCTCAGCTAAGGGCAGGGTGTTTTGAAAAGCAAAACTCCAATGGGCAATTTGCTTTCCATATTTTTCTCATTATACCCAGCAAATACCCACTGCCTATTATAGGAGAAAAATAAAAAATGAATTTATGTTGAGTAACACCCTTGGAGTGTGGCATTCTGGGCGTTTGCAAAATGCGCATCACTCGACTCCACCTTGGGCAAGTGCTCATTTTAAGAACATGACACCATTAGGAAGTTACACCCTTAATTTAATTGTGAAGTCCAATGGACCCAAACCCCTAATATCATACCTATTGTGCTTTGTATTAACTAGATGAGGTGCATCTAAGTTCAATTTTGTTTTTTTGGCAATTAGTCAATTTGATTGGCCCATCATTCAAAAATTAAAAAACTATAGAGCCTCTCTAAAAAAGAAGGTTCTATTTTGAAGCATAGAGTTCCTCCCTTTGGCCCATGTATATAGGTGAAAGGCCTATATACATATTCCCCCCCCCCCAAAAGAAAGTCAGATTATGGGACCCACCAGTGCACCATCCATTGGAAACCTGTTATGACTCAGTTGCGGATGAACAACAACCGAGTTACAAAGGTGGATGGATGCTACACATCCTCCCACATCCACCTTGCACTACCCTACTAGTGTTGGGCAGTTATTTGATTTTTGAAAAGTAACCTTTGGTTCTTGTTTTCTGAAATCATATATATTAATTCAGTAAGTAAGTAAGTAAGTAAGTAAGTCTGTCTGTCAGTCAGTGACAGGGCCGGTAACGAAACGGGGGGGGGGCCAGCACGGGGCAAGAAGTTAATTATATATAACAAGGGAACGAGGGGATCAACAGGTTAAAGAATCAGAATGAAAAATGCGAAGGAGGGGGGGGGTCAACGGGATAAAAAATCGGAGTGGGCAATGGGAAGAACTGGGCGAGGGAGCTCAACGGGTGCATTATGCACCGAGTTCACACTAGTTTTTGAAATATCACAAGAACCTTTGGTTCCAGTTTTTTGAAAAAATATTGGAATATTTTTAAAAATCTCTATTAATTAACTCTGATTTTCTTTAGAAAATCCAAATAAAAGAACCTTCATTTAAGTGTGATATTTTGCCAATTTTGGATATCACAAAATTGAGGGAAGAAAAAACAACAATGGTTAGTGTATAGCAGAACTGGTTTTTGGATTTTCATAGAGAAACCAAGAAATTTCTTAGTGAAATGTCACCATTTTTTAAAAAAGAAATTGGGAAAATTTTGTGTTACTATTTGCCAAATTTTTATTAAATTTCGGAAATTTTCGATTACTAAATTTTTAAAAAAAAGAACCCTAAAACCAGGATTATACAATATTGAAAAGTTGCCCCCAGAACCCCCAAGTATTTTGCACCACAGATCTAATAACCTCCCTACCCACTGGTAGGGGATATCGTCAGTGTAATCACCACCACGGTTGGAGTTATGGGACAGGAATATCAACGAGAAATAGATTTCTGTCCAGATATGTACATATCCATCTTGGTAAATTGCAATTTCCCATGCAATATGACATAGGATTTTTTGATGCCAATGTTACAACATTGATTAAAACATGAAAAAGAGAGTTAGGTCTAAATTACTTAAGAGAATTCACAGGGTTGATTTAAAAAATAGAAACAACTTGATCTGAAAGAATGATTGAACTTTGGAAACTTACACAATAGAAGCTTCAAATGAGAAAATTTGACCCAACAAATTCAATAAAAACTGATGGCCAAAACCATCACATGGAAGATGAAAGGAAATGGGGGAAACGGAGGGGCATAGAAAGGTCAAAAGATGTGCAACCCACAAGAACCAAAGAAAAGAGAAAGCAACTCTCTCATCCACGGCCCCTCATGTCACTTGCAAACAAATCAAGAGATCTAATAATAATAGAAGGTATAAAATAAGAAATTATGTATTGTAAAAGCTTAACAAGTTTGGTACTTTGATGCCAAATACTTAATCTATTTTCTCCTAAGATATTGGCATAATCATTTTGAAATTATTAAGGTGTACTTAACAAGTAAAAAGTACACCTTAATAATTTATCAAAAATGTTGATTTTTTTTTCTCATAATTATTTATTCCTAAACACACATTAGCTTCCTATGCTAAAGTGTATCAATAGAATGGGTTCTACTTGAGGAGTAATCAAATTACATTTTCATTTATGATTTTCAACTCTAATGATGAATTTTTTTGAAAAATTGATATATGGGCAATTTTTTGAAATCTATTCTATGGTTGTCCCATAACTCCTTTTGTATGATTGTCCTTAAACAATTTCAAAAATAACTATCTCATTTTCAATCTTGAATATTTTTTTCTTTTAATAATTTTTTTTTTATTAACTTTTCCTAATAACTATTTCATCTTTGTAACTATAAGACACAAACGTGTATAGGACCGAAACTATGTATTTTTATTATATAGCTATGGAGATCTATGTTCGTGGTTTCACATTTAGTTTCTCACCCTTCTATTGTCTATGCATAGGTAGTGAGCCTTATCATTCTTCTAACATGAACTACACACAATCAACACCAAAAACAATCAAAACCAAAAACTCGAATCCCTTCACAATTCTATTCAATCAAACTTTGCATATGTACAATAATTTTGTATCAAGTGAAGGTGTTTCCAAAAGTTGTAAACACTTCCTTATATTCTATCCACAAATAAACACAATAAGAGATTACCTATCACATGGTTTCTCATGCGATTTCACATAAAATAAACAAAGGATAACTAAACACATGGTCCCTTAATGTGATTACACATCAAAAGATAACTAAACACATGGTCCCTTAATGTGATTACACATCAAAAGATAATTAAACACATGGTCCCCCATGTGATCACACATAAAATAATCAAAAGATAATTAAACACATGATCCCTCATGTGATCACACATAAAACAATCAAAAGATAATTAATCACATAAAATAATCAAAGGATAATAAAACACATGGTGCACATGACTTTCAAAAATAATAATAATGTGAAAGTTAATGCACCATGACCAAAAATCCTAACTCCTTTAAATAATTACCTAAGTGATTGTGTAATTATATCAAGTTACATAACCACCTCACTCCTCTTGCCTACCCATCAACATGAATATGAAAAAAAAATTCCTTTTTATGTTCTTGATATTTATATTAATTCAACATGAATTTGACATAAATAATGATAAACTGTTGAAAACCATATGGACACATAAGAAGAGAAATAAAATAGTTGATCATCACTTTTAGTGTGCAATAGCATAGAGTACTTCCCAAGTACTTTTTGGCTATATTCAACCATTTTATGTAACATGAAGCTTGTTTATATATTGAAACCTCACATTTATATGCTATATGTTTCATCCAACTTCCCAAGTAAACTTTTCACTGATCAAAATACTCAATTTGAGCATTTTTTAGTTGTATAATGTGAGGTAATCCTAGTTGCACTAAAGTGACAACAACATGAGAATATTGATCCATGCCCAAACTTTGTAGTTTATATCCAAGTGCTAGCCGCCATTCCATCTTTGAATAAGGTAAATTGGGACTAAACTCATTGAAGAAACCACCGGGCTTGCCAAAAAATTCAATACAAGTAATCGGTGTAGTAGGATTAGCAGTTGGGAAGTAAAGGAAGGCATTCAGTTTGACTGGCGAGGTTGTTGGCAACTTGAGAATCCTAATCACTAAGACCTCTTCACGGTGAAGTTGCTTTTCAAGAGGTCTTCGCACACGAAAAGTGATGCTTGAATTTGCAAAAGTAGTGAAGTTCTTGGTGCTCAATGGAGGTGTGTTGAATATCATTTCATTGATTTCTGATGTCGAAGCTGGAAAACATGGTGCAGAAGCTGCATCCGAGCCTTCATGGATCCATGAGTTGGGGACGTCCTCATACTTGTATCTAAACAAACAAAATGGACAACCCAACAAAAATAAGAATTAGTTCCATAATCAAAACTAAATTGTGGGTGGGGAGTTGGGGGTTTGAATTTAGTAGTTTCGTCATTTTCAATTGATGGGTAGTGACAAAGAGTACAACACAAATTATGTCAAAAGTATGCAATTAATCATTTACGTCAAGCCAAAATTATGTTGCAACCTGATTAGTGCCAAACTTCAAAGCTGTCTTTAGACTTTGAGCCTTTACCAGAATGACTTTTTCAACATTTTAGATACTTTGGCTTTTTGCGAAAATGGGGAGACATAATAAAGATCCGCAAATTTACCCTGTCTTTGGGCCTCCCTTCACCCCCTAACCCCTCTTTCAGTGGTATCCATAAAGTAAGGAGATTCTTTTAAATATTAAATCTCAGTATGAAATGCTGAAACTCAGTACGAAATGCTGAATCTTCGCATTTAATGCACAAGGTTCGAGAGGATATATAGTAGATATACAGCTCGTAGCAGTGAAAATCTATTTAGCAGCAGTGCAGGCGCTTAGGAAAAAAGAAAGACAGGGTGAAATCCAGGAACCATGATGGTTTTCTGAGTTTCATCCCCGCTTCAATGCTAATGTACTTTTTTGCAGGATTTTTTTTTAATCTCACCCTGTGTATGACCAAACTCAGGGTACTGGGTGCTGTCTTTTCCTGACTTTATGGATATCTTTAATGTTCCACCAAAATTATAGGATAAAGAAATGTTATCAATTATCGGATACCGGTTTCAGAAGTGCATTGGCCTGAATCTGAGGTTTCCCACCAATTTTTGTATTTTTGCCTCCCTAAAAATATGTTGTATATTTTACTTAGTAGGAAAAGGTTCTGGATATAGGGCTCTGGGGGATATTAGGCCCCTCCCCGAGGCTGCTAGTTTGGGAAAGGTTGTGGATATAGTAGGGCTTTTGGGATTTTTGGCCCATTCCAGAGGCTGGTATTTTGGGAAAGGTATCTGGACATAGAGCTTTCAGGATTTTTGGCCCCTCCAGGAGGCTGCTATTTTGCAAAAGGTTCTGGATATAGGGCTTTAGGGATTTTTGGCCCCTCCCCTTGGCCTACCAACCTCAGGATTAGACCTCAAATTCGAAAGGCCCTATATATTGGAAACCTTTATATACTAAGGCTCACTTCACTCTAGGAGTCAGGGCCTAAAAAACTTGGGGCCAACTATGAGCATTTTTGGCTTGTTGGCTAGCCCCAAGTTACTAATAAATGTTAGAACATTGACAAGTGATTTCATCAATTTTGAGTGAATTCATTGATCGTAAGCAACAGGACTTCATGAGGATGCAATGAATTCATTAGTCTAACGATTGGGAACCAGTGAACTGCACTCACATTCGGTAAAAGTGTAATTTATCACGTTTTGTTCAGCAAGAGAAGAAGTTGGCAACAAGTCCAGGAGCTGCTGAAACTCATGAGAGTAGTGAGTCCCTGACCTGAAGTTGTTGATGTTCAAAGCTTGTGAGATTTGGACCTTCACCAAAGCGGCATTCTCGTCGTAAAACAGGAATTGGGTGTTGAGGTAATCAGCTTGGCTGAGATCCTTGCGATTGCCTCCTGGCAACGACTTCCAAACCTCCCACAAGCGATCGATGTTGCCATGATGTGCGTAGAAGATGGGATCCAATGCAGCATACTGCAAACTACCCATGTCAGTAAACGGGATAGTTGCATTAGGGTCTCCAGTCCATAAATGTACAGTGCCATGAGGAACGGCTTCCAGAGTTCCTGATCCTCTGCCAGGCGCACTTCCCAGCTTGTAGGACTCCCCGAAGAACAGACGACTGATGGGTGCAGCCGTGACGAGTTGAGTGTACAGGAGACGGTTGTTCCATTGCCGCAAGGAAGTTTGGAGTTCTAGGGTTTGGTTTGCACACTCCAACGCCGCTTGAAGGTCGATCAGATTCGGCCATTTTGTGCATCGGTTTCGCCTCTCATCATACAATGATGATTGAACTTCGTTGTCGTACATGGGATTCGCAAATGCAAGAGGGATCACATTCGCAAGTGGTGGATCCGGTGATTGATTATCCCAATTCCAAAAGGGTAAAGCAAATTTGTCGTCGTCGCCCAAAAGCTTTGCCAGTATGCGCTCGTGAAAGTAGAGAAAGAATCGATGCCATGGGAGAAACATCCACCCATTGTGAACCTCAAACCTCATTGTGGTACTCCTCCCACTACTCGTCAAGACATCAAAGTTGAAAGCTGCGTTGCAATATGCACAATGGAGTTTAGCTTGATTCTTCCATGATCGCGGATCTGAGTCTGGTAGTGCTTTCAGAAGCCGGTACGCCCTTTGATACCTGGCAATGTAAGCATCGTCCAAGAGCTGAGCAGCTGGCCTGGTACGAATGGGAAGCTTTCTATCAAAGACATAGAGCTTCTCGCTGATCGTCCCATTATAGGGAGCTGGGCAACATCCTTGGTAGTTATTACAGTCGTTGAAATTAGGTGCAGGAAAGGGTAGGGCTTGCACTAGTCCTGTGCAAGCAAAAACTGCCAAACTCATGATCACCACTAGCATCATCATATTCTTGTGAGCTATACAAACTGCAGCCAGGTTGCTCTGATTGTTACCTCCTTGAAACAAGACCAAAGATCCTCCTACTACGTGTAACATGCCCTCGTCATGAAAACAAACAAACAAACAAACAAATCAACCAACCAACCAACCAACCCTGTCACACAGCAAGCCCCAAGAAGCTTACCACTGAAACCAATTCTGGTGCTCAGTTCTCACTCTCGCGCTCAGCTCTCACTCTGACTACAAGATCTGCTAGACTCTGATTGAAGCCTGCTGTGACGATCTCAATTACTCACACTGCAAGTCTTGAGGGGAAAACAAATAAAAAGAGTATCTCAGCTGGCTGGTGTTCCAGTTAAGAGACAACACGAAAAATTTAAGTACAACAAATTCCTAATAATATCATGTTTTGATTTTAAAATACTGATCTTGATCATCACGGCAACAATAGTAATGTATGCATGACACAAGCTAGAATGGCATTTTGTCTGAGGAGACGTAATCTCTTGTAGTGAAAAAGCTTGACAAGCTCTTGCTCAAACGAACACAAGTCTAGATCATAGTAAAATCTGCACATCCTTTTATCGCCCTTCAGAAAAATTTATTTTCGCCAATTTTATTTATTTATTTATTTTTGTTGGGTGGGGGAAGGGGGGGGGGGGATGGGGATTGGGTACCTCTGAATCAAAGCTCATCAGCTCCAATGGAGTTATAGCAAGCAAGATTGTAAAAGCTCATGGGGTTTTCACAGCGGGTAAAGCCCTCAGAGTGGTGGGCCTTTACCAGAATTTGGGCTCCCTTTATTTGTGATAAAGCTGAAGCCCCACCCTGTGGGCTTTACCAATTCATGCAGTATAGTACCAACTTGTTGAGGTGACAACTAGTGATGCCTCTAACTCTCACTAGTAGCACTCTTCCATAATATGCTACATGACGACCAAGTGTTAAGTTGACAACTTGTGACTCCTCAAACTTTGTCATGGCGTCTGCTTCCATACTATGTCCCCAAAATTCTCCCCCTGCCATTAGCCCAGGCCGAAAATGGTGACCAACAGTTTTAGAAATCAAAAACACATGCAGCCAATGGGTCGGCTGAAGCGTGCACTCAAGGAAGTTTTGGGTTGGGGGTGTGGGAGGGAGGGTTTTTTTAGTTTTTCCGTTGACAAAAACATGTTCTCTTCACGTTCCCAATGGGTTCCCACAATGTTCCCAATGTGTTCCTCAAAGGTGTTCCCAATAGCACCTTGCTTTAATCCCATATGTTTTGCCCAAAGTCCACCGCTTCTCATCTATATATAGGTGGACCAAGCAAATTCATTGCCAAAAAAAAGAAAGTTGAACTTGTGAGGCACCTTCAACTAATAATACCATTCACACTTTGTCACACTGTATTACATGATAACAAATACTTAAGCTGACAATGAGTGACGCCTCCAACTCTGTCGTGTAATCTTCTTCTGTACTATATGGTACTATATGCACACGGCAACCCTGTAAGCTGGCAACTAGTGACTCCTCTAACTTTGGCATGTTGTATTCACAACTTGACAAGCATTATGTATTAGCTGACAAACTATTCTTAAATTCTAGTGATGTTTTAGGGGCGTGCTTAATAATTTAAATCTAAGGATTCTGTTTTGCCCCTTTTCTGGAGCATTTCCATGATGAGAAGGGGCCTACAATGAGGGTGGTAGCCAAGGATCCAGCCTCGCATCTTCACAATGTCTGTCATGTGTGAGCTTCACAGCTCGGGAAATCACAAGGCCAACATTATCCTGAATTTAAACATACATAGTTGACACAGCATAGGAGGGGTCCAGGGTTTATTATATCTGCACACCCTGAGAGTGTTGGGGATAATATGCTTACTTAAATTCACAACATCATTGTCACCCATAAGGGTTAAAGCCTAAGAACCCTCACCGTCCTCTGCCTCAAGATTCATGTATCTTTAGGTTCATGGTAATGAACATGCCACATGCTTTATGATCTATGTATGTTTTAAATTTGTGATAATGTTTGCATGATTACAATGCTTAACAATCTATGTTGATCAGCCTTTTCTATTATTTGGAAAATTTTCACAACAAAGAAAAATTCAAATTCTAAAATCAAGTGATTTTGGAGGTTTTCAATTGTTACAAGTGGGAAAAAAATTAATTGTCAAAATTTTATATTGGGTTTTCAATGTGTATCAAAATATATATAGAAGTACAATAAAAGATTATATTTCATATTTGGTTTATAGTCATATTTTGCTAAGTCTTCCTAGAGACGATTGTCAGTTTGACTACAAACAAAAATTCATTAAAAAACCATTTGTATGTATGTTTAAGTTCATAATAATGTTCACATGAAGTGCTTTACGATCTATACATCTATTTAAGGTCATGATAATGTTTGCTTTGTGCTTTACAAGTTTAGGGTTTTAGTGTTTATGGTGTTTTATTTTTGCCATGCCTTGTGAGGAAAAAAATACCTTGGGTAAGATGCCCTCCAATTACACTAAAAAAATAGGAGCATGCTTTTACAATCATGTAAAACACTCTGAGAAATGGGTGAGGGCCATTCCTAAAATGCAAAGCCAAACTCAACTACCTTTGGCCTTGTCCTAATACCCTTATTTTGTATAATACCCTTCACCCTGGGTCTGGGGGGCAGATTATGTCATTTTTGTGACTCGTTATATCACATAATCCTTTGGTGATGATCATACATTTGTAATAGTGATCAAAATGTTCATTGAGCACGAATTTTATATAGAAATTGTTAAATATGCCTTCCTAGATCAGTGTTGGGCACTTCTCAAATGCTGATCCAGTTCTCAACTCAGTTTTAGCCCAGTTTTCATAATGAGAACAAATTGACACTTTTACATGAGAAAATCGAACAGAAAATCAACCTCAGTTCTCCCATGAATGAGATCTGGTTATGAGAACTGGTTCAAATTTTATTTTATTTTTAAATTCTTTTTGAGAATCGAACATGTTCTCTCATAGAACTCAGATTCAGTACTCAGAGTCTTTGTATCATTTATTGGTTCCTCTTGTTCTTCTTCTCACACAGGGCTGCTGCTATTGGCTCCTCTTGATCTTCTTCTCACTTGAGGATGCTACTTTTATCATGTTGCTATTACTTTTTTCCTTTTACTGCTATTTACTCTTCTTTTTACCGTTATTACTCTTCTCTTTTTTTTGCTATTACTCTTTTCCCATTGCTCTTCTTGTTTTCCTTTTGCTATTACTCTTCTCACATGGTGTTGCTCTTTTCATGCAACAAAGTACTTAATTATTTAATTACTAAAACTGATTTTGAGTAATGAAAAACTTAATAATCAAGTTGTGAAAGTCAGATGTGAAAACCGGTTGTTGTATATATGAGAATTGCCCTATTTGAGAATTGGGTGAGTTTGAGAAGAATAAAATTCTGATAACCTGACCGGTTCTCACCACCCCAAAAAACTTATATGTTAGAAAACTGATCAGGTTTTCATTACATGATAAGAGAACCAAAAACCTCTTGATTTTCACAAAATAGTGCAAATCGACCAACACTGTCCTAGACCTTAATGTCATACAATGGCCTTGCCCTTGCCCAGTATGTTGAGTGCATTGCCTAGCTAGCCCTAATTTTGGCTACCCTAGTGCTTTACCCAACATAATATACCAGGGCTTGACCGTTCCATGTTGCGTAATGGCACTAGTTTTCTTGGAAACTTACAAGAAAAATCCAATTCTCCAAAACTTTTTCTCTCTCTCTCTTTGAGCCTAGAGATAGGATAGAAAAGTTCGATGTAAACTTCCTTTGCTTTTGAAGAATAGAGTGTTTCAGGTCTGATCTTCTACAGGACTGCAATCGCATACATTATTATTATTGTTCTCTGTGGATCAGTATGAACTTTTGAAGTACAAAAAATATATCTCGAAAGTCAACCGATTAGGGGGCGAGAACGGCCAGTTTTGGTAGAATAGGACATCAAACACATGACTCCGAATGAAAATTTTACAAATGGAAGTAATTGGGACCCAAACTAGTTTTTTCCACTAATTTCGGTGGTAAACTGAGTTTCAGCATTTCATACCCACATTTAATAAAATTTCCTTACTTTGAGGATACCACTGAAAGACAGGATAGGGGCTGAAATAGAGGGTAACGTAACAGATAAGTTTGAAGTATAGGTGTTTTTTTGAATTTCTTTCTGTTTGACATTTTTGCCCACTTGGGATCACACTTTCGATAGCTGGGGATCTTGTTCTTCCTTCACACCAGGGTACAGTCAGACTTCTAAGTAAAAGGGCGGAGGATTTTCTCAACCTTGGCTAAGATCATCTTGGCCGGCAGCAATAATAAAACATTCTCTCTCACCTTATACTTGGTAAATTTGTATTTATAGGTGGGGATGCGGAGACAATTAACACTCTATATTGGATGTGGAAAACACTTGTAACGACTGAAATAGGGGTGTGGGTGGCCATGTTCTTAGAAACATGAAATTGTGCCAAAAGAGGTTGGACTGCTTGAATTGATGTTGTACCACATTATATCTCTACACTTTTAGGCAACAGAAGCTATTCCAGTTATAAGAAAGTTGAAAAGAGTATGAAAATGCAATGGATAAGAACTGGAGTCTTAACAACTATGAAGTACCTGACTGGCTCACTTCTGAATTGGATGCCATTGTATATCTCTCCCCTTGAGACACTGGAGAGAACAGATTCAAATTTGACCCTTCTCTCCTCTCCCCTCAACCGCCAAAACATTCTGTATCACCAAAACAGCAAGTTTTCTTGCCAGTAAAATATTTGCAAAGCAGTTCTTAACAAATTTACATCAATTGTTTGTCCTGGCCATCCCAACTCTCAGGTTTGAATAAGCACCTCATGGCACAGATATAGCAATTGGACACAACTTATACAAGCTGGGGATATCACTGTTCATTTTGTCCATCTCTTTACAGTGTTGGATGGAACCTTGATGTTTGATCTGATATACACCTGTAAAAATCCATGATCATGGACGGATCAGATTGTGGCCAAGTATGCAAGCACTGGTAATACTTACATCCCACGTCCTTCCCTTGCACAGAGTCTCACTTGACACATAGAGCCTCAAGTGGCTACTTGTACTCTCTTGTGTCCAAAGCTGCAACAAGAGTACAAAAAATGGTTCCATCCCATTACCAAACATAATGCCAACTCACATATATATCACATCAGTCCTAAACATTAATAGGAATATAATCACCATATGGTGTAAGTTTCTCTTTTCTTCCTCTTTGTTGTCACCACTGCTTCCATATTTACTTTCACCCATTCTTGCTTACATACTCACAGGACAAATCCTCCCTAAATATGCCTGGAAACATGAGAGAAAAGAGATAGATATCTATGACATTGCAGAAAAAAATCCACAATAAAACTAAAAGGTAACCCATCATATCAGTTCCCACCAAACCAAAAGAAACATTACAAGAATGTGTGCAGTCATAACTTTTGTGAGTGTCACTCAGAAAGTATTGGACTCTCACTCATCATGAATGGCATTGACTAGAACCCATTACTCCCCCTTCTCACTTCATCAACTCCTAACAGTGGGTTTAGAAAAGTGTATGCCAAAAGTAGTATTCCAAAAACATGTTTTAGTGGATGTCACTATTATGCGCTTTAAACATACTTTATTCTTGGAAAAAAACTTGCATCTACAATTTTCATGTCATAAAAATGTGCACCATACCTATATGTAGGGCATCATATGTGTAATTTTCAAGTTTCAAGTTTTATGGGCCTACTTGCATCTACTTGTTTTCAAATAGGTCATGATAGATAATTTATATAGTAACATCAAAGTAGAATGATTAATTTGATTTTTTAACATTTTTTTTGCAAATCACAAACTATACATGCCTACTACAACCTCATCCAAATAGATGAGCCATATTGTACTATTATTGCCTACTTTTTCATCCATTTAAGGAGAAAAATGAAGATTGTAACTTCAACCTTTATTTTTTCTATCTACTTTACCATGCATGCACCCAATATGCTAAATTCTTGATAAATGTACAAAATGCAGCTTGTGTAATTACACAATTTATCCTGAAATATAATGTGAAAACCATTCACATCTCTCAAAACCCTCCTCATGGTCCAAGTTGTGACAACACACAAAAACCACTAATGATGTCCCACTTATAACAAATGTAGATCCAAGATAACACCATTGATAAAAAAAACATATTGAAACCTTGATTAGCTTCAACCACTAAACCCCTTGTTCTGAGGTCCTCTACTTTCATAAATTTGATATATATATAACCAAGCTTGAATAAGGAGTCAAAAAATTAATTCACTAGATTTCCCCTCAATGAGGAAATCATAGCATAGGTATTCAAACATTGTGATTAAGAGGCAAGAAAATTATATATTTATGACCAACTTCTTTTTGTTCTTGAATTTTTTATCTTGTTATTAGGGTCATCTCATTAACATTGAAACCATTTATTGAAAGTGGATAGGATTGCTTGAATATGCAAAACATTGAAGAGTCCAGCATGACTCATCAAATGGTTTGATTTTAATAAAATTTATTAAACCATTGTTAATTTTAATTATTGTTTTCCAAAAAAACCAAGACAAGCCAAAAGCAAAGTAGTGCACCTTAAAATCACCCTCTTTTGTAATTTTTTTAACTTGGACCTTAAGAAGAGCAAATGCATCCAACTACAGAACATGCAATACACATGGATCCATCTAGTACTAAATGAGTTCAACTAAGTTCTGCTCTCCTAATTTCATAGTAGAAATGAAAATTCAAAAAATTTGGGCTTGCAATCTTAACATATGCTACCCATGCTAATTATGAGCTTCCTTGAACAAAAAAAAAGGACTTCACAATCTTTAGTAAAGCCTAGCACACAAAAAAAGTTGTAGAAACACCTCTAAGTATTTTGAAAGCTCCTCTGACAACATCTAGGAATACCACACTCAAAGAGCTATTGGTATAATGAAATGCAATCAATTTTGTGGCATTTGATGGTTCCATATTTATGAGGTCACAATTTTAATTTAATCAACATTTATCACAACCGCTTCAAGGCTCGCACACATACCTGTTTGACTTGTGGAAGATCAAAAACCAATCTTTACCAAACTTCTAGTATCAACTAATCCTACACCATTCCAATAACATGCTATTGTGTTCATAATCAAGATTAAACAATGGACAACATTGCCAACTTTTACCCTAGTCCTTCAATGGCCTACTACAAATTTAATTTGTATGTTTCATTACACGAACACTTCAACTATTGGTTATGGTGACTAAGATTCCTTAAACAATATTCATGGAGGAATCTACAGTCATCATCCTACAATTTGCAACACCTCTTTTCAAGGTGCTACACAATCCTTGAAGACCTAAATTAAATTTCCATACATATAGACTAAGGGGTACATGACACATGCTTGTAAGAAAAGCATTAAAAAACTTACCATAAATGGGAAAAAAAATTGGTTGTGTAGATCAAGTTGAGTTCTTTTAATAAGAAAAACCTTTAGTTTCACATTGTTCTACAATAGTCAAATCAATTTAAACACTAATCCTATCTTCGTTGACCATTCACAACTCATTCCATAGTCTAATAGTTTCATACCTTTTTAGATGACACAATTTTGTTGTACACTTACGCATACCATGTGAAAGCTTCTTACTACACAAATTAAGAAACATTATACCTACAATTTGTCTGTTTCAATAACAAGAAAAAAATAACTTTTGTCTGTTTCAATAACAAGAAAAAAATAACTTTTAAGTGTTAATTCTTTACTAGCATACATCATTTCTCACGATCATTAAGTTGTGTTCAATAATTTTAGGACCAAACTACCATGTGAATTCTAACAGCTTTGAGCTCAATGCATTACGAAATGCAAAACTTTGCATACAATGTTCAAGCTTTAAGCTTTTTAGGCCTCAAAGTTTCAAACTGAACATATCTAACTACTTCTTACCATCATTGTGAAACTTGAACATGATAGGAAGCTCGTTAAGAAAATTCACTTTGACTTGAATGATCAACCACCTTTGGCATGTGCTTGTTTAATTATCTTTGCAACTAACATTCTCTCATGAATAAACAATTTTGATGTTTGAACATATTTCTTAAAGTTGGGTGATCCAAATTTCTTCTTACCCTTGAATTTATCTTGCTTACCTTTTCGTTCTTGAAAATTAAATTTGCTTTTCTTTTTAGGTGGCTTTTCAATCTCTTCGTCATTTTTAGTCACATATGTCATTCTTTTCCTCTTCATCTAATGTGGTCAAGTATCTTCTAATATTTTTGAGTTAAAGTGTCATGATTCAAAATCTACATCATCTTATTGCCCAAGTTCATTTTTTGGATCATCCATTTGCAACTATTTCCTTACATGCACAAGTGTCTATTGTGATGCTTACTTAATCCCCATAGCTTCAACAATTGACTTAATTGCAAGTTCAAGCACACTTAGAATCAAAAATCGATTGGGATTAATAACTTTAGCAAACATCATTTGCTTGCTTAGTCGGTTGGACTTCATCATGTGGATGTGGACAACACTTGGGTTGACATTAGGTGTCCAGTATATTCAATGTAGCATAAGAACTTTGCCAGGATGGGCAAACCCATCCTTGGGTGGTACCACTAGGAACCACCCACTAAGAAGTTTAGGAAAGTTGGCCTCATTTTATTTTTTCAAAAAGACAATTTGTTTTTATTTAATCCTTGTTTTCATATTGGCCAATACCTCATCACCTTTCTTTCTTGAGGTCTAGCATAGCAACTATGTTTATTCCTGCTACACTAGGTGAAGTTTGTTTCTCAAGTTCTAACTTGCATTGGAATTGTTGCTTTGTAAAGCATGCTTTTCTTCTCACAAGTGTAGCAAGAAATTAGGAAATGATGTCATAACTATTTTTTTCTTACTCACGAAATTATCTTTTTTGTGTTTGAATTCATGTGATTATGACAACATCAATTTACATAATGTACACCCATACACTTGAAGCTAGGCCACACTTGACACTCAATCATTTTGATGTAGTTTTTTATAATATGGAAGAGGTAGATATCAAAAAAATATAATTTTTTGGTTTTCACATTTTGGCTTTACCAATGTTCCTTTTGTTTTAACATTTTACAATTCTTGTTTTTCTTAAACTGCAAGGGCAATCCAAGGGTTCAAATGAAAAGCTTGACCTACATTGCTTCATTGATGTCCAAGGATTAAGAGGGATTGGTAAAGACCTCAGAAACATGACAAACGTAGATGTGTCCCAAGAAGACATATGTGCCTTATTTGGACCAAGATTTGATAAGAACAAGTGGAAATACAAATCACAAACTATTGTTGAGTTTCAAAGCATCATCAAAAGCGTGTACACTCATGTCTTTAGGAAATATCATGTTCTTAATGAAATATTGTTGTTGAAGTTTGCATGTGGTGTAGTCATGGAAAACAATGGGATCAAAGTGAATTGGGTAGCTTATGCATATCTATTTTACAAAAGACAATAAATTTTGGAGAAATCAAAGAAAGCGAGACAAAATAATTTTGTGAGGCTTTAAGAGTTTTCACAATAGACACCGAGTCTAAATCGTCTTTTTATTCGTTTTGTGCTTCATGTGGATTTCAAAATTGAAGCATGAAGGTTTGATGTTGAAAGAATTGCTACATCTAGGAAATCTGCATTTTTGCCGACCACACCACAATTGCTAATTCTTGAAGGCATTATTAAAATTGTCCACAACCTATGTATCAAGAAGCAACATAATGTTTTAATTATGAAACAATGTTTGGAAAAGCTTGTGGTGGAGAAGGAACAAAAAGAGCTTGAGCATCGACAAGCCAACGTTAGAAGAAAAATAGGTTTTTCTTATTGGTCTTTGCAATTAAATTTTTAATTACAAGTGACATTTTGCAACTAAAATCTCCTTAGTCACCTAAGACAAGTTGCATACAATAAATTAGTCATAAATGACAAAACGTATTTGATGAAAGCAAAAGTCAACAAATACACATTCATCTTTTGATTCCATTGTATATGCATTATCACATGCAAATAAGATGCAATTATTTTGGTCACAATTGAAAGCAAATGATGTGCTACCATGTGTCCCAATATTTTATTATTTTTATTTTTATTATTATTTTGACATATTCTGGGATGTCCAATTCAAATGTTTGGATGATCTTATATTATGACGTGTGGGCCAATGTGAATATGCCATGTGGCATTTAAAAAATGAATTTAATAAAAAAAAATTTATATTAAGATGGTAAGTACCTAGGTAGGTACATAAGTAGGTGCTTACAAACCTAGGCTAAATACCTACCTACCTACCTACTTGGGTAAAAAAATAGGTAGGTATGTTTTACTTTCCTAGACTAAATACTTACTCATATAGGTAAGTATTTAAGTACGTAAGTACATAGGTCAACCTAGGTGGGTAAATCAAACTAAGTATCTACTTAGCTAAGTAGATAAATAGGTTGGGGAGGTAAGTACTTTAAAATTATGCATGATTTGTTTTTTTGTTTTGGGTTAAGCCTTTTGATAAACTCATCCCATGTGCACAATTTTTTTAATGTGAAATTAAATGAACACACACTTTGTTTATATAATGTTCAAAATGGGATTGGAAAATAAACAATATAAAATAAGTTTTGAAGTTGCAACTTGTTCACAAACTGAATTGTAACTCCAAATTTTTTTTCATGCCTTATTTTCTTAGTTTTTAAATTCCTAAACAATTCAAGTACATGGTTCACTAGATAATTAAATAATCATATCATTAATAATGATTAAATTTAAATAAATTTAAACTATTACAAATAAAAATGTTAATTATTGATTATCAATTATTTTAATAAGTGATAACTTTTTAATATTTAACAAATTAGCTAGTTAGTTACTCACAAGTTATTATAACTCATAGATAATTAAATGATTAAAATATTTTTAAATATTTTATTATTTTTTAGAATCTGATCGAATTGTGGATAATATAATTAATGTAAAATTAATTTAATGACTATAATTTTAGAAACTAACTATTTTAAATAATTATTTCTAAATTATAAATAATGAGCTAACAATTGCTATTAAAAAGTAAATTCTTACACGACTTTTTTAAATAAAAAATAAAATACTGAATAATATTTCCTGAAATTAAAATCATTAAAATATTTATTTAAACTACATTATAAAATTTCCAAAATTTTAATTCAGATTTAAAGTTATAAATTATAAATTATAAATTTTGAATAATTATGTTTAATTAGGAAATAATTATGCACGTACTAATAATTCTTATCTGAAGTAATTACAATGATTTTAACATAATGTAACATTAATTGCATTAATTAATTTCTTTTACTATAAAAATATAAATTATATAATATAAATCTATGTTATAACAATAATTATTTAGTGTAACTTATAACTAATAAACATCATCATTTATAATTATTTATAAAAGTGATTTATTATGGATAACAATTAATAGAAAAACCCCTTAAAACTCAATCAATAATTTCTTAAATTTAAATTTAAAAATAAAAGTTCAAATACCAAATTTTAGATCAAATATTACTTTTGAAATTCGTTATATGAACAATATACATACATATGCATATTTAATGTGTGTGTGTGTGTGAGAATCATAAACATAATTTTAGTACATATATTCAAATACACCCTTATGTCACTATAAAATACCTTTAGGATGCAACTAATTTTGTGATTATTGCAACTAATGCAACATATCAACTTTTTAATGGATGAAAATAAACCTAAAATCCATCCAACCAATAAGATGAAATTTTCAATAGTTACATCATAGTTGTGAAAATCACCAAAATAATTGAAATTTAGTCTTGTGGTTGCAAATATTCTCAAATCTAATTGTAAACAACTACAAGTCACATTATATATTGTAAAAGGTGTTGGAAGCCTCCCCTGAATCCGCCCGAACCGTCATCCAACCGGACGGACATTTCGTCCATCCCGCCGTCGTTCTATTTTCTGCCTGTTGCTAGCTCTCCCCCATGTCTCCGCGTGGATCCATCGACGGATCTTGGCCTGCAAGGTCCCGTGTTGCAAGCAGCAACAACAGCAACTTCTGCACGTCCGCACGCCAACCTGAGATCTTACTGTTTTGCAGGCGATTGCTGCGATTTCAGAGGTCCGAGTTTCCTGACTCCTTGTGCGCGCAATGGAGTTCGAAAAAATCAAGGTCGATAATCCTATCGTGGAGATGGACGGTAAGATCCAAATAATCACCTTTCGAGCAGTCAATTAACAACAGAATTGCAACAATGTAGCAGGCATTTAGCTGCATTCTTCCACATCGATTGCGGGGATGCACAGTTTTTCTGCTGCAGCAAAAGAACGCCGTGTAATAAAACGCGTTTCAAAGCAACAAAGTTTTTTTTTGTGCAATTGTCAAATCGTTCTAACTCTTTTGTGGCAGCCCCTCTGGGACTTGATTCTCAAATATCTGTTTGCTGCATTTGGCAGTTTTGATCTCAGGTGTCAGTTTTTATGCTTGAAGTTCTGTTGAGATTTTGGCATGTCTGTTTTGAAGTTAGTTCCGATGTGTCTAGACTCTAAAGTGTGTTAGAAATGTGTGTAGGCGATGAGATGGCAGGGATCATACGGCACATGATCAAGGAAAAGGTTCTGTAGTTTTCAAATGAGAGATACTACTAGCAGAAAACCAGTAACATACCTGGGACAAGGCGGGGAATATTTCTGCACAAAATGGGTTCCCTGAAAACAGTTCCTGCAAAACACTCAAAGGTCAGGGAGTTCCAAACTTCTGGTTTCGCTTCTGAAACCCACATGATTTGACTTTCCAGAGTCCTTTGTCTGAGTGCAACCAAATAACCATATGCGTAATAAATCAAAATCCTTGTGATATTGAGACGTGATTGGCCTCTGACACAATGAGGTGACCAGTTTTATGATAACACAAGCTTTGCTTTCCAGTCCATAACTCTACCAGTCCCAATTCCAATATCACCCATGTTCTTTTGCACAACATTAGACATAAGTTAACCTCAAAGTCACCAAGAGACACACCAAGCTTCCATGATTAGAACCTCAGATCAGAAGGAACAGAAATTGCAAAGGAACAAACCCACAAAGCTTACCATTAAGAATATTCCAGATGGTTCCATTTGGGCTCTTCCACATCTTTTTCAGTCCAAATTCCTTAACTCGAGTCTCATCTAAGCACCACAACTCACATGTCTTCCAAGGATCTAGCTCTAAGAGTTGAGTTTTGGTTCATGTGCCCAGATTTTCCAGGAGTCCTAGTGCTGCCAATCTAGAACACATGACATTCCAGCAATCTTAGTTGAGCTTTTGTTGAACATTCTGTTGGGTCCTTTTGTGGGGAGATGGAGTGTTACTCACAGATTGGTGTTGGAGAATTGGACTAAATTTTGGTTTTGGAGTTTGCAGTATATTTTCTAAATGAAGGATTCTTTCTTCTCAGGCTGCAGTAGCCCTTTTTGTGTTCCTGCTTTAGAGGAAGAGACAAATCTCTTGATGATCTACATTCCTGGATTCCTTTCTGCAGAAGGATTTGTCACCAGAAGCCAGGTGTGGACAAGTAGGGTGAGTTTAGGAAGGGCTATTAGTCCAGGCCAAAAAGAGTGGCAGTCAATTTTAGGAATACAATTTCCACACAATCAATATCTATCTATGAAGGAAGGTTGTTTGTTTGTTTTGTTTTGTACTTACGAGATCCACTGAACCAGGGTGCTTCAGATCACATTCTTGGTCTCTTTGGAAAGCTCTCGAGGAGGAGGGGTGCGGTGCATGGGCTTAATTCAATGATGGTTGGACTTGCGGTGCAAAAAGTCCTTGAATATTGAATGATTTCCTCACTGAAATTTTAGGAGGAATTGGAATGTGCTTCTGGTGTTGTTAAAGATCTTTGATGAGTAGGATTTAATGGAATTTATTTGGTAAGTTTTGGATGCAAAATGTGGGAGATAATGATTTTGCAGTGATTTTTGCCATTGAAAACTCAAATAAGGCCTCCTGTTACGAACTCATCAACTTTGGCACTGAGCGAAGTGAATGCCAACACCGAATTGTACATGCGAATCTGATCTCGAAATTTGACGACACTGCTCACTGCTCTCTTTGCTAGTTAAAAGAACTTTTAGCTCTTGCGGTGTTGTTGAAAGATTCGGCAACAGAACACCCTGGAAGCTCCCAGGTTGCTGGCTGCAGACCATCCCTCTACTGAGTCTAACACTGCAGCTTTCTGCCCACCAAGAATGGGAAGGAAATTACATATAGTAAAGGACGTCGGGATGAAATGAAACTTTCCATCCATCCATCTGTCTTGTCATCCATCCAAACAGAACAAATATATATTTTAAAAAGGGACAAAACTAGAAAAAAAATGAAAACATAAAAACACTTTAACAATTAGAAACTTTTTTTAAACACTTAAACATGAAACAAAAAAGGGAAATATAGTAAAATAATCTTAAAAGAAAATTAAAAAATAGATGAAAAAAAATAAGAAACAAAACAGAGAGCAAAAGAAAGAGAAAAAAAACCATACTTGAAAGAAAAAAAAAATTTGTCTTCTTTTTCCAAACTTCAAATCTGCATCTAATCAAGGAATTATTTTTTTAAATTCTTTTTATTATTATAAAACATATTAGAGAAACTAGAATTTTTTTGAAAAAGCAAAAAAAAAAAAAAAAAATGCATAAAAATAAATAAAAACGAATTATAGAAAAAATAAGAATAGAAAAAATTAGAACCTGAAACAAACATAAACAAAAAAAAAATAGAACACAAAAATTATAAAAAAGGAATGGAAACAAATGAAACAAGGAAAGGGAAATACAGTAAAATAATTTTAAAAGAAAAAAATTACAAGAAAAAAAAACCAAATATAGAGTAGAAAATAAGAAAAAACAAAACTTATAATAATGAAGAAAAACCCTACTTGAAAAAGAATGAAGTGTGTCTTCTTTCTCCAAATTTCAAACTTGCATCCAAATAAACATAAATACAAAAGTTAAAAAGAAACATTTTATTTTTATTATAAAAATAATAATAATAACAAAAAATATTTTTAAAAAAAAGATAAATTTTTTTTTAAAAAAACTAAAACATGAACCAAACATTGTTGAAATAACACACTTGTGCATTAGGCACGGGGTTCACACTAGTGTAGTTGTAAACAAAGTGGTTACATTTTGGCTGATTTCTATTAGTGCACATTGATGCTCAATGATCGACAAGTTGTCCATGCCCAAGCTAGGGTGTATTTTGAAAAGGTTAAAGATGATCTTGATGTTGCCCAATGTCGCAACCCTAACTTGGCCAAGTGTGGGGGTGAAACCCAACACTTGAAAAAGTTGGGGATTTGGAGTCCTTTGGGACTCCCGAATGTTTAGAGGTCGACAGCAAGGGACAAAACACCTTGCATTGGGGTGTTCTTGGTGTCATTGGAAAGGTCTTGAAACGTAGATATCGAAATGCCCTCGCATTGGCAATTCGGACATTTGAAGCCCGAGTTATGGGCAAAAGAAGGGCCGGGAGTCAAACTGGCAAATTGACTCCTGACCACTAAAAGTCGGGAATCGACCTCTTCCCGACATCCGATTCGGGAGTGCAACATGGCGTTGGAAAGATCTCGACGAGGTCTACAACTTCTGTTCAAACCTCGTCGCGATCGGACTCTATAGTCGGGAGTTATGGCGGTTCAAAGTTCCGGGAGTCCTGCCGGGACAATTTTGGGACTCCATTTCGGGAGTCCCGAGAATTTGTGCCATTTGGATGTAGTCTCCAAGGCGAGCTGCAGAGAATACTATAGGGAGTAAGGTGGTGGCTTACTCCCGAATCCAGGCCGTGGTGAGTCTTGTGTGTCCAAGTGCCCGTGGTAAGTCCCATCACCCAAGGGTGTCCCGAATGCTAAACTAACCTCTCGTGGCTGGTTTTGGATGCAGATTCAAGCTTGATCTTCTAGTCCCTCTTCTTAGTCTAATCCCGGGGCTCCCAACTCGACCCTCTACCCCTTTTTAGAGTTGGAAGCCGGGAGCGTGCCCTCGGTCCCAACTTTCCGCAACTTGACATTTGGTGAACCCTCAAGTGGGTTCACCCCGGGACCAAGGAGCGCGTCACCCAATCGGGTATGTAAGAGTCCTCTAAAATGTGTCTTGAATTTCAGGAACCATTCCCACCCAATTCCTTTCTTTAAAAGAATTGCTACTTATAATTGCTTTTGGGATAGAAGTTGGAAGGAACCATCAAGGTTAGCTTCTTAATTTAGAGGTTCCTAATTTGATTAGTTTTTTAGGGAAGTTCTTGATTTGTTCAACTCCTAAAGTATTTCCTTAAAGAAGTTCTTGATTTTTTTAGCTCCTAAAGTAATTCCTTAGGGAAGTACTTGAATTATTTAGCTCCTTAAGTAATTCATTATGGTAGTTCCTGATTTATTCAACTCTTGTAATCATTCGTTAAGGATGTTTAATTCATAATGTAATTCCTTATGGAAGTTCTAAACTTATTCAACTTTGAGTTAATATTCTTGAGGGAAGTTTTTGAATGCATGGTTTAGCTCCTAAAGTAATTATTAATGGAGGTTCTCGACTTTTTAAGCTCCTAAAATAATTCTTGATGGTGTTTCCTAAATTGTTCAATTCCTAAAGTGATTCCTAATTGAGGTTCTTGATTTGTTGAATTCCTAAATTAATTCATGATGGAGGTTCCTAAATATTCAACTCTAGAAGTGAAAGCATATAACTAAGATTACTTGAATATTTTAGTCTCTAATTCCTTTCATGTGCTTTGATTCCCTGTCCTAAATCCTTATAATAGATTATTATGATTCTAAAAATAGTTTAATTCTTAATGTTAATGTTCATTTACCATGTGTTTATTACATAGATGGGCAGTCACAATTTGGAACCTCCACCATAGCTAATGAAAATTGTGATGACCTATTCGAATCTCAATTTACTACTATAATCCCACATTGTTCATATTTTAAAACAAGTGACTTCAAGAGTCCAGTTGGTAGGCAAGCAAATTAAATCATAATAGCCTCCTAGTCACACACATCAATGTTGCTTCAAGTGTGCATTCTTCTAGAAAATCCAACACTTCCAAATTTTTAAACACAAGGAATCATCAAAAAGTTGTTTCAATCTTATGTCATTAGATACAACATCTACAATTTGTTTAATTTGTTTCAACAAGGACACAACACATGTTATTTTGGAGGTACAAATTTGTTGTATAATTTTCATTTCAATTAGTTTAAATATTTATGTTGATCTAATTTTATTGTAATCATGCCAACGATGGACATGAAATAAAAGCTATCATATGAAGATCATTGATCTAAAAATTGTATTTAATTACTAATGTGCATTTAATTTGAACAATAATTAATTTTTGAAATGTCAAGAATTATTTCTAGTTTGAATGTACATTTTTGTGAATTGAATTGTTTCAAGCTAATTTTGAGGCCCAAAAATCTATGATATATTGAAGGGCTGAATTTTGTTGTTGTGTATTTCAACCTTGCGGGCATAGCGGAATATGTAGCATGTACATACAAGATGTTTTGTTATGCCTCACCTATGATGACTTGATATATGGTTCCAAGGTTTTGGCCCCTACAATGATTCATCTAAAACCAATGGGCCTTGCCATGCTTTCAATTTAGCAATCACCCCATAGGTGGAATGGAATAAATCAACAAAATAAAATAAAATTGCAACTATTACTATAAGCTTGGGATGGAAGTAATGGTTCTAAGGAAGCATATTTCAATTTTGATACAAAAGAAACTTCTATTCATATGACTCTAGTTTGGATGCACCAATGGGTCGCCATGAAAGTAGGCCAAGACATGCATCACAAATGGCATCGAATGCCCTAGATGCTAGTACAAGTAACGAGACTTTGTCACCTAATGAAGGATCATTGGCTCTCAAATCTAGTAGCAAATGGTGTGATATTGTAGCAACCATCTTGAATGATAATCACCCCCTACCTAAATCAATGGAACAACGACCATTTAGTTCCACTTGCCAAGGTGGGGTGCTAGACAAAAAAAATAAATGATGCAAGCTTACCAAAAATGCAACTAATTAAAATTTAGGACATGTTTGAAATGGACCCTTATATTATCCCTTAATAATGAGGTGGGGTTGCTAGATGGTGCTAAGGATGTTGCTAAGGAAGTTCTTGGAATTTTAGAAAAGTTATTAATTCAAGCAAAGAGAAAATCCAATGTCTTTCCTAGCAACTTACCCAAGAGAGTAACAAGAATAGGAGGCCCACTTGAAGATATTACACAAATTTGGATTGATCATGGCTGGCCAAATGGATCAAACAAAAACATAGAAATCATGCGATCATTTTTTGGAAGTCCTTCCAAGACCAAAGGAAATTCAACTCCTCAAGGTATGGGTAAAAAAAGTAATTCCCTAAGGTATGTACATTCCTATTTTCCTTTTCAAGTTCATTTTATTTTTCCTCAATTATTTTGGCATACATTTGCATAAAAATTAACTTGGGAAATGTTTTGATTTCATCTCCCACTATTGGATTAAAATATTTTGTTCATTAATTCCTTGGATATGTGGTTATGTGTAGTGTCCATGGAAGGGAAGCAAATATAGTTTTTTTCAAGTATTTTTCTCAATTGGGAAAATTGTAAAATATCTACAACCATGCCTTTGAGTTCCCAAAACCCAACAAACAATTTTTAATGATTAGGTTCTTGCAATTAGTTGATAATAGTGTTAGATTTTTCCAAATTATCATGGGTCTTTATCTCCATGTTTAATTTTGAGGCATTATTAGTTAGCACCTACAACTTTGTCATTATGGATGGTGGATTTACATTTTTTGAAATTCTAGAAGGAAAATATGGATTGTCACTTACTATTTTTTAAATCTTTTTGCTTAACATGAACCCTTTTGGTATCATTCTTATCTTTTAAATTTGTAACCAATAAGTACAAACTAGTAAGCGGCCTTTTAAACTTAGTTTCTTGGGTTGTTATGAGGTCACCTTTTCCCCCTTTCATAATCTACATAAAATCCATAAACTTTAGTGAGGTAGTAGTTAATTAATAGGCACTTTGAAAGAAGTAGTTAAAGAATTTTTTTTCCAATGTATAAGTGGAGATGAGATCATCAATATGTAAGCTCTCACTTTGGTCCAATGGATAGATCTTGCAATTTCTAAGACATGTTTTATTAATGACTTACAAATTAATACTTGAACTATAAACATGATGGTGTCATAGATGGAGCCCAATTTGGATGCAATACATTGTTGATAGTGCATTGTTGTTTGAATACCTTACAATAATATTTTGTTGTAGTTGATAACAATTTAAGGTACCTATTTTATGCCTCTAGGAGCTAGCTTTATTTTTTATATGTAATATGACATGTTTTACATAATGACCAAAGGTGGTATGATGCAAAGACACATGCATCTACAACATATCATGAATTGCATTCTTAACATTCTACCCTTAACAAGATAAATTGCAACTATGGTTGATTTCATTGAAAGTAAGGAATTTTCAACCTTTCACATCATGTACTTCATCCCCGAAAAATATGTACACATTCAAATCATGATATAATGAACACTTGGGTGCAAACAAATTGTCATTCATAGATAATGGATCTATAGTTGTCTTGCTAGAATAGTAATAAAACTAAAAACTAAATCTTCTTGACATTGTTCAAACCAAACTTGCAATAAACTTTGATTTACTTTCTGTAACATTTGCACTATTGTCCAAAATTGAGAAAAACTAATTGACAAAATAGCTCCCATATTTACATAGAATTCTACCCTTGCAAAATTTGGTTTTTTTCCCATTAATCCTAGCCATCCTACTACTATACCTTCAAGAAACCTTGAGAAAACACATGATCATAATCATAATTAACATTGACTTTCGACTTAGGAAGATGAAAACACATGTATAAATATCTTCCTCCTCTTGGAAGTCTTCTTCTCAATTTTGTTTAAAACTTGCACTTCACAAGCACTAGCATTGGAGATGGATTGTGAGCATTGAATAGAACCCAAGCTCCTAGAATTTGCCTCTACATCAATAATGAAATTTTATTCTTGAATTACAAATGGTTCATATTCCAACACTTTCATGAAATTCACAACTAAACAAATTGAAATTCGCATATGTAGGATGTTAGGGTAAATTAAATACCGGTTAATCCATCCATGTGCTTATGTAGGTCATGTTGATCTCCAACATTCAAATTTTGGCTTATAGCCCATATTGATGCACCATTTTTTATCCAAAGGTCTACCACATGAACCTTTGCACAAGTAGCAAACAATTATACGTGGACTACAATGCACCAAGGGTGGTGGTACACACAATCACATGATGCCACCACAAATTCATGGTTTTCATAAAAGATGTTACAAATTGGACATGGGTCACAAAGATCTACAGTCAGAGTAAAGAATTTTGTTGTCCTTGTTGTGTGGGTTTGTCTTTGGTTTAGGAATGGAAATGATTGGATCATTTTTAGTGCCAATAGTTCCAACAAATTCCTCCAAGGCTATACTTTTGAACCTCATTTATATTCTTACCTAATCACAGGATCTTAAAATCAAGAGTCTAAGACTTTGATAATAGTACAAAGGTTTTTTTCTTTTAGAAAACAAGCAACTTTGCCTTCACAACAAATCCATTAACCTCTTCAAGGCATGTTTTTGCCTTCAAATATTGAACCTCTCGAACCACCCATTCAGCTTGAATTTTTTCCATTGTATTTGTTCCTTCAAACCTGTGCATTTGGCTCATTTATGTTTTCACAACATTTCCCACATCTATTACTGCACTTTCTATTGCTTTAAATCCTTATATCAAACCACTATCCCCATCCATAGCATTTTGTAGTTCTTTCTTACATAGCTTAACCTTCTTTTCCTATAACTTGATTGAAGCTAATAGTTTAGATTTCTCATTGATCATTTCACTTAGTTGTGCCATAATATTTGCCATTCTCTATTCCTCAATAGCAAGGACTTTGGTGACATGGCTTCCTTTAGGAGCCATTAGAGTTTTGAATATATTAACATTCGCATCAACATTTGTCACCTCTTGTATTACATTTGTAGATCGCAAGGACTTTCCACCCCTTCTTATCACTCTTGAGTCTTTATTCTTATGAACATCATCTATAATTACTTCATTTTTATGTCTATTTCTTCCCTTGTCCCATGCTTGGGTAGCATAGCGAGCCCCATTCACTTTAGTTCCCTTCCTCTTAGCAATAACTCCTTTAGCAAAAGAAATAAAAATGGAACCATTTGTGATCTCAAATTTTTGATAAATAAGTGACCAAAGTTTTTCACTTTAATAACCAAACTTGTCCCTTTGCAACTACTCACCTTAAACCCATTCTTTAATTTCCCTGGGCCCCACAAGCACTCACACTCCTCCATGGACACATGCGACTCATTCAATTCCTTCTTAATACCTAGTCCTTCCACATAAAGCCAAATCTTGCTTTTGAACCACTAAATAGACCCTTCCAACAACTTTTTTACCAACTCTTGCACTAGTTGCTACTAAACCATTTCTTCCACCATTTTCCTTCATTGTTACCCAAACTTTATGTTCAATCAAATTTAATTGCTAACTACACCAAACTAATGCAAACCTTTGTTTATTTGTGAGCCATACCAACACAATCATGTGCAATAGTTTCAATTTTTAAGAGTTGCATTAGGGTTATTGGAGTGTGGTAACATTATTAATGGATTTTAACAACTTCATAAGGGTGATGAATGTGTTTGGTGCGTGGAGGGGTTTTTTTCTTTTTCGAAATGTGAGATTGGTGAATAAGGTGTTGGGTTAGTTATTTTCTTCAATAAAAGATGGTAACCATAGTTTTAGAACCTTTGTTACGTAATTATGTGTGAGAAATCTTTAGAAAGGTGGGGCTAGAAATAAACATTAGAGGTTGTGATGTTTAACAACACTGGTCTTGTTTTAATGAGTAACAATGATGTTTGAATTTCATGAAGCAATAGAAAGGGAGTTAATGGAAAGTTCGATAGAAATAAAGTGATTTTCAAGCTGTGTGAAACATGAAATTAATTTGAAACAACTTAACGATTAAATAGATAGTGTGATAGTGTGCCAATGGCAACAAAACTTTTATGGTGATTGAAACATTTATTTAGTTTAGAAATAAGCTCAACAAGGAGCTGTAAATACATGTTCAATCGTAGGTTGTGCCATAGTGATAGTTCATAGCTGCAAGAAATTTAAGATGCATCGGATGGTGCGAACTAGGTAGTCCACCTTGCCATTAGGAAGTAGTTGACGAATTAATCCGCACAACCAATAATAATGTCTTACGCCGAGAACTAAAGACCATGTGAAGATATAAATGTCATCAATTTTGTAACAACCTTCATAGACGGTTTTAGATTCGTCACCAGAAACGGAATTGACTTGCAACAAAATCACTAGGGTGCAAAAGTTTAGAGAAATACAATAGTACCACGTTCGAGGGGGATTGACTTTTAGACGAGCGTAAACCTTTTGAGATTCGAGTCCTTCATGATGAAGATGTTGTGTTAGGGTCAAATCTAAAGATGTTTCCAAAGGCGATTTTTCATTCACTTATGCGGCTTGGGGCCTGTAAAATGTGACCATGCGCAACGCCATAATGTCGAAGAGAGGAAAAAAGGTCAAATCTTCAATCATAATCAAATCAACAATGAAGGTGTGGAGGACTTGTTACATTGAGAGGCACAATCATAATTTATAGATCACGAAAAAGGAAAGAAATGTGTGAATAACAATTTAAAACCATGGTAAAGTAAAACTTCAAAGGTCAAAGGGGGAAATTGAAGGTTTTGGTAAAATTGTTGGGGGGAAAATGGGAAAAAGTGAAGAGATGTTTTTTCTCCTTCCCTTCCATTGGCCACCAAGCTTTAAAGCATTTCATTGGCCACCAAGCTTTAAAGCATTTCATTGGCCACCAAGCTTGGAACCTTCCATTAGCCACCAAGCTTTGGACCTACTTTCACCTCCCTTCTCTTTCTCTTTAAAGGGGGACTTGGATGATTTGGGCGTTTCTTCTCTCGAGACACAATTTCAATTCGAATCTTGAGAATACTTGTTCCCACAAGGTTTTTAAAAAGGAGAAGAAAGAGTAGTCTTGCTAGATGGAAAATGAAAGAAAATGGAATGAACATTTGAGAATAGTTTGAAGAATTGGAAGTGAAGAGTGATAGTGTTGGGAGGTTAAAATCTTAGGGAAATATCACAAACCCTCTCGAGTTTGGTAACATAATTTATTGATGGTTTAGGTACAGATCTTAAGATTTGGCAAGAAGGTGGGCCTAGTAGTTAGCTCTTTAACAAATTAAGGAAAACTAGATTTGAATAATATATGTGTTAGAAACGACATTTTAAGTGGCTGGTGGTCTATAATCAAGTTGAACCAACTGCCTTCATAAAACCCTTTCGGGTTTGGTAGCATAACTTGTTGGTGGTTTATCTACAGACCTTAAGATTTAGTAAGAAGGTGTGCCTAGTGGTTAGCTCTCTAACGAGTTAAGGCAAGCCAAATTTGAATAATGTATGTGCTAGAAATAATATTTTAAGTGACGAATGGTCTCTAGCCAAGTTGGATCGACCATCTTTGTGAAACCCTCTCGTATTTCGTATCGTATCTTTTCACTAGTTTAACTACGGAACTTAGGATTTGGTAATACAATGTGCATTGCAATTAACTTTCTAAAGAACTAAAGTAAGTTAGATCTAAATAATTTATATGTTAAAAACAATATTTCAAGTGATTGATGGTCTGTAGCTAAGCTGAACATGGTGTTGAATCCTTAAAAGTTAGTTTAAAATGAATGATAATTTAATAGAAAGTTTTAAGATTTGGAATGTTTGAGCTTGGGAAATATATCTATTAGTTTTAACCATACATGATGCATAGAATGCAATGCACTTAATTTTAACTACAAATGCAGTCTAACATCTAGAAATACATTTGCATTTTTATTTTATTTTATTTTATTTTTCCTTCACTGGTAGTATATGTGCTTTCGAATATAATCACCTTGTAGAACTGGGAGTAGAGGGACGAAAAGTCACCTCACAAATGTGTAGTTCATTTTTAATAGTTGTAACTTAGTTGCATGTTACAACCACAATGCAACTTTTTTAAAAATAAAATGTAGTTGATTACATGTGTAAATACAATGCATATAAATTATTGTATACAAAACACATTTAGAACTATGATGTAATTCTCAAACAACTAGCTTATTTTCTAACATGGAATTTTTTTTATTAAATCATTGTATGTATAAAATGTAGTTGCACAGGAGTTACATTTTAGTAGACCTAGTTGGAACACAATTATATTTGAATGGTTTGAACTCTAGTTGTAAGATGGTGTGGTCTTTGTGGACATAATTTCTCATAGTGGATTATATTTCAAAGTTTAAGATAATGAACAATACTACCTAGGATTTTGTAAGAAAATGGGTTGCATGTGTTTCCCATTTTTCAATGCCAATTCTTTCTTAATAACATCTCTTTTATTTGGACTAACTTGGTTATTTTCAGTCCATAAAATTGCATCATAACATCACACACCTCTAGAAACAATGCATCTTTCTTTTTTGATTTCCCACCAATTGCCCACAACACATTATTAGTTCATAATTCCAAGGACATTCTTCTAACAACACCAATTGTAAAGTTTTGATGAGGGATACCTATAAGAAGACCACTCTTATGAATGCTACTAGTTGACTCACTTAGAATCATGGGTATAATCACATTTTTAGCCTGTTGGTCATCTTTCCAATGGCATCCTTTGATTTGTTGCCAACCCTTTACAATATTGCCCATTGCATTAAAAACATGTTCCATCTCAATATAGTTCGACATCACACCTTTCCAAATTGGACGTTCCAAGATCTTTGGTAAAAACAACCTTTGAAACTCAATTCCTCTTATAGTTTTTCATACCATTGAATAGCAAAATGTTTGGCAACCCTGCTGGTTCATCTCTCTAAATTCATAAGACTATCTTCACTATCTATGGTATTAACAATGTTTGTCACCTCTTCTAAACTTTGTTTCTTCCTATCTCTGAACTTTTGTTTCCTTTTTTCCCCAAAGATTTTTTGTGGGTATGTGTATGTGCATGCTCACAAGTTATTTGCCCTTCCTTTTGAGAATTTCTTTTGTTGGCCATCAAGTAGGAATCGTGCACATCAACTTAATAATTTAACAACTTCTAGTCTAGGCTCAAGTTCAATGATACCCACACTAACCACATGCCCAACACAAACAAAAATAATTTTAGTAACACCACATTCACCTCAATGATAATTCTCCCATTGCAAAAGCCAATGATTTCAAAATCATGCCATTCAATTCTTGTAACAATAAACAAACATCATGAATACTTTCAATTTCCCAAAGCACAATTGAGAAAAGTGTAGTTTAGTTTAGCTCACCAAAGTCAATTGAAATTTGATGTTGCATAGTGAGTTCAACAACCAAATACCCTTTCAAGCCATATTGATGAAAACATGACTTTCAATGCAAGGATCGTAAAATGAAATTTGCACCAATTGGAATGTTGATAGTGAACATGACAAAGTTGTTAAAAGCCATTTATATAGTAGGAAAAATATGTACATTGATTGAAAAATTGATTTAATAATTGTTCTTTCAAGTTTGATGGTTTAAATGCAAAATCATGAATAATATCTATAGATCAAGAAATCATCATCAACATGAAAAACAAGGATTGATAGCTACCCATCACATTGATGAAGAAAATAAAAATTTACAATTATTGATGCAATTATAGGGGTTCTATCATAATTATGCATTAAAAAAGTAGTGAAATTCCATTTTCAAAGAATTGCCATACCCTATTTTGGAAAGATCAAGGACCATTAGATGATCCCCTTCACCATAGCGATATATGTTACAAGTGCATGCAACTTGTCCTATATTCCAATGGCAAACAAAAATTGAAGATCCATTTATTAAATTTGTATTGTCACTATTACAAAATGCATTTTAGTTCACTTTGGGTTTCATTAAATTTTGAGTGAATTTGGACATTTTTATGTGTTGAAATTGTTTAACCCCTTAGTGAACGGGGACCAGTTGCTATGGACAATGAAATGTTTCATTACTACTTAATGAAATAAGTTTACTCTTAAGTGGAATAAAAATTCACCAAACCATTCACTTGTTAGTTAATTAACTAACCAGCATGGAAATAAATTAAAATTTAATTATTTAATATATAATATTATTGATAATTTCATGATTTTTGTAGCCTATGATTTATTGACATATGTCACTACCTAAGTAGACCATGTAATCTATTTAGGTACCTATTTTAGGAATTAAATAAGTAAATACTCAGTCAACATATCATTATTGACCAACAACATCATTCATAAAGTTTAATCCCTTGACCTTTGGAATGGAGACAAACACCCTTAACATCAAGCCACTTCACTTGTTGTAATAATATGTTACATTACATTTTATTTATCAAATATTTCATTTTAAACATTACAAAAACATAAGCTTTGAAAATTCATATCTTATTGAAATTTTGTTCAAATGAAATGAATCGAGTTTATTTTTAAAAAAATTCAACCAAGTACATAATTACATTTTTTTTTTTGAAAGTTTAAGATCATTTGAACAAAAAAAAAGGTTGAATATCATTATTCAATAATATTTCAATGACCATTCTTTTGAAAAAAATGTTTAATAAATTGATAAATTTTTTATTTGTATAATATTACTACCTATGTTAAATTACTTTCAAGTATTATATGACTATTTTTCATTAATTTAAATTATTTCACCCTAAGCTATTTTTGGTTATTTTACATTACTTTTAATATTCTTGGTTATTTTGTTTTAGGCTATTTTCGACTACTGTAAGTTTTT
This sequence comes from Sphagnum contortum, assembly GCA_963920785.1. Classification (NCBI taxonomy): domain Eukaryota; kingdom Viridiplantae; phylum Streptophyta; class Sphagnopsida; order Sphagnales; family Sphagnaceae; genus Sphagnum; species Sphagnum contortum. Next base: position 14,591,784 of record OY987288.1, read on the forward strand.
TTTACCATTTTATGTTATTTTTGGCTATTATAAATTATTTTAGTTTAGGCTATTTGCAGCTATTATAAATTATTTTTGCCATTTTAAATTATTTCATTTTCGATTATGTGAAGTTATTATTGGTTACTTTTGGCTGATGAAAGTTATTTCATTTTATATTATATTAGTAATTCTAGGTTATTATAAACTATTTCACTCTAAGTTATTTTTGTCTATATAAATTATTTCACCTTGGATTATTTTTGGCAATCCTAAGCAATTTTAATATATGACTATTGATTGTTCTTTTATCAAATATATAGTTGGTTATTAATGGTTATTGATACCTATTTTATTTGTGACTATTCCATTAATGGATATTGGTGACTATTTTATTAATGGATATTGGTGGCTATTCCATTAATGGATATTGGTGACTATTTTATTAATGGATATTGGTGGCTATTCCATTAATGGATATTGGTGACTATTTTATTAATGGATATTGGTGGCTATTCCATTAATGGATATTTGTGGCTATTCCATTAATGGATATTTGTGGCTATTTTATTAATGGATATTGGTGGCTATTCCATTAATGGCTATTGGTGGCTATTCCATTAATGGCTATTGGTGGCTATTCCATTAATGGCTATTGGTGGCTATTCCATTAATGGCTATTGGTGGTTATTCCATTAATGGATGTTGGTGGATATTCTATTAATGGCTATTGGTGCTTATTAATGATCATTATATTAGTGGCTATTATATTAATGGTTATTGGTTGTTATTATATTAATGGCTATTAGTAATTATTTTATTGGTGATTATTTTATTAATCTTGTTCATTTTTCATTCATTTTGAATGATTTCAAATGTTACAGATGCGCTCTTTCAAAATCTGTAAAACTTGTTTAAAGTGAAAAGTAAAAAATACTTGAAAAGCTTAAACTTCAAAATCATATTGAACACTTATGAAAAAATTCAAAGTATTACCCCCTTCATTTTGAAAAAGCATATCTTCCTCATTTTCCATTAGATTATAATGTTTTACAAATTTGGATATGTTAGGTGGAAGATTAAAAAATTGTTTTAAATTTCAAAAGGAACATACCATGGACAAAAAAACTATAATGATCCAATATCGTTAAGTGTTCAGTGATAGGTGTGTTTACCCTAAATTACAACTAAAATATTTATCCCATATTGTTTGATTTTCATTCCATGAATCTAAACAATATAAAGAAGTGCATTAAGATTAATGGAGAACATATAATCATGAAAATCTAATAGCCATTTGTGAACTAATAAAAAAGGTTCAACCTTAAAGGTTAAACCAAATGAAATAAGATTTCATTTATTAATTACCATGTGGTTTAGGTCTAGACCTAAACTAGCTGCCTAGATCTAGCCCTAATTTAAACCTAAATTAAATGACCTATGTTTAGGTTTAACCTAGGTGCCTAAATTTAAACCTAACTTATGTTTAGGCATCATGTGGCCTAAACTATTGATGTAGATGTGCCACGTGTCATTTAACTATTTGTTGACCACAAAATTTATTAACATGCCATGTGTCATTTAACTATTCGTTGACCCCACATTTTATTAATGTGCCACATGTCACCAAACTATTGGCCAAATGTACGATTTACATAGTTACAATGTTCAACTTACATAATTGCAACCTAGTTGAAATTATAATTATATTTTTGCTTGATGTCATGTTTAGTTAGTAGATGAAGTTCATCCATTAATCAAATGCAGTTGATAACATTCCTTGACTATATTGGTAGAACAATTTTCAACTAAATTAATAAGTAGTGGCATGTAATGGCTATAATTCTGGTGTTGACATGTGGCATATACTTTTGATTATAATTTCATTCTCATTTGTACTTTTTGACATTATCAGTTAACAATTGCAACTATATGAGTAGTTTTTAATTTGGTTTATAGTTGAATAATAGTTGAACATGTACTTGCAAAAGGGGGGTGGTTTCTACTAGTGGCTCTACATCATTTGGTGTTACACCTTCAACACGGGGTTCATTAGAATGAACATCAATTAATTCCATGGAACCATGAATTATGAATACAAAACATACATTAATTGATGGTTAAATCTACATTTCCATCATACCAATTGCAAAGGAAAGAATCCACAAAGGATAGGATCCCACCTTGGACTATATTATCCTTTTGCTTAGAGCTGAGAAAGAGGAAACCAACACCCTTTCCACTTGTGAGGCACAAATCTATAGCCAATAAGAAAAAAATATGTATTAGCAATAGAATTTCAAACATTAATAAATTCAACAAAATGATCATTTCAGTAACACATATTTGGCACACTCAGGTGATCATTAGAATAACAACAATAAAAAAGTTAACATTTAGCGCTAGCAATAAACATTGGACAAATGCACCATCAAAACACGGTATCCTAATGATTCGCTAGGTAATCACAAAAATACTAATGGCTAGGATATTCTAAGATGATTGAAGGACAATCAATCGCTTAATGGTCGCTAGACACTTGACTGATAACCAATTACCTAGTGGCCACCATGCGATCAATGAAGAAATATTTGCCTAACAACTACCAAGCTATTGATGAAAAATTGATTGCCTAATAGCCGTTAAGCGATCAACGAACAAACCATCACCTAACACTTATTAGGTGATCAACACACAAAATCTTTTTAAGCAATCGGCAAGTGATCAATACCCAAACACATACCTCATGGCCTCAAGATGATAGTCAAATTAAATGAATTAAAAAGAAAATAAACAAATGTATCATGCAATAAAACTAAACATTTCAATAAAGTTGTCCTACAAGATTATAAAATGATTAAATGATTAAGGGAGTGTATAAGGCATCAAAATGATTAGAAGCTATTGAGCTTAATCAATCACCCATTTTCTTTACTAGATCTCATATTCAACGTACAAAATTATATAGACCTAAAGGAACTACGAGCAGGTTGGTGCATCACAATTTTTTTACCAACTTTTTTGCTATCATCCTCATCTAAAGCCACTCTTAGCCTAGATGAGGAAGCTATTAATGTATTGATGATGGATGTGTTGATCAATGCAAGCACATCCTTATCCTTTGGTTGATCCTTTTGTTGATGGTCAATGAGTTCCTCACTAGCCTCCCATTCTTTCACAACTTGAAAATCAACATGTTTTGGAATTTTCCCCCAAAAATGACCATTTTTTTTTAGAACATGAGTCTCTATTAAATGCCCTTCTTTTATTACTTCCCCATGTCACATAACTAGATTTCTTTTTGTCCACCTTCAATGGGCTCAAGTTGTCCAACGTCTAGGACAAATTAGTTCCACCTTTAATAAGGATGAATATTTCTCACTCTTCTTCCTCTGCATTATAAGTTTATGCTACTTGGATAAGCATTAACATAGGCTTCAATGGTTGCGTTCCCATGTTCTTAATCGCGACACCCATCACCATGTGAAAACATACCAATGCCATCATCTCGCACTGATTTCCTTCTAAGTCATGAGTAATGAAATCCAACACCTTACATTTATTCTCTTGAGGAAAAAATGGCATGTTAGAAAATAATCCTACTACTGGAATGAACTTCTGAAAAAAATATTCCAAGAAGAAAGTCAAGATCCATGTGTTGGACTTACTAGATAAGCATACATGAGAACTCCTCCACCAAAGATACTCAGGTAAACCATCTTGTTTGAGATCACCAATTAAAGGATTTGTAAAACAACTTTTGGAGAAACCTCTTGTCAATATAGCTGCCAATCCTCTAGAAAAGAAGAATCTAGGCATTCCATTAGTGCAACAATTTCTTCTTTCACAAAATTTTGACACAAAGATTTGTTCCAATTTTACAAGATAACAAATTAACAAACATTAACATAGGAACGTTCAATAACAATCAGGTACAACAGGGCATTTCACCAACAACTTCCATATATATTGAAATGCAAAAAGCAAGAGAACTTTAATTGAGAAGAAACAGCACAAAGATGACTCACAAAGCAAGGATCGAGTACATACCAATAGTACTTAACCTCCTACCCTTGGAAAACCAAAAAACAAGACCCTGACCAATTTGTGCATTCCAACATGCCATCTTTCGTCTCCAATTGAAACCCTCGAGTCACCTCTTGTGAACTCCTTCCGACTTCACATAATTCCAAAGTGGATGATGGGTCAATTATATCTCAAATATTGTCATGCAGAGCTCTGCACTTTTCAACTGAAAGCCAAGCTCCATAAAGCAGACCCAGTCCAAGTTCCTTCCAAGTTACAACCATCTCAGTAAGACCCTCTTCAAGAAAGCTGGAACTTGGGAGTTGGGAAGAAAGCTAGCTCCACACACCTATTTGCCCACAGCATAAGATTTCATTTGTACAAGAGTGGAATTTCGATTTATGATGATCTCAATGGAGATGCCTGGAACCACTGAGTCCCAGAACGCTTCTACCTCTGAAGATATTAGTGTTTGCTGCTCATCTTGAACTGTCAGATCCGACCACAACAAAAACAGTGGTACTTCAATAATAAACCATCACCTTCATGTGCACATAGACAGAAACAGTTGAATATTGATAAACCTACACAGAAAGAGCAAGATGAACTTGCAAGAAGTTACACCCTTCACAGAGCCCTGAAATGTCTTCAACCTGGTAACCCACTTTGAAAGGCATGACAAAAAAAACTACTTACAGGTATGCATGCAATGTGAGGTTTCTGTGAGATTGACAAGGCCTCAAACACTACAACAAAAGAGGGGTATATTGCGATCCAAATATCATCGCAAACAACAAAGAAAAAAGTTTTCAAAAACCCGCAGTTGCGAACCACAATTTCTCGCAAACTCTTAAGCTCTTACGAAACCATAACATTCGCACCCGTACAATCGCAAGTTCTTCGCAACTCCCGAAATTGATACAATCGCAAAACTTTTCCGATTATAATTTCTTCTATACACCATTTGCGATTCCCAATACATCAGAAATTATTTGCAACAAACCCATCACCGCAACGACTTACCGAATCGACTCAAAACTCTATCAGTTTTCGATATAAGATCTAACGCAAACATTTTTCGATTTTCAAAATGCCGCTACCCGTTTGCGATACACATGACATCGGAAACTATTTGCAGCAAACTCATCACCACAAAGACTTAGCGAACCGATTCAAAAGTTTATCGGTTTCCGATATAAGATCTAACGCAAAGATTTTGCGACTCTCACAATGCCGCTAAAAGTTTGCGATTAACATTACATCGGAAACTATTTGTAACAAACCCATCACCGCAACGACTTAGCGAATCGACTCAAAAGTCTATCAATTTTCAACATAAGATCTAACACAATCATTTCGGGATTCTCAAAATGCCGCTAAAAGTTTGCGATTAACATTACATCGGAAACTATTTGCAACAAACCCATCACCACAACGACTTAGCGAATCGACTCAAAAGTCTATATGTTTTCGATGTAAGATCTAACGCAAACATTTTGGGATTCTCAAAATGCCGCTAAAAGTTTGCGAAATCATAGATTTCGCAAACCTATTCTAGAATGATTTTACCCGTAAAAATGTAGCGATGTATGTGACATGGTATCTTTGGTCTTTTAGCTTTTACAGTGTTTCGAAGAATTATGATTCGCAAATGGTTTTGAGATCCACTGTGTATCGTAAGAGCATGACATTATATTCTTATTTTGGAAGCAGGGTTTATATTCATTTGGAGTCACTTTGGAAGGCAAAAATAAATATTTATATCAAAATTTCAAAATTTACAATGTAAAAGGGTTTGTAACCCTTGGGTATCAAGGAGGTGGCTCTATGAAGTGTTGGATTGCACAACTTTCAGATAATGTTACTAGATCCCCTACCTTCCCTTCCATAACACACCTATCATAACATATCATGACAGATTTAAGTGTCCTATAATATTCTTCTCTACCCTACAAAAAACACCCAGTTTCAATGCAAGTGTTTAGACTTCTTTAATCTCCACTGTGTTTTACCCTAGAGGATTTCTGCACCATCAACTTGCAACCGCAACAAATGTGTAAACTGTAAGTGTGAAGGTACACACTTGGCAACATCTGGAATTGATGTTTGAGATCCAGCTGTGTATGAACAACCTGCTCCATTCACCTCTACTTCGGCTTCCTTCTCTAGCTTTGCAGTACAAGATGTAGGACTGCACATTGACTGTAAAACATCAGATTGGCTGCACTGTCTTCTATACTTGAGTGTCATGCTTGAAAGTTCATAGTTTTCAAAACTGCAATTGGAACACTCTGCAGCCAAAGCCACATTCTGAATTAGCCTTGTGTCCACATTTCCTATTGACCAGCCAAACAATGAAACAAGTATCCTGCATGAGCATGGCACTTAGATAACAAAAAATAACACCAAATCTCCCAAACATCAAGTAGAAAAACATAATTACTCTTGAAGCCAAGTGCTCTCAAAAGGAGCTGTCACACACCATTGGTCATCACAAACTGAGGTATGTATGTAAGTAATCAGTAAAAGAAACAGGTATCTTTTATTTGACTTCTGAGAAAATAGGCTAAGAGAAGCTTACCTCCATCACCCATCCAACATATTTCACATCGTTGACATGCTGATTCATGTCCAAATCACCACGTTTTGGCTGCAAAGAAAACTAGAACAAAGAAAACAAAGACAAGCAGCGAACAATATGAACAAACTAAAGATGTTTGAAACAAAGCAGGTGACTCTTGATTTGACAAAAAACCTAAACCCTTTTTTTTGTTCAAGGGCCAGAACCAATCTCATCTCTGGACCTTGGACAAGTCGTCAAGATCACCAACTCTGTTGCACCCACCAAAAATGCCACAGTACACATACAGAACACACCAATGTCGATAGCAAAAGCAGCCAGGTCTTTCTAAATGTAGCCACTTTGGCAGCATCTGTTGTTCTCCCACTGTACATGGCCATGAATTACCCACTGAGCCCCTTTGCTTGCAATATCAAATGGGTAACTGGATGATTCCACTGAAGCCAACAAAGTCTCATCATTTGCATCACTTGTAATATCTTATCAAGTCACAAGGCATCACACTCGACTCATCTTTCTGAGATTTGAAGAAAACTCCATAAGAATGATTCACAATTACAAGATGAGTCTAGTGATTACCTTTTGGGTGTTACTCACAAAGTATGAGATCATGAACGGAAATCACTCCTTACTCACTATTTCTACCCTACAGCCACAATGGTAGGAGCTTTTGCAGCCTTGAAGCTCAAAGGAAAAATGTCCTATTCTGCCCACAAGATATAGACACCCAAGCTAGGGACTTAGATCCTTTTAAATTGCGCTGCTCTAAGGAATAGCTACCTTGTATGTTGCAAGCTAAGATGTCCAAAAAGGTTTCACAAATCTGCAGTGCCACTAAGGTGACAATCTTGGGTACATTTGACTTCAATCAGTTTAGCTCCTTCAACGACTAATATCACAAAAAATTATAGGGTCCATTAAGGTTTAATATGGACACTCGTCAAGCAGCTTTGTATCAAAAATTAGGGAGTTAAAAAAATCATGGTTCAAGTGGTTCCCATGATGGGAAAAATATCCTTGCAACCTCTGCAACTATCTTTGGATTTGCACCAAGGCGGCTGGGTTGTGTAGGCAAGGGAACTGATGAACTCGGTAGTATAGTTTGGCATACCTCTTTCAGCTCCAAGGTCATTGCATTCATCTTCTCCTCAAGCTCACATATTCGGGCCTCTAATGTGTTGTATTTTTTTGCCCAATTTTCATTACCTTTGTTTAGGATTGTAGTGTATTGTATAGGTGGTGGGTGGTTTACCTATCAAGACCAGCCCGAGTTAGATCACAGGTCTATAACTAAAGGCAAAATGTGCATATAGTTTTACCCATATGGCATATTTGTCACAAAATATTAAGACTGAAAAACACCCACCTCTTCTTTAACAATTGCCTCTAACTTGTCCCAGTCAGTCTCGCATTTTGTGTTGCACCCAAGTTGCATCCAATGAATGTTCGTAGCCTTGACAAGTTTGATCTCCAACTTGGTTTTCAAGCAGGCATATTTACACTCTGCAGGGATCACCTGCACAATCAACGTGTGGGAGTTAACCTAGTGAGCAGCTTAGGCACATTAGCAATGTGCTTATCCTTCTACTGTAACACAAATGGCTTATCCTTCTACTGTAACAAAAATGACATAGTTATAATTAGTCACCTTGCCAAACAAGGGGAGTTGTAGCATGCACGGCAATGGCTCCCTGAGATTAATGACCAGGCCTAGCTGCCAACACACATTCCATCATTTGCTGTAAGTGACATTAAATCACAACATCCATCATTTTATATGACCTTTAATTAACTACATATTTTCACCACACTTGTAACTCTCCAATGGAAATCGACTGTCCCTGAAGCAAGAAACAAGATGCTAATATGTCAGTGGTTTTCCATTAGGCTACTGTGATCACAACACACTGTGTGTAACTGTGATCACAACAGCCTAATGGAAAGAGACCCTAACACTGGCCCATCTATCACTGGGCCTTCAGAAACACACAGTGACTTGATAACAGAGGCGTGGAGCCATTCTTTTGGACAATTCAATGCAGGGTGAAGAAACTACTGTAAAAATTGTGCAGGTGATCTAGAAACACATACAAGTCATTAGAAGCCCAACTAACATACAACCAAACTATTTGAGAAACAAAATCAAGGTCTCGGAGTATATAGAACTTGGAACATATAATGTGTTCACTGAAATGAACTTTCAGATTTTCTTCTTCGACTGCCTTTGCCAAAATACAAACCACAACCAAACTGGTTGTTTGGTACCATTCATACCTGCCACAGCCAAATAGATGCCTAACCACTAAAAGCAAAAACAGTCCTAAAAGGAACTTTCTACTCCTACATTGTCCCTTACAGGTTATTCCGTGTTTGATGGAGCATGGACTCTTGTTAGGAAAACCTAGAAACAACCATTGTAACGTAATGCAGCTATATTGAGCCCACAATAACCATATGCAAGTTTGCCATATAAAAATCACCGAGCAATGGGCTTTGTTTTATACAACATTTGGATTCTACAAGAGCCCTTGTTGTAGATGCTTACTTGAATTTGGCTGGTGGAGCATATGGTGGTGTAGGGGACACCATGTCAACCACCTTGGTGTTTGAATTGGCAGATGCAAATTGCAAATCCTTCTTGACAACCTTCAACTCCATCTCAACACCCATTCGTGTGTCCATCTCACTTTAGCAAGGATTAATAACTCTTAGGGTTTCTTCCAAGCCTGTCAGGTTTCTCTTCGAGCTTTGGCCCGTGGTAAGGACCTTGCGAATTGTGACCAAGACCAAAACTCACATCAACACTGCTCAATACCTGTAGAGTCCCCCATAGTCCCTCCATTAGCAACTAGGTTGTTAAAATCTACTGACCCACTGTGTGAACTCTGAGCAATCGTGCATTCTAAAAGAAACATCGCTAATTTGTAAGATAAAAGTTGGAGGTAGTCGAAAAGGATTTAAAAATAGGGGAACAACTCTATATCACACCTAGAAATTCACTTCTGTGAAGTTGAGCTTCTGAACAAACAACAACCTTCGTGCTGCTTGATCATTCACAAATCTTGGGATATGTTTGCATTTCAGTTTACCATGAACACCATACCAATCTAGACATATTTTGTGCCTTCTGAGATATACCAGATGTTCACGAGAACATCGACAACAAGCATCTAGATTACTTCTGAGATGCTCAATCCCTGAATCCTGGTGGTACCTTTGAACTAGCAACTTTACTGTGACATTGCTTGAAAGCACACTTGATGTAAGCAACAGTCTTTTCTTTGTCGCATCCCCATATAGATTTCGTCATTATAGGCAGTCGTCATTTTCGTAAAGGGTTATTTAAAAGACTATTTAGTACACTGGAATCAGGTGTTGTTCGTGGGCAAAATTTTGTCAGGTTGAGGTGATAATGGAGGTGCATGTACATTTGGTACAAACTACACACTTATTCTGGACCCTAATGACTTGGCTCTTAAACCCCGAACCCTTCAAACCCCAAATTGATCAACCCCCATATACCTCATAAAACATTGTTTTTTTGGCCATATACCTCATAAACAATGTTTTTTTAGGGAGTGAATTATCCCTTTCTTGTATAAAAATCTAGGAAATTTTGGACAATGTTACTTTCTAATTTAATTTCAACCAATTTTGCTATTTTGAGGCAAATTTTGAGGAAATTATAACATCATATATATGGCACACTACTATGTTTCAAAACAAAACAATAATTTTTAGAGGGTGAATTTGCCTACCGTAAGTTAGAAATTGGAAATATATGAAGATAAATATGAAAAGATTGGAAATCCTTGGTTTGTTTATGGCAATTCTTGAAGATAAGAGCACCAAAAAGGAAGAAGCCAAAGTTTCTAGACTAGATCCCTGTGGTTAGGGAAAGAAGCTATGGATTAACCTAACTGTTTTAATATCAATCTAAGAATTATTGTGTGAATTCAGCTCATTTTGTTATGTCTTGAAAAAGTCACCAAATTTTCAATATGAAAATTTGAAGAAAAACATTGGTCATGCCATTCCATTGTGCTCACATACTACAGTAGAACCTGTCTAAGTTAATATTGTCGGTTTAGATTTAGATTGTATTGATTTATTTTTGGTATTGTTTCAATGATAATTGATGTAGCACATAACATTTGCGGACCTGTTTAATTCATGGCCAATTTATCTTTGGTATATTTGGTGGGAAATAGATGATATTTTTATTCTCATCATTCAATAAACATTAATTCATCCTCCATCCCAACAAATCCTGCACGTAGAGTTTAACATGCGATGTTTGTGATGCCATGCTCCCTCCCGACATAACATATGCAAAAAATGATAATTCAATCGTTCACATTTTGGATGTTGGGCGAACCATGTGTAAAAGATTCCAAAATGGATCGGTGAATTTTACATGGAGATATATGTTGTGTTGCTCACTCGAGGAACAAACGCTTGGTGCTATACACTGTTATACTACACATACAAAATAGCTTTTGATTTTCCAAATCGTGGGATTTTACATGACATATTCCTCTTGCACACACAAGAAAATTGGAAAAAAATTAATATCTACCCCCCCCCCCCCTTTTGTTTGTCATGTGTCGTACCTTTTTATTGCCATCCATGCATATATATGTTATTTATTTGGATAAATGGAATTTAATTTTGAAAAAAGGTAGATTACTTTGTGTTAGATTTGATATGATTATGTATTCATTGCAATATGGGTGCCACCTCTTTCAATACACTTGGGAAATGTTGAACATAATTTTAAGTATTTAATGTGGCCTGTACAAAAATCCCGTGCACCATATATGAAACATATTTTATAATTTTTACATGTTAAATAAACTGACCCGTATAACATTGGGATTGGCCGTCCACAACCAAATGGGAACGCCGTGGCCATTTTGGAGGGAAATAGATCTGATTCTTATTCTCATTGTTTAATAAACATTTAATTCATCTTCCATCCCAACAAAGCTTTGTTACAATGAATGTTTATAGATTAAAAAGGATGTGTGATATATTAAACTTTGTGCAAGCGTGAAAACTCTAATACTGTTTACCAAAAATGTCCTAGAGTATTTACCAATTAAAATTAACCGCAATTCGCCACGATGACATACTTTAGATATGCCTTGCGGCGTTGCCATAATGTTCCTTTTCCCAAAACAACCCTAATTATTATTTGGTTAGATATGCCCTGCGGTGTTGCCATAATGTTCCTTTTCCCAAAACAACCCTAATTGTTATTTGATCGTCATAAAAAGCAATTCTTGATTTATTTTGTGATGCTTGGGTTGTCCAGACAAATTCATATCAAATACCTCTTTTATGGTATAGATTTTTAATTTTACAATTATACTTTCTCCCTTTTCTCCGAGCTATTTATTAATTTTCCTAGGAGAAAAATTTCTCAACCCTAAACCCTAAAACGAGATTTGTGGATAGGGCATTGGTGGGTGTTGGGTCATTCAAGCCTGGGAAACAAAAAAAAAAAACCCGGGAAATTTCATAAGGCACGATTTTCTTTTCCCATTCAATCAAGCTATGAACATCCTTGGAGGGCACGAATCCTACAACACTCATGCTAAAAAATGATGCAAATGATGACAATCTTCAAACGAAATACCTCTTTACACAACATTACATATTTATACCTTGTTAAATGTATTCGTAAAACATAAACAGACAAAAAGAATCCTCAGGGGGTTCTGATGTATTTTTCAAAAATTTGAGGGGTCCGATAAAGCGGACTCTGGGCTCTCTGCGTTTACATTTGTTCGTGGAGGGGAAAAGTTCAACAATTTTAACCGTTGGTAAAAAAAAGACATCTTAACAAAATGAACGATTCGAGCGATCAAAAATTGAATAAAAAGAGGGCGAAAACGAGTGCGGCTTGACGAAAAATAACAAAAGGCAACCAATCGCAAGTAGAAGAGGGAAGAGGGGGGTGCGGCTGGGGGGGTTTAGGCTGGTCGTCGAACCAGAGCTCAGACAAGAGTAGGAGGACCGGGGGTGCAGGGAATTGAACCTCCTTCCCCTCCCCCCCCCCGGTCTTGACAATCCAGGTTGAACCATTGATGCGACGACCCACAATGGAGCAGTCAACGTAGTGCTTACTATTTGGTTCGTTCCCAACTATGCCATTGAGAAGTTTTGCAATGACTCAAACATCGGGCTACCCATTTTGTTGAACCTTCCTATGGAAAAAATAAAGTAATTGTTTAAGGAAATTAATATGACATCAATTTAAGTACATATCAATTTTCCCCCGCTGTGTTACCAATAATTTAATATTAGTTTTCATTCTTGCGACCGACGTTTGTATTGTAAACCAGTACGTCTCACATCAAATCTTCATTCATGGGACCAATTTGCCTAGGTTTCGAGTTCAATTTCATCCACCACACAATTCGGCCAAGGTTTATCCGAATGACACATGTTTGCCATCCAGGACAAACAAAACATGACGGGCACGGCATGCGTCGCATGGTGGCCCTACCATTTACGATAAGAAAAAAAACATTTACTTAAAGGGGATATTGTTTAATTTTTCTTACAAATGACCGTAAAAGTAAACTAGATCGTATTTACAAGATTTCTTCCCCTGTGAAATTAGGTCACATTGCAGGATCCTATATCCTATATATCAAAGCAAACGTGGTGTATGTCTGTCTGTCTATGTGTAGCTTGAGGTTCCCTAACCATGTCCCCACTTCCTTCTTCTTCTTCTTCTTCTTCAAACCCTAGAATCAGGGTTTGAAGTCCAGATCCACGGTTGCACCTTGAAGTTCCCAAACCAGGTCTCAATCCAAGTTCTTCGAAGCCAAATATTGGGGTTTCAAGTCCAGCTCCAAGTCCAGGTCTTGATCCACGTGCAGCTTGAGTTCCCAAACCAGGTTTTTTGAATCCAACGATTAGGGTTTGAAGTCCAGATCCAATTTTGGGTAAGAGTCAAAACTATGGATTTCTCCATTTCTGAAATGGATCTGTCTATTTGTGCACCCCAAAATAATCATATTAATTGTATTATTATTATTATTTTAAATTTTGTAAACCTCTCCTTGAAAGAAAATGTAATAATAAGTGTATTTATTTTAAAGGTACCCATTCTTCAACCATATGGTAATAATAGCACCGGTGGGTTTTTCTTTTTTGCGAATTGTTTTTGTTTGTAGCCAAAATGGCCATCATCTGTAGGAAGATGTGGAAAAAGTGGGCAATTATCTAAAGGAATATTTAGCCAAACCTGGCTACAAATCCAAACATGGAAGCACAAAGCGTTGGGGGTGGCTGGAGTGGCGTAGCCACGGGTTACCCACTAGTATTAGAGCAAACGTGGTGGTGTCTGTTTGTCTGTGTGTTCCTCACAGACATTCGCGAATTGCGGCCAGGGCAGTGGGATGAAAGAGGTCTACGTACGTCCATCTTCCTTTCTTTCTTTCTTTCTTTCTTTCTTAGTTTGTGTCCGTCTATTCGTCCGTCCGTCAGTCCTTCCGTCCATCTGTCCTTCTTTTCGTCATTGACCTCCCCATCATCCCTTGCCCCATTTTCCGTTTCGCTTATTTATATATTTTTAGTTTTTTTTTCGGGCAGCCACGTGATTGGCCTACTCAGTATGTGTAGTAATGTACATACCACTGCCTACGTGCAGCTCCTTGATTTTTTTTTATTGCCAGATTTTTTTGCCAACTTGCACCTGAAATATATGATTTCAAATTTCAAACTATTTGAAGGATTTTTCGTGGGAAATAAATGGTCCCAAATTGGCTAGACCTTGTGGGAAAAAAAAGTTTCTTAAACACCAGACTTTTATGGTAAGTTCTATTAAGTAGCCAATACTACGGAAGGACCCCCTTTTCCTTCTTTTTGAAAAATAAAACTTTTGTAGTTGGTGATGTTGGCGAATTTGGCCCCTTTTTCTATTTTTCTTTCTTCTTTTTGGGGATGATGGTCACTTTGGTGACATCATAAAATTGGCCATTGAAGACACAAAAAAAAAACCAAGGAAAGAAGAAAGGAAAAAAACCCCTGCTACTACTGCTACTTAACTGGTGCGTACACTCGCAATGTTGTTCCACACACACACACATACATCACTTTCCAGACCCTCATGTGAATGTTGATGTTCTCAGAACATTTGTACACAAATATAATTAAAGTGCAACAATACCAATTCGATATATTAATCGTAAGTTCATCATTCTTGAACATGCACTTCCTAGTCACATGAAAAAGAATGAATGAATAATCAATAGATGCACCAACAAGTCCACCGACAAGCAACAAAGAAAGTCTTTAATGAAAGGAAAGAATTCAGCAAAGTGTTATTTAAAGCCTAACTCGGAGTACGTGGATCCTCAATATTGTGCACTTTTCTGAACATTCGCAAATCTAACACTCTGAGAGCCTATTCAAAAGGTAATTTGAGTCGGGTTGCAATCTTGGTAATAATTCTAACATATGAATGCCAGACATCATGCACAATCACTTTCCCAAAAAACGTTCATCATTTTTTTTTTAATCGTTTATGGATGGGGTAGATCATTTCCAAACATTCATGGATGTAGTGGATCATTTTCAATCACCTGTGGACGAAAGAGATGATTTATATTCACTCCATAGGGTGGATCCTTTTTTGGTAAGGCATGGACGATGTGGATTATTTTTGGTCATCCACACATTATTGAGATCACTTTTAACTGCCTGGAAAAACACCAATTGCACAGATCGTTTTCATTTTCCCAATGCCCCTGGATCACGTCCATCGTTGATACATAACCCCAATATGGGGTAGATTATTTTTGGTCACCGATACATGGCCCGTATTGGTATTATTTTCTATACCAGGCCTTAAGGTATGATCCACTTGCATTTGAAAGGGACTTGAAGTCCGAATGGGTGCCAAATATGATGGCGGAACCAATGCGATTTGTTGGAATGTTGACATCATTGCCAATGAAAAGTTGACACGTCACATCAATTTTTGCCCCCCCCCCCTTGGCTGGAGAAGATTGCGCCTACAGTAGTCTCCCGCTTAAGTACGCAACTTGAACCTACATGGTTTGTGCGTACTTAGCCAGTAGGTGCGTACTTTAGATTTGCAGCTCCCAAGTCACTCACTTTTGGTAATCTACTTTGCAACTACACACTGCCTATTGAAACAGAATCACATTACCTTGTCCCTTATGGCAAGTTCGGTGAAATGTTTCCATGAAGTCTCACAAGTTAGGACACGTGGTGGACATTCCTGAAAATGTGGGACCAAATGAAAATTGGGTACATTATTGGGTGGTCCCTCCTCCCTCAGAGAGACAGAGCCACGAAAGAAAAAAACTACTTTACCTGAACTAAGTTGACATCCTGGAACTTCTCCATTTTCCTTTTCTAATTATTCCTTTGTACTGTACATTTTCGAAATCTTCTGTGTGTTTGTTAATAAAGTTTTGCAGGGTTTCACCACTTTACCTGATGTTGGGGTGATGCACCTGTCACGAAGCATTTCTATTTCTTAAGTGGGTTTTGTCTCTTCTTCTTTCTCCTTTTTCCATTTTGAGTTCTACAAAAAAGATCCCACTTGAAATCTGTGTTTTTTGGGTGCTCCATATTAAACCAGTGTTGGGCGGTTCTCTCCTTTTTCAAATAAAAGAACTAGTGTGTAGGGTTGAGTACCTGGGACCCTTCACAAGCGGTTCCCAGAAAATCAAAGAACCAGTTTAGATCCTTGACCAGCAGTTCTCAAAATAAACCCAAAACTAGAGGTTCTTCTGATGATTTTATGTTTTTGCAAAAAACTGGAACCAGAGCTTCTGTGATTGTGTCAATTTTGTGAAATCCTGAACTAGAACTTCTGCAATTCCGAATTTCTTCAGAAAATTGGAAGCTTAGATCATTTTATCTGTAAAATTTATTAAAAAAAGTACACCAGAGGTAATTAATAATTTTGAACCCTAATTCTTTTGCCAAACAATGCGTACTTAACCGAGATGCGTACTTAAATGGGTGCGTACTTAAACGGGAGACTACTGTAGTTGAAAGTCTTATGGAAAATCAAAATTGCTTCGTGGGCCGTCAGTAGGAACAAGTGTGTCAGGGATCGGTAGGTCGAAGGCGAGTAGGTCGATGCTTGCAGATGGTTGGTGTTTGTGTAACGTGCAAAGATGGCACATTGGTTGGTGGGTGGGGGCAAAAAGGTGCTCAGCAGGCCGATGCAAAGCTCACCGAACTCACTTGATTATCATTATATATTCTAAAGGAAGAAAGTTCCTTCCCCTGAAGCTGTCCAAGGTACTAAAATAGTGTAAATTGAAAGGACCCAATCAAATGTCACCTTTTGGGTCAATCACTGACATTAGTGAACCAAAGGAACGTTTTTCATCAAAAAAGAAGAAGATAACATCCCAAAATAGAGGAAAATGTTTCTTTTCCATCTTTTTTGGTTTCTTTGATCCTTTAAAAAAAATAAAAATAAAAATGTAGGATAGTTTTTATTTAAATGGTGTGATTAGTGTTTCTCTCTTTCTAATTTTGTGGTGTAGTCGAAGGGGTGATCTTCCATAACAAAGGTTTGGCCAAATTGGGCTATAAACAAGATATGAAAGTGGAACAATTTAAGCATTCTTCTATATTGTTTCCTAACTACGGGCACCCAACATAGAATTCTTGGGATTTCTTTCTTTTTCTTTTTTCCCCCGAAACTTGGTAATAAAACCTGCAAATTTCACTTTTTCTCAGTGTATATTTTCTTCATCAAATATATAGTCAGAACATCCCTATAAAAAGTCGTTCATAGAAGGATGGAGTCATTTCTATGAAATTGTTACATTAAAAAAAACTATAAAAAGGATGTTCATAAAAACACGGAGCTAGAAGTGATGATTCATAAATTAATTGTTTTCAACTTTTGTGATGTAGACAAAACCCCAGATCATACATAAAAAAATGGAGACAACCACGATAACAATCGTCTCTTCTTGGCTAAGTAGCCAAAAATTCTCACAAAATTAATGCCCATGGATATTTTTGACAACAATTTCATTCCCAAAAACCATGGGATTTTAGTATTTAATGTTTTAAATTCTCACCTCAATGTGAAATAAATTCTTTAATTCATTACGAAATTATGAATATCGTGTACGATGCATAACAGGACATGGACATGTGAGAAAACACAATCAAGATAACTTACGTGTCTCAACAACAAGTGTACTTGGGCCGATGAGTAGGCATCACATTCTGCAATGGCTTTTTGTAACCCCCCAACATCTTCAAAAAAAATGTTCAGCCCAAGCTATCTTTTAAATAAAAACCCTATTCTGACAAATTTTCACTAATCTTCATTCGAAACATGTCGGACACCTTGATGTTGAAGAATATGCTTTATTTGAAGGGTGATACATAAGGGTAGAAAATTTGATACGATTCATGCGTTAAATTTTAATCAATGTAATATCAAAAAATTCATCATTATTTTTTATGTCAACGTAAAAATTTAGTGTTAATCAATATAAATATCATGGACATGGAAAGGCACACATTAATTTATCTTCTCGTATCCATGGTTGGCGGGTGCTTACGAAAAGGGGTGAAATAATTTTAAAGATAAGTTATTAAATGGTTTTTTTTAAAAATGAGTGGGAGATAGTTATTATGATAAGAAGTAATCATTAAGGAAAGGAGTTAGGTTTAGGGTTAGGCTTGAGAATGAGATAGTTATATTTGTAAATGTCTTTGGAATTGTTCAAGCATAACCACACAATGGGTCATGCAAAATCAATTGGCATATTTGGCTTAAACTTGGTGGGGATGATAGCCATTTTTTCCTACATCTTCCCACTATTTTGGCTACAAACAAAAAATGCCTAGAAAGGAAAACTGAAGTTCCGGCTACTCCCTATTGTTATCTGAGAGCGAGAGGGAGGGGATAAGATAGTGTGTAAGATAGTAAGATGATGCGTAAACCTTAAACCCTAATGTTGTTGTATAGTGAGTGCAGACGATTAATCGCGTTGCCTGCCTTGGCTGGTGAAGGGCGCTTGCAGAAAATATCGGATTTAATGTGATCTCACCGCTACCGAGAAGGTTGGCCCATCACGATGATCGGTCCACGTGGTTTGAGTTTTACGGGCTGGGTTGCGAAAGAGTACAAAACTAAACTTGGATGGGGAAAAAAGATCCGTCAGGTCATCTCCAGGGTGGTGCTAGAGATGCTCGAACGCAAATGCAGGGTAGAAACCTGCGTCGGGTGGGTTCGCACTTTTTCAATGAGAACCTTCAAGGTCTTCATTCCGATTCTCAGAGCGAGAATTGGAGGTTTTCCCACACAGAGATGACCTACCTGTCCGTTTTCTCCCATTGGAAACCGACTTCTTGAAAACCTCGGAATGTATCAGTTGAATCTTTAGGGTTCAGGGGTATTTAAACATGCGGGCACCGGTTTTCAGGGTGTTTCGCAGTGTTTTCCGCAAACTCAGGGAAACACGGCGCCAGTACTGTCGAGTTTGGACGAAAACTGGGTGAGATCAAAGAAAAACCTCCCAAAAAATACATTGGCCTTCAATTGGGGGTCAAACTCTAAAACGCACCACTTCCTGTGCTCGACCGGGTTTGACCCCGTCTTCCCCTTTTCCTGAAGCCTCCACTGGTGTTGGATGCATTTTCGCTGCTCCTCGTGTACCTCTACCATAATTACCTCGAACCTTGTGCATAAATGCTGGGTTTTAGCATTTCATACCCAGATTTAATCAAATCTCCTTTCTTTACAACCTCCCTCGAAGAGAGGATGGGGGGGGGTGAACAAAGGCCCAAAGAAGAGAGGATGGGGGGGGGTGAACAAAGGCCCAAAGATGGGATGACTTCAGGGAAAATTCCAACGTTTCGTCGGGCTTCGGTTTTGGTTTGGGTGGCGCGAGCTTCCTCAACAGCTCCCTGGGGGGAGCTTCATAAAGGAGCGTCGGGCTCTTCCACAAAAGGGGGCAGGGGAGGCACCGCGGTGCATCCCGTGCGCTTTCGTTGCGCCAAGGCCGCAGCGTCAACGGCAATAGCAGCTGCTTTTCTAGGGTTTACTTGCGGACGTCGAGGGAGAAGAAATCCACAAATTTGTGGGAGGAGAAGGGAACTGAAGCTTCGAAGTCCGCGAGAATCGGGAGACAGACCCACGCACGCGAGAGTATTGCATTTGGTCGGGAGTCGCACAGTTGGTAGCAGAGGAGGAAGCGGAGGAGGAGGAGGTAGAACTGGGGAGAGGGTTTGTGTTAAGGTTTGAGGGAGTTGGGAAACCTGAGGAGGAGCTAGAATGGTCGGGGGAGGAAACATGAAGGACGATGGATTGCCGGCAATAAGCAGCACAAATATCTTTGTCGCGCTAGAGAGCCGTCGCCGTAAGTCCAACAAGAAGAAATCATTGGAGAGGGAGAAGTCGTCTAACAACAAGAATAGCAACGAGATTCATCAGGACGTGAAAGCTGGTGAGAAGAAGGCAGCAGCAGAAGAAGGCAACAGCAGAAGAAGAACCCGCAGCAGAGCCCGCTTAATTCTGGGCTGCCACGCAAGTCATTGTCAAGTCCTGGGCGAATTGCGATGACGATGATGACTACTATGCTACCACTGCGCCGTCGCCGCCTGTTGTTTCTGACGATCACTTCTCAAAGTTTGCGGACACAGTTGGGAAGGAGGGATTGAGTTAAGAAGAGGTGAAGAAGCTCTCCCGCATGTGCTTCTCTGCTTCTTTTTCTTTTCTTTGTGTCTCCAGAGAAACTTGTTTTCTAAAGGAAAACTCCACTTCGGATCTAGATACAAAGGAGATGACCCCTTTTGTCATCTCCACGAACAAGATCTGTCAGGTCAGATGTTAAGAGTCATCTTTGAATCTGCGTTCTTTCATTCCGAATTCATGATGCTGTTTTCTTCTTTAGTATCATATCATGGATATGATCCTTGCATGGTGTGTATACCTCTCATTGAATGCCAGATGGATTCTCCCCAACAGTAGTGCAAAAGAAGATTTGCAGGCACAATGAACTCTAGAGATGTTGCTTTCTGTGAAATCGAGATGATTTGACACTTGTTCATGGCCTCATGATTTCAACAATCATGTCTCTGTTTGTAAGTGGGAGTTTGCTCCACCTTTCGGATTCAGGTGATGTTGCAAGCTTCTTTATCAGGTGGAAGGAGTTTATGCAATCTACAGGTCCATGAAGGCCTCTAGTAAAGCACGCCAGAGGTCCTTCGACTGCAAGGGTTTTCACTTGCCGAGATTTGTCAGCCACATTGTTAACTATAGGTGTACTAGTCAGTGCAGTGAACCATCTGAGATTTTTCCATTATTGTTGAATTAGCGGTCAGGGTTGGAATCTGGTTGTTCAGTGATAACTCTGGATTCTGTCTCTGTGGGTTGGTAGGAGACTAAAGGTGAAGAAGAGGGTGAAGGGGAAGAAGAAGCTGAAGATGATGTGGAGGACGCAGAGGTGGAAACTGATGCAGCACATGATGTGGATAATGCCCCAGCCAAATCCGAGACCTCGCTGCTTGTGGTGTTCAAGGAGCCAGAACGGCAACTCTCTAAGAAAGAGTTGAAGAAGAAGGAGCTTGCTGAGCTGGATGCGGTTCTTGCTGAGCTTGGTCTTGTTCAGAAAGAAGAAAATGGTAAGCAACATTATTTTCTCTGTCTCATTCCATCATCTCTCTCCACGTTATCCAGTCAAAGTTGAGTCAGGGTCTGTGCTCACAGTTCTAGGTCAGCTGAATTTGTATCATGAATAAGACTCCATCTCTTGGTCGCTGGCTCTCTAGCTATGTCACAGATGTTCACCCATCCTGTCTTCTTTTTTCTTCCCTTCTTCATGATCTGGTTGGATCTAAGTAGCCTCTTTAGCATGCCTAGGGTTTACAGAATTTGTTCCAGTTTTGCTAAACCTATGCAGGGATTGATTGTTGCTTAGAAAGCATTTCGTCTGTATTACAGTCGTGGTTGTTCAACTGCTCCTCAATTTTTGGATTTTCCCTGTGTTGTTTAGGGTCAGGTTTCCTCTTCTCCATGCTTGGTTTTATATAATCAGATCATCTCTATAACCTTATTATCAGGTCCCAATTATATTCAGGTTGTTTTAACTTGCAAGTATGGAGAAGTTCTCAGTGCTTACAAAGAGGTTTGATGGTTCATCTTCCTGAGATCAAGGTCGTGCATCATTAGACACCATTTGATTTCAAAATTCACATCTCTTGGGGCATTGTGGGCTTGGAAATCACCAGGGGGTTTAAAAATTTGTACACTGGAGCAAGTAGTCGTATGCGTGGAAATTAATTGTGGACAGTTGCTTTGGACTTAGCATTCTACATAATAATTGAGCATGTTCTATTTTGGATCAAGAAACTGTAGTTGATATGTGACTGTTTGTATGTTGTATATCCTCACATGCTTGTCCCAGTTTGAAGGAGCATTCTGTTGATTTTCTATTTATTAGGAATGTCTCTCGAGTGCTAGCCAATATCATGATTGAATCTTTCAGTTGCTTCCAGAAGTGTGATGAAACTCAGGACACAGATTTTGTATGATATTTTCCTTAAACTTTGGCAGGTTGTTATATATTTATCTACACCCACAGTAAGAACTGATGGAAATCAGTGGATACTCATGGCACCTAGTTACTGCTTTTCATGGTGGTGGTGGTAGTGTGATACTTTGTGACACTTTGTATCACCCCATTCATTCTTGTTGTATTTGGTTTTGTTAGAACTGACCCAATGCTTACCTTCAAAGTGATGTTGTGGAGCTTTTCTGCAATCTCATAGTGGTGTCTCTGGATGTTATGTTCAGGTTCTGTGCCTTCATCAGAGGAAAAGAAAACAGAGGAGGTCACTGAAGACATAATGGAAGAACTTGAAGGCAAAGGACCAGGAGGGATTCCTTCACTTAACGAAAGCAAAAGCAACTTTATGGCACTACAGACCGATCGATCGATCCCGATCGATTGGTCTGTAGGAGCCGGATCAGCATTCTCGAAGCGTCCACCCCCAATCTGTTGATTGTGCAAGATCCTTTCGTGTCATTGTTGAGAGCACCAATGCCTTGTTTGGAGCATTGGTGGATGCCTCGGGCCGGGCTGAGCTTTATGGCACTACAGATCGATCGATCGATTCCGATCGATTGGTCTGTAGGTGCCGAATCAGCATTCTCGAGGCGTCCACCCCCAATCTGTTGATTGTGCATAATCCTTTTGTGTCATTGTTGAGAGCACCAATGCCTTGTTTGGAGCATTGGTGGATGCCTCGGGCCGGGCTGAACTTTATGGCACTACAGACCGATCGATCGATCCCGATTGATGGGTCTGTAAGAGCCGGATCAGCATTCTCGAGGCGTCCACCCCCAATCTGTTGATTGTGCATGATCCTTTCGTGTCATTGTTGAGAGCACCATTGCCTTGTTTGGAGCATTGGTGGATGCCTCGGGCCGGGCTGAGCTTTATGGCACTACAAACCGATTAATCGATTCCGATCGATTGGTCTGTAGGAGCCGGATCAGCATTCTCGAGGCGTCCACCCCAATCTGTTGATTGTGCAAGATCTTTTAGTGTCATTGTTGAGAGCACCACTGCCTTGTTTGGAGCATTAGTGGATGCCTCGGGCCGGGCTGAGCTTTATGGCAATACAGACCGATCGATCGATTCCGATCGATTGGTCTATAGGAGCCGGATCAGCATTCTCGAGGCGTCCACCCCCAATTTGTTGATTGTGCAAGATCCTTTGGTGTCATTGTTGAGAGCACCACTGCCTTGTTTGGAACATTGGTGGATGCCTCGGGCCGGGTTGAGCTTTATGGCACTATAGACCGATCGATCGATTCCGATCGATTGGTCTGTAGGAGCCGGATCAGCATTCTCGAGGCGTCCACCCCCAATCTGTTGATTGTGCACGATCCCCTCGTGCCATTGTTGAGAGCACGAATTGGTTTTGTGTGAGAAGCAGATGTATGGCACTATAGACCGATCGATCGATTCCGATCGATTGGTCTGTAGGAGCCGGATCAGCATTCTCGAGGCGTCCACCCCCAATCTGTTGATTGTGCACGATCCCCTCGTGCCATTGTTGAGAGCACGAATTGGTTTTGTGTGAGAAGCAGATGTTGATTCCTTCATGTTCTTGTAAGCTGCTCATACATGGGGTGTTTGGGGTCGGACAATTTTGTGGTTCACCCTAAAACCATCGTCATCTTTTGTCTGTAATGTCCTTACGTTGTTTTGTTTCGGGCCTCATTCGATTCCTCATAACGAATTGTAAAATGTTCTATAGTAACTGATTAATCTCGGTCTTTCTGTGTCCAAGTTAGTTTGCATTCTCGAGGTGTCCCTCACAGAAGTAAGAAAATTGATGCTACTGTTAATTAACATACAACCAAAAAACAAAAGAAGGACCCACCACCATAATCAAGTGAGATAGTGTAATATTTGAAACATTGGTATTCACACCTGTGTTAGGCAGATAATAGATGGGTTTGATTGGTCATTTAAGGTCACAAAGCATAATGAGAAAAAGTTCAAAAAATACTAGGACTGTAGAAAATGTCATATTTGGGTGTGATGTCGAATATAGGGCCAGTAAATCAAAAGATGGGAAGAGTCCAGCAGCCTTAAAAACCACCAGTAGTTCTACATGTCATTTCTTTCTTCATAACAAGTTGAGGAATGAGTAACCAAGACCATGAGATACTTTGCTTTCAACGCCCACTTTTTTAGCCAAGGATTGAGATTCAAACAGCATAATCAATCCTTTGTTTTGTGGCTAAACCTTCATACATGTTTTGTTTATCACCTCAAGGGGGCATGTCAGAGTAGTGAGGGAGTGATGGAGCAATGGAAGATCCTTTTTGTCTAAACATGTTACAACACCCTCTGGAAACTTCGATCCATATCTGCCTACTCAACCTTGCTAAATAAAAAAGATAAAAGTTTTTTTAAAAAACTAAAACATGAACCAAACATTGTTGAAATAACACACCTGTGCATTAGGCATGGGGTTCAAACTAGTAGAAGATTATATATATATATATATAACGTGTTTTTTAGGTATATATGTATTGAGTGAAGTTGGGGTTCAGATAGAGCTTCTTATTCTAAGATATTCTTTGGGTAAGATGTATGGTGATGGTGTTGTTTGAAATTGACATTTTGTTCTAAGACACTCTAATTTCTCTCACAATGGTGTTCTTTCTTTCTATCCACTTGTGCTTGTTATGGCTGAAACAGTCGAATCTGCCACTTGCAAGTAACGTGTTTTTCAAGTATATATTTGACTGGCATAATTTCGTTACACATGCAATTATGAGTATATGCATATTAAATATATATGATGATATATCACAGAAATCATCCAAAGGTTGGGATGAAGGTGATCATAGTTGTACCATAGTTACATACACACCCAAAAAGGGGGCAAAAATCCATTGTAGTTGCATAAAAAACTAAAGATAGTTGCATGCGACCGGTAGTTACATCCCAGTTTTAAACATGGTGGTTGCATATGACAGAATTTTTAGTAGTGGAAGAATTATGACTCGCAAATGGTTTTGAGATCCACTGTGTATCGCAAGAGCATGGCACTGTATTCTTATTTTGGAAGAAGGGTTTATAGTCATTTGGAGTCACTTTGGGCCGCAAAAAAATAAATCTATATCAAAATTTCAAAATTTACAATGTAAAAGGGTTTACAACTCTTGGGTATCTAACACACTAGTTGTCTATCTAGACCTCCTTCCCCTCTTAGATTTCTTCCTTGAATCTTTCTTCCTAGTGTTCTCTGGTGGAGGGGGAGGGTGCTCATCCTCCTCCTTGTCCTCGTCCTCCTCCTCCTCCCTATCCTCGCCCCTTGCAGAACCTACATTTCGACTAGCAAATGAACTGGGTCCACTGCTAGTGGTAGCACTGGGGGGAGTAGTGGTAGCGCCTCTCTCCTCCTCATCACTACTGCCCTGGGAGCTCTCACTCTCACCCTCAGATGCCTGCATTTCAACATGCAAAGCTTAGTCAACACCAGAAATGAAAATCTTGATTCAAATGAAAACAATCTCAACACAAACAGAAATTCAATCCCAACCAAACCCACTCACCAATTGCGCATCAACATGTTCAAAAAGATGCTCCTTGCCATGCTCTTGGCCCATTGTCATTTCTACAGTTGTGATCTTCCTCTTGTACCTCTTGTACTGTCCCCATAAAACAACAGGTCAATAAAAACGCATATATGCGAAGCGTAGACCTTCGCATATTGTAACTTGTGAAGAAGTTTGCGATTTGTTCAAGTCTACGACCTCTTTTGCGAAGCGTAGACCTTCGCATATTGTAACTTGCGAAGCAGTTTGCGATTTGTTCAAGTCTACGACCTCTTTTGCGTAGCGCAGACTTTCGCATATTGTAACTTACAAAGCAGTTTGCGAAACAAACGCCATCTGACCTATCTTTGTGATGCAATTCGCATCGCAAAGGTATCCCAAACAGTCCTATGTGACTCGACAGAAACGAATCTTTGCAGAAAAAAATGGAGGAGAGGGAGGATACTTACAAATGCTGCTTTGAGGCCAGGAATGCCACCTTGCCCTAGCCTGTGGGTGGTGGGTGGAACCAGTTTCACTCGCTCTGTTGCCTTGAGGAACTTCAATGGTGGATCACCAACCTCGTCCACCACTGATTGGCATTCAGCAAGCTTCAGCTCCAGTGCCTTCTGGTCACGGTCAGACCTCCCAGACTCTCTTGCCTTCTTGACCTTGGCTAGCTGCTTTGTGATCTCCTTCAGCTGCCTTGTTGCTTTCAGCTGCACCTCAGACTGGTAGAAGGCATTCCAGATGTCTTCTGAGAATTGAAGCGGCCTCTCCAAGTTCCTGTACACATTCAGGTCTCTCAAGTGAGCACGAATCTTCATCCTGTCATGGTATCTTGCTTGAGACATTGAATTGGAGATCTTGTCTGCAATCCACTGTGAATCAAGCTCTCCTCCATTTCGAAATGCTCCCTTGACCTGATTTATCACTCTCCTCTGCTCTGCCTTTGAGAGAGTGCCCCACTCAACTCTTCGTGCAAAGTTGGTGGAGACAATGTGCCTAATGGTGCTCTTGGCCCCAGTGCATGCCAGCTCAGTTGGAATTCCCTCCTCTGCCAATGTTATCAGAGGGAGCTTCTTCCTCTCCTCCTCCTTCTTCAGATCGAGCTTCTCCTTTCTGATGGCATCCCTTTCATCCTTCCTCCTTTTCTTCTCGAGCGTTCTAGGTGAGAGAGCTCCTATTGTTACTCTCTCATCTCTCTTTCTCTTCTTCTCTCCTGCCTTGGCTTTTGTAACCTTCCTTGCCTCCTCTCTTTGTGCTTCCCCAGCAGTTAGCCCTGCTTGCAATGCTTGACCTAAGATGGCTGTCAAGGATGCCAGCCCTTCAGGTGTCCTAGTATCGATTGCAAACAACTCTGAAGCTCTCAAGTGATTAGCAACCATCTTCCTCAACCTTTTCTCATTGTTGTCACCTCCTCTAGACCCAGAACCCCCTCCACTAGTCCTAGCCATTGCAATCCGCCCCCTTTTCTCTGCCCAAGTTTTCCTTCGAAAATTCTCGAGCAATGCCGATAATGAGTTCAAATTCACTTGCCGTCCTACTCTAGTCTAGACCCCCAGAAAGATTTCACTACACCTTATTCCGTTCTAGCTTAAGGACTTTCAGAAATTCAGGGCTTGCGATGTAACCCGCATCTAAACCTACGATACGGTATTGCTCGCAACGACCGTGCAATGCTGTTCGTTTCACAACATTAGAGGGTTGCGAAGTTGGGGGCTTCGCTAACGTAGGAGGAAGTTAAAGGTTTTAGGGCTTTGGTTTAAGTAACGAATGTAGATGCGAAAAGGGATGCGATGGTAGGGGGTTCGCAAGGGGTTCGCAAAGTTTTAGGTTTAGGGTTTCTTCTCGAGAGTTTTAGGTGAGAGAACTCCTGTTGTGCATATGGAAAAAGGTTTCGAGCAACCAGTCCTATAGGCATTGTTAAGCCCACATTGGATGCAAGTATGCATTTCTTTTTGGTTTAGGTAGTCTCAATTTATGAGTTGTCAAGGGTTTATATTGTTGTATCACATGATTTTTGAAAGTCTAATCTGGTCTTTGCCTTACATTTGTGCCTTATTAATGTGACAGATGATATGTCTTCCTCCTCCATTGTCTCCACTAGTGACTCATCCTCCTCAAATGAAGGCACATTAGCTCATACGCAAGCAGAGGTGTCCCATTCTCCTCGTGGTCCACCTCGGCAACTTTGCCAATGCACCAAGTGTGTTGGTCAGATTTCACAAAAGTCGTATGTTTGTGCTCAACACATTCAACGATTTGGGCGTCATCATGGTCTTACCCCAGGAGCTTCTTCATCTCATGTGGTAAGTGTCATTTTACCATTGTCATTTTTCCTTTTTGATACATGTTATTTTTCATGAAATCCTCTTTGAAACTATTTTCACTTCCATGGTTTGTTGTGGTTTTTTTAATGTAATAGGGTTCCCGTATGACACCACCACCCTATGTTCTATCACAAGGGGTTTTAGCTGCCATAGGAAATGCACTTTCGCATGCATTTGCTGTAGGGATTGGTGCCTCTCATGAGGTTAGTAATCCACATCATGAGGCAAGGCCATGTCTGCCCTCCGTTAGACAGCGATCCAAAGCACAACATCGAAGTGAGGGTCATGCTAGGACTATTGTTGAGGGCAGATGGGGTATGTGTGAGTTCATTAGCAAATGTGCCAATATTATCCAGTCATGGAACCCTGCAGTTCTTGGGTTGCTTGATAGTTTGCCCTATGATGAGGAGGTTGTGGTTTGGGGTAGACGATGGATTGTTAAGACCTCTACACTTGGAGAGAGGCATGGCTATGGAGTATATGCTTGTGAGGACATCATTGTAGAGGATTCAACTAGTTGTCGTAGAGAGGGTCCTACTTTGTTTCCTTATGGTGGGCCTATCTATAAGAGAAGACATTGGAACATGATCCTCAAACAACATCCTGAGTGGAAGACCTTTGCTCTTGAGATGGACACCTTTGCTGGTAGCACTAGGAGGCATAGTGATGTGAGGGTGATAGATGGAGACCCCATACGTTCTGGAAACATTGCTGGTTTCATCAACAGTACGGTGGGGACTCGGCCTAAACGTAGGGCTAATTGTGAGTGGGTTTTTGTTGAGGGACCTCCTCCAGCACCATATGGCCAGACTTATCATGAAGACCATTGCCTGGTGTTAGCTACTAGGACGATCAGATCAGGAGATGAGTTGTTTACACACTATGAGTGGAATTAGGATTCCACCATTTCTGAACTATGTACTTTGATTAAGACATAACATACCATATCTATATACATGCATTTTGGCATTTTTTATTTATAATGTAATATGCAACTATGCTTGGTATATAGTTAAAATCTTCTGGATTTGGTATTGCATAGAATATTCGACCTTCTGAAAACATGCTGCCACGGAGGTTGAGAGCAACATATCGGGAAATGGGCATGCCACACAAATCAAACTCTTCATCAACTCATTCTTCATCAAATGACTTGTCTGCTCATGATGAAGGTGTCTCTCAACCAGTTCAGGAAGCACCACTGCCTGCAAACCAAGAACAAGCGATGGATGACTTCATGGTTGACTGGTTTGGACTTGACATAGTTGATGATATGTCTGGCAACCCACATGATGAAGGAGCCAATGCAGATGATCCACGTCATCAACATACTGCCCAGGGACAACGGTAGTGGCAAGAGGCGAAGGCACATGCTCAAACACCTATTTTTCAAGGTGCAAGGTTAAGCCGTTTAGCAGCCATACTGGGGTTGTTAAACATCCAAGCAAAACACAAGGCAAGCAATACTATGTTGTCAGACATTTTCCAGTTTTGTCATAGCCTCTTGCTACCTAAGGAAAATGTTTTGCCAGGATCTTGGAAGGAGGCTAAAAAAATCTTATCCTCCATAGGCATGGAGTATCAAATTGTCCATGCATGTGTTAATGACTGCATGTTATTTCATGGGAACAATGCCCATTTAACGGAGTGCAATACATGTGAAGAGGCTCGATATGATCCTCACATGCTTACAAAGAAGGTGCCCAGGAAATCAGTAAGGTGGTTTCCCATTATTCCTCGCTTGTTACACATATATCGGTGTACAGACTTGGCCGAGTTAATGGTTTGGCATAAGAAACATCGATCAGAGCCTGGTGTTATGAGGTTACCGATTGACTCTCCTGTTCACAAGCATGTGGAGTCAACATGGCCAGAGTTTGAGCGTGACCCTAAGCATGTGAGGTTGGGGTTAGCATCAGATGGTGTTAGTCCACATTCACTTGGAGGAAAGGGACGACCTACCTCTGTTTGGCCAGTTGTTGTCATGAATTACAACCTTCCTCTGTGGTTGTCTATGAAAAAAGGATTTTTGCTGCTTTCTCTTATTATCCCAGAGCCAAGTAAGGTGAAAAACCTAGACACCTACTTAGCACTAGTGGTCGATGAGCTCAAAACATTGTGGGATGGAGTATGGGCATATGATGGGAGGAAGACCACTGGAGGAATACCACGTGTATTCAAGTTGAGGGCAATGTGCATGTGGACAATGCATGATTATCCTGGTAAGAAATCATGCACATGCTTCTATATATTTCTTTATTATTCTGTTTTGTGATTATTTGTTGTTCTAATATTCCGTTCTTCTACAATCAGGGTTTGGTTTTGTAAGTGGGCTGCAAACTCAAGGCTACAAGGCCTGCTCTACATGTGGCCCAAGTTTCGAAGACATGGCTAAATACTCAAGCCATCTTCGCAAAATTGTTTACCTTGGCCATACAAAGTTTCTTCCACTGGGACATGATATGAGATTAGACCCACTTTTATTTTCATCTTTTGACATGCCTTATGGCGATGAGCGTGATATTCTAGAAGCTACCACTTTTGCATATTGGAGGGATGTGGCCAATAAAGTTATTGACCTAAATGATTCTATGGTGTTTGAGGGTAGTGGATTGACAAGGTGGGGTATATTCAACAGCTTGCCTTACTGGGGTGAGCTGAAAATACGTCATCTCTTGGACCCCATGCACATTGAGGGAAATGTGGGAAAGGCTATTATAAAACAGTTTTATGGAGAGAAGGATAGTAACTTTAGGGAGGCCTGTGAGGATTTTGAGAGGCATCCCGATGTGTGGATTACTGTTGATCCTAACACAGGTATTGAGCAGCGACCATCAGCTCCATGGACACTTACTACACAGGAAAGAAGAGACTTTCGAAATTGCATAGGAGAGATGTGATTCCCTACAGGTTTGAACTTTGATGGCAAGGGTTGAATTTAGAAGTACTCTATTGCTTTTATTTATATTTAAATCTTATACTGGAAAAAGAATTTGAAGTATAGAATGTTATCTATTGGATGTCTATAATACTTTTGTATAATTTTATGGTACCTTGTTGCAGGTTATGGAGCTAATCTTCAAAAAGCTTTTGGTAGGGACAATGACCACAAGTGGCCAAGGTATCTCAAGACACATGACTATCATCGTTTACTGCAACACATATTGCTTGTGGCAATAATAGGCTTAGCTAGTGCAGAAGTCCAAGATGCTCTTTGGTCATTGGGAAATCTGTTGAGATGGGTATGCTCAAAGGAGTTATTTGTAGAGGAGATTCCAAGAATGAGGGTAATAGCAACAGAGGTGGTATGCAAGTTGGAAAAGGCTTTCCCTCCATCATTATTTGATTGTCAAGTGCATTTACTAGTTCACCTTGTGGATGAGATAGCCATTACTGGTCCTCTGCATTGTCGGTGGATGTATTGGCTTGAAAGATATATGGCAGTATTAAAGGGTTATGTCCGTAACCATGCACGAGTGGAGGGAAGCATGGCAGCAGGACACTTGGCAGCAGAGAGCATGTTTTATTGCACCAACATCTTGGCCATTATAGATCCATCATGTCCTCATGTCTGGATGGAGGAAAGAGAAGAGGAGGAAGACCGTTTGACTGGTGCCATCAAAACACGTATGTTATTACCTATAAAGTTAATTCAGTTGACCACATTCATGTTGAATAATAGTAATGTCATGGAAGAGTGGAGGAACTTCTATGAAAATGCCAAAAGTATGAGTGGGAGATCAAGGATTTTTCCTACGTTTCATAAGTACATGAAAGAGAAGTTGGTTGAAGTGGATCAATTGTTGGCACAAGGAGAAAGTATAGCATGTTTTCCAGAGATCACAGATGATGTTCGCACCATGGTTCATGGACCACTAAGAGTTGTGACAACACGTTCTGCAATGTGGACACAAGGAAGACATTTCAGGTATTTATTTTTTCTATTTCATTAGGCATATTAACTCATCTTCATATTCCAGACAAGTTTTTTAGAATGTTCTAGGATGATTTTTATGGGCATGAAGTTTCTATTATCATATAAGTTTAAGACTCACAATGCCTAACACAATATTAATTTCAGGATTTCCAGTTTGGATGAAAAGAGGGGCCGCACCTTTGACTGTGGAGTTCAAGGGCAATTCATTCAAGACTCTAGAAGCAGTCGGCATGACAGGAATATTGTTCGAGATATGGTGCCACATTATGGAAAGCTGGAAGAGATCTTGGTGGTATCTTATGATGCACATTCAAAGTTTGAAGAATATGTGTTTAAGTGCAAGTGGTTTAAAGTGAACCTTGCTGGTGCAAATTGCACTGTAGTTTAGGATGAGTGCGAACACACACGGTTAAAGACATCTGCCACCAGTTATCAGCCATCTCATTAGCAAACTTCAGAGCCATTTACTTTTCCCAGTCATGTAGAACAATGTTTTTATCTTCCTTATCCCCCAAACCCAGAGGAGTGGTCACTTGTTGTCACATATGTGCCACGGTCCCGTTCTATTCTAGGTGAGAAACCAGAGGTTGTGTTTACAACCTCTAAAGTGGATGATGACCACATATAATGTACTACTCATTAATTTTATGCAAATTGCCATTGAGGCTTGTGGTTCTATATTACTGCACAATGTTCATTGTGTCATTTTCTGCCTATTTTGCTCCATTGTGTAATTTTATTTTGAAGAATAGGAGCACTGCTATGCGTATTTTATTGATATTTTCACTCAGTTTACCAAGGTAATATAGATTATAATAATAGTTAAGTGGATTTATAGCTTCCATTTGGTCTAAAAGATTTTTTATTTTTTTATGGCGTTTTGGGAATTAGATGACATTGCGAATCCCTTTTGCGAAACTTCCTTCTCCAGTAACCCTTTCACTACTTTGCGAGCTAACGCACATCGCAACTTGCGATACGCCCACCAAAGGAAACTTTTGCGAAAATTTGTGGTGAGGTTTGCGATACATATTCAAACGCAAAATGAGAGGCGCCGAATAACGCAAGTTGCGATGTCTTGTGAGTCTCAAAGTTTGTAGCGATACTCTGTGTATTGTAAAAGTTGCAATGTTTTGAGTATGATTAAACGTTGCGAAGTGCGGAATATCGCTATGGTGGACAGAGATTGAGCGGGTCGCAAAGTTTTGTTTGTCGTGTATCTCGCAAAAACGATGCGATGATTAAAGGTTCATTATCAATTTGCGATGAGTGGTGCACAACAAGTTGCGATGCGTATCGCATCACAAATTTGGCAGATTTTTTTTGCTTCGCAAACCCTTCAGGTTTTTTGTTTTTCCTTCGCAAACCCTTCAGATTTTTTGTTTGGCCCTTCGCAAAAAGGCACAATATGTAGTAATGAAATTTCAATATGGATCTTCAATGTGCAATTTGAAATGACATGGCTTATGCAGTCAGGGAATTTCATCAAACTTGATCTCAAAAGGACATGAGGGAGATTCACTTTCCACATACACATTCACAGAGCCAGAGCCAATTTTACTCATTTCTCTCCAAGAATGATTCTTCTTGTGGAATGTCAATGCACAAGCTTATCTCATAGGTTGCCATCCTTTTGAGCAAACCCTACATCACATCATTCCAGACAATCAGTTACTCCACACCCAATGCCCATCAAATTTTGCCAAACCATGGCAGTGGTGAGTTGCAGGATTGTACATCTTGAAGATCAAGTCCTTTCTGTCACTGATCCATCGACCTCAATTTTCTAGTTCACAATATTGGCAACAAATTGGAAAGAAGGCCTTGTTCTGGTTGGGGATTTGATTGTGTGTTTCTTTCTGTCACCATTCATCTACATCTTGAGGCCAATAAAAGGAACTTAGTCAATGGACATGCCCGGGAAGAAGCCAACAGAACAAACTTGTAGTAGGATTTCATACAGCTGCAAGAGACCATGCAAACTCATAATATGTACAGATCTGGAAGACTATGAGATACACACAACTGAGGCTCTTTTTGTTGATACGTACTTAGAGCTTGTGTGCATGCACAAAGCTATTCAACGGCAGTCGAACAAACACAAGCTCCACTGCGTAGATGGTCTAACAGCTTCATACAACAGCATATACATATCCGGTCTCTGGTGGCACTTTACACTCATGGGTGCAGACGCCAGCTCGTTGGCTTCTGCAATGAGCTCACCTAATGACTTCAGTCAGCTCTTGGGATCGGACTCGGAGATGCCCCTTCGATGCCACAGCCACCTGCCCATCTTGCTCGCAACGCGGCCTTGCTGCATTTCTTGGAGAGCCCTGTCACTTGATCCCGGCCTCCTGCAATTCCTCTCTTTTGCCACATCGCATGCCACATCAAAACTGGACCATGTCCTTGCGCTAATCCACCAAGAAAATCCGGAAAAAAGCTACCATGCCAAACACCCTCCTCCTCCCTCTCTTCGCAGAACGCCGAGGTCCGCCGAGGTCGTCGTAGTGCGTTCGATTTGCAAAGCAAAGCGCGTGATGCAAAACGAGCGGTCAGTGCACGAGTATCCCACTTGACTTTTTTGGCGTACTATTGAGTGGCAGAATCAACCATCAGTACCGATTCTGTGAATTCTTAATTACCTAGCTACCTATCTACCTACCTTAACTTCACAACCTACCTATTACGGTCTACGACTTACTTCTGCTACATTTATGCCCTAGCTACATTTCTTTCCATTACGGAATGTGCCTTCTGGGGTACATTCTACTGCCTCCTAGTTTGTCATTAGGCTTGACCTCCTGGGTTTACCTGCTTTGCTTCAGTAGGTAGACAGAATGTGCCCCTAGGGTGGTGTATTCACGGGTGTCTAAAACGATTTTGATGTCAGGAATTAGATTCTGTCACATTATAGACATCTTAAATGGCAACAAATTTCTCAACCAAGGAGACTTTACTTCTTGATTTCATCACCTGTGCTTTTCTAAGTCTATGATTTAACATAATGGTCAGCTTTCCCTTTCAAGATCTATAATTTAACATAATTGTCAGCTGTCCATTTCAAAAATTGACATTACAGTTCATAATCATTCACCCAAACAATGGTCTCACTACTGCCTATTTTGCTAACAGAATAGGCAGTAGCTTGACCATTATGTGATACATTCATGGATTTGGGGAATCATTCATTCTTGTTACAAAGTAGAATGCGATGCCATACAGCCTTAGTTGTTGATGTGCCATATGGCATTTTCATTTTGTCTCATAATTGTCTTGTCTTGGGAAAGTTTTGCAACTTATGAATCATAATCTTCCACAAGGGAAGAGAAGATTATGCAGATAAGATGACAGATTATGTTGATTATGACTACAATCATATTCATCTATTTATTCACATACTAGGGGCTGCAAAATTAATCCACAATCACAAACTCTCACAATTTGGGAACGAAATAAATTTGCTTTTATTGTATTTTTAAAGAACAAATTTGTACGTATATGTCACCCATAATGTCTGGAAAAGATTATTGTTCAATGGTTTCAAACTCTTTTGTTGAATTAGGTCTTCCCAACAAAAAAAACCTATAGAACTCTACAACTTTGTTTAATAATCTTTGATGGATTGAAAAGGAAATTATGTTGTAGCCTTCATGTCAGCTATTTTCAATCATATAATCCAATTTGAAAAATTGTCAAAGTTATGGCCAATGTGTGTGTTAGTATTTGTATTCCCATTATTACTTCTCTTGGAACATCTTGATAAGAACAAATGTTGGATTCAATGAAGCTTATACAAGTGTAATTTTCTTTACCTTCAAGCATGGTAGCTTTTTTGAACATAATTGTGTCATATTTTTGCTTGGTAATTCAATGCTCCAATAGGTTTTTCAATTTAATGAGCAATCGTAGTTAAATATTACACTACAAGAAATTGAACCCACTTCTATTGCAAGTTGTTTACTAACAATACCAGGAGTAATCAAGTTATAAGAGTGAAACCCAATTCCAACAACCTCCAATGTACTTAAAGAGCAAAAATAATCATGTGAAAATTTAATGCATCAATTAGTGAAAAGAATGATGATTTGACCTCAAATCAACCAAATATTTGATATATCATTTGGATTTTTTATGAATGTTCATTTTCAAACTTCAAAGCAACATTTCACAAAATATCCTCGTTAGATTGTAAAATACAAAATTTGTAATTGTAGCTCTTGAATCCTTTCAATTTTTTTTGTCTTACTTCATATAAACTTCTATGAATTTGTGTCCAATTAATTGCATCCCAACTTCTCCATGGAGTTGGCTTGTTCAATTACAACCACACTAGTAAGTGACTTGTTAATTGAACTTGGATTGAAACCTACAACCAAGGTTATTTCCTTCATCATTTTGGTGATTGTTTCATCCCATCACAATTTTGAATATCATTACATGTAATAAAAAATATTTCTATTTTACATTCAAGACCAAAAAGAAAAGTGAAACCTTTTGATGTGCAATTCAAATAGCCATAGTACTTACCATGCCAAGCTATTTTGAAAGCCCCCCCTAGTGACCTCAAAAACAAAAGATGTAATGGAGGTTCATCAAAACACCATTTTAGTTTAAGATTGGAGAATGTGCAAACATTCTGATAATAAATTGTGGTATCATTTCAACAACAGGTTTAAAGACATCCAAGTTAGCATTAGAACACATTTAACTTATGGTTCTTACTTGAACATGTATAGAATCTTACATATAGACTACATGTGTTTTCTTTGAAAGTGAAAGAAATGTCCATCAAATTATACATTTCACTTTGTGTTTTCATTTTCAAAAAATTGAATAAAGCATACACCTGCTTTCATTACTTTCAAACCTTATGGTTTTCTTCTCTTTGTTTTGGTGAAAAATCATTAAAGGTTGACACTGCCCAAATTTTTTGGCAAAAATCCCTTTTTTCTTCAAATCAATTCGTCAGATTATGCCCCATTTTAAAGAAGGAGTTACCTCATGTATGTTTCATGGTTACACTTTTAATGCTCTTGGAAAAAGTATCATGGGTTAGGTGAAGTAGGACAGAATTTGTGTAGGGATACTTGTTAGTAATGTGACGTTTAAAAAATGAAAAAAAATGATTGCTTAAAAGGGCTTCTCACAGTGGTATTATAACCTAAAAACAATGTCATTTGTTTTTGGATGAAGGTTACTTAGACTTTGGTTGGACTATTGATGATAGTGTTTCAACAACGTTAAACAAAAATAATAATAATAAAAAAAATCTATTATGTTTCTGTTTTTCTGGGTGTGTTTTTGTTGTTTTGTAGGTCATGATAAAGGGAGTTAGTTACTAAGATGGAATGTAATATCTCAAACCCAATGAAAACACTTTAGGAAATGTGTGTATTAGATTTCTAGAAAGAGATCGGCAAGGGGATTTTGGGGAGAAAAAGAGATGAGGTGAGGAGGAAGATTTTGAGGCAAGCTCTGGAAAAAAAGGAAATTAAATGACCAACTCAAATGATAGAGAACTAAAAAAATATGGTTTGATTTTGATTTTGGGGTGTTGTAAGTAAGTAGAAGGAGAATTTGATCGAATAGATGGAATGAGAAGAATCTTGAAGAAAAGGCTTCCATTGTGTTAAGAATGTCAGGAAAAGGTTTACATTTGTTACATGTGTTTCTATAAGGACCAACCATGTGGAAATAGTAAAGTTAATATTTTGTGGGGATTTTATTGTTGGTATGAATTAGCAGCCACATAAAACAACTTGTTGATTTTTAAAGAGGAAATCAATACGAGTGCTTGATCCTTTGTGGTTCATAGAATTAAGGCCATAGAACTTAAAAAAAGAAAAAAATTTGAATCAAAATTGTCATGCTTTAGTAAAAATATCAGAATCATACTTCAATCTATGGATGTCTAGCAATGAGCATGTGCACACTAGAAAAAGTATTCCCCTTGTTTTTTTTATGACAATATTATCCCAAATTTGAGACATAGTCAATAATTAAAAACAACAACAAATAAAAATATTAAGTTATGTATCAAAGTCAAGATCATGTTTGACTTGGACCTTAAAAGACAAGGACCGATAACACCCATTTTTGATATGGTTATCATTCACACTTTGAAAGAAATGTTAAATGTAGTTTCTATGATTTTTCAAAAAATAAAAAATTTGAAACCAGAGTTAAACCTGAAATGATGAGTCTCGTAAGGTTTAGAATCATCAATTTCAAAAAATAAACATTCTAAAAATTGAACATGACCCCAAAACTTGATTGGTTTTTAAGTTTTGAAAATAGTCCTTAGACCCAAAGCTAAAAAAATCTTTCATTTTACAAAAAAAATAAAAAATCTAAACCTAGACGCAATGACTCTTGTAAAAACCAAGAACCTACAAACATTGGTTGGTACCAAATAAATAAAATTGTTATATAGCTTGAAACAACTTTCATAGAGTCATAGTCATAGGATGCAATTTTCTGCACTGTAAGCGTTCCAAACTTTATTACAACACTACAACAAGAAAGAAGTGGAAATAGAGAACGAAAGGACTTCAATTATTAGGGAAGTAGGAGCAAACAGTATCTATTGTATTTGGAGGCCACTTTATCTATTGGAACTTTTCGTGGGCAAATGGCATTTTGAAAATCAACACTAATTTTGCTAATGTTTTGGGAAAATACTCCAAATTTCTGATATCAAAAAATTGGAACCAGTTTCTGTAAGGGATTTTTCTAGAGAACCAAGGTTATATGACATTTAAGAACTGACTCAAGAACCTTTAGGTATCTGGTGCCCTATATTTAATAACCGCCCAACTCCTTTAGGAGGTATACATCAGTGGTCTTAGGTGAACAAGCGAACCCACCCTGGTACCATGGTAAAAACTAAAAACCACAAAATACATTTAAAATGCTTTCTAAATATTACGACTATCCCATGAGATTTATTTAGGCTAACTCAGGGTCTCTGAGTCCAAATCTAACATTTTTGGGGATTAATATGGCCACTTAAAGAGGCCTCAGTCAAAAAGGTTAAGGTAATAGTGTGGGCGCTGGTTCACCCTGACCCCCGTCAGTGTGGATGGCTATCGAACCACCACACGACCCTGGTTAGAGTTATGGAACAGGAATACCAATGAGGAGTTTCTTTCTGTCCACAAATATACCATCCATCCATTCATCCATCCATCGTGCCCGTGGGATTCGTGCCTTCACTACCTTACCGACAGTTTTGCCTCACGCGCTGCGCTTCCCTTTGCTTTGTGCAAAGCGAAGGAACCACGATGACCAGCAGCACATTTCTAGTCTCTACCATCTGGATGTTTGTTTTTGTTGTTCTCACCAGCTGTAGAAGCCTGTTGAATGAATTTTTCTTGTCTGGAGGAGATGGAGGAGGAAAGCCGGGTAAAAGTCGGTAAGGGTAGCTTCTTCTTGCATTGTAGCCTCAGTGCCAGCCGAGGTGCCCGGTGGCTAAGACGTTTTGATGCGGCATGCGAATCTGGTGAGAAGAAAATAATCTAGATGGGATTGAAATTTTTGAAAGAGAATTTGTAAGGGGAAGGGTTTGGGTAGAGGCCATCGTACCGAGGGGGGAGTCTTTTTCAGATACTTTCTCAAGGTGATGATCCCTGCAAGAGCAGCAGCCGGAGTCGATATATGAGCTCATTTCACACGCCAAAGAGGCAGTCTGCACCCGTGAGCGCAAAGTGCCAGAGACACCGTATGAAGGTAATGTGCTGTTGTATGGAGCAAACTGCTAGATTAGGTATTAATGGAGCTTGTGTTTGTTCAACTGCCGTCGAATATCAGCATAGTGCATGCACAAACTAGAGTGCTCTCAGTGGTTTCAGCAAAGATTCAAAAACTTTTCTTTGAAACATTTGGTCGGATTAGCCATGGGTACTGCGGTTTTTAGATCATGGGCACGAGAAGCTGCAACCGTTCTCCACCTGCAATCCTTCAAAAAAAGAATGGTGCAAATTTCGCAAGAGTTTAACCTAGCTCCCTCGAGCCTTTATCAGCAACTAGAGCGTTGATTCAGATATGTATTTAGTAGTATCCCATCTGTATGTATATTGATTTTGCATCTCTTGCTGTGTGCAATCCTACTGCAAGTTTCCGTTGGTGGCTTCGCCCATGTCCATTGACCTCCAGGTTCTTCATTGACAAAGATGTAGATGGCTGGCCATAGCAAGCACAGCACAGTCACATTCATAACCAAAACAAGAATTCCTTTCCAATTTGTTTCCATTGTAAACTACTCAATGGAGCTTTGTAGAGCAGGAACAGATGTGCAGGTCTTGACAGCAAGATGTTTAAGCTGTTTTCTGGAACTCATCATATGCCAATAGGGTCTGGAAATTTTTGATGGGTGTGGAATAATCAATTGTCTGGAATGATATGACAGGGCTTGCAAGCTCAAAGTGATGGCAACTGAGACGATCTTGTGCATTGATATTTCACAAGTCCAATCATTGTTGGAGAGAAATGAGCTCTGACTCTTACTGCACATGTGGAAGGTTCTCTCCTATATCTTTTTGACATCAAGTTTGATGTGATTCCATGACTGCAAAAAGAAGCCATGTCCCCCTCAAATTTGCGCCTTGAAGATCCAAATTGAGACCTTGTTTCACAGCAACCTCAGTTTCTATACATACCTATACAGGTAGTTTTTGCCATACCTTACAAAGTGGGCAGGTTGAAGACATTACAGGTTGTGAAAGGGTGTTTCTTGTAATATTCATCTTGGCAGCTCTTTCTGTGTAGCTTTATCAACATTCGTCAAACTCAGGCTTCTGTCCATGTGCATGGAGGCAAAAATTTATTCTTTGACTAGCACTTTTGTTTTCGGATCTGGGAGT
Organism: Sphagnum contortum; assembly: GCA_963920785.1. Classification (NCBI taxonomy): domain Eukaryota; kingdom Viridiplantae; phylum Streptophyta; class Sphagnopsida; order Sphagnales; family Sphagnaceae; genus Sphagnum; species Sphagnum contortum. The sequence continues at coordinate 14,632,597 of OY987288.1, forward strand.
TCAACATCAGCAGTGACCCTGCCTTCAGAGATAGAAACATTTTGGGAGTGTGTGGGTCCAGGAATTCCATCAAGACCATCACTTCTAAATTTGACATTTGTACATCAATGATGTCCCAACCACTGGCCTATATGTAGTCCTCTCAAGCGGTTCAGTTGAAGATGCTTGCTTCTACAGGGACAAACTGACAGGAAAGGAAGCTTACCCTCACGCTTGGTGCAGAGGATACCACTTCCATCATTTCTTTGGTGATTAGCTGGATATCTACCAACATCATGACTTTCATTCCTTCCAGAAATGCAACAGAAACTCATGATCTGCAAAATTGTCTGCCGATTATCTTGGGCAGATTATTCTATACTTATCTACACCCATCACCATCATAAGCTGATTGAAGTCAGTGGATAGTCATAGCAGCTCATCACTGCTATTTTCATGGTGAAGGTGATGGTTTGACACTTTCGCAAGCAACTCTCAGAAGGTTATGACTGAACTCATTGCCATGTTTTTAAATGGTGTTACTCCGATGTAATGAAAGTGGAAAAGAATCTTTCCTGTCAGAAGTGCACACTTTGGGTTCATTTTGACATATCAACTAGGTTCAATCTTGGGGCTAAATTGCATATTGAATGATTATCAAAACACATGTTGGCATATGAATATGTGTCAAACTCATCTCTTGACAAGTAACTTTTTACTATTTAGTGACAAATCTCAACTGTTTTTGGATTGGGCGAAACAATCATTACGGGAATTGCCCAAGGACTGACACAATTGCATGAAAGCAACCATATTAACCCCTAAGCCCTAAACCCTTCAAATCTTTTGTGCTGTAGATTTCTCTGCAATTTTGAAAATAGACTAATGATGTCTGAAATATTGTAGGCATTATGGTGCATGAAGCTTGCTTTCTTCCCAACTCCAAAGTTCCAGCTTTTATCGAAAGGACTTGTAGTGGAAGGTTAGATGAAACGTAATTGAAGATTTAGGAAAGCTTGCATACTAACATTTGAGATGTCAACTAATCCCCTCACCCACTTGGAATTATGTGAAGGTGGAAGCTGCTTGTCACAAGTTTGGGTTTCACCCGGAGAAGAAAGATGGCGTTGGAATGTAAATGGTCAGGGTCTTGCAGAGTGTTCGTTTTTCAAGCGTGAGAGGGATACTTACCTTGGTATCTGTACCCAATTCCTGCTGATCTTTGAACCTGATTTGTTCGGATCATTGTGCAATTTCTTTCTCACTTTCTCTGCTTTTGCAATTTCCAAATGTTTTGTTGGTGAAATGCCACTGAGCAGTAACCCCCTACTTTTATCTGGCTTCGGTTGCATAAGATTCAAGAGGCTCTGAATTGCACCCAGGTTTTGTTCTACTAGTACAGTCTGACGGGATCCAGTGTTCTCCAGTAGCCAGTCTCTGAGGCCATCACCACCATGAGCCTGGACAACCAGATGACATTAGACTGTAATTTTTGAAGTGAATGGAACTCTGTTGCATGTCCAGAGGATGCACATATGTTGCTAACTTGGCATTCATTGTGTGTACCATAGGATCGGTGTTTGAGAACATGTGTGTCCCACAGGAATGTTCAATGACGAAGTTAGACCACAAAACTACTTTGCAGTCCACCTCCGTGAGGTGAGGTGAGAGTTTCTTTATGAACGAAGTCCACAGATCTAGAGTCTATCAGATTAAAAAATGAGCTTCCTGGATCACATGCTATGATGGACAAACCTGACATGTGAATGTGTTTAAGCAATTGGCTCTAAATGCAAGTTCTTCCAGTTCTTCATACAGAAACAGCCCAGTACATGAGGCTCAGAGGCTGGTTTCAAGGACGAAGAAACCACAATCCTTATTCAATGGTGAATGTGGAGTATGCTAACCTGTCGAAGATTTGCAATCTGATGTAATTGCTGAACTACATAACAACTCATTCCTGTGAGATTCAGTGAACTGATCTCCCATCTAGTTGATTTCCGTTTCAATTTCAGAAAGAATTTGATTGCCATGGCACAAAGATCAGTTTGAACAGGTACAACACTAGGACTGCTTACAATTTGCCTAGCATAACCACTTCCTATTCTTCAGTGGTTTGCTCAGACTCTCCTCACAGGAAAACAAATGAAATCTAGGTTCCTTACTTGACTATGCAGTTAAAAAATGTTTCTGCAAACATGAGTGAAATATACCCATGCGAAAAAATCGTGTCCCTTATGTCCAGAGTTTGTTCTACAGCAAAACCTGTTGTACTACACAAGAAGGATTGTAGATCATTGAGCTCAACTAACAGGAAGCAACAACTGAAAGAGACAGAGATGGTCATATAGTTAGACACTGTGTATGGCGATACTAATCTGAATCTCCAAACTGCATAAGTTGGGTTCAGGGTTGGAGGTTTAAACCTGGGCTCCTCATGCAGAAGTTGGGTGGGTTGGAGGTGGTTTGTAGCGTGATGGTCCAATATCACCGTCGAAAGAATTGAAGTTGTCTTCTGGACTTGCACTTTCAGACAGCTCTCCCGTGCTCTTCTTCCATACATCGGTCTTCATGACGGCCTCGTGGTTCTTCATGGTCGTGTTGTCTTTCCTGGAAGAAATACTGAGATTTATGTGGACGAGAATCTGCAGAGAGCTGATGTTGCTTCCGGTGGTCCTAGTCACTTTGGAGATCACTTGTTTCTTCTCAATTTACAATTCTGCACATCAAACAACACAAGAAAATATATAACTCTAAGAGGTCGCTTCTCCAAGAAGGAGTTTCAAGCTCTGGTTCTTCTCAAAAAAACCAAAGCAGAACAGCAAGCTGCCAGGTTGATTGTTCACCCTCACGACATCACGACTCCAATCTCAAAACAGCCGCTGCAAGAAGAATAAAAGTATAGAAGAAAGAGTTGCACGTAGGACGGAGTCGAAGAAGGAAGTTGAGAACACGTCACCTGTAATTTGATGGAGCTCGAAGCTGCAAAATCGGATCTTTAGAGCACCACGCAACTGGATCGATTGTTGTGAACTGATTTGTAAAGAGATTGATGTGCAAGAGACTCGAGATCTTCCTCTTACGCGACGAACTCGAAGCATAGAAATGCGAATATGATGTGTGGGGAGCGAAGGTTGTAAGAAGGCAAATTACTTCGAGAAGACCGTAGAAGCTAAGATCTTTCGTCGGTTTTCCTTTGAATCGACAAGGCTTGAACCGACTCTTGCCATCTGCTGATCACTTGTCGACATTCCAGAAGGTCACGATCCTGACGAGTGTGTTGCTGAGAAGGTGATCTTGCGTAACCCATGCACCCAATGAACTTGCCACCTTGATGGCCGCCACCGCATCGTGTTTGAGGGCTTCATAAGCAAACTACAAACCTCCAAACCATCCCACCTTCGTAGCAGCCGACACTAGAGTAGTAGGCAGCCACACCACAAAACCTAACTTGGTCAGAAATCAAGCAAAGAAATGACGTCGTCCTTGCTTCCTCCTCTCTAGCAGGCAGTCTGGAACTCGGCCACGCACACGGAATGGGTAAGAGCCGTGGCCAGTTGCAGTATACTAGTTTCTATGTATCTTCAAGGCTAGACTCTTTTCCTGGAGGCTGTGTCAGAAAACTTCTAAATTAAGCTTGATCCCGCATGCATTGTCCGACAACTTAACTACATAAAATATGTGAACTCCTGCCGCAAATGCACAGAAACTCTAGGGCAGAAACCGGATCGAAACTATCGTGAAGAAATTGCTTCGCATCTTTAGCAACCGGCATGGTTTGTTTTTAGGTCGCTGATCAAACGTTGTGCGATGTCGTCATCGTCGATTCGCGTTTAATGTGGATGATCTTCCGTCACAATTCAAAGGCGTTCCAGGCAGCTTCTTGTGCGCGGAAGGGTTTGGGATAAGCTTGAACTGCAGTTGCTTCACCGTTTTATCGCTGCTACACGAAGAAGATGGAACGGTGGGAGCGAGTGAGAGTCGCTGCTACGAAGAAAGCGCGACTGTGCAAATTAAAGAACAGGAAACACACAAGCTCTTTTTTAAGTAATAAGAAATTATTTCATTCGGGCAAGATGGAAAAACAAAATAAATAACAATATTAGAGGGTGGGCCCCAAGGTGGGGGCGTTTACATTCTGCCACTTAATTATTCCATCACCCTACATTCTGCCACCCGGTTGTAGAGAGAAAACACCTGGTTATTCACCAGGTTATCAAGTCGGTTATTATGATCAATTGGGTGGTTATTTGATTTTTAAAATCAATAAAAAACCTACTAGGTCCCATCTGGTAGGAAGGATATAAAGAATCCCAAAGATTATATCCTTCCTACCAGGTGGGACCTAGTAGGTCACCAACTTTGAAACCTTAAAATTTGTTTGATAACCTGGTTGAATGGAAAGTTTGCCAAGAGAAGACAAGTTGCACTTTCATGATTTAAGCTGCTCTGACCAGTTGTATAGCTTGCTTCAGGCCCATCTCTTACACCCTTTGAAACAATAATGCTTACTCCCCCTCCTAGAGTCCAATTGCACCTCTGAGTGCAATCTGCACAATGGCAATTGTGTACACCTAATGGCGATTTGTGCACAATTGCACTCACAAATTTGTAAGGCCCTGTTGCAAGGGCATTATGCCTTTGGAACTGCAGGTGGAGCCCAAGGTTTTGGCCGTAATGCCCTCACAGCAAGGCCTTCCCTAGCATAACATACATAGGAGGCAAACAAAATATACAACCTGCTTCTACTTTGCAGATGCTAGAGACAGCTTAAACCTACTTGTAAGTGCAGGAGGCACCTTATGCCTTTTAAGTGGGTGTAAGCTCCTTCCTCTTTTCAAGGAGGGTATATTCCTGGGTTTAAGCTGTTCTCCATTTACACCAAAATTTATTCTATGGGAGTACTTTACGCTTTAGGTGAAGCTGTCTTCTATGCTAGCTTGCCAATAATTTTGATGTATGTTAGTAAAAGTACATCATTGATTTAATAATGTGAAGTTACAATTGTGATTTAAGGCTGGGCATCTTATAACACATTAACCCTAAAACCTACCCTAGTTGGACATCATAAGAGTTGGTTCTCAATGTGGGCATTTGAGGAAGTGACCCTTATACATAACAAGCAATTATTAACAAGAAAAATAACTGACATAATTGGTAATCAAGGTTTCAGACAAAGAAATTGATAATATATGGTTCTATTTTTTAAAAATTTATATTGATACCTTGTGTGGTCTCCAAAAAAACAAAATTAATTTACCTACCTAGCCAGTTATGAAAAGAAGTAATAACCAGCCAACAATTGGGTTGTAGTTCATGACAATGTTGGCTGGTTATTTTCTTTTATGAAGAAACTCCAGTTCTAATTTTTAAAAATAATTTAAAACTATCTTGGTTCCAAATCCAGTTCTAAACATTAATGGAACCCAAATCCAGTTATGAGTGCAGCTCTTCAAAAAAGTAACCTGGTTGTGGTTATGAAATTAAAACCCAGTTACTAACCTGGACTGGAACCAATGGTTCCCTGCTATTTAACCTCCAGTTACGCCTTGGTTCCGGTTCTTGAAGAAAATAAAATGGTTCCGTTTCCTATTTTGGTTCAACAAATGATACCCTACTAACCAAAACTGGAACTGGTGATACTTACCTGCCAAAGCTAGTATGGGCCCAACATTGGTTCATACCTATGGCTTGGTGTGAGGGTGAAACTAGGTGGCAGAATGTGCCCCAGGGGTATATTCTCTGGTGTAAAGGATCATAGGTAGGTATGAGAGTAAGCTGACTAGGGCCGAAACCAGCTCGGAGCAAGTCCATACGTGAGTCCTTTACAGTGGACCTGTGGGCACGCTAGGAGCCAGAAATGGCCCTACTGTCAAAGGCATGGAATCCAAGAAAAAGAGGCTTCATTTTGCAGAATTGGCCACTCACACAGATTCTGCACAATTATGAGGTCTAAAAATCCACCTAAAACAGCCGGCCCTGACTTTTACAAGGTAAGAGTGATTCGGCGAATCAGCTGCCACTGTTGATTCTGTCATTTAACTGCAAAGGGAACACTACAGAATCGGCAATTCAAGATGGATGCATTGTCATGAACCAGAAAATACATGCTCATATAAACATCATGCTCCACTAATTGAATACATTCCAATTTCTAGAATTATGATGACATACATGTTATGTTTAAGAATATTTCCCATTTAAAAATGAATTTGTATTCAATTTTAAAATTTGATATGTGATATTCTCCCAACAAAAACCTGAAGAAAACTACAATGGACAATATTTTGCAATCACCCTAAAGAACTGACATGAGTTGAAATTTTTTTAACTTGGTGGAATGCGGACTTTGAAGATAGGCTTCAAGAATGATGTGTAGTTGTGATCTTGTGGGTGATAGTTGCAGCAGAAGGAGATTTTCAGGTGTCATGAGTTATAATTGTTCATCTTTCTGGAGTATTCAAGATTTGGCATTCAATAGTTAAAGATACGACCTATATCCTTTGTTTCTCCATTTTCAATTATAGAATGTTGTGGTAATGATTTCTCCTGAGAAAATTTGGGAGGTTTAAATTATTATATTACACAAGTTTGCATCATTGCAACTCTGTTGTTTTACTTTAAAATTATGATGTTGAAGATATGGCAAGTTTTCCTCAAATTTTAACAAAATTGGTAGAATTACACTAAAAAAAATAACAATCCAAAACAATTAATCTAAAACATGAAAAAAAGTGTTGGAAATTTTGTTTTGATTTCAAACCACTAGGAGTTTTGTAAGCCCTCATCAAGATATATATCCTGTTATACTATATTTTAAGATAAGTATTTTGCATTATATGTTTGTTTGGATGTCACCACCATATCCCTCTCCACTTTTGGTACCAATAGAAAGCCCTCAACAAGGTGGTTTGAATGTTACAATTTTCGCACCAATGGAATAAAAGTTGTTGAATTTAGAATTCTTTTGATTTTTGGAAATTGATTTATAAATTATGAATTTTTTTTTTCAATTAAGGACTCTGAAGTTAAGCAATGAAGTCCAATTTGAACTTTATGCTTATAAGACTTAATTCAAAATTATCCAAAATTTTCTCCCATAAATTATTATGAACATTGTTTTATAAAATGCATAAAAAAAAATTCAGCATTAATTTAATTATCACTTAAAACATTTTGAAATGAGCTTGGTTATACCTTGTTTAGACATAATCATTTCATCAAGCTCTTGTGACACACCCCTTATGCTTGTCAAGTAGTATTGGCAATGACGTGCTAAGACAAAAACTATTGAAATTGAAGTTCTCAAGTTTAGTTCTTTACAATGAACCAATGAACACTCAATGTAAAAAAGATTCACTCGTGAATCCTATTCTAAATATTCAGCACTCCTAGGGAGTTTCAATTCTAAAATGAAAAATTAATGTTGGAAAATTTGAAAATGCCTCCTTTTCATTCCCAAACACTTTGATCTTGTCTTTTAGTTGATATGAATGTTACAATTTGCTTGGCCTTCACCATGTCTCATACTTGCATTTGGTTTAATTCCTTGCTTTCAACCAAACAAACACATTTCATTATCATTGTCTAACATAGGACTCAATCATAAGCCAATGTTTAGGTTACAACATTATTCTTTCAACTATAGCTTTCAATTCACAATTAATAATGTTAAGGAAAGTTTAAACATTATACATCAAAAGTAAACTTGTATATTTCAAAAAGAATTTTGAAATTGAAAATAAACTTACTTGCAATACAAATTATTCCTTAGTTTTAGCATAATTTAGCTATCATTATGAGTTTTGCAACTCCACACTTTGTCACATATTAACTTTGCCAAATTTAATTTGGACATATGTTATAGTGTTATATTACATTTGTTTGTGGCTTAACGTGTTTTTCCTAGTGGATTGGTTTAGTTCTAATGGACAAAAGGCATCCTTTTAATCAAAGGTGATGAACCCTCATTTGAACACATTATGTTGGGCACAAAATTTATAGTTGAAATAAGGAGGCAAATGCAATTGTGTTATGACCAAACAAACAAGTAAAAAAATAAGGTTGGCAATTGCAATTATGGGAAATGAGAAATCTGAATTAAATTAAAATTCACTAGGAACACGTTTTTCAATATATAGGTTCTATTGTCTAAATGCATTTTATTTTTTATGATGTTTGTTTTTATGAATTTGGTGCATGTTCCCATGAACTAGATTTAATAGATATGAAATATATTGGAAATTTGTGGGTAATATTGGAATCACCAATCAAAAAGTACACCTCAAGATCTTATTTTACATGGACCATAGTAAAACATTTAATCCATTTCATACAATACTTAATTCTTCAAGATTATCAAATTGATAAATATTTCAACCATGAATGTTGAATGATGGTTATGGATATTTCAATTAGTTGTACCCCATAATATATGTGCAAACATTGTTGAACTTGTTTTTTTGGATTGTAGTTATATATATTGCATGTATTTGTGTATGCATGAATGATCATTTGTTTGTTCAAGAATTTTCTTTATCCTTGACATTGACTAGGTTTATCAAAGCAATAGCATCCCTCACCTACAATAAATATTCCTCTCAGTCAGTTATTAAACCTAAAGGTTTCTAAATCCTCTCTTGTTAAACTTCCTACACCAATAATCACCACTACTTTCAAGGTGATGATATTTTGTGGGCAAATGATCGAAGTGAGATTTATGTGCAGGGTGCATTTACCTACATGAGTTTCCTATAGAATTTTTTGTTGATTCTCCCAAGTTGAATCCTAAGCAAATGTAAATTTGTTGGTGCATTTTTTTTACCCTTTTATTCCTTTGAGTCTTAAAGATTTTGATGCGAATGCTTCTCCTTTTATATTTGATTTTTATAATGATTCTAGCCATGGGGTTGTTGCTACTATTGACTTTATTGATTAATGTAGTATTTGTGAACGTGTTGCTTTTAGATCCAATGTTGTTGAAAGGGCTAAATGTGAATCTTTTGTTTAAAAGTCATTACTAAAGTTTTACTTTCTAGGTATTGATAAAAAAGAAAGGAAAGATGTAAACCGAGGAGATCAAAGAACAAGAAACATGTTGAACTTTGGGCAAAGAATATGTTAGATGAATGGCAACTCTTTTGAAGTTTTGACATGCAAAAATTGATTGTAGATCTATTTTAAAATGAAAAACCTATTAGAGATTTAGTGGAAATGATATTTTTATTTGTGTTGCAAGTTGCTAAAAAAAACAACAACCTATACCCTTCAAGAAGGTACTATTTTATTTTCTAATTTTGGAATTCATGTTTTGCTTTAAATTATTTATGTTGTTTACAAAATTTTGAATGAATCTTTTTTCTAGCTTTTGTTTATTATGTTTACAAACAAGGTTTACATCCTAGAGTTTTTTTGTTTGGAAAGAGGTTTTATGGTTTTAAGGTTTTGTTGTTTTCTATTAAAGTTTAAAGTGTTTATTGTTTGTAACCTCTATGTTTTGTTTTTGTTTTTATATTTGTGTTTTTTTTTGCAACATCCAATCCTTGATAAGAGGTATTGGAAAGTTAATACGACAAAGGAAGGAGCATTGTGTGGTTGAATATGGTAAACCACTTGTGGTTGTAATTCTATTCAACATCTTCCTTGATCCAAGGTTTCACCAGGTTAAGGTTACCAATGATGAAATGACTATCTAACCATCATCAATTGGACTTGAGAAAATTATTAAAAGATTTTAAATGTTAGCATAAGTAATATGTCAACTTAATTCTTCATCTCGTTTGGAATTCAATTCAGATATTTTTACATAGTTTTTCATCAAAGGGTGTTGAATTCCACAATGTTGATTTGAAAAGTTTACTTCAAGGTCATTATTTATAAGTGTTGCTTTAGGTTTTGTTAAGGAATTTCAAAGCCACTTTTAGTTGATTGTCTTGTTAATGATGTCATTTCTAATTACAAAAAGTTAATTTAGCGCCATCCTACCAAGTGGCTTGATCACAAGCTTGGGCATCATCCACTATTTTTACACATTAAGCTTAAGTGGAGGGCATCAAATTAAGTATGGTTTATAACATTTACAATTGCTTACAATTAACAATGATTTATTAAACATTCTTACTATTAATTTTCCTGAATTGAAGGATAACGTTTTGTCCAACAAGATGCGCAAAGGTGTTACCATCAATTGTATGAAGAAACTTTGGTTCCTTGAAGATACAATACATGGAGGTTATAGGTCACAAGGACCCAATTTCATATACGAAGTTAATATATTAAAATTTTTTATTTGTTTTGTTTGAATCTTGGTTTTAAAAAAAAATTGCTTTGTGTTTTGTTTTATTTAAAAAATTTCATTTGTTGATGTGCATGAATTTGTTTTTTTTGTCAATGTATGTGCAGGTACAACCAAATTGATGAACATTTATCCATTAGAGCAATGCAATGAATTATGAGAGATGAATTAAAAGATGGTTATTTGTTGAGATATGAGGAAGCATTTAACGAAAAGAAGGCTACATTTGAAAACACCAAGATAATTTTACATACCTTGCAAAAAAAAATTATTTATTGGAAATTTTGCAAGTGCATTTTTTTTCTTTTAACGACTCAAGGCTATAGAGTTTTCATGGCCGAGAAGATGATGCTATTATTTCTATTACCACTTCTATTGTTCTCGGTTCTACTACCACTTTTGTTGTTGGTGTTTCTACTACACCACTTTTGTTGATCCAAAGAAAATCAACACCCCAATTTGTTCTATTGTCATTTCCACAAATCAAAGGAAGGCCATCATACAAGTATCAAAACTAGAATCAAATGGATTTGACAATGACCTTGAGAATTCCTGGAATGATTTGTTTGAGAAGGAGCTACCAACATACAGTGACAAATTACATGCCATGCATTCTTGTCCTTTGCTTGAGACTATCAATGTCAACAAAGCAATTGATCACATCTTCAACCATCAAAATTGTCCTATTATCATTAACTATGTCGGCTATTCCTTGATTAATGTCACTAGATGTAATTGATAAGTAGGATAATCTTTGTTTTTTTAGACATCTTCGAAAAAACTTGTTGTGCAAGAGTGTCCTTGCTTGTTGTAATACTTGCATACTAAAGGTTTAGGGGAAAATGTGGATCAATTGATAACTTGAAATAAATTTTTGAATTTCATGAGAATGCCGAGGGTTTGGGTTTGGGTTGTTGAAAGATCGATGTTGGGTTTTTTGTAATATTGTATTGGTGATGGTTTGTCAATGGGAGTTGGGAGCATTGCCTTGAGTGATGGTTGATGGTAGGGTTTTGGGGAATTTTTTTTGAGGAGCACTCCCTAGTGGGTTTTTCAATTTGGTGGAGTGGGATCCAAATAGAGAACATTGTCAAGTGTTCTTAAACCATAGTCCTTATATGAATCCTTTTTGTGTAAGCAACATAGTACTTTGAAGAATAGCAAGATTCATTTTTCGCTTTTTGACCTTGGGTTTTATTTTTATTTTTAGTTTTCCAGTTGCAAAATTGAAGGAATTCTGGTTTTCATTTTTGTGGGAATTTTCTTTGAATGTACCATTGCAATTTTGAATAAATTTTCTGTTTAAAAAAATCAGAGCCTAATAAAGAAAAACAAAAAGAAAGAGGAAAAAAAAAAGAAAAGAAGAATGAGAATTTTTTTATGAAAAAAACAGCCTGGAGAGTAACTTCCAGTGGGTGTAAGTTACTTTGCCAGTCTAGCAAGTACCTTCTGCCAGCCGGAAGTTATTCTAATGAGCTGTGCTGTAATCTGGGCCATCTTCAGCCTAGTGAGGATCCAAAAATTCAAAGGAAAAAAAAGCACAGATGCTTTAAGCGGGACATGCACTCATCTGCAGATTCGGGTTCTGTTTGTTCCGCTTCTAATCTAAATCGAGTATAGCAGAAGGGCCTGAGTAAACCCTAAACCCAGGCCTTTCTGTGATTTGAGATCTGTGCCCGAGGCTGGTAGGCCGAGGTAACAGGTCGACAATCAAGGAAGTTTTCCTACTTAAATCAGAGCTGGGATTTTTTCACGTAGTGACAGGGTGGCTGGTACCTTCCACTTGTCAGAAGATCCCAGACAGCCTGATTATTACCTTCCACCGCAGAAGATCCCCCTTGCTGAAAATAGGTTTCTTCAGGCAGGTAAGGGATCTGAAAATACAACGGAAAAGTCCAGGCAGTGCTTCACGGGTAGGGAATTTACCTGGTGACATTGCTAATTTCTCTCATCTCTTACATACATACTAGTGTGTGCCCCGTGCATAATGCACAGGTATGTTATTTCAAACAACCGTTGGTCCCCCCACCCCCCCCCTCGCCCCGGTCCTTCGCATTCTCACTCCGTTTCTTTACCTCGTCGACCCCTTCCGCCCGGTCCTTCGCATTTCCCACTCTGGTTCTTTAACCCGTCGAGCCCCTCCGCCCGGTCCTTCGCATTTCCCACTCCGGTTTTTTAACTTGTCGAACCCCCGCTCGGTCCTTCGCATTTCCCACTCTGGTTCTTTAACCCGTCGAGCCCCCTCGCCCAGTCCTTCGCATTTCCCACTTCGGTTCTTTAACCCGTCGAGCCCCCTCGCCCGGTCGTTCGCATTTCCCACTTCGGTTCTTTAACCCGTTGAGCCCCCCACCCGGTCCTTCGCATTTCCCACTCCGGTTCTTTAACCCGTCAAGCCCCCCCACCCGGTCCTTCACATTTCCCCACTCCGGTTCTTTAACCCGTCGAGCCCCCCCGCCCGGTCCTTCGCATTTCCCACTCCGGTTCTTTAACCCGTCGAGCCCCCCTCGCCCGGTCCTTCGCATTTCCCACTCCGGTTTTTTAACCCATCGGGCCCCCCACCCGGTCCTTCGCATTTCCCATTCCGGTTCTTTAACCCGTTGAACCCCCCTGCCCGGTCCTTCACATTTCCCACTCCGGTTCTCCTCTCCTCTTTTCTCCCGGGTAATTTTGCAAATGAGTAGGGCTTAGTTGTCTATCTACTGGGTTTAGGGCCGACTTTTAGGCCAAGGTCATAGAAACTGAGTATGGTGTTTTTTTCAGGTTGCCCACAAAATGAAAAATACGTTTTTGTATTTGAAAAATAGAGCGTACAGAAACGGGCATGGATCCATGTGCTGGTTTGGGGGGGGGACGGGGGTAATTTGTCCGTCCGGACTCAGGGGAAGGAACTTTCCATGAGAGGGGTAGTTAGAGAAACACACCTTAGTGAATTCATTTGCCTCCAATGCATCACTGATCCACATGCAGAAGTTGTTGTACTTGCTGGTTGCAACAGGGGTAGCTCCATGTCGTTATAGAATCTTCTATTTTAAAGAGCCTCCATAGTTTCAACTTTTTATTTTTTTTGGGTGATGGGCCAATCAAATGGGCTCATTGTAGCCCAACATAAAAATAAAATTGGACTTTTGAAACACCCCCCCCCCAACTATTTGAAAGAAAAAATGTTACTTTAAATAAATTGAATAGAATCAGGGGTTAATCAAAGGTTAATTAGTAGTTCACCACTAGTTCTAGTGTGAGTTAGCAACCAGGTCTGATTTTCAAAACTACCATAGTGGCATACCCTGTTTGCACTAAATTAATTATTTTCAGGCCACTGTGAAAAAATAATACAAATCCATCCTACGGTGCGAAAATGCGAAATATCCTCAATGTTATCGAATTCATCCAGATTATCCAATTTTTCGACTTGCTCTGCATCCTCCACGTCTAGCTGGTCGAAAATTGCTAATGTCTCCTGATCCTCCAAGTAGGCGCTCACAACCTGAGCAACTGAATCTGCAAGCGGGAGCTCATCAATCTGCACATCACAGGTAGCTTAAACTGCCGCTTCTTCCTCACGATCTTCCAAAGGCTTGAAGTTTGCCAGTAGCCCCTTGGTCAAGCACTCCAAGATTGCATGGCTCTAGAATGTCGAGTCGTGAATCTTCCCTAGTCTGCACTTCTCCCAACCCCTCCTGATCATCTATTCTTCCACCGCTAGCTCCTCCCACGCCGTCATCAGCCAGCCCACAACCTTTCCCCAAAGCTCTTTCACCCCCAAATCCAGCTTGATGTCCTTAGGTTCCACCTTGCCCAAGACCTGGAGAGCCACTTGTTGCGCCTGCCAAGTGTTAAACTACTGCCGGAAGTGATGTTTGAGAGGTCGCTGTAGTACAACGTCTGCCACCTGAAGCTTGCAAGGACGAACATCGTCTTGATGAGGGGAAATAGGTCAAGCATCCACTCCCTAAAGCCCACCAAAATGTGCACCTTCCAGCAATTTATAAGCCAGACCATCTTTTGCGAATTAGGAGCCAAGCCCAATTCCTCGCACTTTTTCACACGCCACGGATCCAGCACCTTCTCAACAAAGCTCTTCATGGTCACAAAATTGGACCAATGGTTTTCCGACATGGTTAGATGCCAGCCCGTTACAACCGCCCCTTTAGCATCTTCATCCTTTGGAACTACTATTTCCGTCTTGCCCTGGAACACCAGTTGCAATGGCACAAGCTCCCCACTTGTAGTGGAACTGACGACCGTCGTGATTTGCCTCTTGTTGTCCTTCCCCAAACACTTGACTTCCTTCACTCCCTTAACCTCATACGTCTACTCTGTGGAGGGGCAGAGATGGACAGCCGTCTGATTTGAATTGCAGACCAATTCTGGTGGGATGCCCTCCGTCTTACAAAGCGCAGCCACTCTGAATGCCATCTCATCCCCCTGCTACTCCCAATCTTTTGGCAGCTTGCTAGCAGCTGTGGTGGCTCTTCTCCACGTCCACCCCAGGTAGTGGTTCAAAAACTTCCGAGAGAACCTTTTGGAGACTTGAAACAACTTCCCCCCCCTTCCCATACGCTTCAGAAGCAGCTCAAGCGCTAGTGATTGCATAATCCCCAGAATCACCGTCTGAGCAACATTAGCATCCATTGGCTGGCCTACATCCCGCATGTCTTTCAATGTTGAGAGGATCGTGTCAAAAGCCTGAGGGTGATCTTTAAAGATTCCCCAACTCCCGCTCTTTCCCTTCTGCACTCTTGCCTTCTGAGCAGCAACGCCCTCTTCGTACTTCTTGTGCAACTTGAAATGGCCTGACTGAACATCCCTTTCAAACTAGCCCTTCATGGTGTTCATGGTTAACTTGTCAAAAGGGCTGTTTATCCGACCGGGCTTCCTAATCTGCTACAAGGAGAAGAGAGCATCATACAAGCTCTTTGGGTGCTGCCTCACTGCCGCCTCAATATGAGGCCATAAGTCCAGAACGAACAAGTTGGTGTAGCTTCCTCGCTGTTTTTTGTCGGTGGGTTGACTTGCTCACTGTTGTGCACAGACCGACTTGCATTGTTTGCCCCAGCAACATCGCCCTGCTTCTCAGCTCCCATGTTTGGAGGCACCAGGATAGCCTGAGCCCTAACCCTCTTTGGTCTCCCCACTAGCTGTTTTGTTGCCAATCTAGCGCTTTCTTTTGCTGCCTTAGCTACTTCATTCCAAGCTACTTTGTTTCTCTCCTCCTCTTGCCAGGCTGCCGAATCTTTCTTTATCTTTTCATGCACTTCTTCCTTGCTAAAAGGGCTAAAGAAGCGGGTGATGGTAAACCCCTCCTCCTTAACGCCATAGCGGGTTGGCAGCTAGAAGGTCGCCAACCCAATACCCAGTCCCAAGCTCCCACAAATTGAATCAACAGAACACTCCTTCGTGCCAACAAAGGTCTAGTGACTCTAGCAGTGGCACGAATCACAGAAAAAATTGGCAGCAGAATCCTAAATTGAATGGTTAGGATGTCTTGAGTGCCCTGTCAACCAACGGCCAGGATCCTACAGGCAAACCCTGCGAAAACCTTCAAAACCCTTAACCAAGCGCTGTGCGTAAATCTTGAAAATCAGAATTTGTCCACTACGAAAGGAAAAAACGACCGAAAGTAATTATTCGCAACCTCAGGTTGCGAACGGGGTATGCCACTACGGTAGATGCAATTTTTATTTCTTGGAAGAATTGGTCCCATAATCACATCTCACTTCGATTTTGGTATGGAACTGAAATTGTAACCAAGATAGTTCTAATTCATTTTTTAGAATCAAAACCAGAGGTTCTTTGTAAAATTAAAGAATCACCCAACATTGGTATGAACCAATGTTGGTCAGTTATTGCTTATTTCCATAACTGGCTGGATACAATATTTTTTGTTTTAACAGTTTTGGGCCCCATAAGCTATCAATATCAAAAAATTCAAAAAACAGGAACCACCTAATATCAATTTCATTGTCAAAATAATACCCCTGATCACCAAGTTACTCAATTTATACCCACCTTGAGACCCAAGTAAGGTAGGTTTTAGGGTTTTGTTTAGTTTAATATTTCTTTTTCTTTGTGTATTTTCAGGAATAAAGTTACACAATTAAGGTACAAATAGATTTCAAATAATCCTTTAAAAAGACCACTAAAACCACAATGCTAGCTTCACATTATTCAAACAATGATATGTTTCTAGCAACAAGCTGTGGCCCGAGCTACTAATTGTTACATACATCAAAATTGAAAGCTCATCCATCCAAATGCCCAAACCGAATAACAATTGCTGCCAAGTTAGCATAGAAGAAAGCTTTACCAAAAGTGAATAGGTCTACACAATTATTGTTGTGGAGCTTGCACTCGCAGAGAGATGCAATTGAATCACTCTGCTATGGAGAGAGTAAGCATTATTGTTTCAATGGGCCTGAAGCACTCTAATCAGCTAATCAAAGCAGTCTAATATTTAATCAAGAAAATGCAATTTTAAGATGTCCTCTTTGGAGTTTTATTCAACCAGGTTATTAAAAATTTAAGGTTTCAAAATTGATAACCAACGTACTTGGATGAAAATTCTAAACATATAAGTAATTTTAAGAATTCAATAACTGGTACACATATTAAAAAGATGTTCTACATTCTTTTACCCATCTTTTTAAAAATATTCAATAACCACCTGGTAGGTTATTAGTAACAGAGATGATAACCTGATCAATAACCAGCTGGTGTTTTTCAATAACCAGCCAACACTGGTATGTACTTGTTAGGGGTGGCAGAACAGTGCCCTCCCCAAGGCACTCTTCCCACCCCCCCCCTCCTCTACTACTATTTTTATTTTTAATTCGCCCAAATGAATAATTACACGAAATTTTTTTTTTATTGCAACGAAGAAAATGAATTTTTTTCTATTGGACGAAAGTATTTTTTTATTGGATGAAAATAGTTTTTTATTGCACACGAAAAGAAACTCTTGTGTCTCCTGTTCATTTTCTTTGTTGGAGCGATGAACGTCGCGTTGCATGCTTGCTGGCTTGCTGGCTTCCTCGCTCGCTCCCTCCCTCCCTTCCATCCTCCCTCCCACCTCCTTCGTGCAGCAGCGACAAAGCCATGAAGCAGCACTTCGAGCTTATCCCCAATCCCTCGGCGCATAAGAAGCTGCCTCGAACGCCTCTCAACTGTGCCGCGTGATCATGCACACCAAACGCGTTCGACGACGACATTACACACACAACGTTTTACAAAACAACGTTCGCTCAGACCTAAAAAACAAACGATGCCGGTTGCTAGAGATTCGAAGCAATTTCTTCTACACGATAGTTGTGATCCAGTTCCTACCCTAGAGTTTCTGTGCATTTGCAGCAGGAGTTCACATTTTTTATGTAGTTAAGTTGTCGCATAATGCATGCGAGATCAAGCTTAATTTGGAGGTTTATAACACAATCTCCAAGAAAAGACCCTAGCCTTGTAGATGCATAGACACTATTACTGCAACTGGCCGCGGCTCTTACCCATTCCTTGTGCATGGGAGAGCTACAGACTAGAGAAGAAAAGCCTGCTAGAGAGGAGGAAGCAAAGATGACGTGATTTCTTTGTCTGATTTCAGACCAAGGTAGGTTTTGTGCTGTAGCTGCCTACTACTCGGACGCCGCGGCGGCTGTCCAGGCGGCACCATGGGTTGCATGGTTTGCCCAAGATCGTAATCTTCTTAGCAAGCAAGCACACTAATCAGGATCGTGATCGTTTGAAATATTGACAAGTGCTCAGTTTCGTCACGCTTGCCATCAGATTGCAAGGTCTCCAAACCCTGGTCAGTCAAGAAAGATAGACGGTGCCAGTGCTAGCTTGACCTACCGTCTTCTTCAAGTAATTTGTGTGGCATGCAGGAAAATGTGCCTTCCAACCTTCGCTCCCTACACATCGTATTCGCATTTGTATGCTTAGAAGTGTCTTGCACAGAAAGAAGATCTCGAGTTTCTTACACATCAATCTCTTCGTTGATCGCCGTCTTCCCAAATCAGTTCACGACTAGAGCGATCATCGACCTAAAGCTTGCTTCGTGCACACGGGTTCAAGCCGCACCCAAGAAAGATTTTGACGACAATCGATCCAGTTGCATGCTGCTCTAAAGATCCGAGCTCCATCAGATTGCAGGTAACTTCCTCCGACTCTCTCCTAGTTGGAGCTCTTCCTTGTGTTCTTTTATTCTTCTTGCAGCGTCTGTTTCGACACTGAAGTTGTGATGTCGCTAGGGTGAACAAACAACCTGGGAGCTTTCTTTTCTTCTTTGGTTTTTGAGTTCCAAGAACTAGAGCTTGAATTCATTCTTCGTGAAGAAAGAAGGGATTTCGATCTAGAGTTATATTTAGACTGTGTTGTTTGATGTGCAGAGTTGAAAACCCAGAAGAAAAGTGATCTCCAAAGTGACTGGGACCATCAGCAGCATCAGCTCTCCAGTTCTAGGATCCACAAAAATCTAGTAGTATGCCTTCCAGCAAAGAGAGCACTAATATGGACACCCCCCGCGAGGTGACGACCCATGCATCGAAGAAGAAGACGCCAAGTGTGTCTGGAAGCGGAACCCCGAAAGACAACGTCCATTCATACGGCGATATTGGGCCATCACGCTACAAACCACCGGTAACTCCTACCAAACCAAATTCTACACAAGGATCCTAGAGAAGTCTCGGGAGCAAGTAAGGAGCTTGGCAGAATTCTTATGTAGTTCAGAGATTTGACCTGATCATGGCTGAAACTCATCGTTCCTTCATATATAAACTTTCATATATGACGAACTATGTCTGTTTAAGTTGTTGCTTCCTGTTAGCTGATCTTCGTCAGCAATCCTTCTTGTGTAGTACAGCAGGTTTTGCTATAGAACATGCTCTGGACACAAGGGACACAATTTTTCCATGGGTCCATTACACTCATGTTTGCAGAAACATTCATTAAATGCATATTCAATTGAGGGACCTGTCTCATTTGCTTTCCTGTGAGGACTCGAGAGTCTCACCAAACCATTGAAGAATAGGAAGTGGTGAAACTAGGCAAACTGTACTAGCAGTCCTAGTGTTCTAGCTGTTCAAACTGATCTTTGTGACATGGAAATCAAATCTTTGTAAACTTGAAATGGAAATCAACTAGATGGGAAGTCGGTTCAATGATGGGAGGTCAGTTCAGTGAATCTCACGAGAAGGATTTGCTCTGTGGTTCAGCAATTCTATCTTGCAAATATTGAAGAGGTTAGCAAACTCCACATTCACCATCGAACAAGGATTGTGGTTTCCTCTTCCTTAAAATCAGTTTGTGAGCCTCATTTTTCCATCTACTGGGCTGTTTCAGTACGAAGAGCCGGAAGAAGCTGCATTTAGAGCCAACAGCTTAAACACATCCACATCTCAGGTTTGTACATCATAGCATGTGATCCTGGAATTTCATTTCTGTAATCTGATAGACTCTAGATCTGTGGACTTTGTTCATAAAGAAACTCTCACCTCACCGCACCAAGCTGGTCTGCAAACTAGTTTTGTGTTCTGAATTCGACGTTGAACATTCCTTTGGGACACACATGTTCTCAAACACCATTCCTGTGGTACACACAATGAATGCCAAGTTAGCAACATATGTGCATCCTCTGGACATGGACATGCAACACAGTTCCATTCACTTCCGAATTTACAGTCTAATGTCATCTGGTTTTCCAGGCTCCTGGTGGTGATGACCTCAGAGCCTGGCTACTGGAAAACACCGGATCCCACCGGATCCCATAAGACTGTACTAGTAGAACATTGACACCCTGGTGCAATTCACCCTTGAATCTTACCCAACTGAAGCCAGGTAAAAGAAGGGGGGTTACTGCTCAGTGGCATCTCACTAACAACCTTCATACATTTGGAAATGCAAAAGCAGAGAAAGTGAGAGAAAAATTGCACAATGATCCAAACAAAGCAGGTTCAAAGATTAGCATGAATTGGATACAGATGTCAAGTTAAGTATGCCTCTCACCCTTGGAACACGAAGACACTAAAGACCCTGACCAAGTTTCTTCTCCAGTTGAAACCCTCAAACCTGTGACAAACAGCTTCCACCTTCATATAATTCCAAAGTGGGTGAGGGCACCAGTTGACATCTCAAATGTTAGTATGCAGAGCTCCTCACCTTTCAACTAAAAGCTTCCCTTATCTTCAACTATTTTCCATCTTACCTTCCACTACAAGTCCTTTCAATAAAAGCTGGAACTTTGGAGTTGGGAAGAAGCAAGCTCCATGCACCCATTAGCCCAAAAGATTTAAGACATCATTTGGATAAGATATACATATGAAATCGCAGATAAATCTATAGAACAAAAGACTTGAAGAGTTTAGGGTTTATGGTTTAGGGTTGCTTTCATGCAACTATGTCACTCCTTGAGCAATCCCCATGATGATTGTTTGGGCCAATCTGAAAGCAGTTGAGGTTTGTCACCAAATAATAAAAAGCCATTTTTGAAGAGATGATTTTGACATGTATTCATATGCCAGCATGTGTTTTGATGATCCTTCAGTATGCAAATTGACCCCAAGGTCTGCACTTCTCATATGAAAGAGTCCTTTTCACCTTCATTGTGAGAATCACTCCATTTTAAAACTGTAATCACAATCTTGTTGCCTAACATGGCAATGAGTTCAGTCATGACCTTATGAGGGTTGCTCCCAAAAGTGTCAAACCATCACCTTCACCATGAAATAGCAGTGATAGCCATGACTACCCACTGACTTCTATCAGGTCATCATGATGATCATGGGCACCTAGATAAGTATAGAATAATCTGCCCAAGATTTCGGGCAGACAATTCTGCAGATCATACGTTTCTGTTGAATTTCTGGAAGCAAGAGAAAGACTCAGTAATATATGGGCTAGCACTCAAGAGATATCTAGCTGATTAAAAAATCCTCAGTATTCTCTGCACGAAGCTGTGAGGGTAAGCTTCATTTCATGTCAGTTTCTCCCCATGAAAGCAAGGATCTTCAATGCTGACTTGGCCTTCAGAGGCCTACATAGAGGTGAATCGTTGGTACATCTTTTGTACAAGTGTGAGATTTGGAAGTGATGGCCTTAATGGAATCTCTGGACCCACAGACTCCCCCTGAATGCTTCTATCTCTGAAGTCAGGGTTCCCACTGACATCGAACTCCGAGATCTGAAACCAACAAAAGCAGTGGTAGTCAAATAATATAATATTGCCTCCATGCGCAGGGACAGAAGCAGTTTAAAGAATGTTGATAAACCAACACAGAAAGAATCGCCAAGATGAATATTGCAAGAAACACCCTTTCATAAACAGTAATGTCTTCAACCTACCCACTTTGAAAGGCATGGCAAAAACTACCTGTATAGGTATGCACAGAGACTGAGGTTCTGTGAGTCGAGGTCTCAATTTGTTTCTACAAGGTGTAAATTTGACAGAACATGGCTTATATATGCAGTCATGAAATCACATCAAACTTGATGTCTAAAGGGCATGGGAGAGAACCTTCGACATTTGCATTAACAATGATTGCACTTGCCAAATATCAATGCAGACTTTTGTCTCAATTGCCATCCCTTCGAGCTTTCAAGCCCTGTCACATCATTCCAGACAATCAATTATACCACAGTGCCCATCAAAAATTTCCAAATCGTAATTGGCATATGATAAGTTGCAGAAAAAACCTTAAACATCTTGCTTTCAAGACCTGAATTTCTGTTGCCAATTATAATATGCTCCTGCAAATCTGTTGCTGCTCCACAAACCTCAATTGAGTAGTCCACAATGGAAGCAAATTGGAAACAAAGTCTTGCTTCGGTTATGAATGTGTTTCGCTTTCTGTGACCATCCATCTACATCTTTGCCAACAAAAAAGAACCAAGTCAATGAACATGGGGGAAGTCACCAACACAAACTTGCAGTAGGATTGCACACAGCAGGAGATGCAAAGTCAATATACATACATACAAATGGGATACTACTACATACACATCTGAATCAACGCTCTACTTGTTGATAGAGGCTCAAGGGAGCTAGAGGCTCTTTGCAAAACTCGCACCATTCTTTTTGTGAAGGCTTGCAGGTGGATTCTAACTGTTGCAGCTTGTCTTGCCCATGATCTAAAAACTACAGTACCCATGGCTAATCCAACCAAATTCTTCAAAGAAATTTTTTTGAATATTTTCTGAAACCGCTGATAGGACTCATGGATCAAGGGCTTCCAATATTGATTGCTGAAAGCGTGTGCATGCACTATGCTGATATTCAATGGCAGTTGAACAAGCACAACTCCATTAATGCCTAGTCTGGCGGCTTGCTCCATAAAACATCGTACCTAGATAGCTTGTCTCTGGTACTTTGAACTCACGGGTGCAGAATGCCCCGTTGGCTTGTGCAATGAGCTCATCTATCGACTCCAGCTGCTGCTCTTGCAGGGATCATGACCCTGAGTCGAAAGAATCTGCAAAAAACTCCCGCTTTCTGGATGCGATGGCCTATATACCGTTGCACCTGTCATCCATCTTGCTTGCAACGCCTTGGTTACATTTGCTGCTCGCTCTTGGAGACCCGCTGCAGCACGTGCCAAAATCCCATAAATCTCTCTTGCACATATTATTACGCCTGCACCAACAGATGATGCGGCAGAGATTGAAACCCTTCCCTCCAACAACTTCTCTCTCAAAAAGTTCAAACCGCTCTAGATTATTATCTCTTTCACCAGACTCACATGCCGCAACAAAACGTCGTAGCCGCGGGGCACCTTGACCCTGGATTACCTCAGGCTCCAACAAGAAGCTCCAAAGAAGAAGCTATCCTTACCGACAATAATAACCCTCCTCCCCTCCTTCTCCATCTCCTGCAGGAAAAAAAACCTTCTAGAGATAATTGATTCTACTACAGCTGGTGGCAACGACGACAACAACAAACATCCACAGAGACTAGAGATGCGCTGCTGATCGTCGTCGTCGTCGTGGTTCCTTCGCTTCATCGCTCCACAAGGCAGAGCAAAGCAAAGCAAAATCAAAGCCAAGCGCGTGAGGCAAAACTGTCGGTAAGGTAGTGAAGGCACGAGTCCCACGAGCGCGCGGACCTTGCACGATGGATGGATGGATGGATGGATGGATGGATGGATATGTACATATCTGGACAGAAAACTATTTCTCGTTGGTATTCCCGTCCCATAACTCTAACCGTGGTGGTGATTACACTGACGATATCCCTTACCAATGGGTAGGGCGGTTATTAGATCTGTGGTAAAAACATACCCGGGGCTTCTCAAGGCAGCTCTTCAATATTGTATGACCCCGGTTTCAGGGTTCTTTTTTTAGTTTTTTTGGTAATCTAAAATTTCGCGAAATTTAATAAAAACTTCGCAAATTTAGTCAAATTTACATTAGGAACACAAAATTTTCCCAATTTCTTTGTTAAAAAATGGTGACATTTCACTGGGAAAAAAAAGAAATTGCCTGGTTTCTCTATGAAAATTTTCCAAAATCCAGTTCTGCTATACACTAACCATTGTTGTTTCTTTCCCCTCAATTTTGTGATATCAAAAATGGGCAAAATATCACACTTAAAAAAAATCAAAATTTCCCCAATTGTTTTGGTCCAAAAGGTGACAATTTTTCCAAAGAAAAAACACATATTAAATGCTTTGGGTCCAGGGGACTTCACAATTAAATTAAGGGTTTACCTTCCTCATGGTGCCACATTCTTGAAATGAGCACTTGCCCAAGCTGGAGTCAAGTATGAACACCCAGAATGCCGCACTCCAAGGGTGTTACTCAAAATTCAATATCTCTTACCTTAGGTCGAAACATTTTCAAATTATTTTCACTAAATCCCACTCATTAAGGGCTTTTGAATATATCAAGACCTTTCCCAAATTCCTTTATAACTTTTGTTTTGATTTGAATAAATTTTCCATGAATTTTTTTGTTCAATATTCAACAACTTTTTCATTGCAAGTCAAAACATAATGAAAACCAACTTGGTGTACCCCAACCACCTCGTGAGAATGGTGACCATGTGTGGAAGGAGTAGAGTTGGTCTTTACTTGCCCTTGAGATCCAAGTGGAACATGAGCTTGGCCCTATATATAGTAAACACCCTTTATAATTGCAAACATTTTAGTCACATTCTTGTTTGTGTCACACTTCTTTTTTTTTCATCATTTGTTTCAGTAAGAAACACCTTTTTTTAGAGTCACTATCACATTCATTAATATCACAAAACATTTGAAAAGCTTTTTAAATGTGATTATAATGGACAAATCTAAAATACATATTAAGGTTTTGTAGATTATAATTTCTTTTAGCAATGTTAATGTTGTTTTGTGTTCAAGTTGTGCAAATTAACAACAATGAATCCAATTAAAGAGAGAGAAAAAAAAGACGACTTTCTAATACATACAAGCCAAAAATATGCAAACTTGTCCAAAAAAAAAAAAAAAACATCTTAATTAAAGGACATAAAGGACTATTTTGTATGTTTTTCTTTTGGTCTATAGTCACAATCTTGTAAGGTTTTATATGGAATGTGGCTATACACATTTAAATCACAATTTGTTAGTGTCCCCAAAAAAAAAAGTGGTCACCAAGGGAGTGACTGTATCCAAATTTCTGCCCTCATTTGTCAACTTTGCCCTCATTTATTTCAGCTTTGGTGGGTGGTGTGACTCTGTAAGTCCAAATGTTCAAAATCGAAACTGATAATATTTAAAAGTTGTACTACATTCAAAGCATTATGTAAAGGCCATTTTAGTGTCCCCATCCAAGATACCTTCCATATTAAAGCTTTCAGGCTAGGACCTAAAATCTTAAAACCTAAAACTTAGAACTTAAATGTAGGTTCCTAGAACCTAAAACCTATCTTAACCTAAGACTCTAACCCTATGACCTAGACCTGGTAAAAAAAAACCCTTAAAACTCATTTGAGTTCTAATTTATGACAAGTTCAGGTGCATGTAAAGACCCACTCGGTTTGGTTCTAAGGCTAGGTCCAGGTCTTTATTGACTCATTAGGTCTAGTTTTTTGGCCTAGTTCAAATCCATGTAAACCCACTATGTCAAGTTCTTAGACCAAGATCCAAACCTAAACTCAGCCAAAAACCCGAAACCAGCCAACACAACCAGTTATTGTGTTTTGACCAAATTACCAAGCCAATTATTCATAACCTATCAACCAATGCTTGATAATTTTATAATTAGTTAAATACTACTAACTAACATGGATACTAGTTCAATACTAGACGATAACTGTCTAAACTGAGTCCCCTAAAATGTAGATACATAGGACCTGGGTACCCTAAAACTACACAACCCTGAACAAAGGGTATGAATCCTATGACCCTAATGGGTCCTATGTATCTAGGCACTTTTAGGGTACTGAACAAAGGGTTTAGGGCGCCTGGGTTTTAAGGTACCTTTGATCCTATATATCTACTTTTATCATTCTTCTTTCTTTGGCTATCCATTTGGTGATCGAGCCAATAGATAGTTGAATGTCCCACCTAGGTAAAAGGCTGTCATAATGCCTTAATAGGACACAAAAATCACAAAAACCAGTTACATTGCTGTGAAAGACCGACCATCTTGCAATTTGTCTTCAAATATTCCAAGGTGGTGCCCAAAGGAGATTAGAAAGGTCAGCACCAGCCTAATGACATATGCTCAGAAGATGTCCGCGTTGCAAATATCAGAAGCAGGTTGATCAATTTCAAGTGAACTCACGCCAGCTATGAAATAAGATACTAATCTCTCTTCTCAATGTTCTGGTCATTTGAATCCTCTGCAGCAGCAATGTTACAAGAAGACACAATCTTTTGAACTTTGACAGAGTCAACAGTCCAAACTATAGTATTCTGGTCACCTGGAAGAACATGCACACTTTCCTTGAGCATACTGCGAACACTGCCATGCAGCTCAGTGACTCCTGTTTCTCTGAGGACCTGGGCTGCATTGCTTTCTGAGATCCCACCTGGATTGAGGAAGTTGTTTTAGTCCACCAACACATATACCACATGAACAACACCAAGACCTGGAAGGCATGTGATTTTCTGAAAGATGACACCATATTGCAAATTCTCCACAATGGGAGACAAGCTCTTTGCTTACAGGAAACTATCACCAGGTATGACCAGCCTGTACCAGTGAAGAATGTAGTAGACATGGGTGGCTTTGCAATCTCATTAGAACCAACAAATGGAACAGGATCATATGCAATTAATGCACTAGAGCCAAAGATCCACCAATGACAAGCTTCCAGACAACCATCAACTCCTACAAAACTTACTATTTTTGCTTTACAGTTTGTCCTGACCAGCATTCAACAGCAGCTTTCAGCAATAGAAGACAAACCCAGTGAAAGAATGGAATCTGAGCACAGTTTACCTGCAGGCAATATGCCTATGCGACCCTCTGCCTTCATCACAAGAAGGTGTATCAATTGGATGCCACAGACTGCACTAGCTTCCTGTCCAGATGTCAACACACGATCCACTCCAAGCCCCACTAATATCTGCCAACTCTCAAACACAAAACTTCTTGTTCTGATCAGTGGTCCACAATGAAACACGCCCACAAGGGATATAGACCTGTTATTCTAACTGCGCAATGTGCAAGAAGAGCTCATACATATACAGTAAAAATTCAGTGACTAACACTAGGTCACTCAATGCACAAGTGATTCTGGGGGATGGGCAGATCATTCAAAGGTTAGCCAAACATACCTCTAGACTGGCGAGTGGATCACACAATACATCAAAAGCACGATGGAAGGTCACACTCAACCTATACAGACCACAGGGCTCCAGCAAGGCCCGCATCTTCCTACCATGACCACATGACTTGTCTTATATATTCATCTTGCAAGTCACCAAAAATGGAGGAGCAAAACATCCATAGGAACAACAACAGATATTTCAAGAAGAGTCATCCAAAACCCATGCCACCACATAGTTTCCCATGAGTCTGCCAGCAGAACACTTGACAAAATTCAGATATTAAGGCCAGCAGCAGGAGGGATGTATTTTTAAGTACTTGTTCAACATTGATCTTGTTATCTTCTGTGAGCACACCAATTGCCACACCTTGCACCCCTAGCTGCCCCACCATCTTAATGTCTTCAATCATCACCTGGCCATATTCCCCCACATCCAAAATATCCATGAGATATATTGAAGGAAAAAAAACTCCACAAAATACTCTTTGCAGGTAATCCGTTGTGTCAGTTCCAGCCAAAACAAAAAGAAACACAACATGAATGAGTTTCTGGGAAACCGTGTACAATCCTTGTTCATCAACCTCTATTCACCATCATAAGACAAATGAAAAAAAAACTCCACCCTTACTGTCTGGCTCTTAAAAGAGAGATTGAGCAAAATGATGTAGAATTTTGTAGCTTGCCTACATACACACCTTAAGCTCTGTGCAAGAGAAAACAAAGTGGCCAGAACGGGGGCGAATCAAAACATGCACTGGAATATGCACCTGCTCCTTCACCATCTTTACCACTGCAACCAATACAGTGCACATCAATCCCAACATTGATTGGCAGGTATACATGTTTTCTTTCTACTCTAGCTATCTGCCAAATCATGATATAAGATTACCAACAGAAGCTGGCCACCTCTAGAGTCTAAAAGTTGAATGCACTATTGAGCTTTGCTCAGCTGCCCATTAACACAACAACAAGCTGACATCCACAAACAAATCCTTTGTATGTATCTCTGTAGTGACACAGACAATCTTCTTAAAACATCAAAACAATTAAGGACCTTCCACATCCCTACCAATGAACGTGAGAGAGAAAAAAAAACTTTCACTATTAGTTTATGCACTTACAGCCATAGCTTGGTGTTGTTCCACCAACCAAAAGATTTGCACACAATTCAAGCCGCCCTGCACCTCCTATATGGAGTCCCCAACAAAAGCCATTGTTTCAATGGAAGAAAAGCAGAATGTTGTCACATCTGCAGAAATACCTACAAGGCTGAAATCTCTTCTACTAGGGTTACCCTAGCTGCAAGCCTCCAGGCTTTAGGCTCTCTCTCTCTCTCTCTCTCTCTCTCTCTCTCTCTCTCATTCACAGCAACTTGTTCACACTCATCCATTGGTTTCTGTGTCTCATGCTTGTTTCTGTGATGGTAACAAACTGCAAGCCGGGTGCACGAAAAAGCCGTGGCCCCAAGGTGCATTGCTTGATTGATGTCCTCTTGTCCATGGCTTCAACTTCCACTACAAAACAAACTTTGCAACCTTTAAGCCCTAAACCATAAACCCTCTTCAACTACAAAACGAACTTTGCAATTCATATGCTTCCTGAGCTACTCAGGCATTTGCAGCAGAACCATAATCTGGTGAGATCGGCATGATGTGAAGTCTGCTGATCACTAAGGACTGAGATGCTGACTCTTATTATTCTTAGGGTTACTGATCACTCACGTTTCCTTATGAAAACTTCCAAGGAGAGAAGCTATATGGCAACTATGAAAATTCTCTTCCCACGAGAACCCAACACGAACAGCAATGAGAAAGAAAAACTGAACAACGAAGAAAAGCATTCCGTGGTGCAAGGGAGCAGAGAGAGAAACAGGCACCTCTTTGGGCCGCCAGAGCAGAATGCACAGAATCCACACAGGCCTCAAAGATGAAACCGTCACCCATCAAGGCAATGTTACCTAATTTTTTTTTAAATTTAGCAATGTTTAAGCAAATCCTTCTGTAGTTCTGGTGTGAATTAGAAGATCAAATCGGCTGTTGTTGCGTACAAGATTCAACCCAGCTACGGATGGATCCTTCAGCTCACACCATTGCTCACTCAACTGTGCAACCGAAGAAGTTTAGGGTTTAATGTTTAAGAGTTTAGGGTTTCAATTATGGAATCCCCTTTTCCATATTTTCCTGATGTACCTGTGCAATTGTCATTTAAACTCTACTAGCACATTCGCATGCAGAAACCTCACCAGTATTGTGGAGCACACCTGTGTACAGGGGAGGCAGTAACACACTGCTGAAGAAATCTGTGATTTCTGTGGCTGCCTTGTTGATGAGATCCTGCTTGTTTTGCATATGTTCTCTGGAAATACCTAATATGCTTTGGATATAGTAGGCAGTAAAGTACTTGAATATAATGGCAAGCAGATTCTAGGTATAAATGGGTCAGCTTAAATGTAAGCTTGTGAGTTCTCATGTCATGTACAATGGTCTGTTATGTCCATGGTCTAATTCCATAATATTTGTCATACTGAAGAGAGGGTCAACAAGCCTCATTATCTTTGGTGCAGACCTTTGCTGCTGTGATCATGATTCTCACTACCTTCTCATGACATTCAATCTTGAAAAGAAAAATTACACACTGGTGTTTTGTATGCAGAGTACTCTTCATATGAGTGCAAGCTACAAATTTCCATTTCTCTGAGAAAAGAAAAAAGCAGAGCCAATTGCACAGCTTTTATTGATGTTCAGTTCTGCCCAGTTAGATTCCAGTTTGAAAAGGACAAGATCCCAACCCACAAATATGTCCACATTGGTCTTTTGGGTCAATGGCATAGTCTTTCACAAAGGCAGGGATAGCTCCCTACTGAATTGCTGACCTTGAAGAGCATCTTGGTTTTATGAGCAACAATAGTTTGTCCATCATGTTTCAGAGGTCATTAGCAAGTGCTTAATATGGCCGCAGAAATTCGCAAATGCAACAGGCATGCAACCCCTAAAGGGAGATCTATAGCCAGGAAACAGTTCTCCATTCTGCATTCACAAACAAACACTCAAGATCCTTTAGAGAGAGATGAACAGAACTGCATGAATAGCAAAAACCCAACTCCATAGGATTCACTGTACCTGGGACAAGAAGAGAACCTGCAAAATCATTTTGTTTTCTCCATCAAATTGGTTCGAAGTAACGAGCTTTTTCCCAATCTGTAACTGCTTGCAAGTACGCAAGTTCTTCTGTTTTGAAGAAATGTAGATAGTGATGGTGGACATCATCACCCAACATTTGCTTTGCAAATGCACTGCCTTCAAATGCAGCAGTAGCCTCACCCTGCACGAGCAAAAATCAGCTTCAGGGAAAAGAAGCTCAAACAACTCCCCCCCATATTAAGGTTTCACCATAGATCAATTCTTAAAAGTGGAAGGACAAATTTGTATGTATAACTAGCCTCAAAATTCATGCAAAGAAGATTCACCAGAGATCGAGGGACTGTCAGAAGATCCTTCGCAAAGTAAATATTTCCCTCAAATGAAGGTGGTGGTTCAATCTTGTTCCGAATTCCAATAGCATCACCAATAGTCCATGCAAGAACAAACACCATCTTTGAAGTGATGAAAGCGATTCGCATCCCTCACCATGATTGTTCTCCCAACTATTTTTGAAATGAACTTAGTGGAAGTATGGCAATCTTCACAAACCCGCAGATTCTTTCTTATTCGGAGTGGAGTACCAGGTGCTGTGTTGAGGAGCCCGAATGCAATAGCCAGTTTCTCACTATGGTGGCACAAATGAAACACCTTTTCTTCTTCCTCTACATCATGTAACACAATTGTAGTATGTGGCACATACCCAGCATCATGCATGAACTGTGACAATCTCTTCAGTTCTGCACGGATTTCAACCATCTGAGGGTGGTCTTGATCATCTACTACAAATGTATGCACCTTGTTATCCACCTCAATCCAGGTGCAACCTGGCTGCCTTTTCACACCTCTTTCCTTTCTCTGCCGTTCAACATCCTCACAGAGATGCCTGTTGCCAGAAGCAGCATAAATGTTTGCTAGCAGCACATAACCCGCAGCATTTTCAGACTCCAATTCAATAACTTGCTTAGCAACACCTTCTCCCATCTCCACATTTTTATGAATTCTACAAGCACTGAGCAAAGCCATCCATGTAGCAAATTGTGGTTTACAGGGCATGCTCTTGATCATATTCTCAGCCTCCTGTAGATGACCAGCACGCCCAAGAAGGTCGACCATGCAGGTGTAATGTTTCACTGTTGGAGAAATCATGTAAACTTCCTTCATTGAAGCAAAAAAGCACAGGCCTTCATGCACCAAACCTGCATGGCTACAAGCTGACAGAAGACAAGCAAAAGTGATATCATCTGGCTGTACACCTTCTTCACACATCTGTTCAAAATATGTAAGAGCTTCCTTAACATGCCCATGCATGGCAAATCCTCCAAGTATGGCATTCCAAGAGACCACATCCCGCAATGGCATCTCATTGAACACTCTCTTGGCATCCTTCATGCTACCACAGTTTGCATACATGTCAACTAAGCTATTCCCCACAAAGACATCTGAATCCCATCCACTTTGAATGATCTGCTCATGAGTACACCTGCCCTCTTCAAGTGCAACCACACTGGCACATGCATTCAAAACCGCCACAAAAGTAACAGGGTCTGGCTGCACACCTTCCTGCTGCATTTGTTGAAATAGTTCCAGTGCCTTCTGCCCTTGTCCACATTTCACGTGCCCCAATATCATGGTGGTCCAAGTGACCACATCATGTAATCGCATATTGTTGAACACCCTCTGAGCATCCTCCATACTGCCACATTTTGCATACATGTCAACCAAGCTATTTCCCACAAAGACATCTGAATCCCATCCACTTTGAATGATCTGCTTGTGAACACTCCTGCCCTCTTCAAGTGCAACCAAGCTGGCGCATGCATTCACCACCCCCACAAAAGTAACAGAGTCTGGCTGCACACCTTCCTGTTGCATTTGTCGAAACAATTCCAGTGACTTCTGCCCCTGCCTACATTTCACATGTCCCAATATCATGGCATTCCAAGTGACCACATCATGTAATCGCATATTGTTGAACACCCTCTGAGCATCCTCCATGCTTCCACATTTTGCATACATGTCAACCAAGCTACTCCCCACAAACACATCCAAATCCCATCCACTTTGAATGAACAGCTCGTGAGCACACCTGCCCTCTTCAAGTGCAACCAAGCTGGCACATGCATTCACCACCCCCACAAATGTAACAGAATCTGGCTTCACACCTTCCTGTTGCATTTGTGAAAATAGTTCCAGTGCCTTTTGCCCTTGTCCACATTTCCCATGTCCCAATATCATGGCATTCCAAGTGACCACATCCCGTGACGGCATTTTGTTGAACACTCTCTGAGCATCCTCCATGCTACCACATTTGGCATACATATCTAGGAGGCTACACCCCACAAAGGCATCACCCTCACAGCCACTTTGAATTATCTGTTCATGAACCTGCCTGCCCTCTTCAAGTGCTTGTAAGCTAGCACATGCATTGAGCACTGGAACGAAAGTAAATCTGTCAGGAGTCATGCCTTTTTTTTGCATTTCTTGGAAAAGCGCAATCGTCTTCTCGTGTTGCCCAGCCTTACTGTACCTTGCAAGCCTCATATTCCACGAGAACAGGTCCAATTGCACAGTCCCTGGTGCCATGGCGGCCAGCTTTGCATCCACCCACGGGGGATTCTTTCGGTTCCCAATCCAGAGTGAGTCCTGCGTCGTCTTATGCTTGAAGTCAGGGTATCGTGCAGTCGCCTTCTCCGACCTGCAATCCCACCACTGCGACGGATCTGAAAAAAATTGGCGCCACAGTGTCTCGATTCTCTGGCCCGCTGCTGTTGGTCCACCCTTTCCACCCCAATTACTTGCCACCGCTCTGGTGCCGCAAGCCACTATATGTCCTAACCGGCGCCACTCGACGATGAGTCGATGGCGCGCTGCCATCACCACGAAGATTTGACGAAGCAACTAAATTGAGGGAGGGGCTTGGAATTCCCCGGTGCCCCAACAGCGGCACCAATCTCACAACCACAAACAGGGTAACTAGACTGGTTCAAAGCACAGCTCACCACAGCTCTCAATAAGACCAAACAATGGAGACTCTTGCGGGCAAAGAAGTCGCATGAAATTAAAACAATAGTTCCCTTCGCACCAAATTGGAGAGCCTGATAATAATACCATAGACACTCGTAACAAACGGTGAAGCGAATGAAAGAAGAGACACTTAGAAGGGACGCAAGATACTCCTTTCCTTTCTGACGGAGTATCATCTTATGCAGCTCTCTTACCCTCTTTAGGGCTACTTCTCCGTTTGGACGCGTCATGTGCGGTATTTGACATAAGTGCTGGAAATATATCTTTCCAAAGAAGGCATAGTCCTGCAATGTAAGATGCTTGAAAAGTAGTGCAGAATTGACCCTCCAAACACAGTACGCATTCGTAACAAACGGCTAAACCTAAACAAGGAAAGGCAGAATAAGACAGGACACACCTGAGCTTTCCACTCATGCGGAGTCTCTATCTTATGCCACTCTCTACAACCGCCTTTATGGCTTCTTCTCCGTTTGGACCAACCCGTGTTGTGTGATTATTTGAATTTAGAAGAAGCGCCAGTTTCTGTCTTTTAAACATTTCAAAATCAAACAATCGCCAGTCCTACTTACTGCCAAACAATCCTTAAAGAACTGGCAGTTTTTTATTTAAGAACTAGTAAAGAATAAGTTGTTTTGCAACTAGTTAAATTTGAGTGTTTTTTTTCCGAATATATTGACACCAGCCATCACTGACCTTGCTCACCAAATCGTGCAAGCTTGTGGATTTGCATTAATGGTGGAAAGGAGATGTGATGTGTGAACTAGGAGTGAGTATTTCTTGGATTGGATTGTTTAAAATTTGCAAAAGGGCTTGTGGGTAAGTCTAAGTTTTGGTGAGCAAGGTCAGTGATGGCTGGTGTTTTTTTCACAAAGTATTATGGAGGCTTATCATGAAGATGTTGTGTGGTGATGTGGTTGCAGGTGTTGTTGGTATGTGTTTCAGATAAATGGAAATTGCACTACTATGGACAAGGTTTTTGGCTTTCTAATAAGCAAGGAACATCTATATTTTTTTATGTTCATCTTTTTAACCAAAAGAAAGATGCAATGTCAGATCTTCTGTAAACTAAGCATCAATACTAATGTAGGGAAGAGCTCTAGCAAATGACAAGTTTGAGAAGTTTCATAGATTTTGTGAGGACTTTTGAAGATGTGTTTTGTGTGGAAGTGCTAAAAAGGGTTATAGAAAACAAATTTAACCAATTTTTGCAAAATATTAGATTAGAAAATAGGAATATGAAAAATCATTCTATATTCTTGACTACCTACTTGAAATTGACATAGAAATCTAGGAATTTGGAAGATTTGTAAATGAGAAATTTGTTATATAGGTCAAAATCTTATGTTTTAGGTCAAAATTTGCTAAAATTTTGCCTATGAAAAAAACATTACTGCTAATAAATTGTCAACGATAATTGTGAAAAGTATTGATAGGATAGAAAATGTTCCTAATGTTGTAGTCTTAAGGATTAAGTACGTGTGTGTAATGAGGTGTCTTGTGGCAAGGTGTAAAAAGAATGTTCAGAAAAGAAATTAATCATCTAAGAAGTTTAAATAGGGGGGAAAAAAAAATTGTTAAGATGAAAGTATGGTTGTGTGGTACCATTAGGAAATGTCACACCTTCATTTTTTGGACCATAAAACTTTGGAATGAAATAGAAAACATTTAAAGAATAGTTTTCATTATAATTCTTTTATTAAATTAATTACTTTAAGTTTTATAAACTTTCAAATTTTAATGATAAATATTTTGAATTTTGATGTTTTAATTAATTTCATTCACAAAACAATTCAAGAATGTCATGACCGTTACTTTTTCTTTTAATTTTTTTGTTTAAAAACAATTTTGAAACAACGTTTGGTTTTCTATTTGATTTTTTTATTAAATAATTAAATATGTATAATATAGTTATGAATTCCAAAGTTTAGGAATCAATGTGATTCCTAAAGGGGTCACAACAATTAGGAATACAAATTTATAATAATTATTAGATTGTTTAATCCCAATGAAAATGATTTTGTTGTATTTTTATTTATTTTTGGTTACATTAGAGTAGTGATCCATGAAGAAGGAAAACGTACAAAGCACCAAAACCTTGAGTTTGGTCATTAATAGGGTGAGGTTTCTTTTTAATTGCAAATTAAAATATTAACATTCAATGAGGGGTGAAATTTAGAAACCATCAATTTTCGTAAATTGAATTCATCCTATTTTCACCCCTTTTTTTCCTTTTCTTGAATATCTCCATTGTTGCTACATACATTTGCATTGTTCCCACATGTTCAACTATTGAAAAAACTTTCAAACCTTGTGCATTAAATGTTGAATTTCAATTTTTTTAATCTAGATTTAATAAAATTTTCCTTACTTTTGAGGTATTATTGATTTGAGGTTGAAAAATAGGTTCATGATAAAAAGGAGGCCCAAAGACAAGGTGAATATAAGGTGATTTTACATATAACTCTATTATATTGGCTGATTTCATTATTTTTTTGATAACCATGATTATGTATCTTAAAAAATGTTTAGATAATTATGGGGGTTTGTTCTTGTTCCTAAACTAACCACCTTTAACATTTATTAGACCAAAACACCAAACCTTAGACAATTGACTTGATAATATTTTATTCCAAACAATATTTAATTTTGTTTGAAGACCTTATCAAATTGAAATTTACTACAAGTGATAACTATAAAAGGACCACATGAAAACAACAATCCACATAATTTTGAATGCATTAACAACAATTCTAGATGGACAAAGGTCTTTTTTAATTATGTGAAAGTATTAAATTTAATCCACATATGTGAATTGAAAATTTGAATTTATTAAGTCTATAAAAAAGTTTTCTTTCTTTCTAAACCATCAATATGAAGAATATAAAATGTTTAATTGCAAGC
Source organism: Sphagnum contortum (assembly GCA_963920785.1). Classification (NCBI taxonomy): domain Eukaryota; kingdom Viridiplantae; phylum Streptophyta; class Sphagnopsida; order Sphagnales; family Sphagnaceae; genus Sphagnum; species Sphagnum contortum. Next base: position 14,668,649 of record OY987288.1, read on the forward strand.
AAAATGCACATCTAGACATGACCACCATCCATCCATCCATCCATGGAAATAAGAAAATGTTGGAAGTACCAAACCGTAACCTCCTCGTCCCTCTTTTCTTCTTAGCTTGTTGTCCCACTAGTAGAAAAAATGAAATTATTTTAAACGTTTCAATCACCAAAAGTGATAAACAAATAGCAAAACATGCCATATATTTTTATCTAGTTTGTTTTTTATGTAGCCATGAATGTACAAAGTTGATTAAAAAAATTGTACTTCATATCCAAGGTTTATAATCAAATTTGGTTAAATTTTGCTAATGATGATCACCAACTTTTCTACATTGTCCTATGGATAATCACCATTTAAGCTACATTATTCCTAGGAAAAAAATTGTTTCCTTATATCTCATGTTGATTACTAATTTGTTCCAATACTTATTTTTCCTATATCATTTACAATAACATAAACACAATGTGTAGAAACAACCACTAGTAAAAATCTTTTCATATGCAACTAGTCATTTTGCAATTTGTGTACAACTAATTGTCAATTACAACTAACATGAAACTAATGATGTCCAAAATAAACTATGTGTCGTAAAAATAATGGCTTAAGTTAGTATACCCAATATATCTATTTAAACTAATATAACAAAGTACGAAAGGTATAATGCTACTATATACAACCATAATTTAAACTATATATGCATAGACATAGTTTAAGCTAATATCTTTAATATATATAGGCGACACTAGCTAGCCTACCTTACCGTACTAACTACAATAATAATACAATTTCTATATAAAAAATTACCCTAAATTAGCTAGGTTGCACTAACCTTGTTAACTAGTTAATATTTTAACTTAATTTAACTTGGGATATTATTAACTATAATGATGATGATAATGATATTAATGCAATTAATTGCCCTATCGTACAACTAACTATAACTACAATAATTATAATTATAATAATTATTAACATCAATATTAATATATCAATATAATCATTATTACCTATACAATTTATAATAGCTCTCAAGTAGATTATGTTAGCATATCATTTTAACTATAAGTTGTATGTCTTCCTATTTCTAATGTAAGAACCTATCTACTCACATTTTTATGACCTACCTAATCCTATTTTAAAATTCTAAAATGAAGGATGGAAACTCGGGTAAAAAATTGACTACTCAAATGGTCATTTACTCTCCCAATACAAAAAAACCACCTTAATCACAAGAGATGTGTCAAAATCAACTTGTTTCAAATGATGGATGTTATTTTTGACACATGTCCAAATGGAGTTTTCTTTAATAAATTATGTAGTCAAAGAAACCATTTCTTTCTATTAATGTAAATTATAGGTATATAATGTTTTTCATTGCATCGGGAAGATTTTGACTATTTACAAACCCCCAAAAGGAAAAATAATAATAAACCATAATCATATCATTTTTGTGTAAAACATTTTTTATGTCAATCCAAAATTGTCATCTTTTAAAACTATTTTCCAAACATTAATATGTTTTTCACACACAATTTATCCAAACTCCTCACCTTTAATATGACCTTTCACTCTTATACATATTTTTCTAATGGATTTTGTAATAAAAAAATCCAAAATGACATGCAAAAAAAAAGATCACCATGTTAACATGAACAAGTTGATTTGAATTCACTATTGTGATTGGGGTTGTCTTTTTGATTGGTAAAGTGAGTTAATTCATTCGTCATTTTGATTAATTGGTAGTGCACCATATGAGTAGTTGAATTTTAAAGTAAATTTGAATCATTTTAAAAGATTATTAATTATATATATACATAGATTGACATTAAATAGGTTAAGATAAATTGTAAAAAGTAGGTGGGTAGGTGGTAAGCCTGACCTAACCTACTTAACTTAACCTATTTATCTATCCTGGTTTAATGTACTTACCCTCGTCCTTTAAGCATGCACATGATTACAAGTATAAGGAATTGAACTCCTCATTTTCGTAATGATAAATCAAATCCTTATCAATGGACTACACATTTAAAAGGTGACAACTTTTATATTAACCTATCCTATGACATTAACCTAATTGGTTACATAAAGTGATAGGGAACATTACACTAGGTTAGTAGATAGGTTGGTAGGTTGATAGTCAACCAATAGTTTGTAAAATTGATAGTTGGAAAAATAGGTAGTGAAACAAGTGGTTAAATAAGGTGTAGTTTTTTTAAAAATAAATTAATATTGTGTTCACACTAGAACAAGTTTCAAGCTTACTTCACTTAATTTATTTATAATAATTAGGATGCAAATATGTAACCAAAAATAAATAAATTTACGAACAGTGTTGTGCTCTTATGTTTTCACATACAACCATCATTGTCAACACATCCAAACTACCCCCTTATTTGGGGTTCGAGTCCTCCTAAGCCATATAACAATGCAAAAAACAATATATGGAAATCCACCATGAATGAAAATTATAGTTCTAAAGTGAAAGGACCAATAGGCTCGATACAAATATGAACCCCATCGCTAATTGTCTATGTGCATTCCTTCCATTCTTCAACCAAATGCAAATTGTTTTGGAAAATAATTTAGATTACTTCCTATTATCTAATTACATGAGTAGGCATTTAAGATTATCGTGTGCACTACAAGAAAAAACCTTTTTTGATTAACATTTCTTCTAATGACAACGTGAAACATCCCATATGCCAACCTTTAGAACATTGATTATAAATCAATATGATAGCAACTCCTGTAAATTACTCACACAACATACAAAAAAATCATGTAAAGGCAACCACTAAGGATGGCTCATTTTGGCCATCCACATTAAGAAAATGATATGATGCACAATTATGCAAGTGATCCTTCCATGTCTGACAATTTTGAACCTCAAACAATAGCACATTAGAATGTAACACTTTGCACCCATTCAAAATGACACATCCCATATTCAGATCCAACGTAATTGATGTTGTATATTTCAAATGAACATAATCCCTTGGTTCAAATCTACACACTCAAGGTCGATAACCACCTTATTGAATAATGGCATACCAAAGTGTATATCAATGTTCAACGGATGTTAAATTTTCTATGGTTGTTGGCATTACATCTTGGAACAACATTATTCATTGTGCATATGCCTGAAACCACATGTTTTGATCATCAAAATTCATTGTACTACCATCACATTGCATTGATTGAAACTAATAGTTTTGAAATCATGGCCAAACAATAGGATATATGGTGAAAATGATGCAAGAAAGGCCTACCAACTAAACTTATACCCCATACCCAACCGTGATAGTTGTATTTTTCAATTTTTATGACACATTCCCAAGTTCCTTGTTGAACCCACTTGAGGGTCCAACTAGGCGAAAATGCGGAAGGAGTTGGAACTTGGAGTCGCTCTCAACTTCCAACAGTAAAGGGGGTGAGAGGGGCATGCTAGAAGTCCTAGGATAGAATAGGAAGAGTGAAAAGCTATTCACTTACTCAAATCTGTATCAAAACCAACCACAAGTCTGTTAGAATTCATTCTGCACCCTTTTGGTGTTGGGACAAATCACAGGCAACCTTGGATTCATTTGACTCACCACAGCCCGAACTCCGCGTAAGCCACCACCTTCCCCCATATAGTATATTATGTGACTCTCTTTGGCACCCACATCCGAATGTCATTTTTTCTTGGGACTCCCAAAGTGGAGTCCCGAAATTCCCCAAAATTGCCCCGATATGGATTCCTAAGTCTTTGGACGGCCATAGCTCCTCGCCCCAACCTTCGATCGGGACAAGGTCCAAACTAATCTTGTAGCCCTCATCAAGAGCTTTCCAACGCCGTATCGCATTCCCCCAACGCACGTCGGGATCAGGTCGATTCCCGACTTTTAGTGGTCGGAAGTCAAATTGTCAGTTTGACTCCCAGCCCTTCTTTTGCCCATAACTTGGGCTGCAAATGTCCAAATCGCCAATGCGAGGCCATATTGGACATCTACACTTTAATACCTTTCCAATGGTATAAAGAACACCCAAATGCGAGGTGTTTTGACCCCTGCAATTGTCTTTTGAGTTTTCAGGAGTCTCGGAGGACTCCAAGTTCGCACTTTTGGGAGTGTGAGTTTCATCCTCACACTTAGCCCAAAGTGGGGTTGCGACTCTTTAGTATGGCCTTCATGCAATTTTTGGAATTTTTCATGGAACTTCATATTTTGATTAATGACTATTTCAACTAGAATGTCAAACCTATTGAACATGTTATCCATAAATGCATATGTTGCTCCTTCATTACTATGATTTATGAATGGCACCAACACCACCCATTTAAACAAATGTTCAATCATAACCAAAACATACTAGTTATGTTGTATTGTTAAATTTGGTGGTGGGCAAAATCCAAATTCCATAAATGCCTTAGCCCCATCATGGGCAATATATGGTTGTAAATGAAGTGTAGGTGCATTGAATGATACCTAAATTCAATCACTCACCACACATGGTGAAACACATTATCAAACATGTAATTGCGTCCTCCATCATGAATATTGTGTCTCAAACAAACTACAGGTTCATTGAACCCCAAAATGGCCCAACTATTAATGAGCATGCCACACAAGGCCTTCATGTTGTTATGGGCAAAGCATAACCTACATTTGTCCATTTGGCCACACCCCTAGGAGGGAGTTTTTTTCCCATTTGACTCACTTAACCTTCTACATAACTTGGTCATATTCTTTAGATGTCATTGCATGTGTATGGTAAATGATGACACTCTTAACATACCCCTACCTTATGAACATAATAGATGTTCATCACTTACTTTTACCCAAGTTACTCAAATTGAAATTTTTACACAACCTACATACTATTGTTGGATGATTTAAATTTTTAAAAAAACCATTGGTTTTAGTTATTTCAAATATTTTGGAATAAAAATACCATAATTGATTAGTTCAAAAACCATAAGCAATCAAGAATTTCATGAAAATTTTGAAAAAGATTCAGTGATTTTTTTAACGATTATTTGACTTTTCCATATTTTTAAAGACAAAGATTATATACCAAACCCATTTGCTTGAATTTGTTACAACTCCCATGTAAATGGATATATACCCAAGTTATAATTGGTGTGTATTTATTACTCATTTTAAGAATGGCCAAACACTATTATATACCCTTACATGGTTCAGAATTTTTAAAAATTTAATATACCTTTACTTTATTGATATATTTCAAATTGTTTATATTTACATTTACCCTAATTAATATATTTAAATCAATATATTTGCCTTACACTAGTTCTTTGTTCTTAGCAACATTGGTGTAATATTGAACTTTGAACATACTAACTAATCCCAACATGGGGGGTCCTTTTTTCTATACCACATTGGTATTCCTATTACATATTTTTTAAAAGTTCCATACCAATTTAAACCCAAATTAACTTTATAGGAGATTTCAACCTTTTGTTAGTGTTATATGTTATCAAATGTATTCCTATTGCAAGAAACTTGTAGCCAAATATAGTATTTGGTGATGCACATATTGTTTATTTTCTCAATCATATTTGTTGTCATTATAGTCACTTTGCAAGCATTACAAATGACAACTTGCCATCATAACCACTTTTCAATCGAGAAAGTTGCCAAATCACCTCCATTTCACACAAATAGTTTGCCACCCTTGCTAATTGAAGCTTGATTTGTGGAGCCACATTAACTACTTACAATTATTTTTTAATTCATTGAAAATGGTGTTGGACACCAAAAAAACTACTTGAACAATTGGTCAATTATAATGTTTGGCTTAGGGTGTTGCATTTATAATATTTTTCACCTTATATTATCCATTTTTTCATGTTTATAAGTGAGGAACTAAGATTGGAAAACAATTAATACACAATATTAGATGTGATAAACATTGTAAAAGGCCTTACTGGCATCCATTGCCAAATTGGTCTTAGAATATGTTTCCATGACCTACATTTTAAAAACTTCAAATTAATGGTTTTTTTCCATTTTTCTATTTGACAAAAATGGCAAAACTTGGCTTTTCCCCCCACCCCCCCATTGTGTTTCAAAAAGTATATAAAAACTTGGAAAATTCACCACAATTCATAGCACATCATGTACCCAAATAAAAATCAAAGAAACACAAATTTCAATCAAATCTAAATTGATTTCCTCTTTAATTCTAATATATGTAAACATGGATGAGAATGAATTCCAAAAATTAGAACCCATCAATTCTTTAGGTAAAAAATTTCAAAGTCCCAAGCTTAAAAATTAACATGACTTTTCTACCTTTAACACTTAGTAAGTATCCTTAAGTACCTTTAAGGTATACTGGAAAAAAAACATGACACAAGCATTTCAAAAAATGTAATGCCCATGTTTATAATAGATTTTTTTTCATAATGCCTTATAAGATTTTACATTATCTAAGTGTACCTCCAAATATGTTAAGAAAAACCTTCCAAGGATGTAATTTTGTAACCATGTACAAAAACAATTAAAACCATTTCTTAAGATTTTCTATTTAAGATTTCAAAAAAAAGAAAACTACACATGGAATTGTTTTATACAATGTGATTATTAACATAATAATATACATAACATAGAAATTTGAAATCAGTCTAATGAATTATAATACCCAAAATGAAATTTTAAATAATTGTAACCATTGGGGTGAAACCACGGTCAAGGAACTAGGGGCGCCAAAGTAAAAGTCTTTTTTCAAGGATTGCACATGACATGTGTCATTTTTGCATTGATTTATAATTTATAATTTAATATTTTGGATGCCCCATTTAACACTGCATTTTAGATATAAATACATTTTGATTGAAATTTGATTTTTCTATCATGTATATTATGCATTCATGCCCTCTATCACATATATATGAACAATTTTTATTAAATTCACATTTTCAAAACCCATAATTCTAAAGGTCAAAAACATTTTTGAGTCAAATATGCTCAAAAAGTTATAAATACAATTTTCATTAGTTCAAGTCATTTTGCCCTTTAATCATTAATATTAAAATCCTTTGCAATTGTTAATGAATTTTTTATTCCCATTAAATTTGTTGGCAACAAGTTCCTCAACAACAACCAATACATTAGCACTACAATTTATAAATCTATTTACAACTCCTAAATTAACATGCATTCAAATTGCACATAGTTTCAAAAAAAAATTTGTTGAAACAAAAATGTTTTCATGTTTCAAATGAAAGAAAAACAAAAATCAAATTAACATCTAAAAAGTCTCCCTAAATAGGTCTATCCTCTTAATTTTTATACTAACTAATTCAAAATTTAAATAGTCATAACATACCATTTAAATAGTTATTGGCTAGTACTTCATTAATAGTTTCAAGTTATGTGACTTCAAATGACTTTTAGTATTTTGAGATTTCAAAACACACATACTTAGTTGTTACACACAAGATAATTAAAAAATAATAATTTAAACCACCAAACCAAAAACTCCCATTGGTTATTTATAAAACAACTTAGGCCTACACACAAGTTTATTTTATTGAATGTTGAAAATAATGGTCCTTTTCTCCCCTTTCCATTGGTCCACTAAAAGTTTCACAAACCTACCAAACCTACAAAGTTCTCAAGTTTAGTTCTTTAAAATGAACCAATGAACACTCAATGTAAAAAAGATTCACGAGTGAATCTTGTTCTAAATATTCATCACTCCTAGGGAGTTTCAATTCTAAAATGAAAAATTAATGTTGGAAATTTTGAAAATGCCTCCTTTTCATTCCTAAACACTTTGATCTTGTCTTTTAGTTGATATGAATGTTACAATTTGCTTGGCCTTCACCATGTCTCATACTTGCATTTGGTTTAATTCCTTGCTTTCGACCAAACAAACACATTGCATTATCATTGTCTAACATGGGACTCAATCATAAGCCAATGTTTAGGTTACAACATTATTCTTTCAACTATAGTTTTCAACTCACAATTAATAATGTTAAGGAAAGTTTAAACATTATACATCAAAAGTAAACTTGTATGTTTCAAAAAGAATTTTGAAATTGAAAATAAACTTACTTGCAATACAAATTATTCCTTAGTTTTAGCCTAATTTAGCTATCATTATGAGTTTTGCAACTCCACATTTTGTCACATATTAACTTTGCCAAATTTAATTTGGACATATGTTATAGTGTCATATTACATTTCTTTGTGGCTTAACGTGTTTTTGGTAGTGTATTGGTTTAGTTCTAATGGACAAAAGGCATCCTTTTAATCAAAGGTGATGAACCCCAATTTAAACACATATTATGTTGGGCACAAAATTTATGGTTGAAATAAGGAGGCAAATGCAATTGTGTTATGACCAAACAAACAAGTAAAAAAATAAGGTTGGCAATTGCAATTATGGGAAATGAGAAATCTGAATTAAATTAAAATTCACTAGGAACATGGTTTTCAATCCATATGTTCTATTGTCTAAATGCATTTTATTTTTTATGATTTTGTTTTTATGAATTTGGTGTTCATGTTCCCATGAAGTAGATTTAATAGATATGAAATATATTGGAAATTTGTGGGTAATATTGGAATCACCAATCAAAAAGTACACCTCAAGATCTTATTTTACATGGACCATAGTAAAACATTAAATCCATTTCATACAATACTTAATTCTTCAAGATTTATCAAATTGATAAATATTTCAACAATGAATGTTGAATGATGGTTATGGATATTTCAATTAGTTGTACCCCATAATATATGTGCAAACATTGTTGAACTTGTTTTTTTAGATTGTAGTTATATATATTGCATGTATTTTTGTATGCATGAATGACCATTTGTTTGTTCAAGAATTTTCTTTATCCTTGACATTGACCAAGTTTATCAAAGCAATAGCATCCCTCACCTACAATAAATATTCCTCTTAGTCAATTATTAAACCTAAAGGTTTCTAAATCCTCTCTTGTTAAACTTCCTACACCAATAATCACCACTAATTTCAAGGTGATGATATTTTGTGGGCAAATGATCAAAGTGAGATTTATGTGCAGTGTGCTAATTACCTACATGAGTTTCCTATAAAAAAATTTGTTGATTCTCCCAAGTTGAACTCTAAAGCAAATGCAAAATTGTTGGTGTATTTTTTTTACGCTTTTATTCCTTTGAGTCTTAAAGATTTTGATGCCAATGCTTCTCCTTTTACATTTGGTTTTTATAATGATTCTAGCCATGGGGTTGTTGCTACTATTGACTTTATTGATTAATGTAGTATTTGTGAACTTGTTGCTTTTAGATCCAATGTTGTTGAAGGGGCTAAATGTGAACCTTTTGTTTAAAAAAGTCATCGTTAAAGTTTTACTTTCTAGGTATTGACAAAAAAAAGATGAAAAATGTGAACCGAGGAGGTCAAAGAACAAGAAACATGTTGAACTTTGGGCAAAGAATATGTCAAATGAATGGCAACTCTTTTGAAGCTTTGACATGTGAAAATTGATTGTAGATCTATTTAAAAATGAAAAATCTATTATAGATTTAATGGAAATGATATTTTTGTTTGTGTTGCAAGTTGCTAAAAAAGACAACAACCTATACCCTCCAAGAAGGTATTATTTTATTTCAAATTTTGGAATTCATGTTTTGCTTTAAATTATTTATGTTGTTTACAAAATTTTGAATGAATTTTTTTTCTAGCTTTTTTTAATTATGTTTACAAACAAGGTTTAAGTCTTAGAGTTTTTTTGTTTGGAAAGAGGTTTTATGATTTAAGGTTTCGTTCTTTTCTATTAAGGTTTAAGGTGTCTTGTTTGTAACCTCTATGTTTTGTTTTTGTTTTTATATTTGTGTTTTTTTTTGAAACATCCAATCCTTGATAAGAGGTATTGGAAATTAGTACAACAAAGGAAGGAATGTTGTGTGGTTGAATATGGTAAAACACTTGCAGTTTTATTCAACATCTTCCTTGATCCAAGGTTTCATCAACTTAAGGTTACCAATGATGAAATGACTATTTAATCTTCATCAATTGGACTTGAGAAAATTATTAGAAAATGTTAAATGTTGTCCATCAAAAAAGAATGAAAAATGTTAGCATAAGTAATATGTCAACTTAATTCTTCATCTTGTTTGGAATTTGATTAAGATATTTCTACATACTTTTTCATCAAAGGGTCTTCTAAATTCCACAATGTTGATTTTGAAAAGTTTACTTCAAGATCATTATCTATAAATGTTGCTTTAAATTTTGTTAAGGAGTTTCAAAAAATTAGCACATTGATATCATTAGTTCAACAAATCACCACGATCTTGTAGTTGATTGTCTTGTTAATGATGTCATTTCTAATTACAAAAAGTTAATTCAACGCCACCCTACCAAGTGGCTTGATGACAAGCTTGGGCCTCATCCACTTTTCTTACACATTAAGCTTAAGTGGAGGGCATAAAATCAAGTATGGTTTATAACATCTACAATTGGTTACAATTAACAATGATTTATTAAATATTCTTATTGTTAATTTTCCTAAATTGAAAAAGAATGTTTTGTTCAACAAGATGTGCAAAGGTGCTACCATCATTTGTATGAAAAAACTTTGGTCCCAAGGACCCAATTTCATATGTGAAGTTAATATATTAAATTTTTTATTGGATTTGTTATTTTTTTTTGTTTGAATTTTGGTTTGAAAAAAAAAATTGCTTTGTGTTTTGATTGATTTTAATTTTTTCATTTGTTGATGTGCATGAATTTTTTTTTTTGGCAATGTATGTGCAGGTACAACCAAATTAATGAACATTTATGCATTAGAGCAATGTAATGAATTATGAGTGGTGAATTAAAATATGGTTATTTGTTGAGATATGAGGAAGCATTTAACAAAAAGAAGGCTACATTTGAAAACACCAAGATAATTTTACATACATTATTATATAATTCTTTGCAAATTTTGCAAGTCTATTTGTTTTTCTTTTAATGACTTAAGGCTATAAAGTTTTCATGGTGGAGAGGGTGATGTTATTATTTCTACTACCACTTCTATTGTTGTCGGTTCTACTACCACTTTTGTTGTTGGTGTTTCTACTACACCACTTTTGTTGATCCAAAGAAAATCAACACCCAAATTTGTTCTATTATCACTTCCACAAATCGATGGAAGGCCATCATGCATGTATCAAAACTAGAACCAAGTGGATTTGACATTGATCTTGAGGATTTTTGGAATGATTTGTTTGAGAAAGAGCTACCAACATCCAGTGACAAATTACATGCCATGCATTCTCGTCCTCCACTTGAGACTATCAATGTCAACAAAGCAATTGGCCACATCTTCAACCATCAAAATTGTCCTATTATCATTAACTATGTCATCTATCCTTTGATTGATGTCACTGGATGTAATTCATAAGTAGGATCGTCTTTTTTCTTTCAGACATCTTTGAAAAACATTTGTTATGCAAGAGTGTCCTTGCTTGTTGTAATACTTGCATAATAATAAATGTGGATCAATTGATAACTCAAAATAATTTTTTGAATTTCATGATAATGCCGTGGGTTTGGGTTTGGGTTGTTGAGAGATCGATGTTGGGTCTTTTGTAATGTTGTATTTGTGATGGTTTGTCAATGGGAGTTGGGAGCATTGCCTTGAGTGATGGTTGATGAGAGGTTTTTTTTGGGAAAATTGCCTTGGTTGATGGTAGGGTTTTGGGGATTTTTTTTTGAGGAGCATTCCCTCAATGGGTTTTTCAAATTGGTGGAGTGGGATCCAAATAGAGAACATTGTCAAGTGTTCTTAAACCATAGTCCCTATATGAATCCTTTTTGTGTAAGCAACATGGTACTTTGAAAAATAGCAAGATTCATTTTTTGCTTTTTGACCTTGGGTTTTATTTTTATTTTTAGTTTTCCAGTTTCAAAATTGAAGGAATTCTGGTTTTCATTTTTGTGGGAATTTGCTTTGAATGTAGCATTGCAATTTTGAATGAATTTTCTGTTTAAAAAAATCAGAGCCTAATAAAGAACAACAAAAAGAAAGAGAAAAAAAAAGAAAAGAAGAATGAATTTTTTTTCTATTAAAAAAACAGCCTGGAGAGTAACTTCCAGTGGGTGTAAGTTACTTCGCCAGTCTAGCGAGTACCTTCTGGCAGCCGGAAGTTATTCTAATGAGCTGTGCTGTAATCTGGGCCACCTTCAGCCTAGTGAGGGTCCAAAAATTCAAAGGAAAAAAAAGCACAGATGCTTTACGCGGGACATGTAGTCATCTGCGGGTTCTGTTTGTTCGGCTTCTAATCTAAATCGAGTATAGCAGAAGGGCCTGAGTAAACCCTAAACCCAGGCCCTTCTGTGATTTGAGATCTGTGCCCCAGGCTGGTAGGCCGAGGTAATAGGTCGAAAATCAGGGAAGTTTTCTTACGTAAAGCACAGCTGGGATTTTTTCACGTAGTGACAGGGTGGCTGGTACCTTCCACTCGTCAGAAGATCCCGTACAGCCTGGCTATTATTACCTTCCACCGCAGAAAATCCCCCTTGCTGAAAATAGGTTTCTTCAGGCAGGTAAGGGAGCTGAAACTACAACGGAAAAATCCAGGCAGTGCTTCATGGGTAGGGAATTCACCTACTGGCATTGCTAATCTTCTCTCATCTCTTACATACATATGGCACTATGCTGCTATTTCATACTTACATATGGTCCTTTGCACCAGAGAACATACTCCTTGGGCACACTCTACCACTTAGTTTGTACGTCGTGCTGAGTCATAGGTATGAACCAATGTTGGGTGTATACTCACTTTGGTGCCTAAGAATCATTGGTTCCAGTTGGTAACAACTGAATTAAAATCATATGTTGATTTATAGAACTAGAGCTAGATTTTATTATCTTAAAGAAACATATCCATAACTGGGTTCCTGGTTTTGTTTAGGTGTGGAACCACAATCAACATTGAGATATTTGAAAGAAAAAATGTTTTTGAAAATAAATTGAGTAGAACCAGGGGTTAATCAAAGGTTAATTGGTAGTTAACCACTGGTTCTAGTCTGAGTTAGTAACCAGGTCTGATTTTCAAAACTAGATGCAATTTTTGTTTCTTGGAAGAATCGGTCCCAAAATCACATCTCACTTCAATTTGGTATGGAACTGAAACTGTAAACAAGATAGTTCTAATTCATTTTTTTAGAATCAAAACCAGAGGTTCTTTGTAAAATTAAAGAGTCACCCAACATTGGTATGAACCAATGTTGGTCAGTTATTACGTTATTTCCATAACTGGCTGGATACAATATTTTTTGTTTTAAAGTTTTGGGCCCCATAAGCTATCAATATCAAAAAATTCAAAAAACAGGAATCTCCTAATATCAATTTCATTGTCAAAATAATGCCCCTGATCACCAAGTTACTCAATTTATACCCACCTTGAGACCCAACTCCTATGGTGGACAAGCAAGGTAGGTTTTAGGGTTTCGTTTAGTTTAATATTTCTTTTTCTTTGTCTATATTCAGGAATGAAGTTACGCAGTTAAGGTACAAATAGATTTCAAATAATCCGTTAAAAAGACCACTAAAACCACAATGCTAGCTTCACATTATTCAAACAATGATATGTTTCTAGCAACAAGCTGTGGCCCGAGCTACTAATTTAACGTACATCAAAATTGAAAGCTCATCCATCCAAATGCCCAAACCGAATAAGAATTGCTGCCAAGTTAGCATAGAAGAAAGCTTTACCAAAAGTAAAATAGGTCTACACAATTATTTGTTGTGGAGCTCGCGCTCGCAGAGAGATGCAAATGAATCACTCTGCTAGGGAGAGAGTAAGAATTAAAGTTTCAATGGGCCTGAAGCAGTCTAATCAGCTAATCAAAGCAGTCTAATATTTAATCAAGAAAATGCAATTTTAATATCTCCTCTTTGGAATTTTATTCAACCAGGTTATTAAAAATTTAAGGTTTCAAAATTGAGAACCAACGTACTTGGATGAAAATTCTAAACATGTAAGTAAGCTATCAAATTTTAAGAATTCAATAACTGGTACACATATTAAAAAGGCGTTCTCAATTCTTTATATACTTCTTAACAGGTGGGTCTACATTCTTTTACCCATCTTTTAAAAAATATTCAGTAACCACCTGGTAAGTTATTAGTAACCCAGATGATAACCTGATCAATAACCAGCTGGTGTTTTTTCAATAACCAGCCAGCACTGGTATGTACTTGTTAGGGGTGGCACAACAGTGCCCTCCCCAAGGCACTCACCCACCCCCCCCCCCCCCCTCCTCTAGTACTATTTTTATTTTTAATTTGCCCAAATGAAATATTTTTTTATTACACGTAAATAATATTTTATTGCAACGAAGAAAATGAATTTTTTTTATTGGACGATTTTTTTTTTATTGGATGAAAATATTTTTTTATTGCACACGAAATTAAACTCTTGTGTCTCCTGTTCATTTTCTTCGTTGGATCGACGGACGTCGCTTGCATGCTTGCTGGCTTGCGGCTTCTTCGCTCGCTCCCTCCCTTCCATCCTCCCTCCCACCTCCTTCTTGCAGCAGCGACAAAGCCATGAAGCAGCACTTCGAGCTTATCCCCAATCCCTCGGCGCATAAGAAGCGGCCTCGAAGGCCTCTCAACTGTGCCGCGTGATCATGCACACCAAACGCGTTCGACGACGACATTACACACACAACGTTTTACAAAACAACCTTCGCTCAGACCTAAAAAACAAACGATGCCGGTTGCTAGAGATTCGAAGCAATTTCTTCTTCACGACAGTTGTAATCCAGTTCCTGCCCTAGATTTTCTGTGCATTTGCAGCAGGAGTTCGCATTTTTTATGTAGTTAAGTTGTCGCATAATGCATGAGAGATCAAGCTTAATTTGGAGGTTTATTACACAATCTCCAAGAAAAGAGTCTAGCCTTGTAGACGCATAGACACTAGTACTGCGACTGGCCGCGGCTCTTACCCATTCCTTGTGCATGGGAGAGCTACAGACTAGAGAAGAAAGCCTCCTAGAGAGGAGGAAGCAAAGATGACGTGATTTCTTTGTCTAATTTTAGACCAAGTTAGGTTTTGTGGTGTAGCTGTCTACTACGCGGCGGCGGCTGTCCAGGCGGCACCATGGGTTGCATGGCCTGCCCAAATCATAATCTTCTTAGCAAGCAAGCACACTAATCAGGATCGTGATCGTTTGAAATATTGACAAGTGCTCAGTTTCACCACGCTTGCCATCAGATCGCAAGGTCTGCAAACCCTGGTCAGTCAAGAAAGGTGGTCGGTGCCAGTACTAGCTTGACCTACCGTCTTCTTCAAGTAATTTCTATGGCGTGCACGCCAAATGTACCTACCAACCTTCGCTCCCTCTAAATCGTATTCGCATTTGTATGCTTAGAAGTATCTTGCGCAGAAAGAAGATCTCGAGTCTCTCGCACATCAATCTCTTCGTTGATCGCCTTCTTCCCAAATCAATTCACAACTAGAGCGATCATCGACCTAAAGTTCGCTTCGTGCAATTCAAGCCGCACCCAAGAAAGATTTTGACAACAATCGATCCAGTTGCATGCTGCTTTAAAGATCCGAGCTCCATCAGAGTGCAGGTAACTTCCTCCTTCGACTCTCTCTCCTAGTTGCAGCTCTTTCGTGTGTTCTTTTTTCTTCTATTCTTCGTGAAGAAGGAAGGGATTTCGATCTAGAGTTATATTTAGACTGTGTTGTTTGATGTGCAGAGTTGAAAATCCAGAAGAAAAGTGACTGGGACCATCAGCAGCATCAGCTCTCCAGTTCTAGGATCCACAACAATCTCAGTAGTATGCCTTCCAGCAAAGAGCGCACTAATATGGACACCCCCCGCGAGGTGACGACCCATGCCTCGAAGAAGACGGCGGCAAGTGTGTCTGGAAGCGGAACCCTGAGAGATTACGTCCATTCATACGGCGATATTGGGCCATCGCCCTACAAACCACCGGTAACTCCTACCAAACCAAATTCTACACAAGGATCCTAGAGAAGTCTCGGGAGCAAGTAAGGAGCTTGGCAGAATTCTTATGTAGTTCAGAGATTTGACCTGATCATGGCTGAAACTCATCGTTCCTTCATATATAAACTTTCATATATGACGAACTATGTCTGTTTAAGTTGTTGCTTCCTGTTAGCTGATCTTGGTCAGCAATCCTTCTTGTGTAGTACAGCAGGTTTTGCTATAGAACATGCTCTGGACACAAGGGACACAATTTTTCCATGGGTCCATTACACTCATGTTTGCAGAAACATTCATTAACTGCATATTCAATTGAGGGACCTGTCTCATTTGCTTTCCTGTGAGGACTCGAGAGTCTCACCAAACCATTGAAGAATAGGAAGTGGTGAAACTAGGCAAACTGTACTAGCAGTCCTAGTGTTCTAGCTGTTCAAACTGATCTTTGTGACATGGAAATCAAATCTTTGTGAACTTGAAATGGAAATCAACTAGATGGGAAGTCAGTTCAATGATGGGAGGTCAGTTCAGTGAATCTCACGAGAAGGATTTGCTCTGTAGTTCAGCAATTCTATCTTGCAAACATTGAAGAGGTTAGCAAACTCCACATTCACCATCGAACAAGGTTTGTAGTTTCCTCTTCCTTAAAATCAGTTTGTGAGCCTCATTTTTCCATCTACTGGGCTGTTTCAGTACGAAGAGCTGGAAGAACCTGCATTTAGAGCCAACAGCTTAAACACATCCACATCTCAGGTTTGTACATCATAGCATGTGATCCAGGAATTTCATTTCTGTAATCTGATAGACTCTAGATCTGTGGACTTTGTTCATAAAGAAACTCTCACCTCACCGCACCAAGCTGGTCTGCAAACTAGTTTTGTGTTCTGAATTCGACGTTGAACATTCCTTTGGGACACACATGTTCTCAAACACCATTCCTGTGGTACACACAATGAATGCCAAGTTAGCAACATGTGTGCATCCTCTGGACATGGACATGCAACACAGTTCCACTCACTTCCGAATTTACGATCTAATGTCATCTGGTTGTCCAGGCTCCTGGTGGTGATGACCTCAGAGACTGGCTACTGGAAAACACCGGATCCCATAAGACT
Source organism: Sphagnum contortum (assembly GCA_963920785.1). NCBI lineage: Eukaryota > Viridiplantae > Streptophyta > Sphagnopsida > Sphagnales > Sphagnaceae > Sphagnum > Sphagnum contortum. The sequence goes on from OY987288.1 coordinate 14,685,709, forward strand.
GTACTAGTAGAACATTGACACCCTGGTGCAATTCACCCTTGAATCTTACCCAACTGAAGCCAGGTAAAAGAAGGGGGGTTACTGCTCAGTGGCATCTCACTAACAACCTTCATACATTTGGAAATGCAAAAGCAGAGAAAGTGAGAGAGAAATTGCACAATGATCCAAACAAAGCAGGTTCAAAGATTAGCATGAATTGGGTACAGATACCAAGTTAAGTATGCCTCTCACCCTTGGAAAAGGAAGACAATATAAGACCCTGACCAAGTTTATTCTCCAGTTGAAACCCTCAAACCTGTGACAAACAGATTCCACCTTCACATAATTCCAAAGTGGGTGAGGGCACCAGTTGACATCTCAAATGTTAGTATGCAGAGCTCCTCACCTTTCAACTAAAAGCTTCCCTTATCTTCAACTATTTTCCATCTTACCTTCCACTACAAGTCCTTTCAATAAAAGCTGGAACTTTGGAGTTGGGAAGAAGCAAGCTCCATGCACCCATGAGCCCAAAAGATTTATCATTTGCATAAGATATACATATGAAATTGCAGATAAATCTACAGAACAAAAGACTTGAAGAGTTTAGGGTTTATGGTTTAGGGTTGCTTTCATGCCATTATGTCACTCCTTGAGCAATCCCCATGATGATTGTTTGGGCCAATCCAAAAGCAGTTGAGGTTTGTCACCAAATAATAAAAAGCCATTTTTGAAGAGATGAGTTTGACATGTATTCATATGCCAGCATGTGTTTTGATGATCCTTCAGTATGCAAATTGACCCCAAGGTCTGCACTTCTCATATGAAAGAGCCCTTTTCACCTTCATTGTGAGAATCACTCCATTTTAAAACTGTAATCACAATCTTGTTGCCTAACATGGCAATGAGTTCAGTCATGACCTTATGAGAGTTGCTCCCAAAAGTGTCAAACCATCACCTTCACCATGAAATAGCAGTGATAGCCATGACTACCCACTGACTTCTATCAGGTCATCATGATGATCATGGGCACCTAGATAAGTATAGAATAATCTGCCCAAGATTTCGGGCAGACAATTCTGCAGATCATACGTTTCTGTTGAATTTCTGGAAGCAAGAGAAAGACTCAGTAATGATATGGGCTAGCACTCAAGAGATATCTAGCTGATAAAAAAATCCTCAGTATTCTCTGCACGAAGCTGTGAGGGTAAGCTTCATTTCATGTCAGTTTCTCCCCATGAAAGCAAGGATCTTCAATGCTGACTTGGCCTTCAGAGGCCTACATAGAGGTGAATCCTTGGGACGTCTTTTGTACAAGTGTGAAATTTGGAAGTGATGGCCTTAATGGAATCTCTGGACCCACAGACTCCCCCTGAATGCTTCTGTCTCTGAAGACAGGGTTCCCACTGATGTTGAACTCCGAGATCTGAAACCAACAAAAGCAGTGGTAGTCAAATAATATAATATTGCCTCCATGCGCAGGGACAGAAGCAGTTTGAACAATGTTGATAAACCAACACAGAAAGAACCGCCAAGATGAATATTGCAAGAAACACCCTTTCATAAACAGTAATGTCTTCAACCTACCCACTTTGAAAGGCATGGCATGTATAGGTATGCATAGAGACTGAGGTTGCTGTGAGACTAGGTCTCGATTTGTTTCTACAAGGTGTAAATTTAACAGAACATGGCTTATATATGCAGTCATGGAATCACATCAAACTTGATGTCTAAAGGACATGGGAGAGAACCTTCGACATTTGCATTAACAATGATATAGCACTTGCCAAATATCAATGCAAACTTTTGTCACAATTGCCATCCCTTCGAGCTTGCAAGCCCTGTCACATCATTTCAGACAATCAATTATTCCACAGTGCCCATCAAAAATTTCCAAATCGTAATTGGCATATGATAAGTTGCAGAAAAAACCTTAAACATCTTGCTTTCAAGACCTGAATTTCTGTTGCCAATTATAATATGCTCCTGCAAATCTGTTGCTGCTCCACAAACCTCAATTGAGTAGTCCACAATGGAAGCAAATTGGAAACAAAGTCTTGCTTCGGTTATGAATGTGTTTCACTTTCTGTGACCATCCATCTACATCTTTGCCAACAAAAAAGAACCAAGTCAATGAACATGGGGGAAGTCACCAACACAAACTTGCAGTAGGTTTGCACACAGCAGGAGATGCAAAGTCAATATACATACATACAAATGGGATACTACTACATACACATCTGAATCAACGCTCTACTTGTTGATAGAGGCTCAAGGGAGCTAGAGGCTCTCTGCAAAACTTGCACCATTCTTTTTTTGAAGGCTTGCAGGTGGAGTCTAACTTATTTCGAGAAGAGTCATCCAAAACCATGCCACCACATAGTTTCCCATGAGTCTGCCAGCAGAACACTTGACAAAATTCAGATATTAAGACCAGCAGCAGGAGGGATGTTTTTAAAAGTACTTGTTCAACATTGATCTTGTTATCTTCTGTGAGTACACCAATTGCCACACCTTGCACCCCTAGCTGCCCCACCATCTTAATGTCTTCAATCATCACCTGGCCATATTCCCCCACATCCAAAATATCCATGAGATATATTGCAGGAAAAAGAACTCCACAAAATACTCTTTGCAGGTAATCCGTTGTGTCAGTTCCAGCCAAAACAAAAAGAAACACAACATGAATGAGTTTCTGGGAAACGGTGTACAACCCTTGTTCATCAACCTCAATTCACCATCATAAGACAAATGAAAAAAAAACTCCACCCTTACTGTCTGGCTCTTAAAAGAGAGATTGAGCAATTGCAGCTTCTCCTGCCCATGATCTAAAAGCTACAGTACCCATGGCTAATCCAACCAAATTCTTCAAAGAATTTTTTTTGAATATTTTCTGAAACCGCTGATAGGACTCATGGATCAAGGGCTTCCAATATTGATCACTGAAAGCGTGTGCATGCACTATGCTGATATTCAATGTCAGTTGAACAAGCACAACTCCATTAATGCCTAGTCTGGCGGCTTGCTCCATAAAACATCGTACCTAGATAGCTTGTCTCTGGTACTTTGAACTCACGGGTGCAGAATGCCCCGTTGGCTTGTGCAATGAGCTCATCTATCGACTCCAGCTGCTGCTCTTGCAGGGATCATCACCCCGAGTCGAAAGCATCTGCAAAAAACTCCCGCTTTCTGGATGCGATGGCCTATATACCGTTGCACCTGTCATCCATCTTGTTTGCAACGCCTTGGTTACATTTGCTGCTCGCTCCTGGAGACCCGCTGCAGCATGTGCCAAAATTCCATTAATCTCTCTTGCACATATTATTACGCCTGCACCAACAGATGATGCGGCAGAGATTGAAACCCTTCCCTCCAACAACTTCTCTCTCAAAAAGTTCAAACCGCTCTAGATTATTATCTCTTTCACCAGACTCACATGCCGCAACAAAACGTCCTAGCCGCGGGGCACCTTGACCCTGGCTTACCTCAGGCTCCAACAAGAAGCTCCAAAGAAGAAGCTACCCTTACCGACAATAATGACCCTGCTCCCCTCCTTCTCCATCTCCTGCAGGAAAAAAAACCTTCTAGAGATAATTGATTCTACTACAGCTGGTGGCAACGACAACAACAACAAACATCCACAGAGACTAGAGATGCGCTGCTGATCGTCGTCGTCGTCGTGGTTCCTTCGCTTCATCGCTCCACAAGGCAGAGCAAAGCAAAGCAAAATCAAAGCCAAGCGCGTGAGGCAAAACTCTCGGTAAGGTAGTGAAGGCACGAATCCCACGAGCGCGCGAACCTTGCACGATGGATGGATGGATGGATGGATGGATGGATGGATGGATATGTACATATCTGGACAGAAAACTATTTCTCGTTGGTATTCCCGTCCCATAACTCTAACCGTGGTGGTGATTACACTGACGATATCCCTTACCAATGGGTAAGGCGGTTATTAGATCTGTGGTAAAGAATACCCGGGGGTTCTCAAGGCAGCTCTTCAACATTGTATAATCCTGGTTTCAGGGTTCTTTTTTTAATTTTTTTGGTAATCTAAAATTTCGCGAATTTAATAAAAACTTGGCAAATTTAGTCAAATTTACATTAGGAACACAAAATTTTCCCAATTTCTTTGTTAAAACATGGTGACATTTCACTGGGAAAAAAAAGAAATTGCCTGGTTTCTCTATGAAAATTTTCCAAAATCCAGTTCTGCTATACACTAACCATTGTTGTTTCTTTCCCCTCAATTTTGTGATATCAAAAATGGGCAAAATATCACACTTAAAAAAAATCAAAATTTTCCCAATTGCTTTGGTCCAAAAGGTGACAATTTTTCCAAAGAAAAAACACATATTAAATGCTTTGGGTCCATGGGACTTCACAATTAAATTAAGGGTTTAACTTCCTCATGGTGCCATGTTCTTGAAATGAGCAATTGCCCAAGCTGGAGTCAAGAGATGCTTATTTTGTGAACACCCAGAATACCGCACTCCAAGGGTGTTACTCAAAATTCAATATCTCTTACCTTAGGTCTAAACATTTTCAAATTATTTTCACTAAATCCCACTCATTAAGGGCTTCTGAATATATCAAGAGCGTGCCCAAATTCTTTTATAATTTTTTGTTTTGATTTAAATAAAATTTTCAGTGAATTTTTTTGTTCAATATTCAACAACTTTTTCATTGCAAGTCAAAACATAATGAAACCAACTTGGTGTACCCCAACCACCTCGTGAGAATGGTGACCATGTGTGGAAGGGGTAGAATTGGTCTTTACTTGCCCTTGAGATCCAAGTGGAACATGAGCTTGACACTATATCTAGTAAACACCCTTTATAATTGTTAACATTTTAGTCACATTCTTGTTTGTGTCACACTTCTTTTTTTTTTCATCATTTGTTTCAGTAAGAAACACCTTTTTATAGAGTCACTATCACATTCATTAATATCACAAAATATTTGCAAAGTTTTTTTTTGTAAATTTGATTATAATGGACTAATCTAGAATACATATTAAGGTTTTGTAAATTGTAATTTCTTTTAGCAATGTTAATGTTGTTTTGTGTTCAAGTTGTGCAAATTAACAACAATGAATCCAATTAAAGAGGGGAAAAAAAAACAACTTTCTAATACATACAAGCCAAAAATATGGAAACTTGTCCCAAAAAAAAAAAAACATCTCAATTAAAGGACATAAAAGGCTATTTTGTAAGTTTTTATATGGAATGTGGCTATACACATTTAAATTACAATTTGTTAGTGTCCCAAAAAAAAAAGTGGTCACCAAGGGAGTGACTGTAAAGGGGGTATAGTCTATCCAAGTTACTGCCCTCATTTGTCAACTTTGCCGTCATTTATTTCAGCTTTGGTGGGTGGTGTGACTCTATAAGTTCAAAATCCAAACTGACACTATTTAAAAGTTGACATTATTTTGTGTAAAGGCCATTTTAGTGTCCCCTCCGAAGATACGTTCCAAATTAAAGCTTTCAGGCTAGGACCTAAAATCTTAAAACCTAAAACTTAGAACTTAAATGTAGGGCCCTAAAACCTAAAACCTATCTAAGCCTAAGACTCTAACCCTATGACCCAGACCTGGTAATAAAAAGCCCTTAAAACTCATTGAGTTCTAATTTATGACAAGTTCAGGTGCGTGTAGAGACCCACTCGGTTTGGTTCTAAGGCTAGGTCCAGGTCTTTATTGACTCATTAGGTCTAGTTTTGTGGCCTAGTTCAAATCCATGTAAACCCACTATGTCAAGTTCTTAGACCAGCATCTGGATCCAAACCTAAACTCAGCCAAAAACCCGAAACCAGCCAACACAACCGGTTATTGTGTTTTGACCCAATTATCAAGCCAATTATTGATAACCTATCAACCAATGCTTGATAATTTTATAATTAGTTAAATACTACTAACTAACATGGATACTAGTTCAATACTAGATGATAACTGTCTAAACTGAGTCCCCTAAAATGTAGATACATAAGACCTGGGTACCCTAAAACTACCCAACCCTGAACAAAGGGTATGGCTACTATGACCCTAACAGGGTTTAGGGTACTAAACAGTTTTAGGGTTCTAAACAGTTTTAGGGTACTAAACAAAGGGTTTAGAGTGCCTGAGTTTTAAGCTACCTTTGACCCTATATGTCTACTTTCATCATTCTTCTTTCTTTGGCTACCCACTAGAACCAAATATAGAAATCAAGCAATTTATATTTTTACTTTTTTGAATTTTGGTGATAGAGCAAATAGATAGTTGAAGGTCCTGCCTAGGAAAAAGTATGTAATAATGCCTTAATAGGACACAAAAATCACAAAAACCAGTTACATACATTGCTGTGAAAGACCGACCATCTTGCAATTTGTCTACAACTATTCCAAGGTGGTGCCCAAAGGAGATTAGAAAGGTCAGCACCAGCCTAATGACATGCGCTCAGAAGATGTCCGCATTACAAATATCAGAAGCAGGTTGATCAATTTCAAGTGAACTCACACCAGCTATGAAGTAAGATACTGATCTCTCTTCTCAGTGTTCTGGTCATTTGAATCCACTGCAGCAGCAATGTTACAAGAAGACACAATCTTTTGAACTTTGACAGAGTCAACAGTCCAAACTATAGTATTCTGGTCACCTGGAAGAACATGCACACTTTCCTTGAGCATACAGCGAACACTGCCATGCAGCTCAGTGACTCCTGTTCGTCTGAGGACCTGGGCTGCATTGCTTTCTGAGATCCCACCTGGATTGAGAAAGTTGTTTTAGTCCACCAACACATATACCACATGAACAACACCAAGACCTGGAAGGCATGTGATTTTCTGAAAGATGACACCATATTGCGAATTCTCAACAATGGGAGACAAGCTCTTTGCTTACAGGAAACGATCACCAGGTATGACCAGCCTGTACCATTGAAGAATGTAGTAGACATGGGTGGCTTTGCAATCTCATTAGAACCAACAAATGGAACAGGATCATATGCAATTAATGCACTAGAGCCAAAGATCCACCAATGACAAGCTTCCAGACAACCATCAACTCCTACAAAACTTACTTCTTTTGCATTACAGTTTGTCCTGACCAGCATTCAACAGCAGCTTTCAGCAATAGAAGACAAACCCAGTGAAAGAATGGAATCTGAGCACAGTTTACCTGCAGGCAATATGCCTATGCGACCCTCTGCCTTCATCACAAGAAGGTGTATCAATTGGATGCCACAGACTGCACTAGCTTCCTGTCCAGATGTCAGCACACGATCCACTCCAAGCCCCACTAATATCTGCCAACTCTCAAACACAAAACTTCTTGTTCTGATCAGTGGTCCACAATGAAACACGCCCACAAGGGATATAGACCTGTTATTCTAACTGCGCAATGTGCAAGAAGAGCTTATACATATACAGTAGAAATTCAGTGACTAACACCAGGTCACTCACTGCACAAGTGATTCTGGGGGATGGGCAGATCATTCAAAGGTTAGCCAAACATACCTCTAGACTGGCGAGTGGATCACACAATACATCAAAAGCACGATGGAAGGTCACACTCAACCTATACAGACCACAGGGCTCCAGCAAGGCCCGCATCTTCCTACCATGACCACATGACTTGTCTTATATATTCATCTTGTCACCAAAAATGGAGGAGCAAAACGTCCATAGGAACAACAACAGATATTTCGAGAAGAGTCATCCAAAACCCATGCCACCACATAGTTTCCCATGAGTCTGCCAGCAGAACACTTGACAAAATTCAGATATTAAGGCCAGCAGCAGGAGGGATGTTTTTTTAAGTACTTGTTCAACATTGATCTTGTTATCTTCTGTGAGCACACCAATTGCCACACCTTGCACCCCTAGCTGCCCCACCATCTTAATGTCTTCAATCATCACCTGGCCATATTCCCCCACATCCAAAATATCCATGAGATATATTGCAGGCAAGAAAACTCCACAAAATACTCTTTGCAGGTAATCCATTGTCAGTTCCAGCCAAAACAAAAAGAAACACAACATGAATGAGTTTCTGGGAAACGGTGTACAACCCTTTTTCATCAACCTCTATTCACCATCATAAGACAAATGAAAAAAAACTCCACCCTTACTGTCTGGCTCTTAAAAGAGAGATTGAGCAAAATGATGTAGAATTTTGTAGCTTGCCTACATACACACCTTAAGCTCTGTGCAAGAGAAAACAAAGTGGCCAGAACGGGGGCGAATCAAAACATGCACTGGAATATGCACCTGCTCCTTCACCATCTTTACCACTGCAACCAATACAGTGCACATCAATCCCAACATTGATTGGCAGGTATACATGTTTTCTTTCTACTCTAGCTATCTGCCAAATCATGATATAAGATTACCAACAGAAGCTGGCCACCTCTAGAGTCTAAAAGTTGAATGCACTATTGAGCTTTGCTCAGCTGCCCATTAATACAACAACAAGCTGACATCACAAACAAATCCTTTGTATGTATCTCTGTAGTGACACAGACAATCTTCTAAAAACATCAAAACAATTATGGACCTTCCACATCCCTACCAATGAACCTGAGAGAGAAAAAAAAACTTTCACTATTAGTTTATGCACTTACAGCCATAGCTTGGTGTTGTTCCACCAACCAAAAGATTTGCACACAATTCAAGCCGCCCTGCACCTCCTATATGGAGTCCCCAACAAAAGCCATTGTTTCAATGGAAGAAAAGCAGAATGTTGTCACATCTGCAGAAATACCTACAAGGCTGAAATCTCTTCTACTAGGGTTACCCTAGCTGCAAGCCTCCAGGCTTTAGGCTCTCTCTCTCTCTCTCTCTCTCTCTCTCTCTCTCTCTCTCATTCACAGCAACTTGTTCACACTCATCCATTGGTTTCTGTGTCTCATGCTTGTTTCTCTGATGGTAACAAACTGCAAGCCGGGTGCACGAAAAAGCCGTGGCCCCAAGGTGCATTGCTTGATTGATGTCCTCTTGTCCATGGCTTCAACTTCCACTACAAAACAAACTTTGCAACCTTTAAGCCCTAAACCTTAAACCCTCTTCAACTACAAAACAAACTTTGCAATTCATATGCTTCCTGAGCTACTCCGGCATTTGCAGCAGAACCATAATCTGGTGAGATCGGCATGATGTGAAGTCTGCTGATCACTAAGGACTGAAATGCTGACTCTTATTATTCTTAGGGTTACTGATCACTCACATTTCCTTATGAAAACTACCAAGGAAAGAAGCTATATGGCAACTATGAAAATTCTCCTCTTCCCACGAGAACCCAACACGAACAGCAATGAGAAAGAAAAACTGAACAACGAAGAAAAGCATTCCGTGGTGCAAGGGAGCAGAGAGTGAAACAGGCACCTCTTTGGGCCGCCAGAGCAGAATGCACAGAATCCACACAGGCCTCAAAGATGAAACCGTCACCCATCAAGGCAATGTTACCTGATGAAAAAAAAAATCTTGCAGTGTTTAAGCAAGTCCTTGTGTAGTTTTGGTGTGAATTAGAAGATCAAATTGGCTGTTGTTGCGTACAAGATTCAACCCAGCTATGGATGGATCCTTCAGCTCACACCATTGCTCACTCAACTGTGCAACTGAAGAAGTTTAGGGTTTCAGGTTTAGGAGTTTAGGGTTTCAATTTTGGAATCCCTTTTTCCATATTTTCCTGATGTACCTGTGCAATTGTCATTAAACTTTACTAGCACATTCGCATGCAGAAACCTCACCAGTATTGTGTAGCACAGGTTTATGCAGGGGAGGCAGTAATACACTGCTGAAGAAATCTGTGATTTCTGTGGCTGCCTTATTGATGAGGTCCTGCTTGTTTTGCATATGTTCTCCTCTGGAAATACCTAGCATGCTTTGGATATAGTAGGCAATAAAGTACTTGAATAGAATGGCAAGCAGCTTCTAGGTATAAATGGGTCAGCTTAAATGTAAGCTTGGGAGTTCTCATGTCATGTACAATGGTCTGTTATGCCCATGGTCTACTTCCATAATATTTGCTATATTGAAGAGAGTGTCAACAAGCCTCATTGTCTTTGGTGCAGACGTTTGCTGCTGTGATCATGATTCTCACTACATTCTCATGACATTCAATCTTGAAAAGAAAAATTACACACTGGTATTTTTGTATGCAGAGTACTCTTCATATGAATGCAAACTACAAATTTCCATTTCTCTGAGAAAAGAAAAAGCAGAGCCAATTGCACAGCTTTTATTGACGTTCAGTTCTGCCCAGTTAGATTCCAGTTTGAAAAGGACAAGATCCCAACCCACAACTATGTCCACATTGGTCTTTTGGGTCAATGGCATAGTCTTTCACAAAGGCAGGGATAGCTCCCTACTGAATTGCTGACCTTGAAGAGCATCTTGGTTTTATGAGCAACAATAGTTTGTCCATCATGTTTCAGAGGTCATTAGCAAGTGCTTAATATGGCCGCAGAAATTCGCAAATGCAACAGGCATGCAACCCCTAAAGAGAGATCCATAGCCAGGAAACAGTTCTCCATTCTGCATTCACAAACAAACAGTCAAGATCCTTTAGAGAGAGATGAACAGAAGTGCATGAATAGCAAAAACCCAACTCCATAGGATTCACTGTACCTGGGACAAGAAGAGAACCTGCAAAATCATTTTGTTTTCTCCATCAAATTTGTTCGAAGTACCGAGCTTTTTCCCAATCTGTAACTGCTTGCAAGTACGCAAGTTCTTCTGTTTTGAAGAAATGTAGATAGTGATGGTGGACATCATCACCCAACATTTGCTTTGCAAATGCACTGCCTTCAAATGCAGCAGTAGCCTCACCCTGCACAAGCAAAAATCAGCTTCAGGGAAAAGAAGCTCAAACAACTCCCCCCCATATTAAGGTTCCACCATAGATCAATTCTTAAAAGTGGAAGGACAAATTTGTATGTATAACTAGCCTCAAAATTCATGCAAAGAAGATTCACCAGAGATCGAGGGACTGTCAGAAGATCCTTCGCAAAGTAAATATTTCCCTCAAGTGAAGGTGGTGGTTCAATCTTGTTCCGAATTCCATCTAAGCCTGATGCAAGAGCTGCAGCAAATGCAAGGTACACATTGCAGTCTGCACCAGGTAATCTGCATTCAATCCGCAACGACTTCCCTGAACCTAAGATGCGAAATGGTGCTGTTCGGTTGTCACGACTCCTGGCCAAACACGATGGACACTGATGTCATCGTGTCAGGTAGGCACAAATAACAAAGCAAAGACTGACCCAACAGTTCGATTTGCATTCAATTAAAGATCAATTTCTTTCAATGAATGGAATTGACCAACAACTTGCATTCACAGCTCATGCATTTTTAGGTGTAAGGCGCATGTACCATGCAATTTTAGTGGGAGCCCAACTGCCAGCACTATATCTTTTGTATGAGTTTACATTTGGAGCATAGAAAACCATTAGCTCTGGAGTATGCTTCATCCACCCGCCCAGAAACCACCGAAACTCATCACTGCACATTTCCTCCCACTCCAGACTTTATTAGGACAGGAATGAATATGTATGGAGAATAAGCAGACTAGTAGTACAAAGTCCCTTGCCATGTCTAATTCAAGACTATCTACATTTCACATTGCACCCACTGCCTCAAAAGTGACAGGACACCAAGTGGACAGCATACCCAGTATCATTGCCCTTCTTGCAGACTGCAAGAATGCAACAGGCATCTTCATCACAACTTTCAGTATGGTCCTGAGGTTCATTGCATCAGGTTGGATTTATGAATGCTCAGAAATTGGGATGGGTGTGACCAGAAATCATCAGACTCTGACCTGCACTTTGTGGACCCGAGAGCATGGTTGCCGGCAAATATGTTGTGCCCATCCTTCCAAAGACTCAGATGGATGTGACAGCTTGAGCCTGGTTGAGCAGCATCTGGTTTTGCCATAAAAGTCACTGACACCCCTGTAGCATCTGCTAGCTCCTTTAAACACTGCACCAACAAGGTTGAAATGGGTTTGTGTCAGTTCATTCATGTGTCAAGATTACAGAACTCACAGGGAGTGAATGGAGCAAGTGATACAACAAAAGCACATTTGAATGACTTCTGGAGAAAGGTCAGAGAAAGAAGAGGAACTAAATGACAAATGACCGATTGCAAAACACATTTGCCATAGGAAGCAGCAAAATTACAGAAATAAGGCATGTGGTCATGACCTTCTCGAGATATCAAAAGTGAAAGCAGATGATACACACCTGTTTGTAAACAACATGTCGGTCTGCCATTTCCAGAATTTCTGCATACTTCACATTGAGTTCATGTTGTCCAAGCCCAAATTCTCCCTTGCTGTAAGATCGAGATTAACCCCAATCTTAGACATGTGTATACATTTACCATCAGTCCCATTAGGGATAACACAAGGGAGAATTCACCTGAAAAACTGTGTGAGCACATCCAAGCAAGCATATAAAATATGTAATGAGTTTGCATTGGAAAATACCTGTTTTCCACTGGGACACCAGATGCTTCCAAATGCCGTCGTGCTGGGCCTGATAACAAATCACAGTTGCAGAGTAACTCATTGGTAAAAGCAGTGAAAAAGCACACAACGCCAGCGGATTAGGACTGATTTGATGATCTACTCATGGACCCACAAATCCAAAGATCATCGCAGCAAGAGGAAGAGTATTACCATACCATGAAAATACTCTTCACGAGTGCCTTGTAATATGTGATAGTCTTCTCGAACCCAACCTGCTGGTTTCAAATCTGCATAGCCTTTATCCTGCAGATTACAGATAAACTTTTTGCCTGTCTCAGCCTTGAAGCACTTCATCATACAAGCACATAGAGGTGGTACTGAGACTACATCGAATGCCGATAGAGAGAGAGTCAAACAAGTTAAAGGACTGAACCTGACTGTAGAACCAAAATTCATCCTTATCTTGGAAGGGTGGGGCTGGAGTTTAGCAGTGTTTGGTTTGACCTAATACCTTGGATTCTTCATACGTTTCTTGGTAGAGGAAATATTCAAGCTCAGAAGCAGCCATGGGCACAAAAGCACCAACTTCCTTTGCTGCTTGTAATTGCTTGCTGAGAATGGAGCGTGGTGCATGTGGTGCCAACTCATGACTTCCATCTTCCATCACATCACACAACACCAGGGCTGTCTTATCTAACCTGCAAATGTGATTCTCAATTCTGAGTGAAAAAGGGGCAACCATATGAACAGTAGTTTATTATTAGAGATACAGTATTAAATACTGTTAACACAATTGTACACAACTATCCCACAAGATTCTACACTACACACAGAATGCATGCCAAGAATCATGCAATTACAACAAAAAAGAAAAAGAGATTGAGTTTGTCAATAATGCAGAAGGATGTCAACCCACCCACCAGCTTGCAACTCGAAGAGTCTTAAGATCAGGAACCAAGTGAATATCACCATAGCCTGCTTCCCAATTAGCATACTTGTAGCCCGGAACTGGTTCCATGTTCATATCAGTGGCCAATAAGTAGGAACATGCATGTGTGCCATCATCCACCGCACTCTCCAGAAAGAAATCTGCTGTATACCTATGTCCAAAAGTTATGACAATGAGGGCATGTTGAGTCAAGGCACAATTTATATTGCAGCTTTCATACTAAGATCGAGGAAGTTGCAGAGAAATCTCCACAACAACAATTAAAGGTAACACAACAATGAGTGCAGTCATAACCTCATGAGAGTCGCTCACAAAGTGACAGACCATCAAGCTCAGTGACACTTGTTTCTGAGCTTGAATATTTTCACCACACTTGTAACTCTCCAATGGAAACAGACCCCACGGAAAGATGTCCTTAGTATGAAAGATGCTACTATGTCAGTGGTTTTCCATTAGGCTGCTGTGATGACAGCACACTGTGTGTAACTGTGATCACAGCAGCCTAATGGAAAGAGACCCTAACACTGGGCCTTCAGAAACACACAGTGACCTGACAACAGAGGCCTGGAGCCATTATTATGAACAGTTCAATGCAGGGTGAAGAAACTGCCACAAAAATTGTGCAGCCGATCTGGAATGCCAAATTCCTTCCAATGATGACCAGTGCATCTAGACTCACAATGCCCCATCTTTCTAGACAGTGCTGCCACATCCAGAATTGTACCCTTGCCATGCCATCTCATGAATCTAGACCAAGAGGTAGTAAGTAGATGAGAGTTCTCGGAATCTGGGCATAGGACAGAGACATGTACCTCTTGCCCACAAGACGGCCATAGCAATCTGTGATGCCCACCACTACTGTGTCAATCTTGTCGAGCCTTGCCAATTCCTTCAACTCAGCCACAGTAAGCATTCCCTTGGGAACCACAGGTCCTTTCAACACGTCTGCACTCTTGGACAGCGACCTGCTCCACTGGTGTGCCCCAAGAATTCTCCCCAGCGGCTTGTGAGTTCCATCCTCCACCCTTCAGCATTGCAAACTTATCAAGAGTCATTCCTCCCACCTTAAGGATCTAAAGTTCCAGCCTCCCATTTTTCCACAACAGAAGACAACACCCTTAACTAGCATCTCCTGAACATCCCACATCGTTCCTTAACCGAAATTCCTCGAACTGCATATTACCCACTTGCTGAATTTGTGTCCTGGAGCTCTTTCTCCACATTTTGCAACTTGATCTCACAAAAAAATTATATAAACGAGAATGGGGAAATTCATGTCCACAACAGACTTGAGAGTACAATCAGTTCCCTAAACCTCATACATGTGACTGCAACAGAACATGGGTATGGAGACAAAAGCGTTACGCCTGCGGCTATAGGAACCTCTTTGAGCAAGTGGGTACCGGTCAGCAGTAAAAGCAAATCCATTTCTTCCTCCCCCTTGTCCTCCATCTCCTCCTTGTCGTCGATCTCCTCCTGCTGCTGCTGATGCTGTTGATGTGTGCAGAGCGGCTAGACGGAGAAGCTTGGGTCTCGCCAGTGCGAGCAGGCGGAGTGATCTGGTGGACGCCATAGCTGCTTTGCTTTTGCTTGCTGCGAGTGCGAAAACAGATCGCAAAAACGTGAGTAGCGCGTTGTGCGGCGCACCTCGTCGTGCGTCGGAGGACGCATACGTCGCAGACGACGTATTTAGGGATGTACGACCGTATCCAAAAAGGAAGTACGGATCCGGTGCATTGGAGGGAGGATCCGGGCATCAGACTAAAAAGGGAAGGGACCTCCGGGTATCAATCTGAAGGCAAGGGGTATTGAGAAAGGATTTTACCATTCTACCACACCTCTTGATTGCCATATCAAGCTCCCCCAAAAAAAAAGTATGAAAATTTGATGATTGTTTTTCAATATATGTGCCCAAATGGAATGAAAGCAAAAAAAATTATGTGTGTTTTCCACATTAAGAGCTTGCCCACAATTTCTCAATCAAATTGTTGATCAAAATAGTGAAAACGGATTCGCATGTCCTAATATTTTAGGATATGGCCACCAACCCCATGGCAATGGATAGGTGTAAGTGAAGGCTCTTTGCTTCCCTCTTGCAACCCCCCCTTGTGGTGGTTGGATGAAGGAGCAAAAGGTAGGTAGAAAACTTGTTCAACCAATGGCAAGTTCTAAAGTTTTTGCCATGGGCCAATCTAGCATAATTTAAATAAATAAATACGGCAAAAACACCCGACATTGACAAGGGCACAAGAGGAGAAAAAAGAAAGGATCAAAGTCCAAACAAAAGACTACACCCCAAAGTGGAGAATGCACAATGGGGGAGCCCTAAGACTAGAAAACACGGAACCTAGGACTTCAACCCATCACCCTAATTTATTGTGGGAATATAGAAGTTCATGAAGTGAAACAACCTTGAAAGTGAGACAAACATTAAATAGTAACAATTAATTAAACATGGCCCAATCTTTGACAGAAAAGTACACTTGGCCTGTATTAATGTTCAACTAAAAAAAAAAAAAAAAAATCATTTTACAAAAAAAATTAATTATACCCAAGTTCTGAAAACTAGATTAATTGTCTTAAATACCCCAACTTTTTAAATGGAAAATTTTGATGTGCTGGTTGAAAATTTCATCAATCCTTTTGACAACCAACTTCTTCATAGATGCCTTTCATCTGAGCAAGAATAATGAAGATGGTAGTTGTCAACTAAGAATGGTTGGCCTAAGTTCCCAATTCAAAACATGTGTTTCATGGGACAAATGAGCTGAAAAACATGATTCCTCAAGGCAAATATGCCCAAGTTCCCCAAGGAAACATTGTTGCTTGAAGCAAATGGACACAAGTTCCCAAGGAAACCTATGTTTCCCAAAATAATATCCCCACATTCCTTAAAAAACCATGTTTTCCCATGGCAACCCAAGTTCACAAAAGAAATATATTGCTTGGGACAAATGGGCCCAAATTCTCCTAAACAAACATGGTTTCTTGATGTTCCCTTGGTGCCCAAGGCAATGCATGTCCCTTGCGGAACTTTGGGCCCATTTGCAAGTTCCCTAGGGAAAACATCAAGCTCCAATTCCCTTCTCCCTAGAGTTTTTGCCTCAACCTATTTTGCTTCTCAAGGCAACTTGGCCAAGGAAGCCAGGTCAAGTTGCATGTCCCAACACCAACCTCTTCTCTAGATGACTTCTTTGAAGCTTTCCCTCAAGGAAATCATCCAAATAATGCTTTTGTTTAGTGCCTTTTCAAAAATGGTCAGTCTAGGGTAGAATGGCTGGTGAGCGAACACTTAAGTGCTCAGGGCAGGTCAGATCCAAGGGGAGAGCTTTGTTGTTTCTGATGTCAAAACAAAACTTGAACCCCTCCTATTGGCGCATCTCGTACACTAGAAATCGTAAAAAATGAATTGGAATTGAGAAACTTCTGACCCCTCAAAATAGAGGGGGTCAAAAAGTGAAAAAAAACAAACAACTGAATGCAACAAAGCTGATTCTTGAACATTCAATAAATTCCTTGTATGTTGCTCTCTTGCTATTAGAATTCCAAGACGATTTGTAGAACTCAAGGTGGTGTTCCTAGAAAACTTTAAGTCATTTAAAATGAACAAGGAATAAGAAAGCTATAAGCTTTGAAAGTAGGAAGGTTCCAAAGAGAAAAAACAAAATTTTGTAAGTTGGAAAGCTTTTTTTTTTTTCCTTACTATTTTTTCATTACTCTTTTTCCTTTGCACTTGGAAGATGATTTTTAGACCTTGAGGTAGCACTCCCATATCATTTTGAATCACTCAAAATGAAGCAAGATGGCAAAGATTTGAATAAATGTTCAATGATAGGGTAGTAATTGGTGATGGGCAATTTAGCCTTATCACAAAAAAAATCTAGGGAATATTGGGTGGGTGCAACACCTTAATTTTCCATGTGAAACCCTCCACATTTTATTTTGACTCACAAGTTGATTGAGATATTGATTGAGATATTGTGGGTGAACAAGTAATGTGGCAATAACATATTTTGCATATGTACCTTGAGATCAACAAATGCATAATTATTTGTTCTGATGCGCATTGTCAAAGCCTAATTCTTAATTGAGGTGAAGGCTTCCATTTGCCTACCAACGTGTTATTAACTATTAATTAATAAAAGTGTCAACTTATTTTTTAAATATCATTGATAATAAATAGGATCATAACATGCATCAAAATCTTGGTGTAGATGTAGTAGATTTGATGCTATTTGGGAAAATATCTTGTTTTACAACCTCAGAAAGAACCTTTGAGGCTAGTTGTCAACAAGGAGGGATTTGAACCTTCGACACTATGGTTTGTAGTCATGTGCCTTAATCCTTTGACCTATAGGCCCCTTTATTATGTAGTTTGTAATTGCCCTCAATAAATCTACAAATTTTCAACTTGATATGTATGGAGCATTGTTGATTTTGTATTCATATTGTATTATCAATCTTATTTATACCTTAAAATTTCATCGACGTAAAAGACATATTCAAAATGAAGTTTTATCATACCAATGATAAAGTTATTAAAAATGGAACCTAATCCTTCATAAACTTATATATGACCACAATAAAATATTTATTTATGAAACCAATGAACAACCACCACACCTTATATACATTACCATATAGCTTAAGGTCAGTTTTCACATTGATAAAAAGAATTTCAAAAAAATTAATTCGTTTTTTAATTTTGATATTATATATTTTCCATCTTCTACTATAATATTCTGACACGACTAGTGAAAATTATGCAAAGTGTAGTTGTGATAATTAGTATGATTTTCAACATGTTAACTTCGTATTTTCACAAAATTTCATTTCACTATTTTGAGGATTATTTGATGACAAAATTGACCTTAAAGTAAGATAGTGCGGTTGATGTTTTGTGATGCAATAACAACTTTCCATATTAAATCAACAAGATTTTTGTCACATTATTTGGTAACTATTTCATATTTGGCTTCATTGACAATCTTAAACATACGTCAATGAAACAACTGATCTTGCAAAGGTGGAATTTGCTTTCCAATACCTATATGCATATAGGTTTATCTTAAGCTCTAATAAAACCACCATTGGGGATATTTAAAGCATGGTGGTTAAATGCATTTGTCCAAAGAAAATATTATTATTGAAATAAAAAATAAATTATGATTAAAACTTTTTCAGTATGATAATTTAATCTTGTCATACATATCATGATAAATTATTACCAAACATTCAACAAAAAGTTTGTTAAAATTGTTTGATCATTAACATTTTTGAAAATTTATAAAACATCTGAAATGATTAAAGAATTTTACAAATTGCAACTATTTGTCAGGCTTTTTAATGTCATTAAAACCCCATGGTCAAGGGGGGGGGGGGAATACTATTCAAAGTTATATTGTGTCAATTCGAAAAATATATTATTAAATAGAAGTGTTACTAAAATGTTTAAAGAAAAAAAATTATATAAAGGTAAAAACATTATCATTTTAATATGCTAATAAAATATGAGAAATGTGAATTAATTTTTATCATTTTTAAAACCATACATAAACATTTAAAGGTAAAATAAAAAAGGAAAGGTAAAGTTATATTAATCTTTTAAAATTTTGCTTTTGTAATCATTCTAAATTTTTTAATTATGAAAGGTTGTATTTCACTTCATTCTGAAAAGGAAGTTTTCTAAATACATGTGATAATAAGGTAAAAACAATGGTAAAGAAGGTGGAGGTTTAGTAATTTCATGACAATTTTCAAAATTCATGGAACATATTCCAATAGTTATATTAATTTTAAAAAATTTAATTGTATGATCATTTAACTTTGCTTCAAAATGGAGGTTTTCAAAGAATATGTAAAAAAAGTATTATGTTAAGGAGAAGGTGGAGGTTTGGAAAGGTAATACAAAAATTGTTGTAAAACTAAAAATAATGATGAAGGTAAAGTTAATCACCCTTTTCATATCCATGTAGGTTGTTACGGGAAGGGATTGAGGTAGTTAAGCTTGGAAGTTGATTTGTTTCTAAGGTGCACAAGATAATGTTGTAATGTTATAAATGACTTGAAGCCATAGCCTTTGGATAAATCCAAAAAAAAAACTTTACATGGTGTACACAAATACATGAAGAAACTTTACTAAAATCATTTTATCATTTAAATTATAATTAAAATCATTGTAAACAATTTGTAAGGGATCCATTCTTTTTTACAAATTATTGAATAGATTAAACATTAATATCTTTCTTTTCATTTTTTTTAAATAAATTTTTGTTGCATCATTTTTAACAATGAAAAATAATTCACCAATATTGTTATATTATAAACTAATAATCAAACATAATTACTTTAGGATCCTTAGAAGCCAAATATAAGTGATTAGTGGTATAGAGTTAGAAAATAGTATGTTCAACCTTGTTTAATGAACTAAGTCAAAATGTATAATTATGATAATAAAATCCATTACATCACATGGGTGTATATAATTCCACATTCAACAATGTAGTAGGATTTTACCTTTTTGTCTTTTGAATTAGTTAATGATGAATATAATGATCATAGAGATGAAAACAAGGACAATTTAAAACACAAAAGGCCTTGAAACATAAATGAATACTAAGATATCACACAATAAGCCACAAAAACAAAATAAACATAAAATTGAAACAAATAAAAAATTTGAAATTTTGTAGAAAATAATCAAAAGAATGTAACTTGGAAATTCATTACATGTTTGTATAATGTAAACCAATAACATGAAAAACATTAGTTCATGTCACAAACTCTAGTTGATAAAAATGAAAAATAAATAATTTAATGGGTTACATTATACATGTGTTTATGGTTGAAAAGGGGATGGAAAAAAAGGGATATGGAAACATATTTAAATCCTCCTATAGAAGTTTAATATAAAAGGGACATTTTAAAAAAACCACTACAACCCATAACCATTGTTTTTTTTCATTGTGGTAAATGAGAACTTGAGTTGATGTTGATTCTTTTGGATGAACTTGTACAATAATCTTCTTAATTATGTATTTTGGGGGCATGCAAGTATAATGAAATAAATAGGAAAAGTAACCTTCCAAACTATTGTTGCATATTTTCCACAATAATGCACAAAAATGAAGTTGAATCCTTGTCAACTCTCATTACAAAAACACTTGATGGTTTACAATGTTCGTAATAAACTATATGCAAAGTTTGAGAGACTTTGGTATAATAAAAATAGGTAACAAACATGTTTGAAACTACGTTGGTTAAAAACCAATTTCAACCTACTTACCCATCAAAACTTTGATAGATTATAATTATGGCTTATAAAAGTTCCAAATTCATCATTCATTTTATTACATTATCAATTTGAAAGTAAAAAAAAAATCTATCAAAACTATATATTTTTCATATAACATGAAATCCATTTTACAAAAAAAAGATGATTGACAAACTTGTTTGCATTTTTTTAGATTCTACTTGAAATGCACATCAAACATGCATTCTTCAATGTTATCATAACAAGTCCAAAAAGTCTCCCCATCTTGATTATTGAAACAATTTTTTTTTCTTTTATATATTAATGTGTTAATGTTTATGGCTACTTTACATTTTATTTGACAAGCATCACAAGTTGTTTAATAATTTACCATATTTGCACCTTGGGAACATTTGATTAATTAATTTGCATTGAATCTAATGAATGGAGTATTTGAAACACTTTTGAGATAGTATAACCAACGTTTTTTTGTTGTTTAAAAGAATTAAAAAAGGATTTTAAACTATTTGAAAATTACATTTTTTGGGACATTTTTTAATGCAATTTTTAATATATAAAAATAAAATGCAATATTTTTTTGGGTCATAAATTTTTGTCAATTTGTAAATAACTAATACTTTTTTTGCCCCATTAATTTGATTACTTAATCCATTGCTTATAAGGACTCATGTCCTTGGCATTGTTGGCTCATTATATTATGAATAACCCAAAGATTCAAATTTAACTCAACCCTTTCCATTGAACTATTTAATAATTTTCTAATTGCTAGA
The DNA here is from genome assembly GCA_963920785.1 of Sphagnum contortum. Taxonomy (NCBI): domain Eukaryota; kingdom Viridiplantae; phylum Streptophyta; class Sphagnopsida; order Sphagnales; family Sphagnaceae; genus Sphagnum; species Sphagnum contortum. The sequence continues at coordinate 14,707,128 of OY987288.1, forward strand.
AAACACAAACCCATTAAAAGGCAACAAGATATAATGAAAACCAAGCTAGTGGTTTTAGTTATTGTTACTGAAAAGAATTGACTTGTGGGGCAAAACAATAAATTTTGAGACTTCATCAAGGGAGGGAAAAAGATTGATTCTTCATAATATTTCAAAAGGAAATAAATAAAGTGTTAGCTTTAAAAATTCAATCATTCAAAAATGTTTTGGTTGTAGTGGCACAAAGGCTTAAACTAAAGGCCTATTCAAACCTAGTGGTATATTGATGTTAAGTTAATGATAAAAGGATGAAGAAAAAATGTTGCAATCACATACAAAATGTGATTAAGAAAAAATGATGTGGAATCCAAGACTTGGTGGTAACTCAATGTTAAGTTTCATGGTAATTAACATAAATCCAAATGAAATTGTAAATTTCAACAAAAAGACCACTAGTTAAAATTGCCAAAAAAATCACATGTGCAGGTGTGTGTGCGCGTTTGTTACCTTAACATTTTGTGTTCCATATTTGATCCCCATTCCAGGTTCCCCATTCCCTTGTTTTTTCCCACCCCTATTGTCATGTTTGGTAACTTTTCAAGTGTTTTTCACATTCACCAACTCCCAAACACTCTCCGAGTTAACTACACACATATGTGCCCATGCATACACATTAACTCCATGCCTCAAGCATGACTCACATGAGACTTTAGACTTAGCTTAACCCAAATTCACTACTCAAACCTTGGACTTAGTTTCAATGCAATTTTTTTTTTCAAATAGTCCAAGATCTTGCCTTCCATATCCTCATGGCCATATCCTACAATCCAACCACAATAGTTCCCAATCTAAATGTTTCGCCCCACATGAGTCGTTCAAGTGACTTGCATCCCACAAAAAGTCCTCTTGAATACCTTGCTCCTTGCACAACACCAAGGCATGAAGCACCTTGCTTCATGTGATGCCTTGTCATCCCAACCTTGTTGGCACTAATGCATTTTCACTACCTTGTAATGAAGCACCTTGCTTCCCCATAAACCAAACCTCATTGTCAACTCAATGCACCTTGATCACCAAGTGGTCTTGCCATGGACTTGTTTTCAAAGGACATGTCACTCACCTTGTCCCATTCCTTATGCATTCATGCACATCTTTGCTTTGGCACATCAACTCAAAATTCACAGCACAAATACAATTCATTGCATCATTTTGAAAATTGTTCAATCACACAATTGTTTAACATGAATTCCTATCAACAATTTTAGTTAATTATATGGAAGTATATATTCATGGTCATGATGGAATGGTTTAGAAGAACCATTTCAAACTTTGATCACAATGACAATTCACAAGAAAAGAAGTTGAGGAACATGTAGTCTTTGATATTCTTCAATTTAGTTTCAAAAGTTGAATTATATGCAAATCCATAATAATTACAATTAAATTTTGCATTGTACATATAACTGAATATTTCTTTATAAGCAAAAATATAATGCAACATAATTGAAAACATAACTTTGAGCTTTTAGAACCTCAAAATGAAATTGTTATTCATTGTGGAAGAAGGCTAACAACAAAGGCAAAAGGAACAAACTAAAGTTTAGCAAAATTCTAGTAATAAATGCAAAAGATATAAATGAATAAGAAATATAGCAATGAAAGAGGGTCCCTAGAGATAGAAAATTTAGAAGTATATGAAACATGCTTATTAATAATATCAATAATGTGAACGTAATGACAATCTAATGATATGATGTTAAAAACATGATATGTTTCATCCAACTCATGGGTGAATGATCACCTAAAATGTGGTGGTAATTTAATGGTAAGTCTTACCATGTGCCACTATTATCACCATACCCTATTGTTAAAGGTCATAAAACATACATTGTTAACACTACATTTGAATGGGCCTTAAGGGTTTGAAAATTCCATTCATCTTTTTCACTAAATGTTTTTATTAAATAACTGGTTGTTACACCCAATAATGTATTATAGTGACAACAAGGTCTTTTGTACTTTTAATTCTAATACTTATTATTAAGGCATACCTTATATTATTTATATTTGAATTTTGAAAAAATATAATCATATGATAGAACTAATTGAATTATAATTTTTACCTAACAACCAATATATGAAACCTTATATTTTTACTCACATAATGAATTACCAAAAAAATGCTCCCTTGCAAATTTTATTTGAAGGTTTGTTATATTCAAGATTAGGTCTACACCAAGTTCACACAAACACACATTCAAATGAACCATGTTTTAAAGTGTAAGTCTATGCAAGTACATTTGAATGTGTTGTTTACACAAGTTTTAAACCTCACAAACCCCAAAACAATGGTTAACAATTTGGTATCCATCCAAAAGATGATTGAAACAAATGTATATTAATATATTCTTTGATGGAGGCCCCTTATTTTTGGAATGTTTTAGCCCTAAGGCTATAACCTTCACAATTTTCACAAAAGTTTAGAAGAAAAAAAGAATATTTTATCACAAATTCCTATTTTTGTTAAAGAATATTTACAAATGTTTTGAAAGAACAATTTATGGGGGAAAATTGGACATGTTTTTCAATTTCAAACCAAATGTTCCTCTATTTTCTATAATTTTGATAATTATTCTCAAAATCTTCACCAATATACATTAAATTTTGTTTGGGATGATTGTCAACAATGTTACATTAAAATAATTAAAATGCAAAAAAAACATTTACACACATTAGAGTTATTTGTAAAGTGAGTGGATTAAGGGGTCCCATCATCGATTTCATCAAAATAAGTTGTGAGTGGCAAAATAATAGATGGATCACAATAAAGGGTGGGTCAAACTTAAAAACCCGCTTGAAATTGGTAATTGTTACAGTTTGATCCTATATTTTTTGAAATGCACAGTTGGTTTTCTTATTTTCATGTCTTCTTATTTTTACCATGTTTGGTGTTCTTGTGTTTTTATTTTCTTGTGTGTGTGAGGCATTGCCACCAATGTTGTTGTTGTGGAAAATAGGGTGGGTGGGCCTATTCATGTTCACCAACTTATATCTATGTCGTAGTAGAGGGACCCATATTGGGTATTTAGGAGTAAATTCACCGTTGTAGAAGACACACAACATAAAATTAGTATATTAGCACATTAACTATTGAGAATATGCACACATGTGGATAGTGATTAAAACAACTAAAAACAATATTAAATACAAAACATGAGGAACGTTGTTTCAATTTTTGATGGCTAACAATATTTAGTCATTTGTGAATACTATTTTAGCAAATAACTACATATTTCATGGTGTTCAAAATATAGTAAAACATAGTTTAGTAATAAGTAAATGGAGGGTGGAGATACAATAAAACTAATTTAGTAACAAGAAAATAAATATTGAAAATTAGATTTCATATGCTATGATTATAAGTCCTCTTTGTGATAGAAACTTGTAAGCCTAGCCACATCAACATGCCACCCTATAACAAAACTTCAAATTTCTCCCAAAAATAAAAAAACATACCCAAAAATCATTCAATCATTTGAATCTTGGATTAAAAAATTTCTTTCTATTTACCAAAATTGAACATCCAATGACTTTATTCTTCCTTTGTTCTCTAGGACTATTTGTCATGAAAATAGGCCCACTTACCCTATTCTTCACAATGGAAACACATAAAAAATTCTAAAAAGAAAAGCAAGTGTAATGGGGTACAATGCATTTGTCACAATAAAAACAAACATGATGAAAGTTTAACAATACAAACCTCCTACAAAAACATTATTGATTTACACCCTTTACTTTGGTTTTGTTCCTTTTTTTAGACCTATGATTTCATCTTTCATGTAATCATATTTTGACAAGTAAATGCAAGAAAGCAAAATCAAAACCCTTTCAATTGTTATTAAACCATCGTGCCAATATTGAATTTATAGTATGATGTTGTATATGAAGTTTGAAAATTTTTAATATGATAAAAGTAAACAAAAAATATTTTTGAAATTAATAGGTGAAATTGTGTTTAGAAAAAATTTACATTCAAAATTTGATATATTATTACTTTTACATTGAAAGTTGAAAATGCGTACGTAGATTTAACATTAATTTAGAAAATTTTAAAAATCAAATATTTCATCTGCTTGAACTTGTAGTGGTTTCTTTTTTAGTTTTGTGATGTTGTCACATTGGTGATCATCCACAAAAATATTTAACCATGTTTGGTTGTAGTCCAAATATGACAATAGAAATTTATTAAAATCCTTTTATATCAAGCTAGTATTTGAACAATGTCTAGGAACATGGTGATTTTAATTTTTTTATAATATATATGGAAAATTATTTTATTTTGAGAAAATATTTTACTTGGAAAAAAAAGTTTTCCAAATGGAAAAAGATGCAAAACATAAAATAAAATAATTTCCTTACTTTGTAAGTTTGGATAACTTGGAAAGTAAAACAATTATTACTTGCAATTTTGAAATTTTTATTTTAATGCATATTAAATTGCATGTGATTCTTCAATATCGTTAGCAAAAAAACTTAAGAACATGATAATAATACATATTGATCATTAAAATAAATAATATTTCTAAATTTAATATCTCAAGATTTATTTTATGATTATTTTTCATTTATATTAACAAGGATCACAAAGTTTAATTAATTATACTTTCACTCCCATTGAATTTTTGTTTGTTTGAGATTTGGGTATCCAAGTTTGTAACTTAAAATGTGTGTACACACAAATATATGTTTTGTGTCTCCATCTTTGACCAACAAGTTCATAAATTTTGTATGTCTACATGGAATTATTTTTTGTGAATCTTATGTTTGTGTCTTGTGTTTGGTGAATTGAAAGAGGTGGTTTTAGGTGGCAAGAAATAGAGTTGAAGGAAAAAAGGTTGTCATTTTGTGTTGAGTTTGAATGTGAATCCTTTAGATAGGTGACTTTAATGAATAGTTCAAAATTTAGCAAGAGAAAGACAAAGGTAGGCCCAATGCTAGATGCTAGGCTCAAAGATAAAAGTGAACTTAAAGGCGATTCTATTGTTGCAAAAAAAGGTTATTTTGAAGCAAATTTTCATATTTTGTCAATAATATTACAAAAGAGGAATATTTTATCATAAATTATTATAATTTTTTTTCCCTGTATATTAGAAAACTCAATTTAAATCACCATGATTGCCTACAATATGAAAAGGTGCTTAAAATTTTCTATTTTAATATTTTGACTATAGCCAAATTTGGCTAAAATCACATGGATGAACACAACTTGAACAACAACACAAAATTGGACAAATAAGTTTAAAAAAAAAAATTGGTTGCAAATGGTTTTCTCCTTCTTCTTCATCATCATCTTCGTCAAACCATTCACCTACTTAAAAATCTATGAGAATGAAAATTTCCACAAATTTAAAACATAAAACACCAAAGTCATGCACTTAGAGCATCTCCACCAGTACTCAGTATGTGACTTCAGACAGTATAATTTATTGCGAAAAAGTCAAAATGTGCCGGTTTAGCTCAGGACATTGGTTTTTCTGCACCAAATCTGTACAGCTTGCCGTGGCTGGTAAAAGGCGCAATACAATTGTGCACCTCCAAAAAGGGGTGTAATAAATTGGACCTAACTGCGGCTCAGTATTCTGATTGGTCGATCATGATTGGTCAGGTGGCTTACTATTAGTAGTCCCCATGTTTATGAAGTTTGGTGGGGTTGCCAAAAAAGAGAAAAAGCTAAACTTAGACATTTAATTTTATTATACAGAGTGACATATTGAGCACCAGTGGGGATGCTCTAACCTACCACTTGTGGCAAATGGGTTATTGTCTTCTTGTCCTTCTCCATGAAACTTCGTTCCAAACTTTTCACCTACTCCAATTTAATGCAACATTAAGGAGCTTGCACTGCAGTTGCAGAAGAACTCGGCTGCGCTTTAACTCCATTGCACCTCGAAACACGAACTGTACCAAGCTGTACTTCTTTGTACTATTGAGAAAAAAACCAAACAAAACAACAAACAAACAAAATCAGCAATGAATCAATCAAAAACTAGATAAATTTAGAGATTGTTGGTAGGAGGCAGCTGAAAAGATTATTTCAGCTTCCAAGAATCATTAACCAGACGTTGTTAATTAAGTTTAATCTCTTGTTTATTTGCAGAGAAATTTGGTGATTCCTTTTCTTCTGTTGTATTCCAGATCATCATTTGCAAGTCTAGCATTTTCTTGTGCTCTCTATCATCTACGTATGTAGCTGCAAGAGTTAAGTACTAGTGTTTAATATGTTGTATGATCTTGTTGTCATGTTGCTGCAGATCAGTTCGGGACAATCTTTGCAAAGCTAGCTTGCAAAAATTTTTGTAATTGTAAGGATTTTGTTGGATCTGTTGCAGTACTACAAGAGTGTGAGACAGAGAGTGTGTCCAGGTTGAGAATATTGAGTGAGTCAGAACGTGCACCCCAAGAAAAAAAAGCTTCTGTCAGCTTTGAATCAGATACCCATTTGGAGATTGTGAAGAAAGATGGCAAGCTTCGTGCATCATGGAATGAGGCAGATCAGAAGGTCATGTGGTGCATTTGCATTTCTCATATGGGTTGGAGTGTGCTTGGGTGCAGTAGTTCATGAGGTGCAAGCACAAGCCGGATTAACATCGGCAGTTGCAGCAGCATCAGCTCCAGCTCTAGCTTCTGGTTCACTGGACAGTAGTAGTACTGGCAGTAATCCAGAGGCTCCTCCACCTGCAATCGGATACTACAACGCTCATGGGTGGTTGTTGTGGTTAGCTTTTGGTGTTTTCTTCCCTGCTGGTGTCCTGGTCTCCAAATACACTCAAGCTTCTTTTCCTCACTGGTTCCATCTTCACAGAATCCTCGAGGTAATATATATGTATTTGTCAGCTAGCTATTTTTCTCTTCGAGTAATTGGGATCAGCTGCAGCTCGCGTGCAGGTCATGTGCAGTTGCGTATTACATAAGCTACATGACGATCAATGTGTTAGTTCTGTGTGTTGCATTGCATGTCGTGTTGTTGATCATCTCCTGCCTGCTGCAGGTTGTTGGAGTGGCAGCAGCGACAGTAGGACTAGCTATTGGGTTGTGGAAGTTTGATGCGCTTCATGATTCGCTACATGCGGAGCTGGGACTTGCAATTGGGTGTCTCATCTGGGCTCAACCTTTGGTAGCTCTGCTGCTTCGACCCAAGAAGTAGGTGCAGCGATCTAGACCCACGACTCGCATGTCTCTAGCGGCTATGGATCCTGATGATGGCTGCAATGCAATTATTCGCTAATGATATATACTAGTGATGTGCTTGCAGCAGCATCTCATCTTTGGCAAACTGATGTGCAGCCTGCAAGCAATCACAAAATGCCAGCGGCAGCGGTCCAGCCGGAAGAAGATTACTAACTTCGATCGTTGTTCGTGGGTGTTTGCACCTGCAGAGGACAATCTTTGAGGGCAGTCTGGTATGTGAGTCACTGGTTGATAGGAACAGGTGCCATTCTTCTTGGCTGGTTCAACATCTTCCTGGGCTTGGACCTTTTCTTCTCTGACTATCCTGAAGAGGGCACAGGAAAGGTTGGGTCCATGCAATATCCTTGGTCTTCATCTTCATCTTTCATTCACATCTTTCATTCACAGCTTCGTATTCCTCCTGAATCTCTGTGTCTATAGTGGCTCCAGATGCACATGAATACACTGGATCTGGGATGGAACTGCTATTTCTGGTGGCATTTACGGATTCTTAGGTGATTTGATTCAAAGGAATTTGGGAAACTCTTGATTGATTCTGCACATGTTGTTGGTTTTTCTGTGAGGTTTGCAGTGGCTGAAGACTGCATTTTCAGTTCAAGTTGCAGTGGTTTCATTTGTGTACCTGTTTCTGGAGCGACTGCCTCATGTTTGTGCACAATCCCAAAGCTCCAGCTCTAATGTGGAACCAGGAATCAATTTGGTGGCCATGAGCTCCAAACGTGTCACTAGTGTCAACAACAACAACAAACCTGAGAATCATGAGATCCCTGTTTAGGGTTTAGGGTTTAGAGGGATTCCATGAGATCCCATGGAATCAATCTGGCCTTGAGCTCTGAAGGTGCAATATTTCTTCATTTCACTATCTGCAATTTGCAACAGTACTATTCTGTCTGAAGTAGCCAGGAGATTGTTCTGGATTTGAGAGATGACACAGAGAGAGAATCTCAGTGCACAGGGTGCTTTGAATCTAGACAGTAATTGTTACAACAACTTGTTGCAAATGGTTTGGTTGCAAATTTTGGCCTTGAAAGTTGGTGTCTGTACAATCTTTGCACAGAACTTGCCTTCTACTGAAAAACCATCAACCCTTATTGTGCACATATTGAACCAAAAACTAGGGCCAATTCAAGGATTCTCTGTTGAGAAATATGTGAAGTCACAAATGCAAAATCTCTGGTAAGCTGCCTACAACGAGATGGGAAATCATAATCCAGTATCAGCTGTCATATGTTCCACATTCGTAAAGCAATGTACTGCACCAAGGATACAAACAGAAGACACAAAATTATCAAATATACACAAGACCACCCAACACTCTGACCTCTGCTAAAAGCAACTGTAAATTATCAACTGTGCAAGATGCAGATTGGGGTAACTTCTATTGAGTTGAAGCTGGGAAGCTCTGGATTCCAATCTCTACATGAATGCCAAGAATGGATCTACTGTCATTCAACCTCAGATGCAGCTAAGAATGTTCATCTACTTATACCCTTCATTGTCCTTTTGAGTACAAAAAAAGGGTTCAATTCAAAATGCTGATCAGTTCCAAGCTCCTTAGACTCCACACCGGTTTGAACTTTCAGCACTTCCTATCTGTTTCACCTCCCCTCTATTGCTCCAAAAAGAGTCATCAAGAGCATCTTTGTGCATCTACTCCCCCAAAACTTACAGTCTGCAAGGTTCTGGTATTCTCTAAACCCTAATCCCAAATCGTTGAATCCTAACTTCAATTCCTCCAAAACATGGACCTGCTTCTGCTTCTTCTTCTGCAAAAAATGAAGCATCTAAATCCAAGCAACTATATAGCCTCAGCAAGGTTCTGGTCTTCTCTGAACCCTGATTCCAAATCTTTGAATCCTAACTTGAATTCCTCCAAAATATGGACCTGCTTCTTCTTCTTCATCATCTTCTGCAAACAATGAAGCATCCAAATCTAAGCAAGAAAAATAGCCTCATAGGAGCATAATTCACATCAATGCTCCCAGCGAAGAGATTTTGGGAAATCTTCTGAGACCCAACAGAAACCTATGAGCTCTCTTTCCTTGCACATGTTGAACTGCTTGCTCTTCATGAGAGCAACAGAAATCTGAGATCTCTTTTTCCTTGCACATCATAAATTGGTACTCTTCATGAGAGAGCAAGAGAAGTCTGTGAACTCTTCTTCCCTTGCACATGATCTGAGGCACCACTGTGAAGGCAGTTTGGGGGGAAGAGGGGATCCAAGAACTGGTTGTCTGACCTATTGCTCTTTGTTTTTTTTGGCAGAGGCAAGAGCTCGATGCTTGAGTTCAGCTCTCTTCCACTTGACCATGAGGGAAGTCAAAGTGAGCAAGCTGTTGAAGAGAATGAGAGCAGACACCAAAAGCAAAGGACCCGACCAAACTACAGAGAGAAAAACACCATGGGAATCGAAGTAGGGTTGCCTGGCAAAGCTTTTCCAATGCCTGTGGAGATAGATGTTCATCCTCTCTGCAACGTACACACAAAGGAGCACACAGAAGAACATCGCCATTTGCACATTGCTGTGTTTCCTGCTTGCAACTGCGAGCACAAGGAGCGTGATATGGAAGACGATCAAGCCTACCAGCCATGGCTCTGTCCAGTCCACCGCATGAACAAACCCTAGAAGCGGATCCAAGAAACTACGTTGTTCTCCTCCTGC